>OY294023.1:5321477-5921477 GCA_958510785.1 Exephanes ischioxanthus
GACTGCGACCGTCATCATAAGGATGATAGCGAGGCTGAGAATGATGCAAATATTGATAAATTTGCACCATTCCCACCACCGAACGCTTTCATTCAGATCGGTGATGGCGTAGCGGGACCTCCCGAGAATTGGGGCATGACCGCATGGGGTGCAGTCAACCCCGGACCTGCTACTGCTGCCGCCACTGCTGCCGCTGCGAGGGGCGAGTTTCGACAAGTCGACGGTGCCGTCCCGGGGTCATCGTCATCAGCCTTGGGACAATCTTCCCCCGGTTGGATTAACGCTGATGCGCAGGGTGCGCAGGATGCACGTGAACCTGTGGTGGTGGACCACTTTATGTTGCTGCACGGTTCCCTCCTTCCAATTTTAAGGGCCGATGCATCAGCAAGTTGGGTACGTGCGCCTGCTTACGTCGAACCTGCCAACCGACTGCATCCACCGAGCGACGAGGGGGAGAACATCGACGACAGCGACAACTATGACAGCGACAACGACAACGACAACGACAACGACGGCGAAGACAGCGAGACAACAGATGACGAGGAAGGTCGATTCGCCAATGAGGAAGCGCGCCGCCGACTCCTCGCCGATATTGAGGGGGATGAGGAGTCGGAGGGAGAGGAAGAGGAAGAATTCCTCTATGATATGGAGGGGGTCGATGATGGGGATGATGATGAAGATGATGACCAACTTCAGCTCCCCAGTATGTCGGAGTCATCTGATGTTGGTAAGTAAAATAATTTTAACAAAAACATTTTTTCGAATATGGAGAGCATATGGAACATTTTTTATTGATTGAACTGTTTTTTGTATGTTACAGGATACGAATCCTCATTCTTTGACGACTTGGCCGCTCGTGAGCAATTGGCTCAACATCGTGAAGATGTGCCCGACGATGCAAGCATCGAATATTAGTTATTAAGAACAAATTAACGATGTGTTTTTTTTTTTTTTTTTTTTTTTTCATATAACATAAATGCATATATATATTTTATACAATAAATTGTATCTATATTTTTAATACAATTTTTCATAAAAATTAAAAGAATATATGATGTGTGTACTTTTTTATCACATCCAAAATTGAATTATTGTTTATAACCCCACGGTAGAGTATCAGTGGTGCCTGGCTGCAAAATTCTTTTATCATCGTTCCAACTAAGGGCCAACTTATTTTGCTTAATGGTTTGCACAATATGCTTACGGCTACGAATCAAACACTGGGATTTCACCATATTTCTATGACGGAACAGACATTCTTTATAGTCCGAAAACGTGATTCTTTTTAAAGTCGATGCTTTCACGCCTTTAGCTCGCTTCTTGTCCTTGTCATCATCTTTAACCTTGTACGCGTACAATTTGGCCCTTAACCCGACGAATTCAGTCATTATTCGACCATTATTCTCGTCTTTCATCAATCCCAGCACTTTCTTATTAGCTAATGGCATTCCATACACATTGTTCACCGGATAATCGGAGGTGTCAAATTTGTGTATATCATCTTTTACCACCTCGAATACATTGGGTGTAGTTATATGATATATCAGACTATCGGTGTCGGTATACATTAGTTTCGCACTGTCATCGAATTTTTTCTTCATATAATTATAGTGGAAATCGTAAATATATATCTTTGAAATGTCCACAATCGTAAAGCCGGTGTATATGGGTTTATTGAATTTAACGGCAGCTCTGTTTAATTCAACAATTACCATATTGTCCTCATCGAAGACGGTGCAGCTATGAAACGTCGCTTTCGCTATAAGAGCTCGTGCTCCATATCGCCCCGCCCATTTCGTTACAAGCTTAACTTCGCGATGTTTCCTCACATTTTCCATCGTTTTCCCGAATACCGCGTTGTTCATTAATTTGTAAAAGTTTTTCTCGAAGTCGTTATTCGATTTTTTGCGGCACTCTGTATTTAAATCGATATACTTTTTCAACCACGGAGTTTGCTCGAACTGTAATATTCTATGGATTTTTGATAATTGCAAGCCCAAGCTGAGAGCCTGCTTCAAATTACGATAGTGAATTACGTAATTTTTTTTTGGTGACAATGTTGTCATTAATTTTGTCTGATTACATCCAGCTATAGGTGGTATAAAGTGCTCAGCGCATAATGGTAAATCTTTATGCCTGTCATGGAGCTCTCTCGGGTATTCTAGATCGACTTCGAGTATGTACCCCGTGGAAGCGTCATCGTCGATTTTGGTAACATCAATATCTTCCAAATTTTTTACCCATTCGAACGAGCCGCGAGGTAGAAATTGACTCATTGCTGCACCGTAGAGATTGTTAACATCATAATACATGAGATAAGATTCGTCCATGCTCGAATCAAAATCTCCCCCCATATATCGATTATTTGCTTTAGCATATCGGTTTGTACACTGGGCAACTCCTCCGCGGATGCCTTTTTCAATAAATAATAACATATCCACATCGGTAAGGAGTTCCAGTTCAATACTCGTGCACTTGAGCATCGCATCGAAAGCGAGCCCTGGCGCTGTATAATAATGCAACGGATCTAAGTTATAAGTTTTCGAGCAGGTGTGCCGAAAGTTTTCAAAGATATCCGCTAAGAGAAGCACATCAGTTTTCAGATAGAGGTCCGAATATTCGCCCAAAGTCTTGACTTTAAATACCCGCCAAACATTCAGCGCATGCGCATATTCATCATCGCTGATATCCTCATCATTGAGTTTCGAAAAAAAATGTTCCTTAGACGGTAAAGAGGTATCGTCTAGTTTGCTCCATTTATCGAGATAGTCGTACGGGAAGACTCCTTTTCGAATGAGTAAGTCAAATTCCTCCGCGTTATCACAATTTTTCCGTGTTATAGTTTTTTCCCCTGCGTCCAGGTATGATGCTAATTTTTGAATGCTACTCGGCATGAATCTGAATGAATCGATGAACCTATATTGCACAGCCGTCTTCTTTACGAATTTCGTGAAGGATATATATTTGTCCTTGTTTACGGGCAACAGCTGAGTTGTACCATCGATTTGCTTTGCCAATGCTTTAATCAAAAAATGCGAATCGTAGCCGGATAAATTATGAAATATTACAGGTATAACGTGCGACTTTGTGTAGTTTAAATTGCATCTGTTATGTGCAGGTCCTCGATAATTACCCGTGAAGTGACAATGATCCCTGACTTTTATTTCATCGTCATCGAACGGCTTCTCACAAATATGGCACGCGGTTGCCAATTCAAAGTCACGCTTCTCAGTGGCGTTTAATTTTTTCATCGGTGTCACATAACGTATACGCGGAGTGAAAAAATCGGCCAGGTCTCGCAACTCTTTCATAAACCATTCGATGCAATCCTTACCGCGATAGGATTTATATTCCGATATTGCACTCGAATATGTGCAGTGTAGGTAAAAAGCTATGCTGTGAGGAACATGCTTCTGATTGCCTGGCGAGGAATGATCCGGCTCTAAAATACATTCAAGATCGGCGTATATAGCAAACGGAACGTCCTCTTTATTTTTATAATTTTTAAATTGTAAAAATTTGTCCTCATCGTCGGGGACGATAATTTTGCAGCCATTAACGTTGAAACAATCAACTCTGTGCTTCGTTAGCCTATCCTCTGTTTGAAAGTGGCACAAGCATCTGTCACACAACCAAGTCGCTCGATTGTGTTTGGATATTTGTGAACTTACGAGTCGCGATATATTTTTAATCCATGCGAAATGGTGCACTGGATTGTTGTTATCATCAGGTTCAATTTCTGTTTCGAGCATGAGCAAGTGTATCGTAGGCAGATGCGAATTTTCCTTACTTAAATATATCGGCACGATTTCCGATTTTTTCTTTCTAAGCTCTACGCCATGCACATTAATACATAAATTGTTCACTCTTTCGAACCGCGGGATACTTTGCACTTTCATTGGATAGGTAAAATCCTTATACGCGAGCACTTCACGAAAATCCCGGTATGAGCCTGTGCGATCACCATTGTTTCGAACTGCTGGAGAAAGGGCCGCTGTCACTGCCCACAGGAAGCAGTAGGGGTCATTGTTGACTATGTTGACGACGGCATGCTTCAGTTGAAGATCCTTTGGAAGACTCACGAACGTTGACAATCCTCCTCGTAGCGGTGTGTATTTGTTCATATTGAATTGAAGGTTGACGATTTCAACTAGAGACCAACCGGATTCCTTCTGCTCGAACTCCTCCACTTTTGATAATAATTTGTCCTTTACGTGTTCTGCGAACCATTGTTCAAGGTTCGTAGAAAAAAGAATTATTTCATTTCTCGTATTGAAAACTTTATTCTCCTCGACAATTTGGTCACTTTTCGTGATTGTGAATTTGCAGGTCAGCATAACGTTAACCTTTAAAGGACGTTTCCTGCTCTTCTTCGGAGTGCCTTTTAGCATTCTTTTTAATCTATTGATGATAGGTCGTTTTGTATCATCCAAGAATTCAGATAGATCTTTATGCTGTAAATTGATGACCATCCCCGTACGTATTCTCCCCTTGAACGCCGTCTCGAGGTCAACCCATTGCACTTTTGTCGACGGAGCACCAGAACCAGTCTTTTTAAATTTTGCGGTCAGTGACATTAGCACCGCAATCGTCGTCTGGATTCTGATTTTATCACCAATTGTCTTTGCATTATTGCGTAAAATCTTCTTCAGCAGTTTCACATCATCACTACCGAACTTTATCCACCGCTGCACCTCAGCACGTGAAGATTTATCTGCAAGAGCTGAGTACGCTTGCTCCATAATGCGAATGAGCCTTTTGCACTTTTTCGAATCCATTTTTTATGATGCATAGGTATGCACATAGGAGAAAAAACGATGTTTGACTAATATGAATCACAGAGAAGCGCATGAGACAAATGTAGACTGAGAACTGACTAAAGAATACCTGGACCAAGACCTAGAACTCTATTTCTCACCCCACCCTCCATCGACTCATGCATACTTAAGAAATAGAACCAATCGATGCAGACTCATTATCCGAGGGCTGTAAAAAAATCTTTGACCGTTGACAAAAATGGGTATGAGGGGGATAGAGAGAGAGAGAGATGTACTCTCGAGAGATACCCGTCTGTGCTCGCAAAGTTTCTTAGCACCATCCACAGCGGGTATCCCGGCCACAGCACGGGTTTCGTTGCAGGAACGTTGCTACACGCACGTTTGACTCCAAGACGGGGGAGGTCTCAAGTGCATCTCGCACCACCGCGCCATATCCAGCACTTGAATGCGCGCTCGACTAGCGTTCGACATATACAATGGACCGATACTGTTTAGTTTAACTAGCCTGCGAGAGATTTTCTTCGAGACACAGCGTTCGATGGACCACACACCCAGCTATTTGTTTACAAATGCTTATCGCAGTCATATATTTCAAGTCGACAGGCCTGGGGTACTCGAAAGAGTCTGACTTTTCTCGACTAACATTTTATTTTAACACCCACATGTTTGTTTATGAAATACCAATCGGTTTGTTTCCCAGGCAGGGCAGAGTAGTAGAGCCACCTATCCCCCCCCCCCCCCCACCCACCACCCAACCCCACACTCCCACCTTCTCGCCACCCACTGCATACCGCTCACCGATGTACACGGAAAAAATGCTACCACCCTCCCACCCACCCCCCCACCTCCTCGACATCCACTAAAAATAAAAAAAAATAAATAAAATTTCAACCACCCACCACCCGCCTCCCACCTCGTTACCACCCACCGCATGCCGCTCGCCGATTCATACAAAAAAAAAAAAAAAAAAAAAAAAAAAAAAATTCTACCACCCACCCACCCACCCACCACCCACCTCCCACCTCCCACCTCCCACCTCCCACCTCCCCCACCACCCACTGCATGTCATTCACCGATTCACATGAAAAAGAAATTTTCTACCACCCACCCAATTATAAACACACCACGATATAAAGCGTTGAATATTCGGTGCGACGATGTTTGTTTACTTAAACCCTCCCCCTATAAGAAATTTTTTGGACAAGGGTCTGACTCATCGATGAGTGTATCGATTTAATAAATGAGCTCCACGTCTCACGACGAACAAGGGCCTGACTCATTATCCATTCATTGGGTATAACTGTTCTATTCATCATTTGTTTATAAATGTTTATCGCAGTAATAAATTTCAAGAGTGACAAGTGGTCTAAGATATTTGAAGTGTTTGTATATATTATCGTTCAAACAGCCACTTGACGAAAATTCAAATTCAACTCGGGTCAGTTTATTTATTACTGTTTATATTATAGGTGATAATTGACGGCTCTTGGAGGGTGACCAAGCGATACATTCAAAATTCAACCACCCAAACACCCACCCACCGCATGCCGCTTGTCGATTCACGTAAAAATAAAAAATAAAATTTCAACCACCCACCACCCACCCACCCACCCACCGCCACCCACCTCTTCACCACCCACCGCATATCGCTCGCCGATTCATGCAAAAAAAAATTCAGCCATGACACCCACCCACCCACCACCCACCTCCCACCTCCCTCACCACCCACTGCATGTCATTCACCGATTCACACGAAAAGAAATTTTCTACCACCCACCCACCCACCTCTTTACCGCCCACCACATATCGCTCGCCAATTCATGCAAAAAAAAAAATTCAGCCAACCCACCCACCCACCACCCACACGCACCCACCCACCCACCCACCACCACCCACGAACACCCACCCGCCCCCCACCACCAAGTGGTTCGAGTCCGAGCTAAGTGGTTCGAGTCCGGGCTAAAAAGTGTCGGTAAATGTCGGGGTAGATCCCTTGAGTCAGAACCAGCCCTGTTCATCTACTCTAATCTGGAGGTCGATGGAACGGTCGACCTCCGCAACGGAAATACACGAAAACAGAACAAAAAAATAACGAGATCACACAAACGAGAACTGAACGGTACGAAAACTAACGCCGATGCATTCGCGAAAGCGAACGGTTGCGGAAATGCACGGTTGCTCAGGATGCGGGTTATGGTAGAAGGGTCGCGAACCTTCGCCAACAAAGTAACACGAAATCGGAACTATCGAAATATCAAATATCGGAATCCCGAAATTCTTAATTAACGTGAGCAATCAATTATAGGCTTGTTATGCCACGGGATCGCACACTAGGGCATCGGGAGCGCTCAGCTGACCGGGGGGTCGGAGCGAGCGTAACGAGAACGGATCGATACGCGATCGAATAATTATCGAAACGATAAACTCACCGGATCAGCGTACTTTTAATCCAATAAAGTGGCGGGAACTGCATCACCTGATGCCTCGAGAACTTCAACACAATCACTGCACCTCAAGGGCATTCCCCAGAACGCATCTCGAGCACAGAAAAATCGGTAGAAAATCGGAACCGAATCCGCACGAAACATAGCACACACGAGTCAACTACCGAACATACCAAGTGACAGGTAGCGTGAGCGAGATACGCGAACCGGTAGCAAGAGCGGTAGCCGGAGTCTACGGCAGCGCGAGCGAGAGCGAACGACTCAGCGCGCGAGACAATAGCCCAAACGTAAACACCGGTCGCGCGAGAGGTCCTAGCTGCCTCGAGGACGACTCTCGGCAGACTGATTGGACTACGACGATATTCTAAGGAAGCGTTATGATTATCGCGAGATCCTTAGCCGACAGCTACTGCCCTCTCAAACTATTTCCAGAGCGTCACTTAAGCGGGAACCGAAACTGTAACGCCGTAATTTTTGAGATTCGTCGCGATCGTTACTCCAAATTCAGGACGTGAAAACAAGGCTCTCTCTCTCTTAACTAAAACACAGCACAAGGTGTTCCGACCTTGCCCGGACCGTACTTAAACCTCCGCCTGTTCTCCAACGTCCTGCATTATCACCTAAACAGAGTGCCGGGTTTGCACCGGACTTTGACGTATTCGCGACGAGAACTCGTCGGGCTCTCCTCTATTCGTGTCTCTCGTTACTTCGAGATTCCCTCCACCGAATAGATTCGAGGATTCCGACCTGAACTGAATCTTTTGAGCTTATCTCCAAGCTTATCCCACACCCAAGCTTATGAGTAAAGTCTAAACTGGATCGTGACCTTAACGAACTGTACTTAAACGGGAGCTGGACGGTACCTGGACAGCCGAGGAGCAGTAAATCGGGAACTATAACGGGCTAACCGAACTAAATCGCTAGCTGTACCCGTAAAACTTTAATTAATTGATATTTTTGTGACGGTGATCGAAAAATCACGTCACAGCTTATACCGCCCATTAAGTTAAGGCCTTAGGCCACCCTAGAGGCCGAAAAAAATAGGCTTTTCTGGGATTTTTTTTCAGAAATATTACGAAATAAATCGAGATTACAGAAATGGGACTTTATTATACATATCATTAACTGCATACAATATTTTTTTTAGGCAATTTATTTCAAAATGGCGGTGGTACAGCGTTTTTGCGACGACGTCTTTTTTTTTTCTATGCTCCACGGCCGGAATAACAGCTCCTGTAATTTAATGAATCATGATTAGGGCCTGAATTTTTTCGATTATATATAGTATAAGCTAGAGAAGTACGTAGGATTTTTTCGATATATTGATTTTTGACAAAATGGCGCACTTCTAAAGTGGAAAGTGAGAAATTTGCCTAAAAAATCGTCAGATAATTGTTAATAACAAATGAACTATGCAATATAAAAAAAAAATCCTACGTACTTCTATAGACAATGTATTTTCGAAGATATATTCCAAATTTCAAGTCAATCGGTTGAAAATTGTCTGAGTTATGTTTCCGGCCAACTACAAAAATGTAGTTTTCAGATAAACGCGTTTAAAGTTTTGAGTAGTAGAAAATCATGAATAATTTTGCAATACCTTTAATCTGCGATGCCTGCACCATACAATTGGCCTTCCAGATTATCTTCCTGCTCTTGCATTTCTTTTCTGCTTGATCTTGCAGCGATTCTGGCCTCTTTTACCCGGTCTGATAGCGATCTCTCTGCAAGCTTTATGCGCTGTTCGTCGATCTCCATGCACATTTCGTAGCTGTTCGGGCCGATTTCCAAATCCATTGCCTCCATTATGTGTAAAATTGATGAAAACCCGTCATTAAATACACAAACTGCAATTTCCGTAGCTACATCCAAGACTGTTTTCCCACTTGAAATATTTTTTGGGGCCAATGTCCACACAGTCGAATTAAAGCTTTCGTTGTTATTTTGCGTATAACAGCCGATGCATCGAGTTAGAAGATCTTGATTGGTCAGTTCTTCATAGATTGGTTTGATAACTTCGTAGACTTGAATTGGAAGAGCTGGCTTGTGTTTGTACTCAGCCAAAGTATTCGTCGCTTTTGCGCGTTGCCATGAGCACCATGAATCCTCTCCAATAGGACATTTGTCGTGCTGCGGTTTGGCATCCGTAGATAATTTGTGATCCAGTGTAGCCCATATACTGCTTCTCATGTTCTCGACTGAATCACTGTTTCTACGAATCGCTAATCCATAATAAATAGATAGCTCATCTATAAGTTTTCCAGTCAATTTGCCCCTTCCACCGAGACCTTTTGTCTTCTGTTTCAAATTACGTAGTCGGGTGCCCATTCGCTTTTGCACGTGATCTATACACTCTTTCTTGAGTACTGTAAGATCCTCATATGGCTTAGCATCTGTAATGCCTTTGAAAGTCTTAGAATCACCGTCACCAATGTAGTGAGAGTATTTGACCTGATGCAAAGTTGCAGAGCGGCGAAACATCTCAACAACTGCGTCGACTTCCATTTTTCCTGCCGATCCATCGTGATTCACAGCGCATTCTCCTACATGACTTTCTGCCCACTCCGCATATTCGTCGGTATCTTTTTTTTAGACCAATGTTCACACGCCTTACAGTATTTTGTTTTCACTACACAATCAACGATTTTTCCAAAGTTATAGCCAATAAGAGTCACTAACCCATACAGAGACGTAAATCCACGTTTTCTCCACGAACCAGCGCCTGACACTACAATTCCATTTTCTCCGTTTTCAATCGAAATGGTTTTTTCTTCTTCCGCAGCTCTCATCATACTATTCTGGCAAACTAAATTGGTTGCAGTGCTCATTCTTTTGACAACCTTATCGTAAAATGAGTGAAAGGTAGTCCGAGGTAATTCCACGTATGCACAGAATTTTCTGATTCCGTGCCAACCAACTCCAAGCAATCGCATGGCAATTATTATTCTACGGTTGATTTCGTAGCCTTTCTCAACAAGAGGACGACTCAGTATCTCAGTCTTCTCACACTTTTCACAGGACACTACAAGTTTGAATCCCAAACCACGCTTACTGCTTTCAGTAAATTTTACTTTCGGTTAGCATATCTTGCAAACGACAACGTCGGAAATAGCCGAAAAACTGCAATGAAGTTAATTATACGATAACCAAACGCTGGATTCACTTCGATATCGTATAAATCTTCCGATTGCTTCCGTTTTTTTGCCGATGAACTGGCGTTCAAGTCGTCTGGTGCTTCTGCCTCATGCCGATTCAACGGTCTTCGTCGCGATGACCGACGTTTTTGTTCCTTTCTTCCCACTGTACAACCCGTCACTCATTGTAAGAACAAATCAATACAACAAAACAAATCAACTCAATAATTGCACCGGAAAAAGAAATTAAAATTTACAGAACTATCGAGAAAAACGACTGTTTGTAGACTAGCGTCCTTCTCACTGCTTGGCCGTGCCTAACTGTCTGAAACAACCGTTCCACAATTCTAAACTCGCCAGACTAGTCAGGAAATAAATATTTTCAATAACATCTGCCGTATACCTGCTCTAGTCCCCTAACGGACCTTCTCGCTAGCGCTAACAAAAGGGACTCGCTGCGGATCAGACGGCCTTGTACTAAAACTCGAAAACGGAGTACTTAAAGATTTTTCTCGGCCATAATCTTTTGGGACATCATTTTTGAGGCCTTAAGGGACCCTTTAAAACAAAGAAAAAAAATCGATTTTTCGATATTCTAGGGTGGCCTAAGGCCTTAAAGAGCGGCTTTAGGCACATTGAGGTAACGCCACTGTCAACGCTTTTCAAGGCTCGAGCACTCGTCCTCAATGTGTGACCCCCATTGCCCCCCATTTGACTCCGCGTTTCACAAGGTATCAGGAGCGAGGAGCACGCAAGAATCCGCGTCACGTGCGGCCATCGATACGCCTGTCCATCTTCGACGATCGATGGCCGTGTAGCCCCACCTCTTATCACTCTCGCGCCGTCGAGTCTCTCCAAGAGGTGGGCTACAATTCGGCACGAGAAACGGACACTTCTCCCGCCTATACGCGCCTGATACCTGACCACGATAAAGCTACCCTAGCCTTAGACGCCAACGACCCACGTTACCACCACGTCATGGAAAAAGGGGAATACCTTCGGAACCCCACCGCGGCGGAGGAAGCTGACCCCACCAGGACAAGAATCTACAACGAAACCAATAATCTTCCGGAACGTCACACCTGTGCCCCTCTTCTGTGAAACAGACTTTTGACAAGTTAATAAAAGACGCAGGAGCGCACAATTCGGTCTCAGAAGCATCGTGGTCATTTACCTATCTACGAGAGAGCCGAGCAGTCGCTCGTTACTGTATTTATTAAGGTCGTAAGTCCATTAAACAGCAGGCAGGGCCCTTAGTGTGTTGAACTTCTGCAGTGCGCATGTGAGGGAGACATATTAATGAACATAGAGTAAGTCTCATTATTCGAGAACCTCGTTGTGAACTTTCGTGACAGCTTGCGAGGTAAAATAAAGAGTAAAGACTGCCGCGACAGTGTAAAAGATCAAAGGTATCGCGTACTGGTTCTTAGAGCACTTTCTCTTAATCAGATTTTCCGAGACTCTGCGTATTTTCCTCTAGTATTCGAGACCCTCCTTGTGAGCCACGGCAGAAGCTTGAGAGGTAAAATAACTAGTAAAGACCGTCATGACATTCGTTGAACATCCATGGTTACCACGTAGCGCATACGTACGCGTAAGTATCGTCTACTAGAAACTCATGGTTAATCTCTATTCGAATGACGAGTATAAATCCGAAGATAATCGGTAGGATAGAACACCTTTACGCTATCGATTTAGAGAGAAATCTCGGGCACAGGAAATAATTACAAACGTACTAAAACTATTCGTTTTCTTCTTGCAATTCGTAAATTGAGTGTTAAGCTCCCTACGCACGAATTCCTCGCTGCGTAGGAATCTTCAAAATAAAAAAATTTCACGTTAACAAGAACGTTACATTATTTCGACCGAGGCCGTCTACACGTTTGGGAGAGAGCCAAGGTCCGTTATATTTATCATCGAGAACAATAGGCTCCGACCGTTGTCGAGGACACCAGTCACGCCGAAACCATAGTCTATTCCGCTCCGGCGACGATATAGTACGTAAACACCGCGCCGACGCGCGTCTTCCTACAATCACGCGAAACTTTAGCAGTCGGTATAATCTCAAGAGAAGTGCGAGAGTCAATAGCCTACCCTCTCGTGCGACAGCTATCATAAATAAGGTTCACGCGGTCGTACGTCGCGGCATTATCACGGTGTACTATAGTGTGGTCAAGCGAGCGCTCGCGGTAGTTGAGAAGCACCGACGTTCGATCATCCAGCGGGCGTCCGGGGCGTTCGTCGCCAAACATCGGTTCAAGCCTACCTATCCTCTGTTTCATTTCAAATTTGTGTTGTAATAATTGTGACGAGTATCCCAGGCCATATGCCGTATAGAGACCTCGTGTTATCCCCTGTTAACCGATAACAACTTCATTTAACAATTTTCATTTTGATTAAGTAGAGCTTCACTCTTAACTAACGAATCGGGATTCCTTAATTTAACATTTTATACCCAACCCCATTTAATTAATTCCTTTGTGTCACCCACTTCATGGATAGACAATTTGATCTACGATAAGGCCGTTTTTTTGAAGCCTATGATAAAAGGTCAAATCACTCGAGCAGCGCGAAACGCGTGAGTGTGATAGAAAACCAATCTGAGGCAATCCCGAAAAATTGCTAAGGATCATTCTTCCTTCTTATACTTTATTATTAAATTTCTTGAGAAACAGAATAACAACGCTGTGCGTTCCTCATACCGGTCGAGTCCAGCACCCGAATCGTATCTCGCCGAAAACGGAGCGGATCGCGATCTAACTCGAGGAGAGAATATAAACTTTTACGTAAAAACTCGAGCTATAATATCATTATCGTTTCAAGGCCGGAACCAAACCTCACGGATTGATCTCGAGTTTTCAAAAGTTTCAATATAGATGATAGCACAACGGAAGAAGAACAGGAACACGAGAGCCCAACGAAGCCACAAAAAACAAAAAGCCCAACGAGGCAGCGAGAAAACAAGAGCCCAATGAGGCCGCAAAAAACAAAGAGCCCTACGATGGCCCAAAAAACAAAAAGCCCAATGAGGCAACAATAAGCAGGAAGCCCAACAAGGCCAGCTAAAATAGAAAGCTTATCGCAGCTAAATAAAAACGAGATTCGCGAAAAAGTCAGCCCTGACGGGGAAACCAGCTACTTCTGCGGTGACAAAAGCGAAGAAAATAATGGAACTCCAAACAAAAGCAACTCTAAGGCACGAAATATGAAAAACGAGACAGAACACGAGACAGAATCCGAGAATGAAAATTTCAACAAACGAGGATTCAAACCGTTGTCGATGAACATCGGAGAATCGTCCAGCGACGGAAATAGTGGTAAACCACCCGTTCAACCAACTTTTAGATCACCATCCACAGGTACAAAACAAAAAGCAAATCGCTAAAAGAAACGACGGAACTAGCGTGAAACGGAAGGTACCACCGAACTTTCGTTCATCAAATTCTCACAAAACAACAACAGGTCAGCGATCAGGGAAACGATTACTTACACCAGCGAAAAAGCGAACTCGAAAAACGCCAAAAGAACCAACTAGGCGTAGCGAAAGGTTAGCTAATGAAAAAATCCGGAAGTCCCAACCATCCAGCCTAAAAATAAACCCATTACAAAAAAACACAAACGATCTCGAAAACCTGTCACCCGAAATGACAGATCAATATTGGCATTCTAAAATCACACACAGTAACCCGAAAACAACAGAACCAGTAAATTCACAACCGAAAATAGGAACTCCATTCCAACCTCTGGACTCAACATCCTCAGATTCAGAACCAAAACCATCACCAGAATTAACAATGGAATACGGGGATTCTAGAGTCACTTACACAAACAACGACGAACCAGAAACTTCAATCCACCTTGATCCCAAAACTACACAATTAGAAAAGTCATCACCTATACCAATGTCACCTGAAATTACTCAGGATTACTGGGATTCAAAAGTCATAGAAATTCCCGATAACACACCAGTAACCGAAAAAACAATTAGCCCACAATCAGAGCAACCAAGCACTTCCAAACAAACAGAACAACCAATCGCCGCACCAGGCTGTTCAAGACAAATCGACGACTACACGCCACCAATGGACATCGAACCAACATTTAGATCACCAAGCTGGATTTCACACGAAACAACGGATTACTCAATATCAGACGAATCGCGACCAACCACACCTCGAAAACCCTTTCAAGCATTAACGAACCAGTATCACGATATGTCGCCTTCATCGGAGAGTAATTCCGACAACGACTCGGTATTCCAACCGTCACAATACCATCAAAAGCCACTAACACCACGAGTAACTCCACCATCAAAGAGGGGAGCCACGATAACAAACGATATACAGATAAAAAACCACATCCTAATAACGCAGGAAAACATCCTGGCGCAGGAGGACAACATACCGCACTTCCTGTCAGCCGATGGTGTCATGGACACAATGGTTTCGAAAATACTTGCAGAAAAGGGCCCAACAGGTATTTTTGGGTTAAACTAACCCAACCGGTATTTTTGCAAACTAATCCAGGAATTGGACATATTTTCATCACACGTGACAAACCGAGACGTTATTTTACAATGATTTGCAAAAATAAATCAACAGTCGCGACTAGTACACTCACGATTCAGAAGTGTCTAGAAACTCTCGTACAGACTCTAGTGAAAAACAAAATCACATCCTGTACTCTATCCAAAGACCCAAAAATTATCGATCCATTTCTGTGGTCTAACATCAAAGGATACCTGCGGATACTCACAATCAACTCAAACATCACTTTTAGGCTATGCGAAGGTCTTATAACCGTTCCGGATCAGGAAAATAGACAAAATATTATCAGAAAGCTACACACAAAATATTATCAGAAAGCTACACACAATCTATAGTCGGAGGTCCCAAAGGCGTGACCAAAACGTACCAACGTATCCTCTCCCAGTACTACTGGCGAGGGTTGAGAAAAGACGTAGAAACGTTTTTTAAATACTGCTTCGACTGTCAAAAAAACAAACTCGTCCGAGTAAAAGCAAGGCTCGGATGATTATTACGGATACACCAGCGCAATCCTTCGATAAAGTAGCCATCGACATCGTAGGCCCGCCGCGAGAGACGAAAAACGGACACATATACATACTGACTGTGCTTGATTTGTTCAGCAAATTTAGTGTAGCGGTACCACTAAAACACCAAACATCCGTGGACTCTGTAAGACGCTAATATCGACTTTCGGCACACCTCGCGCAATACTAACCGACCAAGGTACAAACTTCATGTCGGAAATGTTCAGAGATTTTGCGCAGCTAGTAATATGCGGTGCGCTATGGCGACCCCCACTCCTATCCCCACTCTTATCCCCACTCCTCGAGCCCGTAGTTCGAGGTGGTGGGGGTGAAAGTGGGGATAGAGTGTTTGGAGCCGTCATAGTAAACCGCTGCGTGAATATAAAAATGTGACCAATAAATGGGAATAACATTTTTATTTAAAAAATATTTTTATTATTATTTTTTTTTATATTTGGAATTTAGAATTTGGATTAATTTTAATTAATTAAGTTTTTTCCTGTCGATGTCCCCGTGCGCGTTGAAGGTGCCTGTAAAAACAAAAAATTATTATTTTGATTATATTTATATATTATAATGCAAAACTTACCATCTATCTAGCGCTGCTCTTCTTCATTTTGGGCTCGACGCACCCAGCGACGGTCGTCAAATATAGGGATGCGTATAGGCTGTATATCAGATAAATGGATAAATGTATATAAGATAATAAATCAGAAAAAATAAATATATATCGGATAAATGGGAATAACATTTTTATTTAAAAAATATTTTTATTATTATTTTTTTTATATTTGGAATTTAGAATTTGGATTAATTTTAATTAATTAAGTTTTTTCCTGTCGATGTCCCCGTGCGCGTTGAAGGTGCCTGTAAAAACAAAAAATTATTATTTTGATTATATTTATATATTATAATGCAAAACTTACAATCTATCTAGCGCTGCTCTTCTTCATTTTGGGCTCGACGCACCCAGCGACGGTCGTCAAATATAGGGATGCGGATAGGCTCCTGTCCGTCCCGCTCCCACACGGTGTAGCGAATAGAGACGGGCTCCGGCGACTGCGCGCTGACATAATCAGCGTAGCGCAGCCGCCGGGAACGTCGACGCCTCTCCTCCTCCTCCTCTCCCGCGTAATAAAATAAATAAAATAAATAAAATAAATAAAATAAATAAAATAAATAAAATAAATAAAATAAATAAAATAAATAAAATAAATAAAATAAATAAAATAAATAAAATAAATAAAATAAATAAAATAAATAAAATAAATAAATCCCGAAAGGGGTACGGCTGTCACTTCCTCGTTGGTAGGTCGGATGTAACACATTTTTATTTTAACTTGTCGATGACGAGTGTAGCACTGCCTTTCACGGTCGAGGTTTCGCAGCATACTGATGGCTGCACGCGCGAGTTCGCAGCCTCCGACCAGTCTCGTACAGAATCAGCAAGCGGGAGGAGGAGGAGGCTGGCACGCGCTGCCGCTCGCGAGCTACCGCGTCGCACGCTGCGGATGCACCGTCAGCCGTAATCCAGGTGTTCTTCCTGGATCACCGGCAAGCTTGATGGCATGCATGCAGCATTGGCCGTGGCCGAATTCGGGGAATTGAATTATGACAAATATTATTTTAGCACAATTATTATTTTAACGCCACACTTAGCGTAGAAATATGGAGGGAGGAGGGTGGCACGCGCTCGCGAGCTACCGAGCTGCACCCCGCGAATGCACAGCCAGCCGTAATCCAGGTGTTCTTCCTGGACCATTGCCGAACGTGATGGAATGCATACTGCATTGACCATGAGCGAATTCGGGGAATAAACCGTATCAAGCCGTTTGTGATCACGCTTCATTATCTCTACGGTAAAAATGCAATTCAATAAAATTCTCAACATAAGCCATTATGTTACGGAGTTCGTGTATATCACCCTCGGAAACGGTAAATTTAGTCAGTCGATTGTACGGCAGCCCAAGAGAGCGGATTATCGCAATGACGGACCGCTCCGTTCACACGTGTATTCACGATTTTCTAAAATTAGTGAAATTGCGTAGCGTTCACCTTCGACGTCGGTGCAATGATCAATGGTGCGGGGAAATGAGGGATTTATCGGGCGAGAGACTTTTAAGCCGCCTACGATATCTAATATGGTGGTCGCCTCTACGAGCCATTGCGACGGCCTACAATAGAGGCCTATTTAACGGACGGCGTGTAATAATGTGCGTGTGGAGGGAATTACAACGCCAAGGACTCGAAGATGCCCCAAGCATCAGGGGAATTGCTGATGAAGCCAGAGGTAAGTATTTCATATACGATATATAAATCGAAACGATAAGAAAAAATATTTTTGAAAAAATGTCTCGGAGCGGGAATCGAACCCACGCCTCCGGTAAAATACGACTGAAATAATTCCTCGTCATATTATACGCAAAATATTTTTGAAAAAATAGTCTTTTAAAGCCCAGAGCGATCTGACTTTTCGAAAAAACTCAAAAAATATTTTGAAAAAATGTCTCGGGGCGTGAATACGACTGAAATAATTCCTCGTCATATTATACGTGAAATCTTTTTGAAAAAAGTAGTCTTTTAAAACCTGGAGCGATCTGTCTTTTCGGAAAACACAGAATAATTAAAAAAATATTTTTCTCAACATTTTTTCAACAAATTTTACGAATATTTTTCCTGCAAGCATTAACAGTTATATTATTACATGATTATAGTCTATCGCGAGCTCATGGACGCAACAAGCGAAGAAGAAATGGTCCTTAATGAAGCAGCTCATGCTATTGAGGAGGAGGAGGCGCAGGATCTCCGTATGCAGACAGTCCTGGACGAGGCAACGCACGCTATTGAGGAAGTGGAGATGGCTCTCCAGGCACAGCGCACCGTAAATCGTAAGTATTCAAATTATGCGCATCTGAGACATGAAATAAAATTTAAAAAATCGTAGGTTCACTGACGGAGAATGGCGGCAATACTGTTTGTACTGCGGACGTGGTGGAACAGCCACAGCAAATCCAGGTTCTTTCGCTACAGCGTAAGTACTTGAAAATAGATATAATTTGTACTAGACAAATTGACTATTTATACTTATAGAATTTATTTTTCAGCATCTGTAACAGAGAATCGTGAAGAGACCTACTCAACAATAACGGTTTCCAGCGCAGGCAGCGACATGCCTATCACAAGATCTGTGGTAGATGAAGGAGAAGGGCCTGTGCCAGGCTCATCAGGTCTGCAGGGTACCACGTATAATCACGTCGCGGATGAATCACAAGAAACGAGTCAGTTTGCGAGCGCCGAGCGACAGTCGGATTTTTTCCCCGAGAATCAACTAGGCCTCTATGATGGATTGTGGCCGATTAATGAAGAAGAAGAAGAGGAGCAGTATTTTCGGAGAATTGGCCGCTGGGTTCAGCAGCTCCCCGATGCTAACACAGGTAACTATTTTTACTTTGGTGCTAAATTAAAAAGTAAGAGGAAGTTTTTTTGTGATACAGGGGGACTTGGGCAGACCATTTAATTGACGATGAAGATACTTTATAAGCGTGTCAAATTCTGAATGAGGTACTCCTTACAATTATCTCTAATTTTCTATAGTAGTTAGCCTCAACAAATTCCGGGTGTTCATACGTGTTTTTCTTTTTGCAGAAACGCAGATAGGATCCGGCAGGCCTCGAAACAGGACTAAGAACGAGCCGTTTGGAGACGTGCAGCCACCGGGGGTCCGCTTAGAAATTCTCCAGAATATCGCGCGTTATTTTAGGCGTTTTAAGCTTCGGGGCCGTGATCTAACAATACGTATTCGTCAGCCACCCTCAGGAACTAGTGTTATGAACTGGCTTCAAGGAGCTTTTCGCGACCTGTTGACGCAAAGAACTGTCAATTGCGAGGGCGGTGATTACGCCGGCATCTCATTCACATCAAGTTTAACCCACGGGGCTGTACGGCTTTCTTTTCGGCCCGTTCTGGACTATACGTTTGAAGATATATGGAAATTAATAACTAGCGTCGCCCAAAGCGCAGCATCTATGAATATCGATGACACATGTAATGTTAAAGTGTGCATTGTCAAGGGTGTCGAGGGTTGGAGGAAGAAGAAAGGGCTTAACGTACGAGGGTGTTGCAAAAAATCTATTCTAACGATCCGCAACGACGATCGGTTATGTCTGCCTCGCTCATTAGTAGCAGCTTTAGTATACGCCGAACGCGGTGAAATACGAACAGGAGAACTACACACCGAGTGGCAACCGCATTAGGCAGGTAAATGGTTCATTGCAAAGAGAGAGAGAGCTCTTGAGCTTACCAGAGCTGCAAATGTCAATGTACCGCGAGATGGATGCGGCATACATGAGATTACGCTCTATCAAGACTATTTGGCGCAGGACGGCATTGCGATTATAGTTTTTGAGTTTCTGACTTTAGGTCGTCGTAAAAAAACAGCCCTATTCAATGGTACACAAAAAATTTTGGACTTTGCAGGAGAAATTCGGTACACTCTGTATATCTTATATTATGAACGTTCACATCATTTCGAGCCAATTCTAAATCTCAGAGCAGCTGTCGGTAGCTCGGGTTTTTGCACGGCTTGCCATACGTTATATCGCGTGTTTAATCATCGACGTTCGAAAGCACAATGTCCGCGGTGCCGGGCAACACCACCATGCAACGCCGACTCAAACCACACGATTAGGTGTGCCGCATGCAACCGCGACTTTTTCGGGGAGGAATGTTTGCGCAATCGTAGGAATGTAACTATGAGCGGCGGCGGAGGCCACGGTAGAAAACCCTCTGTTTGCGAATCTCTTCATCGCTGCCGTAAATGCTTCCAGCCGATAAGACCTTTGGAGAAAAAAAGGAAACATGCATGTGGCGTAGGCTTCTGCAAAATATGTAGATCGATGCAACCATTTAATCATTTGTTTTATCAGGCCGATACGAGGCTCTGCAGTAGATTCAAAAACTATCTTTATTTTCTATGATTTCGAAACCCAGCAGTGCACATCTGTGAAGAGCGATGCACGTACATTCGTTCACGAGCCGAACCTATGTGTTGCCCAGCGCGTTTGTTCAAGGTGTTGCCACAATGATTCTATAGACGAACCGTGCGAGCATTGTGGCATACATGAGTTTGTATTCAAACATAATCCTGTAGGGCAGCTTGTAGAGCTAGCCATGGAGGCTGTAGGAGGATTTTCGCGTACAATTGTAATCGCTCATAACGCTGGAGGCTTTGACGCGCAGTTCATTTTATGCTATCTAATCGAAGAGAAAAAAACGCGACTTCCCTCACTGATAATGAACGGTACAAAGATTATCACAATGCGCCTCGGGAAATTAGTGTTTCTCGACAGCTTGCACTACTTCCACATGCCTCTGAGTGCACTACCAAAAGCGTTTGGGCTAACGGGCACTATTGCAAAGGGTACTTTTCCCCACTTGTTCAATGTACCGGAAAATCAAAGTTATGTGGGTTCTCTGCCTGCTCTAGAATTTTATTCTCCTGAGACGATGCGTACAGCGGACCGCGAAAAATTACTTGTCTGGTACCGCGAACTGCAAGACGCCGATTATGTGTTTGATTTTGCCAAAGAAATTGTGAGCTACTGTTCGATGGATGTTACGATATTGAGGCGCTCTATGACGTAAAAGACACATAGCAAATAAGATACGTCGACGTTTCCTCTTTGTACCCATACATTTGTAAGTATGGTAAATACCCTGTAGGCCATCCGAAAGTCTATGTGGGTGACGAGTGTATGGAATTGTCGGGGGCTGATAACACCGATCTATCGCGTATCGAAGGGCTTGTCAAATGCACTGTATTGCCGCCGCGGAATCTTTATCATCCTGTACTGCCAGTGCGTATGCATCACCGCCTGTTATTCGCTCTGTGTCGTAGTTGTAGCGAAGCTATGAGCCTAGAAGAGTGTACACACGATTATCCTGCAGAGCGGACATTCGACGGTACGTGGGTGGTCGATGAGTTACGAAAAGCTGTGTCGTGTGGGTACAAGGTCATGCGTATTACCGAAATTTGGCAATACGAGATAGCTCAGTATAACAGAGATACGCGGACGGGGGGCCTTTTTGTTGAATACATTAATACATTTTTGAAAATCAAACAAGAGGCCAGTGGTTGGCCCGAAAGCAGTATGGCAGAGGACTCAGAGGCTCAAGACCTCTATCTAGCTGATTTTGAGCTATCTGAAGGTATTAAGCTGGATCGTGAATCTATAGCGAAAAATCCGGGATTAAGATCGGTGGCTAATCTCTGCCTGAATTCATTTTGGGGAAAGTTTGGACAGCGGGAAAACCTGCCACAGACTGTGATAGTTTCAACGCGTGAAAAACTCATGGAGTTATTGACAGACCCTGAATACGAAATCACGGGTATCCTCCCCGTAAATAATCAAATATTGTATGTAAATTATATAAAAAGCGAGGATGCTGTGACGCCTTCGGGTATGGCTAATACTGTTATCGCAGCGTATACTACAGCCCAGGCCCGCTTGAAGTTGTACAGCTATCTCGAGCGTCTAGATTGTCGCGCCTTGTACTGCGACACTGATTCGGCAATTTACGTGACAAAGAACGAGCCAAGCGAGTACGAGCCACCCATAGGGCAGCTTCTAGGAGATTTAACCGACGAGCTAAGTTCCTACGGCCCCGGAAGCTATATCAAATCATTTATTTCGGGAGGTCCTAAATTTTATTCATTTATAGTACGTACTCCCGACGGCGTGGAAAGTGAAGTTTGTAAAGTCAAAGGTATAACTTTAAATTTTGCAAATACATCGTTGATAAATTATCAGTCGATACGCTCCTTTGTAATCGGTGAAGGGAAGAGCCGATTGTACTGCGTTATAATGCGATTCGGCGCACAGCGTTTCATCAGGTGGTCACGCAACCTGCAATAAAATCTTGTAAGCCGTCGAGTGCCAAGCGAAGACTCGATGGCGAATACGGCTCTCTACCTTATGGATACAAAAGTTAATTATATTTTATCTTCATGTAAATAATTATACAATTGGGAAATAAAGTGATCTGAAGGCTCCTTCATCATCTACAACAGTACCAAGATTTCATTCAATCGTCAAGATGGACACGCGGTGGAAACATCCCTGGACGGCTATGGTATGCGGCCCAACCGGTTGCGGTAAAACATACTTTGTGAAAAAGTTTTTAAAATTTATTTCGCGTATGAACAGTGAGCCCTTCGAGAGAATTATTTTCTATTATTCCGAGTGGCAGCCGGCATACGCGGAGTATGGCACATCGATAGAATTTCACGAAGGTTTGCCACAGGCCGCTGATTACGCGAATGATCCACGCGCCAAACTCATTGTTATCGATGATTTGATGCGCGAGGCATCGAACAACAGTGTTATTGACCTATTCACCAAAGGCAGTCATCATAAAAACTTAAGTGTTATTTTTATAACGCAAAACTTATTTCACCAAGGCCACGGTCAACGGGATATTTCGCTGAACGCTAATTATATCGTTGTCTTCAAAAATCCTCGTGATCTCGCTCAAATACAGCACTTGGCGCGTTAAGTATATCCGGAAAATCCTCGCTTTTTGCAAGAGATTTATCATGATGCAACATCTAAGCCTCACGGTTATTTGTTACTAGATTGGAAACAAGCGACACCTGATAATTGTAGATTTCGCACCTGCATCTTTCCCGACGATCCCCATAATTTTGTCTACGTACCGCGAAAGAAATTAAAAAGCAGCTGCACGTCTGGAGAACTGCCAGTTCTGCGCTTATAATGGCAGATAACGGATCGCTACGCTACAGCAAAAAAAAAGAACGTCGCGATATCTTGTTTACACGGTTCCTCAGCGGATGCCCTTCGGCATCCCAGTGAGGAACCGTGTAAACAAGATTCAAGCGGTATTCGCTGTATTGTCGATTGCGCATTGTATATTCTTCGTAATAACGCGCCTCGGAAGAGTTCTCAGATGCGCTGCACGGAAAAAAGTTAAAAAATAGTGATTTATCCAAATAATGATCAGTTAGCCTCTTGTAATGGCCCGCAACGGATCACCACTCTGCAAGAAGCACACTGCGATATTGCGACCCCTTCAGCATTTCAACACAGAGCAGCGGGAAGCTTTTTTACGTACAGCTGATCCCCGTATAATACGGTGCATCTGTGAGTGCGCATTGAACGTCCTTCATGGTAATGTGCCTCTGAATCCAGACCAAAGGAAAAAACTATGCCGACACGCGCCTGTTCTTCGCCGATTGGCTGCAAGAGAAGGCTGCTGGAAGAGTAAAAAACGAATCGTAGTTCAGAGTGGCAGATTCTTGCCACTTTTACTCGCACTAATTCTAGGAGCCGTCCTGTCAAATTTGATTGGTGGGGGTGGATAAAATGGAACACGCAAGAAAAATGGTGCTGGTGCCGGAGGAGAATCTATTGCAGATGAACACACGAAGTCTTCAGCAGTCAACTTTTGGCACTGATGCGTCACATTCACCAGAGGCACAAGCTCCACCAAAGGTGGCTTAAGGTGGCTCCATTGGCGCCACCTTAAGTAGATTGGACGCGGAAATGAATGAAATCTTGAATTCTAATAAATATAAGGATGAGAGAGAAAAGTGGACCGCATATCTGACTGTACTACAGCGTTATCTTCATTTTGCCGACAGCAAGCGAGCTCATCAGCAGCTCGATCTCATAAAAACAAAAGTATCCACTTTTGCGGAGGAGGAGGAGGAGGGGGAGGAGGAGGGTGAAAAAAAACTCCTCGCCAGGCATGAATGATTCCATCATAATTGAAAGTGTACCGCAAAAATTTCGGAACAAAGCGAAACTTCTACTGCGTCGCTTGCACGATGCACCGTCGTCAAATTGTTCTTGGAGTTCCGCGAGAATCGTTTCTATCGAGGGAAAACCAATTAAGGATTCGAATATTGTTGATCTCGTGAACGATACTATGCGAGCAAGAAAAGTCCCAAAACCAGCGGGACGCAAAACCTTCGCAAATTTTTTGAGAACGATCCAGACACCTCGAGAATTTGTGGGAAATGAGGAACTGTGGGCGGAATCAAGGGCCAATTCAACATTACGGGCATGCAAGCGGTAACAGTGAAGCCGAGGATATCAACGATACCAGCGATCAGTCTTCGTACTACAGCGACGATAAGAGCACCGAAGCTGGACGTGGTGTGCAGAGTGGTTCTGGTAGTTATAGCAAGAAAAGACGTGTAACTTGGGCTAGGCTTAAATTATAAACATGAAAATATTGGAAAAAGTGTACTTTGATCCCTCCCACGAAGCATCATTTTCGGGCAGTGCCAAATTGCTGCACGCGGCTCGGAAGAAAAAAATCTCCGGTAAAAAGACACTACAGTGGCTTGAGTCTCAGGATACTTATACAAAGCATAGGCCTGTGAGACGCAGGTTTCCACGGCGCTTTTCAACGTGCGTAACATTGACGATGTTTGGGAGGCTGATCTTGTAGATCTTCGTTCTATCAAGGATTACAACGATGGCTGTTTATCTTCTTGTGGTCATAGATGTTCTTAGTAAATATGCATGGGTCGAGCCTCTACATGATAAGGCTGCTACGACCGTAACTAAAGCACTCACGCATGTACTATCACAAAAAGTCAGTAATGGCAGGTCACCGATTTGTCTCCAATCGAATAGAGGTAAGGAGTTTATAGGCTCTGCATTCTAGGCTTTCTTGAAGAAAAAGAACATTGAGTTTCGCGCTGCAAGAAACCCCGATATAAAAGCTGCCGTTGTGGAACGCTTTAATAGAACTCTAAAAGAAAGAATGTGGCGTTATTTCACGTACTCTAGAGAGAAACGTTACATTGACGTTCTGCAAGATATTGTCTCCGCATACAATCATGCGCGACATAGTAGCATAAAAATGTCTCCAGCCTCTGTGACGTTTAACACAGCCGCTAGGGCTCGGGCTAATCTGATACAACGATACAAGGATCCGGAATATCCCAGGCGGCCTCCTAAATACAGGGTAGGCGATATTGTGCGCATCAGTAGTGCAAAGGCAGCCTTTGCAAAAGGTTACGAGAGCGGCTGGAGCAGCGAACTATTTAAAATACACCGCGTATCATACACCAGACGGCCGGTGGTATATATTTGGCGGGATCTTCAAGACGAGGATATCGACGGTATCTTTTAGAGAACCGGAATTATCGAGAGTGCAAACGGTTGCTCCGTCCAAGAAAAAGAAGAAGAAAGGAAAATCAAAATGAAAGACGAGTTTTATATTGTTTTGCCCAGCAACAGCAGTATGCAATATTATCCTGATAATAAGACAACGCGATACACTACTCATTTACAGCAGTGCTTGACTTTGCACGGTGATTGGGCTGTTTCTTTAGCCGAAATCCAAATACCCCTGACAATGATGCATGTACCGCCTGAGGGTGGGCAGAATTTTATCAACTTTGTAACGAATGCGGTGACGCCTGATACAGGTGGCGTCGACGTGAGCTATAAAGAAGATAGAGTTTCCGTGCCTCCTGGCGTGTACCGTAGTATAGACAAATTACTCGAAACAATTAACGATATACCATGCGTGTCCGGGAACTTGAGGTTTCAATGCCGCCGCAATGGATACGTGACGGTAACACGTATCTGCGACACATGTACGAATTTGGAGCACTCTTTCTATTTTTCCGCAGTATTGAACAAAATTTTAGGATTCTCCCATAGCCGAGGTGTCGTAGTTCGAAGTGCCACTGAGTGCACTGATCAGCGGCCCGCTGGTCTAACCAATGGGATTCCTAATATGCTCTTCGTTTACGCCGATATATGCGAGCCATACATCACGGGAGATGTGCACACGTCTCTACTGCGTGTCGTGCCGTCTACCGTCACGGATAATTACAATTACGGCTCCGTCAAAATTAGAAACTTTTCGCCACCGCGCTTTATACCGCTATTGCGTACGAATTTTCAAACGATAACTATCGATATAAGTGTTGTACCCCGGCTGGCTCAGTAGGATATTAATTCGGGACACCGGTTGCGAAATAGTAAGGTACGCAACGGCACGCGACGATCGCACATCGAGCTTCGAGCGCGTCACCGGACACCGCTGACGCAGCACTTAGGCCATCGCGAGTGGCTCGGTAACTGGAGCATCGGCTCGAGTACCGAGGCAATTGTTGCGAAATGTAAAATATGCTCCAAATCTCGCCCGCAGAAAAGCGAGGATTTGGAAAGATATTTGTTTATAAGATTAAAGTAAACCATAAACTTGCGCTAGATATTAAGCTGACATACGTGCTCTCGATGAATATATAGAGGATCGAGAGCAGGTACTCGGGAGTCTGATCAGAACTCAGGATACGGTACGGTTGATTACAATACATTATATTACATAACCGAGATAAATGTGAATAGCGAGTAGTTCGCTACGGGGTGTACCGAGATTGGTAAATATTCAATAACCTAATAAAGACCTTTTTATTAAACTGTGCATTCATTCTCTTGGGTTCTAACCATTTACTGGATATATCCCGAACATTCGAGCTCACGGCTCAGGCACAGAACCCGGAGTAGCTAACCGAGTTTCTGCGGCACAACATTGGTGGCAGCGGTGGGATTATCCAGAGAGAATTAAGAAAAAAAGGAAAACAATATTTACCAGATCGTACGGCGACCTGTGTGCCTCCATTGAGGGAGAAGAGAGTGCCGCGAACCAGGGTCGACAAGTGTTCAGCGAGAGTAATCAACCGTAGCCTTCGCGGATCGCTGCAGGATCCTCGAAGGGCGTCCTCATTGAGGGGGACGGGAACCGTTGGGAAGCCCGGGACCAAGAGGGTCACGGAAGAGTTGTAGGGCACACTGGAGGTGGCCCCATCACTGAGTGTAAATCGAAAGCCCGCGCGGACGCGGAAGATCTTTGCCAAGACCGGTAGGACGCTACCGGTGGCCAACGCGAGAGTAACCCAGGGTTAAAAAGCTGAGCAAAGAGGGAACAAACCTGGAGACAGATAAGGGACGGAGAAGAGTTCAACAGTTTCAAAAGTTAAGCGGGAAAAATAAAATAAAATGAGTGAGCGCGACTTGCCGCAGGGACCCCCGGGGTCAGGGCAGCGCAGGGGAACCCCAAGCACGGGGGAGGAAGCATTGGGGGTGGTTGAGGGCGTCCAAGGCGCCCTAGCCGACATCACGAACCGGGCACGGGAGGTGCTGGGGGAGCAATCGGTTGAAGGTAACGAGGAAGGACGGGGAAATTCGCCAAACCCGCTGTACGGGGTAAACACCCAGAGGGGAACTGGCTGGGAGAACATCGACGTGCAGATGTTCGAGCGCCGACCGGATGAGGTCACGCCGGCCATGGTGTCCCAGGAAATCTCCCGAATGGCGCGCTCATTACGAGGTCAAGTCGGGCACAGGGCTATCGGTGGGAACGGCGAACACGGGAGAAGCAATGGGCTCCCGCTCAAACCTGCCCTGAGGGCTACCCGAAGGACGCTATTCGCCGAACAGGAGGACACGCACGAGGACAACAGGGAATCCCGGGGAGGAAATGAGAGTCAGTCCGGCCCCGAGGACGAGACGGTACATACCATTGCGCAGATGCAGGGGAGAATAAGTGAACTCGAGGGGCAGCTGCAGGAAGCTCGCAACCGGTCCCAGGCGGCACCACCGATGGATGCTGATTCCATGGTCGAACGTCTCCTGGCCTTGGAGGAAACCATGAGGGACCACATTCTGGAGTCCCGTGGGCCACAACGGGGAGGGGTAACCCCGCCGCGGCGGCAGTCACCATTTCGGCGACAAACCCGGGAATCGACCCAGATTAGGGCGGTACCGGTGTATTTGGATATACCCGCCGCCCTGCGAAATATTAAAACCTTCGACGGGAACGATCCCACGAAGCTTGACGGTTTTATTTTATCATGCGAAGCGGTATGGGGATTGGTCCTTCCCGAGCAGCGGTCTACTCTCCTTACGCTCATCCGGAGCAGTAAACTGGAGGATCGAGCAACGCGGGAAATGAGGCACAAAACTATTGTAACCTTGCGGGATTTACGGACAGAATTGGAGGCACTTTATGGGAAACGAGAGTCCCTCGCCTCTCTGCAATACCAGTTCAGCATCCTGAAACAGGAACCAACAGAGAACGTCTCAACCTACGCCACCCGGGTCGAAAACCTGACGGTGGAATTAATCGAGAAGTTGTGTGAAGGAGTCGATGCAGCGGGGGCTCGCTACATCGGAAATGCCTTCCGGAAAACCGCACAGATGAATTTCGAGGTCGGCCTGAATAAGGAATTACAGACCCTCGTGCGATCACGTAATTATTCGAGCCTGCACGACGCTATCGTCGGGGCCATAGAGGTCGAGAAAATGACGAAGGGGCACCCAGGCAGTCAGGACTCGGCAAGATCCAGTCTGGGGGGTGGAAACCCGCGGCGGTCACACGGCGCGGTCAAGGAGGAAGCACGCACCTGTTATACATGTGGACAGACCGGCCACGTGGCCAAGGACTGTCAACAGGGGGCCCGAGTTAGGCTCCCCCTACCGGTCTCGGGGAACGTTCATATGGCAAGCATTTCGTGCAATTACTGTAAAAAAACTGGGCATCTCTGGAGGGATTGCCGGGCACGTAAGCGGGACAACCAGGGGACCAAAGGTTATGACAATAATAGGAGACAGCAAAATGAGTATCGTGAAGAGGAAGCCGCCCTGCATCCGGGGCAGGAAGGGACTGTAGGGGAATTTCGAGCAAAGGCTTACACAGTCACCGCCTACGACAGGGCTTCGCCGGGAGAGGGAATTTTTCCCAATAAATAGGGCGAAAGAGCACCCTATTTATAACCAGCGCGAGTCCAGCCACGGGAAGATCTGCCGGCGAGAACAACCTGAAACGATTGAGGGAGCAGCTGGGAAGAAATCCGTCGCGGAGACTGTCAGGAAGAGGATCAGTGCAGACGAATAATAGTCGGAGTGAAAGTTAAAAAAAAAAAAAAAAATTTGGGGGTAAAACGGCCCGGCTAAAATTTTCTCCCGTTAAGGGGGAAAATAATAAAACTGTATCCCGGTATGGGGAGGAAAACCCCACGGGAGGAAGATATAAAAAAAGGGGAAGAAAGGAATCAAAACGAGAATGAAATAAAAAAGAGAGGAAAAAAGGAATTAAAACGAAAATGGGAAAAATAATTCCTGTGGGAAGCAAAAGTGAGTAAGGGGAGAGAATAATGAAGAAAGGAATAATAAAATAAATAAACGGAGGTAGGGAAAAAAAAGAAAAGAAGAACCCGAAGGAAGAGCGATGCGGATACGTCGCCCGTCCGGGGTGCGGTAGGTCAGGGACAGCTACGATATGATGTGCGACGGCCGGGGCAATGGCTCGGTGCACCGCTCGCGGAAGTCGACGCAGCAGAAATCCGATCCCGCGGCGTTGGAGCCTCGCTGCGGGGTATCGCCTCGCCCAAATGAAAATAAAACATAAACATAGAAAATAATTCTGGTATGAAGGAAGAATTTGACGGATACGTTGCATCCAACGGTATTGACAACAAGTTTGAAGAAGTCACCAGTTGACTGCGGATGATAATTATTCCGCTGAAGATGTACTGAAAGCTTACACCACGGCAGAATCAATTTTAGGAGAATCAACGACTGCCGAAACCGAGACGCATAAACTCGAGAAAAAACATCAGGGCAAATCTCGTAATCCCGGAGAAGAATTACATCAGTTAATCACCACTCCAGGCAAGTGTGACAACCAGAGCCAAGGTCGAGAGGACGCCCATGGGGAAAAGAAGGGACGGAGGAAACGGAAAAACCAAAGTTATTAGTAACAGACTATTCTTGTTACATATTATATATATATTTATTAACGAGATACAAATCGGGTCCATTTATTAACAAGATCCATGACATCGCTGAAGCACTGCTGCTGGTTAGTACAGCTGGGCAAGGTCCCAGCGCATCTCGCCGGCCTGCGCACGCCGTAACCGGGAGGCCTCGTCCTCGGGGTTTTCAGGGCAATCGGAGTCCTCGGAATCGGAAGCACCCGCCGGACGAACGGTCGTGCCGGAAGCCAGCCAGGCCCCGGAGGAAAGTCGATGGCCGGAGACAATCTGGTAGTCCCCAGGAAGCCGTCCATGCATCGCCCGGAAGTTTATCTCCGCGGGCGTAAGGACACGGATCCGGGGGATGGGTGCCGATGGCCGAGGGCAGGGCCCTGTCAAGACTAGGTGCGCCACGTCTGTTGAAACTGGCCGGAAGCTCGCCGGGGAGGTTGGGGGTTCGACGGCCTGGACCTCGTCCTCGGCGGAGACTGGACTAGACCCCGGACTATACGAAGGCCCCGTGGACGCGGGTGAAGCGGTACGCCTCCTCTGGAAAAGAGTAACACGGGGTGCCATGAGCCTCGGAGGGAGGAAGAAAAAAAACTATGCGCCAATTTTTTGTATCAACCACGGATGACAGGACTTACCTTGAGCGGTGGACTCTTCATGGCGGGCTGAGCAGCGGTTCTTTAAAACTCGAATGGGCAAAAGCAACGAAAGTGACTGCGAACGGACGAAAACGAAGTACGGGGGACCCAAGACTGGGCCGCCTGATATAGGCGTAAAAACGTAAGCGCAGCAACCCATAGACCAACGACCCCCGTCCGTCAGCAGAAATCAACCCGGACATCGGCAACATGCAGCGGCAATGGCCAGCCTTTTCCGTGTTTCGCAACAGTTCCGCAAGGTCCCCTGTACTCAATTACTTCCTTCGTTTGCGCAAAAGCGGGTAATTCCGAAAGGATAGATTGCAAAAATTAACCAGAAAAGGGGCCCAGAAGTTGTGAACAATTACATGTAATACCGAGCACGGGGTACACGAAGAATTGTAAAAATAAAGCTCGCCGGAGACGAGCGAAAAGAAATCAAATTTCTTTTCTTTTTAGGGGGGAGGAATGTTGTACCCCGGCTGGCTCAGTAGGATATTAATTCGGGACACCGGTTGCGAAATAGTAAGGTACGCAACGGCACGCGACGATCGCACATCGAGCTTCGAGCGCGTCACCGGACACCGCTGACGCAGCACTTAGGCCATCGCGAGTGGCTCGGTAACTGGAGCATCGGCTCGAGTACCGAGGCAATTGTTGCGAAATGTAAAATATGCTCCAAATCTCGCCCGCAGAAAAGCGAGGATTTGGAAAGATATTTGTTTATAAGATTAAAGTAAACCATAAACTTGCGCTAGATATTAAGCTGACATACGTGCTCTCGATGAATATATAGAGGATCGAGAGCAGGTACTCGGGAGTCTGATCAGAACTCAGGATACGGTACGGTTGATTACAATACATTATATTACATAACCGAGATAAATGTGAATAGCGAGTAGTTCGCTACGGTGTGTACCGAGATTGGTAAATATTCAATAACCTAATAAAGACCTTTTTATTAAACTGTGCATTCATTCTCTTGGGTTCTAACCATTTACTGGATATATCCCGAACATTCGAGCTCACGGCTCAGGCACAGAACCCGGAGTAGCTAACCGAGTTTCTGCGGCACAACATAAGGGATGAGTTTGGTGAGTCAATACCATTTGAGTACGGGACGTTGACGGTGACATTACACTTTCGACGCATCGATTGACTCGCAAAATGGATTATTACGACACATACTTTGACGCACAGATAGGCGGGGGAGGAAGGACGGGCTATGGCGGTATCAGTCATGGCTACATTGGGTCACCGAACCAGCGAGGTCACGGTATTGGTAGTTTCCTCAGAGGCCTCTTTCGCCGTATCTTACCGCTCTTGAAACAAGGAGCCCGGACAGTCGGCAAAGAAGCACTACGTTCTGGTATCAATGCAGCCAATGACATATTGGATAGGGGGATTCATCCACGAGAGGCCTTTAAAACGCGCATGCGCAAATCAGCCGCAAATATAAAGAGGGAAGCCGAGGATAAAATTGATAACCTTATGCAGAGCTCGGGCTATAAAGCAACTAAAATTAATAATCTACTGCATTCGCTTGGTGGTAGCGCAACACGTCGCGTCGGTGTGAACAAAAGAAAGAAACCGCTGAGGTCGAAAAAACGCTCGGGATACGTGAAGAAGAAGAAGAGGAGAGGAGGAAACAAAAAGGCAGTGAAAAGAAGGAAGACAAGTGACAAGAAGAAGAGGAGGAAAAAACCAAGAACGGTATCTGACATTTTTGCTTAGATAGACAGACCTGAGAAAAAAATGGCATTCTTACACGCTCATTCGTGTGAATGTCTTAAAGTCGGAGCTTGAACTATTCACACTACCGCCGACCCAAACTACGCTCGAGGGGACGCAATGGGTGTACTATAAGCCAATTTCATCGTTGACAGATAACTCGCCTATCGAAGTTGTAGTGCCGGGCCAGGGCGATGAGTATATTGATCTTGCCCATACTATGCTGAGTATGCGTGTTGAAATAATACCACCTCGGAAGTCCAAAGAAGGCGATGCACCTAAAGCACGCCTCGTTAATAATATGCTGCATTCAATGTTCAATCACATCGATGAGTTCTTGAATCAGAAACTTGTATCGCCGCCTAATAACGCTTACGCATACAGAGCATACATTGAAACGCTCTTAAATTATGGAGATGACGCGAAGGCCTCTCATCTCACAAGTGTTCTCTGGTACGACGATTCACAGGGAGGAATGGATGATGTGGGTGATGGTAATGCGGGCCTAGCTATGCGAAGAGGTCTTATGAATGCTAGTGGTAATCAGATTGATCTCCTCGGACACCTTCACTGCGACATTTTTAATCAGGAGAGATTTTTGATAAATGGTGTTGAGATGCGTATACGCCTCGTGCGCACCAACGATGCTTTCTGCCTTATGAGCCCTTCAAAAGACTGCAGCATGAAGATTGTCGAAGCATCGCTCCTTGTACGGCGCGTCAAGATAGCACCCGGCATACCCGGCATACGCCCACGCAAGGGCTCTCTCCAAATCTACGGCCAGGTATCCAATGACTCGTGTGGAAGTTAAAGCAGTATAGATAGATAAATTTATTGTACTGCAGGACAAGAGGTCCTCTAGGCACATATACAGCGCAAACATAACAGCATCACAGCATCGCAGATGGAACAATAGGCAAAGCACATACCCATAAACTGAACGACACCCGTAACGCTGCATGCGGGCGTTCACGGCGATACTCTGGATAATATCATACTAGGACAGCTGCCTAAGCGTATAATTATCGGATTTGTCGATAATAGAGCCTTTAACGTCGATCGCACACTGAATCTCCTTAACTTTCAAAATTATAAAATCAATTATCTTTTTTTTGCAGGGCTGCAGAGGCAGATACCATCAAAGCCTCTGCAGCCCGACTTTGGAGCGAGAGAACAATACGTGGATGCATATCACACATTATTCTCTGGCACGGGTATTCACTTTCTCAACCAGGGTAATTGTATTTCACGTACCGCCTACCCTAATGGCTATTGTCTATTTGCATTTGATCTAACACCCGATCTCTCGGCAAATAGTAATACTCATTGGAATTTGGTGAAACACGGCAGCGTCAGAATAGAAGTCCGTTTCGAAGAAGCTCCAAAAACAACGGCTAACTGTATTGTGTATGCGGAATATGACAATGTGTTGGAGATTGACTCGTCCCGACAAGTAATTGTAGATTTCAGCGGGTAAGACACGCTGAGCTCTGTCGCTCGGGTCTTCAGTATTCGCCGAGAACTTGGGACGACAGGTTGGAATCATGGCTGTTGTAATTGATATACAGGTTCTAAAGGATAAATTCAATCATTTCACGCCTAAAGAAGTGGCTGTCACCTCAGTGCATTCAACACACTTTGGCCACTGGATAATAAAACCAACCTGTACCCATGACGATCTATCACCTGCTATAAAGAGACAAAATACATGGCTGCAGAGCAATTATCACGCTATTGCATGGTCTGAAGGCGATACATCTGTGCAAGCGATCGAAATTATTCTGAAGAAAATTGCTACAGAAGTTGATCGAATATTCACGAGAGGCTCTGATAAAGCATCGTACTTGACAAATCTCACCGGATGCTTCATTATAAATCTGGAAGAAGACGATGCGGTACCGTCATTCCATAACCTACCGACGGGTAATACACGCTGCATATATCACGAACTGCTGCGCAAAAACCACACATACAAATGCGCCCTAGACAATGTGGCAAAGATCAAAGCGTGGATGTGCCATAGTGATCGCTTCGATTCTTTGTGAGAATATCGTACCACTACTAGCTGGAGGGTTGGGTTGACAGAGTGCGCCAACGAAGACAAAAAACCCTCGCCTGTTGCTGCCCATTGTTATGAACAGCCTTCAAATTCTGCAGTCTCTCCGAAACATCAAGGATCATACAGTGGGCGTGTACCCTGCAGATCGTATTCCGAAGGTGTGGACGAAACCGACAGCCATCGTTGTTAATACCGATGGACACAAGCTACCAGGGGCCCACTGGGTCGCCATGTACGTCGATCGAAATGGTCATGGATGGTTCTTCGACAGCTACGGACTCCCACTGATCATCCCAGAACATCTCACACGCCTCCGAAGAAACTGCAAACTCTTCCGATACAACGCTATTCAACTTCAAGGTCCGGATTCGCAGTGTTGCGGACAGTATTGCATTATGTTTCTTCATTATATGTGTACTGGCCTCGGCATTAATAAGTTTAGAAGTGTATTTTCAGATGACTTGTCAAGAAACGATAGAATAGTATATGATTTGTGACGTGATTTTTCGATCACCGTCACAAAAACACAAATAAATTAAAGTTTTACGGATACGGCTATCGATTTAGTTCGGTTAGCCCGTTACAGTTCCCGATTTACTGCTCCTCGGCTGTCCAGGTACCGTCCAGCTCTCGTTTGAGTAAAGTTCGTTAAGATCACGATCCAGTTTAGACTTTACTGATGAGCTTGGGTGTGGGATAATCTTGGAGATAAGATCCAAAGATTCAGTTCAGGTCGGAATCCTCGAATCTATTCGGTGGAGAGAATCTCGAAGCAACGAGAAACACGAATAGAGGAGAGCCCGACGAGATCTCGTCGCAAATACGTCAAAGTCCGGTGCAAACCCGGCACTCTGTTTAGGTGATAACGCAGGACGTTGGAGAACAGGCGGAGGTTTAAGTACGGTCCGGGCAAGGTCGGAACACCTTGTGCTGTGTTTTAGTTAAGAGAGAGAGAGCCTTGTTTTCACGTCCTGAGTTAGGAGTAACGATCGCGGCGAATCTCAAAAATTACCGCGTTACAGTTTCGGTTCCCGCTTAAGTGACGCTCTGGAAATAGTTTGAGAGGGCAGTAGCTATCGGCTAAGGATTTCGCGATAATCATAACGCTTCCTTAGAATATCGTTGTAGGCTAATCAGTCTGCCGAGAGTCGTCCTCGAGGCAACTCGGACCTCTCGCGCGATCGGTGTTTACGTTTGGGCTATTGTCTCGCGCGCTGAGTCGTTCGCTCTCGCTCGCGCTGCCGTAGACTCCGGCTATCGCTCTCGCTTCGGTTCGCGTATCTCGCTCACGCTACCTGTCACTTTGCGCGTTCGGTAGTTGACTCGTATGTGCTGTGTTTCGTGCGGATTCGGTTCCGATTTTATTACCGATTTTTCTGTGCTCGAGATGCGTTCTGAGGAATGCTTTTGAGGTGCAGTGATTGTGTTGGAGTTCTCGAGGCATCGTGAGATGCAGTTCCCGCCCATTATTGGATTAGAATACGCTGATTCGGTGAGTTTATCGTTTCGGTAATTATTTGACCGCGTATCGATCCGTTCTCGTTACGCTCGCTCCGACCCCCCGGTCAGCTGAGCGCTCCCGATGCACGAGTGTGCGATCCCGTGGCTTAGCAGCCAATAAATAATTGTTCCCGTTATTTAAAGTTGAGATTCCGGTTTCGATTTCGTGTTACTTTGTTGGCGAAGGATCGCGACCCTTCTACCATAACCCGCATCCTGAGCAACCGTGCATTTCCGCAACCGTTCGCTTTCGCGAATGCATCGGCGTTAGTTCTCGTACCGTTCAGTTCTCGTTTGTGTGATATCGTTATTTTTTTGTTCTGTTCTCGTGTATTTTCGTTGCGGAGGTCGACCGTTCCATCGACCTCCAGATTAGTCCGGCTTGGCGATTCCGGCGAAACAAAAATCGACCCTGCGGAGGTCGGCCGTTCCACCGACCTCCAGTTTAGCCCGGTTGTTAATACCGGCGAAACAAAAATTAACTGGCGCCCACCGGGACGTCGATGCATCCGTGGAAGCGGGCGGCCGAAGGTGACGTTTTCCGAGTTCTCGATTTCGCGCTCCGCTCCCGTTCGGTTTGAGCTTCGATTTTCGCGTTTTCGGTTTTGTTTTTTTGTGTTTTTTTTATTCGCGTTGAGATCCAGGAAAATACGTCACAGATTATTATAATGCATTCGTCAATAATCGCGACAATCTTAAGTCACTGGGTAAACCTTTCAGTACGGGCGCGGTCATAGGCGGCAGCTACAAAATAAATAGCTTTAGTGATAAGTGTTTGCATTGTATACAGAGCTGTTGGCCCCGCACTCGGGTATTGTGAATATTATGCTTATCAAATAAAAAATTAATAAAAATTCCTTTTACTATCTACTCTGTTTCCCTATCCCTTATAAAAAGTTGATTTCAGCAGATATTATATTTCTTCTTGGAATCATCTCTCTACCTCGACATCGCAACAGTCATACGTGAGCAGAGACCGCCTCTTGGAGCTGCTAAAGAAGCTAATGTCAGGATATTTTATATTTCTTCCTGGAATCACAAAAACCGCGCGTGACCAGAGACCTTTTCGAGCTGCTAATAAAGTTGATTTCAGCAGATATTATATTTCTTTTTCGAATCGGCTCTTTATCCCGATGTGACAAAGGCTGCACGTGGCCGGAGACATTTTCGAGCTGATTTCAGCAGATATTATATTTCGTTTTGGATTCGGTATAGTGTGGAGGAAGCGCTATGAGTCACGAATTACTTGTGGAGGGGGAGACGCTGATAGAATATTCATATTCTCCTCTTGTGAGCAGACATCAGTCGTGGTTGAACCGTGAAAGAGGTACGAAATCAAACTCTCGAGCAAGCTATCTGACTGCATAGAAGTTAATGCAACGGAAACGGAGCGAATTAAAAGTGCGCATAGAAAAACACTTACACGACATTGCAAAATTAAAATCGTTCATACGCGCAAGATCAGAGTTTCGACGTGTGATACGGAAGCTAGAAGAACTCAATCTCCACAATGGATCTCGCTCAAATCAACAAAGTGGGCATGCTTGCATCGTTTCAACCAGTCAAAAAACTATCCGATCTAGCACTCGAAAAAAACTACGGGGTCACTGATATAAGGTGCGTAAAAACATCATTCGGCCCGAGGATCACCATTGACATCGAGGAATCATTTACTTGCTACCTCCCTGCGAGATTCGTCAAGGTCTTCGAGGACGACGCCAATCTGCTGCACCAGATGACTGCTGCTGCGCATGAGAAAAAACTACTCATGCAATACTACGGAACAAGGTATAATAACCTGGAGTTCAAGCCCGTCCGCCCAACGGAGAGCTCATAGTTATTGGGTATGAGCTGCTGTTGTCAATCTTATTCTTGGGAGTTGGATAATTCAACAATACCGGGAGAAGAAGAAGAAGAAGACCTTGCTCCAGTCATAGCCAGCAACATCCATAATAGTTAAAATATATTATCGTGCTTGGCTCATGTACAAATAAATAACAGATTATCAATAAAATTGATTTATTTCTTCTTTTATACGATGCAAAATATACTCTCAACGCCTATCCCCTCTAATCGTATAAAAATGTACACGTAGCAATATTTTAATCATAAACTTGGAGGGGATACCATCATACCGTCACCGGCGGTAGCAAAAGTGTGCTCTTGGCACAGTTGCGTTCACGTTGTTGCTGCAGAATAAACGGTTACTCAGAGGCGGTACAGAAAGTGATACAAATAATCACGATTTGCATCGTTGAATAATTATATCAGGAATTGGAGGAGATGCAAACAGCGGTGGATAGAGAACACTGGTCGTACCGCTGCACAGCAGGCGTTTCGATAATAAATTCCTATCTGGAATATCTGGATCCTTCGACGGTGTTTTATCAGGGAATAAGTGCACGAGTGGAATATTTGGAGGCTGTCCAGTTCGAGTTGGAATAAAAAAATGAAGCGGCGTATCCGATTTCAAGCTGCACGTGCAATATTGCTGACGATTGCTGCTGTGTGATAACAACTGCAGCGGCGCAGCTCAGTCTTCTGCTGCCTGTTGAGAGCGTAAAACGTGTTCGTGGATTTCAACGACAATATGCGCAGGCCACATCAGGTGTTTGATGTACCCGGTACAGATTTGGTGTTTGATATTCTGTATTTAAGTGATAAGAATGGTGAATTATTGCCGAAAGAGGTGTGTGTGGGTTCGGTGGATAAACCACAGCGTCGAATGTTGTGGATGGTCTCTCCACGTAATATCATCGAGGTATTGCCGCCCCGGATACGAAGAATAAATAATTGGCGGACTAAGTACATCCACAGTATACACTGGCTGAGTGGTTGGCTGCAAGGGGACGGCGTCACGCTCGCCGAAGTGTATCAAGAATTACGCGAAATTGCGAAAAGTGTTGGCGAACAATCTCGACTGTACGCAGTAGGTGAGCCGACTGTACAAATCTTAGAACAGGCCACAGGACGCAAAATCATAAACTTGAGCGAATGCGTCGATTGTCCATCATTCGATGTTCCGCCGCCGAAGACAGCAGAAGTGTGCTCGTGGCATCGTTTCCTACAGACGGAGTCCAGAGGCGCTCAGTGTGCTCTACAGAACGTTAAAAAACTCCAGCGTTACCTTAACGAGTTCCCTCTTCGAAGATCTTCTTTTCGCTAACCCGTAAAGTGAATTATGTATTTGAAAAAATTGGCGAAGCTCTATGACACAGGTCGCGTACCGTCCCACCTACCATATAAAAGCATTGTGGAACTGGAACTTCAGAAGATATATAGAATCTCAAGAATGAGGATGGTCAACACCAAGCACGGGAGACAAGTGATTGCCGATATAGGCTTGGATTTCAGTGTCTTCATGCCCCTAAGGGTTAGTTTCTTTCTGAACTATAATAGCGAAGCATTCAACGAAATAGCAGAACTTTGTGAAAAAAAGAGTGTAGGGCTGCGATATTTGGGCTCCGTATATAATCGTGTTGAATTCATCGATATAAATTGTACATAAAACCTAGCTTTAAGAAATATGTAACTCTATGCATAATAAAATAAAAAAGCGGTGCACTATGACGACAGCTCACACGCACACCCTCTCACTCTCACACCCACAACCTCCAACACATACTCTGTGCTGGAGGAGTGGGGGTAAGAGTGGGACTGCTGCGCATCCTATCCCCACTCTTACCCCAACCACCTCGAACTACGCTCTCAACGCGGGGCTCGAGGAGTGGGGATAGGAGTGGGAGTCGCCATAGCGCACTGCATACTACTGCAGCTGTTTCAGATTAAACAGCATAGAACAACCGCATATCATTCACAATCGAACGGTGCGATCGAACGCAGTCACCATGTTCTTGTGGAATACCTAAAACATTTTATCGACAGTAATCGAGATTGGGATAAACTACTAACGTTCGCAGCATTCTCATACAACACCAGTATACACGGATGCACAGGGTTTGCCCCATACGAAATAGTTTTCGGTAGAAAGGCTTGTACTCCCTCAGTGTTCCCACCACCCGAGAAAACAATAACTTACGACGACTACATGACAAACCTAATGAGAAACCTTAAAAACGTTCAGGAACTCGATTTAGAAAAGGCGATAAACTTCAAAGAACGAACCAAAAAATACTACGATAAAAGGGTCGTAGAACCAAAGTACCAAGTAGCTGAACTCATACTCATAAAAAATGAGCGCAAAACAAGCAAATTCGATAGGGACTGGTTAGGCCGATACAAAATTCTAGAAATTCCAAACAGACGCAACATAATACCGGTAGACGATAATACGACCAAAACAGTAAACGTGGACAAAACAAAATCGGCATATATTGCAGATGCCACGCCGATACCGTAAAGGTGTCCACACCAGACGCCTTCAAAATCCCTTCACTGACGAAAAACCCAGGATTATACTCAGAATCGTTGGGCTCACATCATTCGTACCACACAACATGGACGCTCATCACGTATATAGACACACACGGATTCACTTCCAGACGACAACAGATAGAGGAAAACCTCGATGCCGCTAGCGCATTTTGCTACTCCCTATAAGGGCATTGCCTAACAGGAGGACAATTACAGAACATACAAGCACGACTGAAAAACATCGCTAACGCAGAAGCAACCCTAGAAGAATTGTTCCGGTTTATTCAGATGAACCCAAACGAAAAACGTACGAAGCGAACACCATTAGAATTCATAGGGAAAATTAGTAAAGTACTTTTCGGTACCATATGGACAGTGACGACGCAGACAGAATAGACTCACAAATGAACGCATTAGCAAACAGAACTGTCGAGTTGGCAGAAATCGTACAAAATCAAACACACATAATCAAATCAGGATTCAATTTCACTCAAAACCAAATCATTTCACTAGCGGAAAGTGTAAAAGCCGAAATATGAGAACTAAAACTGGCACAAGCATCACTCCAACCCGAACTATACATTATTCAGAGACTCATAACATTCACCAGCTTAGTTGACGAAACACTTATACAATACGAAATCGATTTGGAGACGCTAACAAACGCCGTACTTTTCGCGAAAATGGGTCAAATACACCCAGAAGTACTCTCAACCAAAAAAATACTGACTTGCGCAGAATCAACCCGGAAATCAAAACCGAACACAACATTCCCCATATAACGCGACCTTGCAGCGTTTCATAACGGAGAATGACCCATCTATGTTATAAAAATTCCTCTTCTAGACCTAACACCGTACAAGCTGTATCAACACTTATCAGTCCCGGTGCGCCAGCTCTCCGCAGCTAAAGGCGCGAGATTCACATAATCACCCAGTAGGACCAATCAGCGACGAAACTGAATGCGAGGTTCAACTCTTCGTTAACCCACAACTTAGCGATTTGGAATTGTGTGACATTAGACTAAAAACGCTAAAACAAACCTACTTGATGAAAATCCGAAACACAAACGCATGGCTATTTGCAGCACCAAAGCCAGAAACTCTGTATCTTCTTTGTGATAATCACGAATCAGCCTTCGAAAAATAGAAAACACCGGAATACTATAAAACAAACGCACTTGCCAAGTAAAAACACGCACAATCACACTTAACTCCATCAGTAGAAATAACATCAACAATCGAAGTGAAATTCACACACACACCAATCGTAAGCATTACGGAAATAATACGGAGATCAATTAAAAAATTGAAATTTTCATAGCGCTTCCTCATAAAGTTGAAAATTGAAATTTTCATATCGCGTCCTCATAAAGTTGAAAATTGAAATTTTCATATCGCTTCTTCATAAAAGCTGAAAATTGAAATTTTCACAGTGCTTCTTCATAAAAGTTGAAAATTGAAATTTTTATAACGCTTTCTCATAAAAGTTAGAAGATGAAATTTTCATATCGCTTTCTCATAAAAGTTGGAAGTTGAAATTTTCACATAGCTTTCTCATAAGATTTCTTTATTCGCGAAGCTTCTTCTATGAGGAAGCATTGTCTGTATTTTTGGCTTCCTCATAGAGGAAGCTTCGCGAATAAAGGAACCTTATGAGAAAGCTGAATGAAAATTTCAACTTCCAAATTTATGAGAAAGCGATATGACAATTTCAATTTTCAAGTTTATGCGAAAGCGATATGAAAACTTCATTTTTCAACTTTATGAGGAAGCGCTATGAAAATTTCAATTTTCAACTTTTTTCAACGTCTTAGACTTTTATGCAAAACGGTTGACCGACTCAGGTTCAGCGCATAAAAAAATAATGCATCGTCACGTTTCACTTTATCGAATTTGCGCTTGGCGCGAAAAAATACATGGAAGTATGCGCTCCTGAATTTTTTTTTGCCTTTTCGATTTTTATTCCAGAATTCGTTGTGATACCTCTTTATCTAGCTTTTTAATCCCCTCATATCCATCGTCTTGTGTATGTCTTGCTGTAGATCACGATAGGCACTTGGGTTTTTCCGCGATGCCATCGGAAAGCAAAGAAATCGTTGTTTAAAAATACGTAAAATCACTCTTTTTTGGAATTTTGGCTATAAAAATGCCTGGTAAACTTTTTCGTTAGTTGTCGCTCCGGGACTGTCATTCTCTGTTTTTTTTTTCACGCTGATCACGAATCTGACACTTATTTTATTCGTAGATAAATATTTGATACGGAAAAAAGCGTCTAAAAAAAAATCGTGGAATTCAAAAAATTCAAAATGACTTAAAATTTAAACGGTTCTATCCGTATTCGCGTTTTTAGCCCGATAGCTAAAAAATTGTGAATGTTAGAGCGTGAACCGACATTTTTGACGAATTTGAAAATGGCGTACAAAAAAAAAACTGAAAATTTTTTGACAAAATTTCGATCAAATGTTGACTATTGATGGCACACATGAAGTGTGCCAAATTTTAGCTTGATCGGTCAACGCGTTCTCGAGTTGTAGCGTTTTAAATTTTTCACGCACACGCACACGCACGCGCACGGACATTTTTTCTAAATGTGATTTTTCGATGTTTTGGAACATTCTGAACACGTTTTCATTAAAATCCCGAATTTTTTTTTACCATAATAAAGCTTCCTCTATGAGGAAGTAAAACATGGAAAACATAAACTACACAGAACTCATGGCAGAACCTGAAACACTTACAGGCCTATCAAACCTAGGCTCCAAACACGACGATCTGACAAAAAACGAAGTGGCATTAAAGCGCTTAGGGTAGATGTCCCATTAGTGGCCACTGTAACCTTTGTGGCCAGTCTCTCAATTCATTCCAAATATTAAGTATCAGTGAGTTCGAAGCATGATAATACCAGATTGTAGCACATTGTGAATCATGTTGGTACCACAGTTTGCCGCTTTTGGAGGGTTTCATTGCGATACTGTGGACAATTGTGACGAAACGCATAGCATTTGGAGATTCGGGCTAATGCTTACGAAAAATGTTTAGCAGTCTGCTGGTAAGTACAGATACATTATTCGTTTATTTCGTCAAAAATAAACACGATCATGTATATATTATATGAAGTAAAGATCGGTTTGTTGACGAAAGTGAATATTTTGTACAACTAACCTAAAACATAGTATAAACAAGATATGGCCAGAAATAGAACAACGTTATTATCATTGTACCATTTGTGGCTAGTCTGTGGCCACATTTGGCGCCCGATGTTTCGATTTGTGGCCATTCGTGTGTTCATAGTGGCTATTATTCTCGTACTTATATATTATTGATGCAATTATATAAAAATATTTATAATAGATTATTGTTTATTGTATACATTATGAGTTATTTGTTATTTTTCTAGACAAAAATGGGGCGAGTACGAAAAAACTAAAAGGCAAAGAAGGATGCAGAAAAAAAAAGTAAAAAAAAAAAACTTTTTATTGGCCATTGCGAAGAAGATGTCAAGAAGGCACTGCAAACAATACGAGATGGAACTCCAATTGCAACGGCAAGCAAGGTGTATAAAATTCCTCGAACGACTTTGCGGAATAAACTATCCGGAAGAGCACCAGAAACTACAGGACGAGTTGGACGCGAGGCCTTGCTGGGACACGACGTTGAAGACCGACTAGTAGAGTGGCTCTTACAGACAAGTAAATGGGATTTCCTGTCAATAAGGACTGTCTGCTATACTCAGTAAAGAAACTCGTGGACACTGAGAAACTGCCTAACTAATAATCAATAATAATCTCCCTTTAAGAAAATTGTTCGAAGGTTTTCTCAGACGCCATCCACATGTTGCGCAAAAAAAGGCCGAGCACCTCTGCAAAGCTGGAGCGATTCTTACCGAAAATCGTATTCGACTTTAGTTCTCAGACATAAGGGATCAGCTCGGTGAGAATGTCGACATACTTCAGGATCCTCGACGAGTATTGAACATGGACGAAACAGTGGTCTATCTTTCACCGAAGGGTGGTCTCGTGCTCGCAGAAAAAGGCAAATCGGTGTATGACATGGCGACTAATGACAAAGAAAACATCATGACTCTATTCACTGTTAATGCCGCTGGAGAATTTGCAGCACCGCTAACAGTGTTCAACTATGCGCGTATTCCGAGGGCCTGCATCGAATCTGCTCTGGGAATTGGGCAATTGGAAAAACCGAAAATGGCTGGATAACGAGTGAATCGTTTTACGAATATTTCACTAATGTGTTCCATCTGTTCCTCGTTCAAAGCAAGGTTATATTACCGATAGTGGTTCTCTTAGAGGGTTATGTCTCCCACTTGTCTTTACAACTAAGCTCACTTTGCACGGAAAATCACATCGAAATATGCTGTTTTCCGTCTCACGCAACGCATATTTTCCAGCCGTTGGACGTCGCTGTTTTTTTCCCTCTGAAACAGAAATGGAAAACTCTTGTACGAAACTGGCGAATCGAGAATGAAGGTGGTGACGACCAAAAACATTAGGTACCTTCTCTACTGTCACGCATCATTACTGAACACGATTTTTTCACAACGATAAAAAGCGGTTTCAGAACGTGCGGGTTGTACCCATTCGATGAAAATGCCGTCAACTACACAAAGTTGTTATATGCCACTTCATGGCATATATTTTCCCTAACTTCGGTCTACAAAGATCTCATGATTAAATTAATAAACATCGAATATCTGTATTAGCATTAAGAACTTTGACGTTCGCTATAAGGTCTCAACCCATCATAGAGCCGTGCACCGAGCCTCACGCGCCTATATAAGGCGCAGTATCTCTGCCGCTGGGGTCAGTCGATCTCAGCAAGTCTCCGAGGACGGAGCTCCTACTAGCCTCTACCGCTCTTCCGAAGGCGATAGTCAGCCACAAATAAAAATAAGTAAACGTAACTCTCCAAGTTTTTTGGTTCCCTCCAACCATTCCTGTACTTCGGCAGCTAGGCCGTGCATCGAGGGACCTCACCACATCACTCCTTGCTATTTTCAGAGCAGCAACTCGTTGCTTAACAATCTTTTGTTCTTCTCAGAACGAAAAGATTCACGTTAATTTGACATAAAATTCTCACTTGCACTTTTCAGAACATCCATTCATCGCAACACCACTTGCTCTTTTCAGAGCAACAGTAAGTCGCTTGGCAAATTCTCCGTTCTTCTCAGAACGAAAAGGTTGCCTCAATATAACGATAGGAACAATAAAGAGTCAAAAAATCCCTTTCCCTTCTTAGGCCTTCTGCCGAACGAATCACGTGCCAAGGCTGGGAGCACAGACTAGCGTGCCTCAATCCTCCGCACAGTAAACCCGTACCGATGGCAAGTACGACTTTCGTGCTCTTACAAACCGCATAATTTCTCCGCTTCAGATTGGGAGTACCGACTAGTGTGCCTCAATCTTTCGCGCAGAAAAAATCCCGTGCCGAGAAAGAAACTTTTTCTTGAGTTCCTTTAATACGATAATACATAAACGGACGAAAATGAATCTGATCGACGAGATTCCACGCATCGCCGCTACGTAGAAAGTAAAATCGATCGAGATTTACTACGACAATTTGAACAAAGTAGAGTCTCTAATGGAAGTTGGGAATCAAGCGACAGACACGCCGCACTTTACGACCTGTGGATGAAGATTGTGGACGACGAAAAAGAAGAGCCAAGGAACGTTGCACCAAATCAGGATATTTTCGAGTCAAGTTCGGTCGAACTTCCCCCATTAACAGGAATCGAATAATTGTCGGCAGAAAACCTTTTGGAGTTTCCATTTCCCGAATTTACAACGGCCGATATACGTTCCAGTAAGTATAGAAAAAAAGGAATTGACTCATTATTCTATTCACAGAAGCCGGAAGCTCGGTGAGATACAAATTCGTGTACGCAAATTGCGGTAAACCGATATACCACGTTTATTACAGGTGGAATAATGAGAAATGTACACTTTTTATATCTGGTACAATTTTTCAGTATGTAATGTGACGTGAAATTCCGAGTCCCGCCACCTCGCACGGTTTTTGGTCGAGCAGTGGGCCGGATTTACGGCCCTGAGTACGCCGCTCGTCGAACCGGCTCGATCGTCGACTCGCCGAGGGCTTCCTTTTATTATTTTATTTTATTTTTATTAATTTTCGTTACTTTTATTTTATTCACGCAAATCTTCCGACCTGTCGTTTTTTTTTTGTGTCTTTAAGTTTCTCCTGTAGGCCATACCAGAGTAGCCTACAAGAGTACCGACTTAACCGTCGGACCGTTTTGCCCCGACTGTGTTCACCGGTGGAGATTGACCTAAGAAGGCCGGAGAAGCATTCGCTCGACAAGCAGGCGGAAGCAAGAGACCTGCTTCCGCGGACTAGGAGGCCAGAGGGACGCGGATAGTGACCGATATACCGAGTTTCCCGTCCCTCCCGACTAGACGGCCTGGAGCCGTTACTGTCCCGTCGAATTCACGAACGCCGCAGACCGCTCATCACGGCGCCTCCGCTTGAGTGGATTACGAGGGAAACATGCACGTCGAGGTGCAGTTATCTGGCGTATCGAGTGGGCCCACCGCGGAGGAAGAGGGACCCCTCACTTCGCGAGGGAGGTCTCCCCTCGCGTTCATTTTGCCCCACCGGATCCTGAAGGAGTCCGTGGATATCGACAATCATCGCTGCGAGCGGAAGATTCTCGCGGGTAGCGGGGCACGGCCGGAGGAGAAACCGGTTTCTCCGAAGCCTTAGCCGTTTAGCGTAGGCTAGATTCGGGAGTCGCGAGAGAGGGGGAAGCGCTAGTGCGGACAGTCCCGGGAGCCGCTAATTTATTCATCAGTCGGTGATCGAGTGCGGTGACGAGTGGCAGTTTGGCGTTTCTTTGGATTGTTCTCCCGGGTTGTTCCCACACCGGTAAGCTTCCGTCTCTCTCTCTCTCTGATACTCTGTGCTCGCCGGAGATGCTGAAGCCGGGCCCACCTTCTGGTTAGTATTTAATTAGAGATTTGGCGTTAAGTTTTTTCGCGTTTAATGTCGTGCTTTTGTTGCCCAGAGGGGCAGGATGGGTCCGGTACAGCGTGTCCGGCGAGATTTTCGCGCTGGTCTTTCCTTTTCACCGCTGTATTCGAGATACTTGTATTTTCTCTCGGCTGTCTTTTATTTTTCGGCTTTATCTATTGTCCTTTTGTTAACCCCACGTGTCTTTCGGCTATATTCTATCCTCGGCTCTATATCACGTATCGCAATTCAGACAACCGCGTAAAGACTTTCGTCGCTCACGTCTCGAGTACCCGGCTATATTTCGCGAATTTTCCTACACCCCGCGAATTTTGGGTGTCGAACACCCGTGGTGCGACTTCGACACTTCCGCAAATTGCGATCGGCTATATATCGCGAATTTCTTGACGTCAAGGCTAAGGCGATTTCGCCGGTTATCTGGGCTATATTACGTCTTGCGAGACAAAGGGACGGCAGGCGCGTCGTCCAGCGCTCGTGAGGCCGTTCGGCCGCGTGTTGGCCGTATCGCGCGTAAAGGTCATGGGCGCGCCGTGTTTACATCGGGCGGCCCGTTCCGAGAACCTTCTTGCCTACCTCGGCTATCTGGCGTTCTAGCTTTGTTCGAGTGAGCGTATTTTCTTTTCTTCCCTCGCGTCCCGCGTACCGGCGAATTGGCTGCGTAAAGGATAGAATTTATCTCGCAATCGCAACTCGTTAATTTCTCGTCGTAGTAAATGCCGTAATTTTCGTCTCGGTTACATATAATTTTGACCATAGTTTATCCTTTGGCTACATTTAATTTTGGCAATAGTTTATTCTTTTTTGGCTACATCTAATTCTGGCAATAGTTTATCTTTTTGGCTACATTTAATCCTGGCAATAGTTTATCTTTTTGGCTACATTTAATTTCAGCAATAGTTTATCTTTTTGGCTACATTTAATTTCAGCAATAGTTTATCTTTTGGCTACATTTAATTCCGGCAACAGTGTATCTTTTTGGTTACATTTAATTTTGACCATAGTTTGTTTCCTCCGGCTGTGTCTGCTATTTGTCACCGTTTTGCATACGATTTTGTCCACGAAAATTATATTGTCTAACAACGAATAAAATTATTTAATTATTATATTGCGTTTGGTCACTCGCCCGTCCACCCCCCCTCTACCATTTTCTCCCAGGTGGGCTGAGTTAGCCGGAGTCTCGCCAACTTCGCCTTACCCGTTTCCCTCGTTCGCCCCGTAACTCGTCGCGAGTCTTAAATAAATATGCCGCTTTCCGAGCGGTGGTACCGAGGTACCTGGCGCCCAATCGCGTGCGAGATAGTGGCTTCCACATTGCCACGCGGGGACGGCCTTGCTCGGTCGGCATTAGGAAATTTAGGAAATCTCGTCGTGGGTTCGAGCCCCGAGATTCGGCACCGAGCAAGGTCGTGGATCGAGCAGGGAGCGCGGTCATTGGGAGTTGGGGCCAAAATGTACGGGAGGTAAAATTCTCGCTACAAAATGGCGCCCAACGTGGGGCTCACGAGTGACAATTATTAGAGTAAGTTGCGATTGCCAGAGATGTTGTTGTTGTTATCAACTTTAGAATCGAAAGATAGCGTGGTATTATTTTTTTGTGTTTGGCGACTAGTTCTTCGTAGATGGACTGTCGTTAATCCTAATCCGCAAACGAAGCGTGGGACCGCTTATTCGAGTGCGACCTCCCCTTCGCGCGAGTTACTCCTCGGTTGTTGCGATTCGAGGAATTTCAGGATTAACGTTCTCATACTTGTTTTGCTCTTCGTATTATTATCCCTCGCTGCTGTGTAGCGCGAGGTGTAAATATTTCGTGTTTATTTTGGTTAGTAGCCTGTTGGTGAGCACCTTACAATATTAATCGTCTCCGCTGAATAGCGAGAGAGGTAAACACTTCCTTTGGTCGCTTTGTGTGAGAACCGAAGCTCGATTGACACAACAATTTTTTTTTTTGGGACTTTGTTTTTCTCGTACAGCGTAGCTTGGCGAGTGAATTTCGTCGAAGCTCAAGTAGCGAGCGAGGGCTTTGTTTTTCTCCTGCGTACCGTACCTCGCATTGTTGACCACGCGCACGACGGATTAACACCCCTCCTGGGCCAAGTTCGGCGGAGATAATAATTTTTTTTTTTTTTGTTTTTCCTTTTTCTCCCCGTTTCCCTTTCCTTGCGCGTGCCTGGGACAAGGAAACTAAAATTGGTGGCCAGAGAACCGCGCCATCAGTTAGTAGCGCGCAGCGACACCGATCAGATCTCTCTGACTAAAGCTTAATCTACCTTACGTGAGTGGTAATAGGTTAGCGATTCACCGTGCATTGGCAGTGATATTGTGGGTTTTAGTTCGCGACCCTTAAACACTCTCAGCGATTCGCGTATATTATCGGCTACATTCTCAGCGATTATCCGCGGTTGACATCGGCTAATTATCCGCGTGCAGCGTCGGCTAACTATCCGCGGTCAGAATCGGCTACATATCCGCGGTTAACATCGACTAAATATCCGCGTACGACATCGGCTAACTATCCGCGGTGAGAATCGGCTACAAACCCGCGGTTGGAATCGGCTAAATATCCGCGACCCTCCCCAGGGACTGTCCGCGAATCGGCTTGGCTACCTACCTGCGTAAATCCGCGCGTATCGTTTCGGCACCTTTTTATCGGCTACATCGTAGACCGGTGACTTCCGGGCGAATGGTCCGATTGGGGCCGATAAATTCCTCCCCGGTTTGGGACGGCACTTGGGTATTGCAGGCTCCGCAGCTGAACGGAGGTCTCGCCAATTTCGAGGTAGATTTAGCCTACGGGGTAAACTTCTTAAAACTACACGCAGTCGCGGAGGGAGTGGTGATCGATACGAGTAATACCATCTCGATCGAGGCTTCTCCTGGGGTGTTCATCCAGACCCTGGGGACCATCACCCGGTTGTCGCGGATGACCTGAGGTGGAGTACGCAAACGCTGAACACGGCGAGAGCGGTAAATTCTGGGCTCTACCAACTTAAAGTGTGTAGGAATGTTCTTCCGTTCGCGGTGCGGGTTAGGCTTGTCTGTGCGCTCATATTTCCGGATATAGACTATTGTTGTGTGGTGTTTTGCGGTATTACGGCGGAGGACGAGAATGTTGTGCAGGTTGCGCTTAATTCATGCGTGCGTTATATTTTCGGAGCGAGGCGGTTCGATCATGTATCTCCGCTGTATGAGAGGCTGCGGTGGTTGAAGGTGCGTGCGAGGAGAAAATATTTCGCGGTGTGTGCTGTGTATGATGTTCTTGAGTCGGGTCTACCGATTTACTTGTGCGAGTTTTTTCGTTTTGCGGTGCCGGCCGTCGGGCTGAGGGACAGGGGGCGACTGCTGGAGGTGGGTGCGTTTCGCACTGAGGCGATGCGGAATGCGTTTTGTGTTACCGATGCTGTTCAATTCGTTGCCGCCGGGCGCCGGTTCGCTCACTAAGGGAAGGTTTCAGTCCCTGGTCATGGATCTGCTGTTTGAGGGTGTCTTTTGAGTATGGGTATTGGTATCGGTATCGGTATCGGTATCGGTATCGGTATCGGTATCGGTATCGGTATCGGTATCGGTATCGGTATCGGTATCGGTATCGGTATCGGTATCGGTATCGGTATCGGTATCGGTATCGGTATCGGTATCGGTATCGGTATCGGTATCGGTATCGGTATCGGTATCGGTATCGGTATCGGTATCGGTATCGGTATCGGTATCGGTATCGGTATCGGTATCGGTATCGGTATCGGTATCGGTATCGGTATCGGTATCGGTATCGGTATCGGTATCGGTATCGGTATCGGTATCGGTATCGGTATCGGTATCGGTATCGGTATCGGTATCGGTATCGGTATCGGTATCGGTATCGGTATCGGTATCGGTATCGGTATCGGTATCGGTATCGGTATCGGTATCGGTATCGGTATCGGTATCGGTATCGGTATCGGTATCGGTATCGGTATCGGTATCGGTATCGGTATCGGTATCGGTATCGGTATCGGTATCGGTATCGGTATCGGTATCGGTATCGGTATCGGTATCGGTATCGGTATCGGTATCGGTATCGGTATCGGTATCGGTATCGGTATCGGTATCGGTATCGGTATCGGTATCGGTATCGGTATCGGTATCGGTATCGGTATCGGTATCGGTATCGGTATCGGTATCGGTATCGGTATCGGTATCGGTATCGGTATCGGTATCGGTATCGGTATCGGTATCGGTATCGGTATCGGTATCGGTATCGGTATCGGTATCGGTATCGGTATCGGTATCGGTATCGGTATCGGTATCGGTATCGGTATCGGTATCGGTATCGGTATCGGTATCGGTATCGGTATCGGTATCGGTATCGGTATCGGTATCGGTATCGGTATCGGTATCGGTATCGGTATCGGTATCGGTATCGGTATCGGTATCGGTATCGGTATCGGTATCGGTATCGGTATCGGTATCGGTATCGGTATCGGTATCGGTATCGGTATCGGTATCGGTATCGGTATCGGTATCGGTATCGGTATCGGTATCGGTATCGGTATCGGTATCGGTATCGGTATCGGTATCGGTATCGGTATCGGTATCGGTATCGGTATCGGTATCGGTATCGGTATCGGTACGGGCGCGGGCGCGGGCGCGGGTGCGGGTGCGGGTGCGGGTGTGGGTGTGGGTATGAGTTCCGTTCTGCTTTGTTATTCTACGAGTCTATTACGAGTCCGTTACGGGTGTCGTTGAGTTTATGGGTATATGCTTTGCCTTTTGTTCCATCTGCGATGCTGTGATGCTGCGATGTTTGCGCTGTATATGTGCCTAGAGGACCTCTGGTCCTGCAGTACAATAAATTTATCTATCTATCTATCTATCACCCTGTGGCACACTCCCACACCGTTCCACGTAGTGGAGCAGTTCCCGATTCTGCAAGACGGGGTCATAGGGGCCTTTTAGGACCCCTAGAAAACGAGCTGTAACTGGGAACCCGAATAGGCTACATTTCGAGCCCCGCGTGTACTCCTACCGTATCGGCTACATAATTACGTACTCCGTCGGTGGCTTTCTTAATATAGGCTATATATTCGCGTGTCTCGGGCGAACACCACCCCGAGGTCCTTAGTTCGGTTACCTAAGCCGCGTGTGTTACCGATCGCATTCGAAGCGCTTCCGCTGTAATGTCGGAACACGACGACCTCCCGTTAACGTTACCGTCTACCACCCAGGCGACGTCGGACCCAATACGCCCGGGCGATCCGGTAGGTCGAACGACCGAGCTGAACTTCCCGACCGATAATTTGGGCGCCAGTGCCCTACCTCCGGGAATCAATCCCCGGGACTCGGGATTTGGGACTAATGCCGGGAATCAGTGGATGGTACCACCGTGGGGACCGGATCCCCCGCATCATGCGAGTAGCTTCTTACAGCCGCACCCGGGAGTAACGTTCGGAACGCAGCCGAGTTTTTCGGGGCGTTGTCCCGGTCACGGGGCATCAATTACCACCCCCGCCGTCGTTCCAGGTAGCCGCGCCAACGCAACCGATCACCCCATGATCAGCCAGGGTGCGATCCCGCGGACCCAAGGTGTTCGGTGGGGGCGTAGCGCGACAACCGAACGGTCGTCCCTCGACACCTAGCCCGGGAGCCGAAAGGCGACCGGGACCCGTCCATGACCACGGTTCGTCGTCCGCGGCGACCGTGCTGAACACCATGCGTAAATGGAATATTTCGTTTGCGGGAAAAAGGGGTCAAGACGTAGACACGTTCCTCGCCCGAGTGAGCGAGGGTCGCGCCTTGTTCCCGGTAGGCGATGAAGATCTCATTCGCTGCCTGCCGTTTTTCCTAACGGGGGTCGCCCTACAATGGTTCAGAAACGACCAAGGTCGTTGGACTACGTGGCGGGAATTTACGGCGGCGTGCCTTTTGCGCTTCGGCGACCCAGATTATCAATACGCTTTGCGCGAAGAAATTATGCGCCGTACGCAGGGTCTTGAAGAGTCGGTGGCGGACTTTCTGACGAACTTGAGGGGCCTGTTTGCTCGCCTCAACCCACCTTGGAGCGAAGCAGAGCAAATTCAGTGCGCGCATCGCAATTTACTCCCGCGATTGCAGATAGCCATCCACCGCGACGACGTATTCGATTTCGATTCGTTCGACCACATCGCGGTCAGGGTCGAAAAGAGCTATCAAGCCACCCGTTTGTATCGAGCCCCGCCGGCACCCGAACAATCGCTCTGTCCGGAGTTGGCATATCGGAATCCCCGAACACCCCGCGCAGCCGCCCCTGCTGGCGCATACGCCGCTGTGGAGGTACCACTGTTAGACGTGGCCGATCCGTCACCCTACAACCCGTTCTGGACAGAAGGAACCGGAGAAGTCCAAGGGGAACAGTTTTCCGAATGGCCCCATGACAGCCTGAACGCGATTCGCAACCAACCCGGTACTCGTCGCTGCCCGAACGCGAACCAACCTTTGCCGGTCTCTGCGACAACCGTCGAGGTACCCGGTTTGAGCGCCGCCGTGGGTGACCTAAACTCCTTCAGGGGTCCCACGCCACAGCAAAACCCCGTGCACCCGGCCATTGGGGCATCCGCGAACCCTTCACACCCCCGCCGACCGATGCAGTGTTGGAATTGCCAAAGCACGAAACACCGGTTTAATGCGTGCCTCGAACCGCGCAAGCTGTTCTGCTATCGTTGTGGTAAGCCCGGCTTTAAGACCACGACCTGCCCGTGCTCGGGAAACCATTAGGGGCAGGAGCGACCCGGTCGAACGCGGAACCTGCCGCCAACTCACAGACGACCCACATTCCTACGGTTACCGCGGAAACATCTCCAGAACTCCTTTGGTGTAGTAATTTGCAAACCGAAGGGAGTGCCACCGCGTTCTTCGTAACCTTCCATATAAATGGATGGCCAATCAGGGCCTTAGTCGATTCAGGTTCCAGCCAAACGTTTCTTGGACCATCCGCTATTCGGTGGATGGACGACCTAGGTATCCCGCGTCAAGCTTCGCGACCCAGAGGGGTGGAGATGGCCGGCGGCCAGCGAGCAGTCGCGCGCGAAACCGTAAGCCCGCGTATAACACTAAACGGGCAGTCGTTCCCATTCCCGGCGAACCTACTTCCGGCCTTAGTCCTTCCATGCATACTTGGCTTGGACTTCCTCCAAGCTGCACGTTTTGTAGTAGATTTCGAGGAGGCCCGTTGGTACAGCAAGTCGAACCCCGCGCATTCGTTCGAGTTCGAGGTTCAATCCGGATCGAGCACCGTTCAGGCTCTGTGTTGTGGCCTACGAGAGATAACACCCGATCAGGCCCAACAGATCGAACAGCTGGTTAAGGAAGAAATTCCCGCAGCCCCAGCCAAACCCGGTGCGACTAATCTAACCGAGCACACGATTGACGTGGGGGGCCACCCGGCCATAAAACAACGGTATTACGCGGTTTCCCCAGCGATCGAGAAAGCGATACACGAGTCGGTTCGTGAAATGGTGCACGACGGGATAATCGAGCCATCTTCCAGCGATTGGTCGAGTCCAATCGTGATGGTTAAAAAGCCAAACGGGAAACTACGGTTCTGCTTAGACTTCCGTAAAGTCAACAGCGTTACCAAAAAAGACGCGTCCCCCATCCCGTTGATGAATAGTATTCTGGACCGGCTGCGCAGCGCCAATTATATCACGACATTAGATCTCAGCCAAGCCTATTTCTAAGTCCCACTCGAAGAACGGAGTCGGGAAATAACGGCGTTTACCGTTCCGGGAATGGGTTTCTTCCACTTCCGGAGGATGCCCTTTGGCTTAACGAACGCGCCTGCCACATTCCAGCGTTTACTCGACCGCCTCCTCGGGCCAGAAATGCAACCTTACGTGTACGTTTACTTAGCGATATTATTATCGTAACGCCCACGTTTGAGGAACATCTGCATTGGCTACGACTCGTGCTTCGGAAGATTCGGCAAGCCGGACTCACGATTAACGCGGAGAAAAGCGAGTTTTGCTGCTCCGAAGTTCGTTATCTAGGCTTTCTGGTAAATCGTCACGGGTTACAAGTCGACCCCGATAAGGTAGCACCCGTGTTGGAATACCCCGCGCCGCGTAACATCAAGCAGCTGCGCCGATTCTTGGGTATGTCATCTTGGTACCGTCGGTTTATCCCGGACTTCGCTAAAGCCGCCAGTTCGCTGACGTTGCTGCTCCGGAAAAACCAGCCTTGGGTTTGGGGCGACGCCCAGCAGAAAGCATTTCATGAGATCCGTCAGCGTTTGACCGCCCCACCGACTCTGGCTTGTCCCGATTTCAGTAAGCCGTTCGTGTTACAAACCGACGCCTGTAGGGTCGGATTGGGAGCCGTTCTGACCCAGACCATGGACGAGGTAGAGCATGTCATTGCGTACGCCAGCCGAGCGTTGAAGGACGCAGAGAAAAATTACACCACGACAGAGCAGGAGTGTCTCGCGCTGATTTGGGCCATCCAAAAATTCCGCTGTTATCTGGAAGGGTACCATTTCACGGTCATCACGGACCATTCGAGTTTACGTTGGCTACATAACTTAAAGAACCCCACGGGTCGGTTGTTGGGCATTGGGCATTGGAAATTCAGGAATACGATTACGAAATTATTCATCGTAAAGGGGCTCTCCATCATGTCCCCGACGCGCTATCAAGAGACGCGGTAGCGTCTCGACGCCAAGTACTTAAAAAAAGTTTTTAAGCGAGTTGACGAGACGCTACCGAGTATATATACTCCAAAATGCCGGAACTGGATTCTTGCTTTTCGATTTTCTTGGAAACGAAGCACCGGATCGGAATTCTGACGACACTTTTTTCATATATTGTGATGATACCTTTTCGCTTAGTCTCCCAAAAACTGGGTCGATCTGGGGAATGTGGGGTGAAGGGAAGGGGGACATAACGCTCCGAATTTCCGTGTAGAAAATAAAAATATTATATATTTATATATTATATATTTATATATATTATATCTTTAACAGTTCGTCGTATGAAAAATAACAGGTAACCAAAAAACGAGATCGAAGATAATTTCCGCTTCCACGCCGTTACTGGTACGTGGAAGGGATCGTGTTATTACAAAAAAAAGATACGTTAATGATAATCGGGGAGAGAATAAAGAAAAGAGCTTAATAGCGGTAATCGTAGGTAACAAAAAAAACGATGTCTATCATAATTATCGGGACGGCATGGGTCTGGGTCGGTCGCACGGAAAAAGGGGGGGGGGGGCTGGCCGGTGAAAAACTCTACACAAAAAACTCGATCGGGCTAAAATCGAAACTCAGAAAAAAAATAAGAAAACTCAGAAAAATAGTGAAATTCGAAAAATGACGAAACTCAAAAAAATAATGAAACTCAAAAAATTGTCAGTGGTTGTTTTTGGGCGCCAGCTACTTTCTCGGTGTAGCACCGTAACTCCAAAAAAGGGGGAAAAACAAAAAGAAACTATTAACTTGCGCGGCACACGGCTAGCAGGGAAAAGGGGGAAGGGAAGGGGGATGAGACTTCTAAGGTCGGGGACACTGTTCCAGGGCTTCTTGACAAATTACCTCGGCACACAAACTGGTAAAAATTACAATAATGAAAATCGGTAAATACTTGCAAAAATGCGTCTCGGGGAACGGGGAAGAATAATAATAACTTGTAGGAACGCACGCGGAAAAATCCCGCGAATACCACCACTCACGCGCACGTGTTTGAATAACTCAGAAATGTCGGCGCACGTGGCGGCCGGTACTCGACGGTCGAAAAAGTCACAAAGAAAAACGCTTACAATTACGGAAAAGAGGGCACGGGTAAATGTTCAGGGGTCGGGAAGATGGGAAAAATCGAGAAAGGGGCAGGCGGGGGAAAACTTATGCGCTACTCACGCAACCTGGTCACTCGTAAAATATCGGTTACAAATCCGTCCGATATTTCGCACAATATTCCTCTCGATAAATTGTCTCGATTTGCCGGGTCGTCAATATTCCGTTCTGGTCCAAATCGTATCCTGGGTTTGGCTTATTGGTCTGTACTCTCCGGGAAGGAGTCTCACTCTCGACGGGGACAGCCGAGTCGTCTTAAAATGTCCTTATAATTTCTTAAAACTGTCGCTCTTATCACACACACTCTAATCGTTCACACGCCTGGGCTCGAAGTGATGTCAGCCTCGCTGCTTCCGGCTTCTTCTCCGACCTTAGGGTCGGTCTTGCAAGTGAGCGGTCTGTTGTCGGATTCCCATTGGTGGATTTCGAGACTGGCTGTTGGTGGGCGTCGGGATTGGCCGCGCGGCCGTGCGAATATTTCGTCGCGACGGAAGACTCGTCGCGACGTTCGGCGCGCGCACCCTCGGGATCGATTGGCTCATCGATCGTCGAGCGATTCTCGGTGCCGGGAGGTGGCGGTTCCATGCGGCGCGTCGGCGAAATGTCGCATCTGACAGCTCGCGTGCCGAATTTAGTGTTTACCCGGGCGACACACCTCGTCGGTTTATACTCGGCGATTCGAGCCGAGAGGGTGTCGCCGGGTTTCTCGGTGTCGTTGGACGAGTCGGGAAGGATGCTCCGACTCGTCGGAATTTTTCCCGGGGCTGGCGACGTCGGACTGGCATTTTGGAACGGTTGTCGATTTGCAGGTTAGTGCTAGAGAGGTCTGCCGGTGTCTAAATTTTTGGGCTGTCTAGGTTGTTGGGGTCGATCAGGCTTCGCAGGGAGTCAATTTCCCTCCAGGTTGATCTTCGATGGTCTGCGGTGGCTGCGATGGGTCTTCGGTGGCTGCGATGGGTCTTCGGTGGGTCTTCGGTGGGTGCTTTGGAGGGCTGACGGGGTGGTAGTGGATAAGGGTCAGTCGAGGGAAGGGGTTAACAATATTAACAGTCGTTGCTTCAATTGTAGTCCTAATTCTGGTATTATTCCCTAGGTGAGTGGTGGGCCTTCGAGCCAGGCAGCGGGAAGAACTTGTGACGTGCCACGTCACAATATATAAGACACAAGCTTTCCAACGCGCCCAGTTCCGATTATAACTTTGCGGTAGATGCTGAGATATGGGCATCGTGTCCCTCTTGAGGTCCGAAAATATTATAAAAGTGTCCTGTCCTGTGATGTGATGTGAGTCCTCGCGTCTACTGCGCATGCGTCCGCCAGCTGACTCATCTTCCATCTCTCTCGGATGCTCGCTTTAGCGCGGCACTTTCTCTCTACCCGTCTCTGTTTACCCATCTCTCTTGGATTTCGTCGTATATCAACGCAGCGCACTTCGCGCTACGGTTAATCGCTCGGCAAAACAAATTCTTTTTTATTAAGATAATAAGTGTGATATGTGATCGCTCGGGAAAACAAATTCTTCTTTGTTAAGAAAATAAGTGTGATATGTGATATATGGGATGTTCGGTTCGGAATGAAAAAAAGGTGAATGTGTCCACTCATATCGTGAATGGAAATATAAATAACTCGTGTAAAAAAATTGATTCATATTATAAAAAATAAATAAATAATAATGTGTTGGATGTGACTTTTTTTAAAGTTAGTTCCTCGATCTTTTTATGACGAACCTATTTTTGAAGTTTCGTTTTAATTTTGCTTTTGTCAAAAATTGATATTTTTAAATATATTTGACAGAAAGATGGTTCAGTTTTTGAAAATGGAATCTACGCTCCGTCAGGAAAACATGAACTTATTTACTTCTGTTCATATTGTTGTACGCGAGGTCAACAAATATAATTTTGAAGGTATTTGGGATCGTTGCCAAATTAAGAGCAAAAACTCAAGTTTGTTTATACAAACTAAATAACAAGTTTATTCAAAGAAATATAATTAATTTGATCGTTGCCAGTATTTCTTATTACAATCGTTGATTTCTTTTGAACATGAGCCTAACTCTGAGACCAACCTCTCTGTTCTCTAGTCGAGTTGAGACTATCAATTTCCCGATCGCGATCCGCGAGGTGCAAATTGATACGTCTGCAATTTTGATTGACTTCCTTTATTTCGACATCGAGAATCGGCTATCGTCCGATTCTCGCTCAGCACGATTTCTCAACGCCGGGTGCATTAACCGGGCGTCATACGATACTTATAATTTTGTGAATTTGATTTTAATTCTAATTCGAGGTCCGATAATTGCACCGGTTTTTCGAGCGCATTTCTGAGATCTCTCAGGAGTGGCTCTAATGTGTTGTACGTTTTCGCGTCGGCGATATCGGCGGCAACTCCTGACAGCTTGAGCTGAATAATTTCCAGGAGCTGCATCTGGTCATGTTCGGGTAAGATTTTCGCAGCTTTATTGCAAGCGCGTATAAAATCGTTGAGTGGCACATTTTTGCCATTGAAGCTCGGTATAAGATTCTGCACATCGCGCAGAGTTATCGAGCTGTTCGGCATTATGTTGGGTACGGGATTATCGTGGTCTTCATTGACCATTCTTACCTTTGGTTTCTCGGACAATGCTGAGCGGAAAAAGCTATTTGCGCTACTTGTTCGTGTGCGCCGAGGCCGTTTCGGCGGACTTATTTTTAATTTTTTTTGTAAACTAAGAAAAGAGAAATGTCATTTTTTTTCCTCTTTTTATTTATTTGTAATATATAGCAAAAATAGCTATTAATTATTATTGTGTTGTATTGTTGTATAGTATTTATTGTTGTTTAGTTTTTATTATTATTGCTATTACTACTACTGTCACTATCAGGGGTTGCAAATTGTTACAGGGTTTCACTCGGGAAACCGCAAGAAAAATGTGAAGTTAATGTTTTCCATTTTGGTTTTTTTTTGTTTTTCTCTTCTTTCTTTTTTTTCTTTGTAATGTATAATCGTTTGCTTGTTTCCGAGTTTTTTTTTCTTCACTTGTTTGTCAAACAAAAAAAAAAAATATATTTATTTGATTAATTAATTATTATTTGTGTGAGTGGGTTTTAAGTTGTTTTTTTTTCCACAAAAATTACAAAAGAAAAAAAAATGTGAAAGTTATAGAAAAGGAACAAATTATTTATTTTATTTATACAAAAAGGAATTATTTATGTGTATTTATATATATATTCGCTGCCGTCTGGTATGAGGCGCGTTGACAGAAAACATCCCCTTTTTTTACCTCCTTTTTTTAATTATTATTATTAAAAGGAATTATGAAATTGTTAGGAATTTGTTGCATGTGTGTGTCGCATGCTCTCGACGGTCGTACGCCACTGACACGTGTCGCGCCAGCTGTCGGCGCTTGGTTCCCGCGGGATACTGATTCTCTTTTTGAGAAAAAGTATTATGTATATAAGAACAAATCTTCCCTTTGCTATACTTTTTTTTTTAACAGAATAAAATATATGTATATATATGTTGGTACTTACGTTGCCACGCTGATGAGGAACACAAGTAACATCAATTTATTTTCCGGATTATTATTATTTTTGTTTCGTCCTTCCTTCCGTCTATTGTTTTTTTTTTACGTCCTTCCTATTTTTGGGAATTTTTCCGGTGGCGGATGGTGCGTCGGTGGTGGACAGCTGACGGGCGAGTCGCGCTGGTGCGGCAGATCACGGACGTGGCGGATCGATACCGCGGTCGATGACGGCTCGCTGGCGATAACGTCGGCCGCTGCGTTGCGCGAGAACTTTCGGCGGTCAGTAACCCCGATCCCGCTCGCTCGCTCGCTCTGCACGCTCCGCGCACTCTCACTCGATTCTTTGTTTTTCTTTTTTTGTTCGTCTACTGTGTCTTCTTTTTTTTTCCTATTATTATTATTATTAATAGTAAATTATTATTTAATAAATGTCTGTGTATATATTGTGACGTGGCACGTCACAAGTTCCTTCCGCTGCCTGGCTCGGAGTCCCACCACTCACCTAGGGACAAACTAGAATTAAGACCACGATTTAAGCAACGACATTAAACAATGTTAACCCCCTTCTCTCGACTGACCCTCATCCTCTACCACCCCGTCAGCCCTCATATTCACTCATCGAAGTCCCTGTCAGCCCTCCGACGCAGCGACCGAAGACCCACCGAAGACCCATCGCAGCCACCGAAGACCATCGTAGACCAACCTGGATGGAAATCCACCCCCTGCGCAGCCTGACCGACCCCGAACAACCTAGACAGCCCAAAATTTGAGACACCGGCAGACCTCTCTGGCACTAACCTGTAAAGCCACACCCGTTCAAAAAGTCAGTCCGACGTCGCCAGCCCCGACGTCGGAAAAAATTCCGACGAGTCGGAGCATCCTTCCCGACTCGTCCACCGACACCGAAGAACCCGGCGACACCCTCTCGGCTCAAATTGCCGAGTATAAACCGACGAGGTGTGTCGCACGGGCAAACACTAAATTCGGCACGCGATCTGTCAGATGCGACACTTCGCCAACGCGCCGCATGGAACCGCCACCTCTCGACACCAAGAACTGCTCGTCGACCGATGGACAAATCGATGACGAGGATGCGCGCGCCGAACGTCGCGACGAGTCTTCCGTCGCGACGAAATATTCGCACGGCCGCGCGGCCAATCCCGACGCCCACCGACAGCCAGTCCCGAAATCCACCAATTGGAATCCATCATCCGTACGCTCACTTGCAAGACCGACCCTAAGGTCGGAGAAGAAGCCGGAAGCAGCGAGGCTGTCTTCACTTCGAGCCCAGGCGTGTGAACGATTAGAGTGTGTGTGATAAGCGAAAGTTTAGAGAAATTATAAGGACATTTTAAGTCGACTCGGCTGTCCCCGTCGAGAGTAAGACTCCGTCCCGGAGAGCACCGAATAATAAGCAGAACCCAGGATACGATTTGGACCAGTACGGAGAATATAACGACCAGGCAGATCCGACAATTTATTAAGAGGAATATTGAGCGAAATATCGGACGGATTTGTAACCGATATTTTACGAGTGACCAGGTTGCGTGAGTAGCGCATAAGTTTTCCCCCGCCTGCCCCTTTCTCGATTTTTCCCATCTTCCCGACCCCTGAACATTTACCCGTGCCCCCTTTTTGTAATTCTAAGCGTTTTTATTGTGAAACTTTTCGACCGTCGAGTACCGGCCGCTACGTGCGCCGACATTCTTGAGTTATTCGAACACGTGCGCGTGAGTGGTGGTATTCGCGGGATTTTTCAGCGTGCGTTCCTTCAAGATATTATTATTCATCCCTGTTCCCCGAGACGCATTTTTGCGAGTATTTCCCGATTTTCATTGTTGTAATTTTTACTAGTTTTTTTTGTGTGTGCCGAGGTAATAGGTCAAGAAGCCCTGGAACAGTGTCCCCGGCCTGAGAAGTCTCATCCCCCTTCCCTTCCCCCTTTTCCCTGCAAGCCGTGTGCCGCGCAAATTAATATATTTCTTTTCGTTTTTCCCCCTTTTTTGAGTTACGGGCGCTACACCGAGAAAGTAGCTGGCGCCCAAGTAGAGATTGACATTTTTATGAGTTTTTATTATTGTTGATTCCGATTTAGTCCGACCATTTTTTGTGTAGAGTTTTCACCGGTCAGCCCCCCCCCCCCTCTTTCCGTGCGACTGACCCAGGCGAATGCCTTCCCAACCCTTATTATAGATTTCGTTCTTTCCGTAAGTTTTCTTTGAGTTTATTTTTCTGTTATCTCGCGAACTATTCTTTGTTATTATTATCAGTATTTTATCGTGATTTTCGAACCTCTTCAACGTACCCGTACCGGCGTTGAAGCGGTTGTTATTTTCAAGTTCCTATTCTTTCTCTTTTGTTATTCCTTACGTTAAAGGTTATAATATTATAGTTTTCTACACATAACGTGGGTACGTTATTTTCCCTTTTTCCCCTCCCGTGCATTCCCCGGATTGACCCTATTTTTTGAAGATAAAAGAATACCGTATATCTAAGTTAATTATTATTTATAATTATTATTTATAAAGTGTTTTGACACTGTATTCTTTTTTTTTTTACACTGTATCGTTTTTTTTCTCACTTTTTCGTTTGTTGTTTTTTTTTCACTTAGTGTCACTGTTCGTTGTTTGTTTTTTTTTTCACTTTTGATTTTTTTGGTGCGAGTACGGCTCGAGCACGAATGTCGGTTCCGGGTTTGTGTGAGCTGCGGCTCGAACACAAGTATCGCGAAAAATTATTTTTTTTTTTATGAAATGTTGAAAATATTTTATGAAATATATATTTTTTTAATTGTGGACGTGTTTGAGTGGTAGCGCCACTTCTGACACCAATGTGACGGATGGTCGATGGGTCAGGCACGCGTTGAATAAATGTATGAATGAAATGATATAAAAATACTGGTTTATTAGTCGGAGCAATTAATCGGAGAGAGTGTACCGCACTGGTCGGTCGTCGGAGCTGAACTGTCGTGAAGCGGGCGTGAAGCTGAGGGCTTCGCGCTCGCTGTTACAAAGGAAGAATGAATCGCAGAGTGTTTAGTCTAATAGATAAGTGGCCGCTCGCGGCGGTCCGGATGCACGATAGCCTTAAGGGCTTCTTTGAAGAGCGTATCGAACGGAAACTCCGTATCGATACGCTCGAATAAATATTCGAAGTCAAAAAGAATAAAATTGTTAGGCTGCGGCCGTTACACCTCGAATTTTTATTTTTCCAGTGAGCAAAATACTCACATAACGACGCTTTCGAAGCAGGATTAGTGAAACGTTACAACTGGCGTGAAACGTGGGGCAGGTGCGCTAAAATTCGAGTCCTTTTCTTGAGTAAAATAGTAGATTAATTAATTAAGTAACGTAAGAATAAAATTAATAAAAATGTCGGACGACGACCGAAATAGCATGATGTCCGGGGATGAATCCCGTGACGAAGATCACCAGAAGAATGATAACGAAGCAAAAAATAATCACTCGGAAAAAATAACCAGACGGAAAACAATCCGGTGAAGAATGATCCAGAAAAAAAGAACAGGAATAACAACCTTCCGAAAATCCAACTGAAGACGAAGTTCAGGAACTCCTTGAAGCGGGAGTCGGCATCAATCCGGGGGACATAACGCTCCCGCACAGAGCATGTTCGAGAATCCGACGTCTCAGCTGAGTTGAGCGCGGTAGCACCTGCCGGCCGCGCTCGGCGAGACTAACGCGCGACACTCACGCATGCGCAGAGGGGAGAAGTCGCCGTCGTGCCGTGTGCAACCGGCTTCTTCTTCCTCCTTCTTCGTTAATGGCCGCGATCTAAGCACATGTGTTAAAGCCTTATATACGCGATTTCGGCGATTTTCGAAAGTACTTTTGTAGACGCGGTTAAAAAAAAATGACCCGTATATTGACAACATTTTTTTTACAGATCATTTATGCGGATCGTTAAGTATATGTAAAAATATCAAAAATATTAACAAATGGCGGAGGTATTACATAATAAATAATGAAGGAAGCTTCATAGAAAGAAGCGAATAAAGGAACATCATTCGAAAATGATATGAAAATTTCAATTTCCAACTTTTATGAGAAAGCGATATAATAATTTCAATTTTCAACTTTTATGAGGAAGCGATATGAAAATTTCAATTTTCAACTTTATGAAGAAGCGCTATAAAAATTTCAATTTTCAACTTTTTCAACGTCCACGTCTTGTTAGACTTTTATGCAAAACGGCTGACTGATTCAGGTTCGGCGAGTCAAAAATACTCCATCGTCACGCTTAACTTTGTCGGATCTGCGCTTGGCGCGAAAAAATACACCGCAAGTGAGCGCTCGTGAATTTTTTTTGTGCACTTTCAATTTTTACTCAAGAAATCCAAGTGCTACCTCTTTATCTAGCTTTTTCAACTCCGTCATATCCATCGTCTTGTGTACGCCTTCTGTAGATCATGATAGGCACCGGGACTTTCCGCGATGCTATTGGAAAGCAAAGAAATCGTTATTTAAAAATACCCAAAATCACTCATTTTTGCAATTTTGGCGATTAAAATACCCGGTAAACATTTTCGTTAGTTGTCGCTCCGGAACTGTAATTCCATGTATTTTGCCACGCTGATCACGCTGATCTGACTCTTATTTTATTCGTAGGTGAATATTTGATACGGAAAAATGCGTCTAAAAACAAAATCATGGAATTAACAAAATTCAAAATGACATAAAATTAAAAAGGTTCGACCGATTTTCGTAAAATTTCGTAAGATGATATTTTATCTATATACGCGTTTTTAGGCCGATAGCTAAAAAATTGCAAGCGCTACTGTGCGTACAGACATTCTCGAAGAAATAAAAAATGGCGTACAAAAAAAAACAATTAAATATTTTTTAATGAAATTTTGCAGAACCATTGACTATTAACCACACAAGCTGTGTGCAAAATTTCAGCTTGATCGGTAGAAGCGTTCTCGAGTTACAGCCGTTTGAATTGTTCGCGTCCGATTTACACACACATACAACCAGACACTTTTTCGAAATGTGATTTTTCTCGATGTTTTAGAACATTCTGAACACGTGTTAATTAAAATCTCGAAAAAAAATTTTCACCATAACAAAGCTTCCTCTATGAGGAAGCAAAATGAATTTTTTTGAAATTTTTCGCGTATATAAGGCCTTGTTGTACCCCGGGTCAACACCCGATTATTTGAGGAATGCGCTTGCTCAATAATCGCGGTATGCAACGAGCGCGCGACGCATCGTTGCGAAATACGGAAGTATCGACGAAACAGCATTTAAGAAGTTAGCTGAATAATTATTTAGTCGAGTCAGCTATTGGGAAACAGGGAACCGAACAGGCAATCCGGAAACAGTAATTGTTTAAACAATTACGAAACAGCTGACACTGTCAAATTTAAACAATTACGAAAAAGCTGACATGCCTGCTCTCACCCCTATATAAAGGACCACGAGCAGGCACTCGACAGTCTGATTTTAATCTGAACAACGTTACGGTCAGTTAGTTATACCGTAAAACATACTCTCTTCGGAAGGAAGATAAGCGTACAGAGTGTACTACACAACTATTGGTAAATAATCTTGAATAAACTATTGTAATTAATACTGACATAATAAATCGTGCTTTTATAATTCACTTGGGTTTTAACCCTTTACTGGATAAATCCCGAAACCTTAGAGCTAACAGCTCCCGCAGTACTCAGAGTAGCTAACTGAGCTTCTGCGGATATAACAGCCTTAACGTACAGCTCATTTTCGGATATCATTTTCTCACGGTTCTGCTCAGTGGCTTAACTTACAGTTTGGCTCAGTTAATCATGCTACGACGTATCTTCAATTCGGGATATCGTTCGAGCTCATCCGGAGCATAGCGCGAGTGTTTTCTCGCGGCCAAGTGCCAATTGTCTTTTCGCCGGAGAGACTCGCGCTCTCAACAGGTGCGACGCGTCGAGTCGCACACGGTCAGCTCACCCGGTTGTAACGCGATTTTCATATAATTGTTCGTCTCATCTCGGGCTTACTCGACAAACATTTTTGGTTCTGCTCATTGCACTGTGCACGGTGCATTTGTTGTACATTTTTAACATTGTTATTTTCATTGTTTATTGGTGTTAAACATTTATTTTCCCTACCCGTTCACTATAGCTCATCCCGGCAATTCTCAAACAGAGCATCAGAGGTGTTTTTGAATCCCGAGCATGGGAAATTCGGAGAGGCGAGTAACCCACTCGCAAATCAAATAAAAGCGAAACGGGTGCTACCGAAATCACGTGAATCGACAGTCACCGAGGAGGTGATGCTGGGTGATATCCAACAGGCGATCCGGGATATCAATATGCGTCCGTAGGGACTAGCCGGGGTAATTATCACCCGAAGACAAGAATCCAAGGATCAACGCGCTGAAATTGTAAAAATATTAGAGCAACGAGATAATTACACGCTCGAAGCAGTCGTTAGACGCCTTGCAACGATTGAAATCAGAGTTATCGACAAAATGAAGGTAGTTCAGATCCAGGTAGCAACCGAGTTCCATAAAATAACGCAATCGATCGAGAACAAAGTAAAAGAACTGAATAAAAAGCTGGTAGACGACTCCGAACGAATGCTTATATTAGAGGTGAACAATGCGTAGCAGCGACTCGCTCACCAAGACATAGGAAAAAAGGCGGCAAGCATTGGCCAATAACATTGAGAATAAACCAGATACGGAAAGTACCTGTGTTACGTACTCCGTAACCACCCGGTATATTTCTTCGAACGAAAACACTCTAGGCTCTCCCGAGCAGCATCCCGACGCACCCAGATAGTGCGTCTTGAATGAGTATCATAGGCTCTCTCGAGCAGCCTCCTCACGCCTCTGAAAACTACATGAATGAATCTCGTAGGCCCTCGCGGGCAGAAGCCATTCATGCCGATCTGCATTCGCTGCTACGTAAAACTATATAGAATATTGTAACGGCCGCAGCCTCATCATTTTATTCTTTTGATTTTGAATACTTATTCGAGCGTATCGATACGGAGTTTCCGTTCGATACGCTCTTCAAAGAAGCCCTTAAGGCTATCGCGTATCCGGACCACCGCGAGCGGCCACTTATCAAATAGACTAAACATCCTTCGACTCTTTATGCCTTTGTAACATCGAGCGCGAAGGCCTCAGCTTCACGCCCGCTTCAGTTACTTCAGCTCCGACCGACACCGCGAACGGTACACTCTCTCCGAATTATACCTTCCGAATTATTACACTCTCCGACTAATAAAGACCAGTACATTTCATTTCACATCATCTTCGGACTCAATCATTGAACGTGCCTGACCCATCGACCATCCGTTACAATTGGTGTCAGAAGCGGTCTTACCACATAAACACGTCTACAATAAAAAAAAAAAAAATCTTTTATAAAATCTATTTTTAAACTAAAAAAAAAAGAATCTGACACCCGTGACTATCCGTCACAATTGGTGTCAAAGTGGGCGTACCACGTAAACACGCCTGCTTAAAATTTTTTTTTTCACCTTTTTTAAAAAATTTCCACTCAGACGCGATAACCGTGCTTGAGCCGCGCTCGCACGAATAAACAAACCAACAGTGAAAAACAATCAAACAAAAACACAACGAACAGTGAAAAAACAAAAAATTCCAAATAGTGAACGCTTAAATAACAGTGAAAAAAAAAAAAAGAAACACGAAAAAGTGCGGAAAAACAAACAATACAGTGTAGAAATATATTGCCAAGACACTTTGTAAGTAACCTAGACATTAAATATATACATATAAAGACATTTATTAAATAAAAACTTACTAATAATAATAATAATAGAAGGGAAAAAAACGGCGCAAAAAAAAGAACAACAAAGAGTTTCGAGTGCTGAGTAACCAGTGTACTGAGACGGTACTCAAGGTCCGCCCGCCTCCAAAACCCTTTGAAGCACCGCGGAAAATCGGAGAAATAATAAGGATCGCGGAAGGCCCAAGCACGTCGATAAAAAGGAACGCCCAGGCGAGAGGCTGATACCCGGGGAGCCTGCAGCCGGGAGCGGCCTGACTTACCCCGAGACTCAGCGCGCATTTCGGAGCACGCGCCTAGCACGCATCTATTGCGTCAGACGCGCGTGATCACGGGAGACGAGGGAAGCGAAGGCTGCTGACGTCACATCGACGTCATCCGAGACGGAAGGGGACTCGAATTCGTGCCGTGTGCACGCCGGTCGCTCCCATATAAAAGGCCGTCTGAAAGCCAGGAAGGACACTCTTGGTCGAATAGCGACTCCGATCACCAGCCAAATTCCTTCCCATCAAGCATCGGCAACTTTCTCTGGGGACAGAGATAACTGCCGCTGTCTTGATTAACCCTTTACCTAAAATACAGCGCCGGCGACTTCTCTCGGGGACGGGAGTAACTGCCGCCGTCTGTTAACCCTTTTCTTTTGCAAATACAGCGTCGGCGACTTCTCTCGGGGACGGGAGAGACTGCCGCCGTCTGTTTCCTCGGCCAATCTTTTCCTTATAATTTCTTTTATATAGGATTTACATCAGCGCGGATTTAATTATAATTAGATTTTTCTTTCTACTAACGATTGGGATTGTATTCGAATAAAACCAAACTGTTTAAATTGACATTTAGAATCAATTCTTGTCTTGAATTTTTATTTTACAGCGCCTGCCCTCACAAAAAATTAAGAAGTGAGCAAAGAACTCACGTAGCGACGCTTTTGGAGCAGAGACGGGTAAGACTCCAAAAAGCGATACGTTACAACTGGCGCCCAACGTGGGGCAGGTGCGCTAAAATTCGAGTCATTTTTTATAAAGTATTTAAATAGGCCAAATAAAACTAAATAAAATTAAAAAGAAAATGGCGGACGACGATAATAAGAGTACAACGGCCGGAGATGAGTCTCACGAGAAGGAGTCTCGTAGAGATAAAGATGTAAAAAAGAAGAATAAGCCGAGAAAAGATAAACGGCAGGAAAATGACCAGGAAGAAGAGACTCCCACGATCAAGGATCAAGAGGAAGAAGGGCGGGAGAAACAACCGGTCGATAATCCTGCAAAGGATGAAGTTCAGGAATTGCTTGACTCAGGAGTCGGCATTAATGCAGGAGACATAACGCTTCCGCACAGGGCATCCGAGGTTTTTTTGGATCCCGCACATGGGAAGTTCGGAGAGGCAAGCAATACACTCGCTAACCAAGCAAAGGCGAGACGTGCCTTAGCAAAATCTCGCGAGTCAACAGACACCGAAGAAGTTATGCTGGACATCCGGCAGGCCATTCGAGACATCACCATGCGCTTGGAAGGTCTAGCTGGCGCAATCGTCAATATGGGACAAGAGTCTAAGGACCACCGGGCTGAAATCGTCCAGATACTCGAGCAGAGAGACAAATACATGCTCGAAGCAGTCGATAGGCGACTAGCAGTAGTCGAAATCAGACTGAGCGACAAAATGAAGATGCTACAAACACAGGTAGCAACGGAGGTCCATCGAACAACACAACCTCTCGCAGATAAAGTTAAGGAGGTGGAAAAAAGAATCGGGAACAACTCCGAAAGAATGAGCATTCTGGAGGTGAACGACGCGCAGCAGCGACTCGCGCACCAAGAGATCGAGAGGAGGCTACAAAGTTTGGCCAATAAAATCGACAATAAACCAGACACGGAGAGCACCCGAATTGTTCGACATCCTGAGAAGAACCGGGAATGGGAGCAACAAGATGCAGAGTCAATCATCGGAGATCGGACGGTCCGAGGCAGATCTCGGACCTTTGCTGAATCACAGATCCGTTTAAGGCCACCGACATTCGACGGCTCGGGAAAAATGAGGCCTATGAAATTTTTACGGGAGTTTCGGCAATACTGCGAAGTCACGCAGCCACAATTACCCGAACTAAAATATTTGCTCGGCCAATGCCTCGAAAAAACAGCTAAGGAGTGGTGGCTTCTCGTCGAGGAACAGATGCACTCACTCGAGGATGTAGAGCGAAGTTTCCAAGAGCGATATTGGAGCCGAGACGTCCAACGAAAAATCCGAAGAAATCTCGAATTTGGATTTTTTGAAGAAAATAACTCGACAAGAGTCGAGTATGCTACCCGGATGTTCGGGAGTGCACGGGACTTAATTCCTCCTCCATCCGACAAAGATATTGTTGGATCTTTGGCTCAGCATTTCTCAGATGAGATACAAGCCACGATCGTCGGTCGAGGTTTCGAGACACTCGAGGCACTTATGCAATTTCTCGAAAAAATCGATCAAGGTGGACCAACAAACGCCCACAGAAATAAGGAGGCAAATAAAAAATCCGAGACTCAAAACAAGGTACCAGAAAAGCCAAAACCGGCTAACACATCTGGTGTTCCGAATCGGCAACCTCAACAAACGAACCAAGGTTGGGGGGGGCCAAGAACGTGGAATCGGCCATATAATTCCGGGGAACCACTCCAAAACCAAACTGTTTCCCCGAAACCGAACAATACGGTTCAAGCGTTGAAAACGCAAAAAGATTTAGAGAAGCCGAGTACATCGGCGGCGGGAAACGCATAGCCGTTGTACCCGTCTCGGCGAACAAAAAATTAGTAAACGACAGACGGAGTACAACGGAATATCGAAAAAAATATGCAGAAGAGAGGACAGAAGGGATCCCCATTAATACAATATTCTCCGATACGAGAGAATTTTTAATGGGAGATGAAATTAATGAAGAAAAATTCCCACTAGTGGAATGTCCGGAAATTTATGCGAAGATAGAGGGAATCCCAGTTACTGTGCTGGTGGATAGTGGTGCGAAAGTCACCGCTCTATCAGAAGAATTTTTTTTTGAGAATCAGGAAGTCTTTAAAGACTGTCCTATTCTCCCGGTGACTGGAGTTACGGTAAAGGGTGCAGTTCGAGGACGACCCTGTAAAATACACAAACAAATCATGGCCACAACAGAAATCGGGAAGATTCGAATTTACGTAAGATTTTTAATCGTTCCCGGATTGATACGGGATGTACTTTTTGGAGTCGATACTCTCCATCCTCTCCGAAGCCTGATCGATCTGGAAAACGAGACGCTCAAGGTCAAGTACAATGATCTCATGGACATTGTCCCGACCAAACATGCGACAAAGATCGACATGGAACCCGGATCGATTAAAACTACAAAAAAGGTAGTGGAAGCGACGCCAGGAGGAGCAGATGTAGAAAGGAGCGAAAAGAAAAAAATACTCCGAAAAACCCTCAAGAGGGGAATCGAAAATAAAATGGAGCAGACTCCCGAGGAGCCAACAATCGAACATATTAATCATGAAAATAGGATCAGCAATACTGAGGACCAAGTTAACAGGGAAGAAATCGACACAGTCGTAGAGGAAGCAAATTTAACGACAATGGAGGAGAAAGAAAGGCTGCGCCAGACTTTGTGGAAATACCGGAACGTGTTTAGAAAAACACCCGGTAGGATAAGAGTCTACGAACATCGACTCGAAGTAACAACCGACACTCCGATAGTCGCACACTCGTATCCGATACCCATGCTTTATAAGGAGAAAGTAGACCGAGAAATAGAAAAATTATTCGAGTTAAATATTATTCAACGATCAACAAGCGCATGGGTGAATCCTCTGACGGTGGTCGATAAAGAAGATGGGACCGTTCGACTCTGTTTGGATGCAAGGAAACTCAATCAGGTTTTAACTAATGACCACGAGTGTACTCCGAACACAGAGGAAATATTTCAAAGATGCTATAATGTAAAAGTCATGACGAGCCTTGACTTAACAAACAGTTTTTGGCAAGTTCCGCTTCATCCCGACTCGAGGAAATACACGGCGTTCAGACATCGTGGCCGAGTATACGAGTTCGTGGTAACTCCATTCGGATTAAAAACGAGTACTTCGAGCCTGCTACGAGCTCTCGATATCATTTTAAGAAATATGGGGGAAAACATAATCAATTTCGTCGACGATCTGCTCTGTTTTTCGGACGATTTTCAAAAGCATATGAATCATCTTGAGGCGTTATTCGAAAGGCTCGAACAACACGGAATGACATTGAAACTACGAAAAGCTCAATTTTTCCGAAAGGAAATAAATTTCCTCGGACACATTATTACGACAGAAGGGATTAAACCCCAGCCGGAAAAAGTGAAGGCTATTCACGATTTCCCGGCACCAAGAAATTTAAAGCAATTAAGGGGTTTTCTAGGACTCATTAATTATTACACCAAATTCACTAATAAACACGCACAGGAAACTATTCCGCTCTTGGAGTTACTCCATAAAGGGGTAAAATGGCGCTGGGAAGAGGCCGAAAAAATCGCTTTTGAAAGGATAAAGAGTTTATTTATCGAAGATGTTCTTCTTAAGTACCCCGATCCCTCGAGAGGGTACATTCTGCAAACTGACGCAAGTGATTATGCGCTGGGAGGCACTTTGGCACAGAGGGATGCCAATGGGGAGCTCGGAGTGGTGGTATTTGCTAGCCGCACGCTCAAAGGAGCCGAGGTGGCATATACCACCACCGAAAAAGAATTGCTCGCTGTAGTATGGACTTAAAAAAAATTTAGGACGTACGTATATGGAGCACAGGTCACGGTGATCACAGATCATAAAGCCGTAATATTCCTGCGAAATTGCCAATTACTTAACGATCGATTAACGAGGTGGGTATTGGCAATCCAGGATTATGACCTATCGTTCGAGCATTGTCCGGGGGCAAGAAATATCGTTGCCGATGTTTTGAGCCGTGCCAAACCCTCGGAAGCCGGAAGTAAAAAAAAAGAGATAGTTATTGCAGAACTACTTGCGACCCAGGCCCCTCGACCCATAATGGAGGGCGTAAGAATGTTAGCACAGCGGCAACGGAAAGAGCCCAAGCTAGCGGAAATCATCAGAGGAGTTTCCGAAAATAACACAAAATATCTATTACGAGACGATGTGCTGCTAAAAGTTGCCACCAACGGTCGAAAAAAGGTTATGGTACCCGAACGATTAATAAGAGATCTCATCTGGTACACACATAACAGCTATGGACACGTGGGAGCAAAGAAAGTATGGAAAATCCTCGATGAGGACTTCACATATCCTCGCCTGCATCGGGTAATACGAGCGCTTTTAGCTACGTGCGATTCATGCCAAAGGAATAAACATCCCAATCAGCATTCGTACGCAGCGCAACAGAACTTGACTCCAGAAGGGCCCGGAGATCTTGTCTCGATCGATTTTTATGGACCTTTGCCTACTGGAGCGGGGGGCATGAAATATCTGCTCGTCACGATAGACGCATTTTCAAAATACGTTGTCCTCTATCCGCTAAAAACCGCTACGGCCACAACCACCTTGAATAAGATCCTAAGGGATTACATTCCGAAGTATGGGAAGCCAAATAAATTGCAGTTCGACCATGGAACGCAATTTACGTCAAGAAAGTGGCTCGAAGCCCTCGAGAGCGAAGGAATACAACCGATCTTCTCCTCAATCCGACACCCGCAGGGGAATATTGTCGAGAGAGTCAATCGCGAATTAGGCCGATTTTTTCGTTCATTAATAACCGGCAGACATTCGTCATGGGTTAAATGGGTTAAAATTATACAAAATTGTATAAACGAGACTCACCACGAAACAACCGAGTTCACTCCGGTCGAGTTACAGCTAAACAAAAAACCTGTACGCGTTTGGAGACAATGGCTCCAAACAATCGGAGATTTAAACAGCGATGATGAAGAAATCTACGAACAAAAATTAATGCTCGCCGCCGAACGAATCCGAAAAAAGGGTTTAAATCGAGCAAAAAGATTTGACAAATCTCACAAATTAACGCGATTTGATGAAGGAGATTTAGTTCTCGCGAAAGCATGTAATGTTAGCGATACAGCTAACAAAATGATAGCGAAATTCTTCTCGATTTACGAAGGGCCGTATCGTATCAAAAAGCAGATAGCAACGGCCACATATATCCTCGAGGGCCTAAATAATGGAGTAGAGCGAGGCATGTATCATGCTGGAAACATAATCAAATATTTCCCGCGTGCCGAGATGCCGAACGAGGCTCCTGCGACGACACCAAAAGAATAAGGTCCGTACGCTCGAAAAATAGGGAGAGGTAGCGAAAATATAAATACAAGGTAGAAGTAGGAATAGAGATAAGCGGGACAAAGGTATCGAGCCAGTCGATCACTGAACAGCGAAACAATAGCACGTACAAAATGGAGATTGCGACGCAAACCGAGAGATATTTCGGTAGACGGCATTTTAGATGTCAAACAGGAGAGAAAGGAATTTGGGAAATTGTTGGGGCTCCTTCCAATGATGGTCGGGTGCTATTTTCCCATGGATGGAGCAGTGAATTAAACCGAAAGATACCGATCAAAGGAAAAGGAGTACAAACTCCGAAGACGGTGTTAAAGGATAAAAACACCCAGACGAAAATCAAGGGAGTAGGAAAATGCCAGACAATAATAAGTGTCCTGAAGGACTCCGAAATTCAAGCACGACTCCCCGAAGTCACGACGGTATCACCCTGGCTGTCTCCGATCCGAGAGGACGTATATAAACTCGAGGAAATAACGGACGAGAACATTAAAAACTGGATGCCGGGTGAAGCGGCAACAAGCAACAAAGAGGAGCAAATAGAAAGGTGCTCCAAAATCACGGAGGAAAATATTCGGGCCAAAATGCGATTAAGGAAACGCAAGATCTCGGCGAAGCATCAAGAGAAGAAACGACGGCGCCTCCTCGAATTATTTGGTGACATATAAAAAATAAAAAATAAAAAAAAAATAAAAAAAATTTTTGAAAGGGAATTATATTAAAAAATGTTTGTTTACAAGGAAAAAGTTTTTTTTTGTTTAAGAGAAAGAACAAAATGTTTTTTTTTATCGTTTTTTCGAAAAACCGTTGTTTATATAGTGTTTAGTGTTGAAAGCAAGAATCGCCAATTGTGATAATTCTTCGGCAATTGCGCAATTCAAAGGATCCGTCCCGAGCATCACTAAATTAACGTTGCAACGATAAAAGAAACGAAAAAAAAAGGGTGAACACCGTTAATGTTTGAGCCTTTAAAGACGCTTCGAATAAATTTTTAGAAGATAATTAATATAGAAGAAATAAGAATGCCCGATTAAATTTCCACGGCTACCGCGAACACCGCGACAACCTGATTTTTATATCAGCCATGGTGAATTAGGAAGAAATAAGAATGCCCGATTAAATTTCCCCGGCTACTGCGAACACCGCGACAACCTGATTTTTATATCAGCCATGGTGAATTAGGAAGAAATAAGAATGCCCGATTAAATTGCCACGGCTACCACGAACGCCGCGATAACCTGATTTTTATATCAGCCATGGTTAATTAGGAAGAAATAAGATTGCCCGATTGAATTTTCACGGCTACCACGAACGCCGCGATAACCTGATTTTTATATCAGCCATGGTGAAAGGAGCACGGTGTTCCGTAGACACTGGCGCGGCGCCACGGCCACCTTGATTCAAAATCAAAACACTGAATCAAGGCACCGGGGCCCGGAGCTCACCATAACAAAGGCACGTGTTTAGAACAGTGCTAAAACATCAGCCACACCGTCTACACGTACTACCGCAGGAAGTAGAGGAGAAAATCTCCGAATATAAACAACTTAGATTATTCGAAAAAAAAAGGGAGAGAGATCGACATGGGCGCGATGCCGATGGAGTATCGGCTCCAAGAACCCTGCTTCGAAGGGTTTCTGATCCAAGCTCTCTCCACACATCGAGTGGGCATCACCACCCGAGACCTCGGCCGGGAAGCATTAAGGGTGCTCCAGGAGCTCCGGGAGATCGCCGACGAGGAGGATCCGATAGAGGGAGAAATTCGCCTCGGTGAATTCTATATCGGCGAGCTCGAACAAGAATTTCACCGGGCACAATGTGTAAGGGTACTGGGTGACGACAGGTACCTGTTCTACCTGGGAGACATAGCCCAGCATGTCATCGCCCCGAGTGAGTTTGCCTTCCCACTTCCGGCACGCTTCACCACAACACCCTGGCGAGCAGCGGAGGTGGAAATTCACGGGGTAACCCCGGCACTGGGACAAAACAGTCAGGAGATCCGACAGCGGATCCGCCACAGTTGGCAGAGGAGACCGCTTCTGGTGCGGCCCTTTAGGGGTGCAGATCCCCAAGATCCTCCAGTCGTGGAGATATTCCGATTAACGGACGGACGGTCCGAGAGCCTCGGGGATTGGCTCCTCGCTGAGGGGCTGGTGTCGTCCCAGACTCTGTCCGGAGAATCGGCTGCCGGCGCCTAAAATTTTTTTTTTTAATTTATTTATTCATTTTTCTTTATTATGTATTAGTTATCATGTTTGTGTTTTTGTTTTTGTTTAATTCATATATATATATATTTTTTTTTCTCTTTTCTTTCTTTTTCTTTTTCTTTATTATTCATCCTCCGAAAAGTATACAGAGGGAATTAAAAAAAAAAATCTAGACATTTTTTTTTTATATACAAAGAAATAATAAAAAACAAAAAAAATATATAAAAATACGTCGGTGTGTTTTTTTTTTTTTGGAACTGTCGGGGTGGTCGACCCTTGTGTTTTTTTTTTTTTTTTTTTTTTTTGCTTTGCTTGTTTCAGGTTAAACAAAAGAGTGCGTAAACACGCACGCTTTGGTTTGGGGGGGCGTTGAGACGGTACTCAAGGTCCGCCCGCCTCCAAAACCCTTTGAAGCACCGCGGAAAATCGGAGAAATAATAAGGATCGCGGAAGGCCCAAGCACGTCGATAAAAAGGAACGCCCAGGCGAGAGGCTGATACCCGGGCAGCCTGCAGCCGGGAGCGGCCTGACTTACCCCGAGACTCAGCGCGCATTTCGGAGCACGCGCCTAGCACGCATCTATTGCGTCAGACGCGCGTGATCACGGGAGACGAGGGAAGCGAAGGCTGCTGACGTCACATCGACGTCATCCGAGACGGAAGGGGACTCGAATTCGTGCCGTGTGCACGCCGGTCGCTCCCATATAAAAGGCCGTCTGAAAGCCAGGAAGGACACTCTTGGTCGAATAGCGACTCCGATCACCAGCCAAATTCCTTCCCATCAAACATCGGCAACTTTCTCTGGGGACAGAGATAACTGCCGCTGTCTTGATTAACCCTTTACCTAAAATACAGCGCCGGCGACTTCTCTCGGGGACGGGAGTAACTGCCGCCGTCTGTTAACCCTTTTCTTTTGCAAATACAGCGTCGGCGACTTCTCTCGGGGACGGGAGAGACTGCCGCCGTCTGTTTCCTCGGCCAATCTTTTCCTTATAATTTCTTTTATATAGGATTTACATCAGCGCGGATTTAATTATAATTAGATTTTTCTTTCTACTAACGATTGGGATTGTATTCGAATAAAACCAAACTGTTTAAATTGACATTTAGAATCAATTCTTGTCTTGAATTTTTATTTTACAGCGCCTGCCCTCACAAAAAATTAAGAAGTGAGCAAAGAACTCACGTAGCGACGCTTTTGGAGCAGAGACGGGTAAGACTCCAAAAAGCGATACGTTACAGTACCCGTCCTCGAGCGAGCGAGCGGCATCGGGGTTACCGACCGCCGAGGAAATCCTCGCGCAGCAGCAGCGGCAGCGGTCAACGTTACCACCGGCGAGCGTCATCGACAGGCGGCATCGATCCGCTACGGCCGTGATCCGCCGCACCGACGCGACTCACCCGTCAGCTGCCCGCCATCGTCGACCATCCGATACCAAAAGATATAGAAGGAAGGACGTCACAAAAAAAATATAGAAGAAAGGGAGCAAAAAAAAAAAAACCGAGAAAAAAAACCCAAGGAAAAATTTATAATCCATGCGATTATTATTCGCAATCCTTGTGGTAATGTAAGTACCAACTTATATATATTGTGATGATACCTTTTCGTGTAGTCTCCCAAAACTGGGTCGATCTGTGGAGTAAGGGGGGGTGAATGGAAGGGGGAAATAACGGTCCGAAGTTTTGTGTAGGAAACTAAAATATTATATTCCTCAATAGTTCAACGTTGCCAAAAATAACAGGTAATAACAAAAGAAAAGAAAAAAAGAAACGAGGTCGGGGTCTTACAACAAAAAGGGGGGGGGGGGGGGGGTACGTTAATGATAATCGGGGAGATAAATAAGAAAAGAGCTTAATAGCGGTAATCGAATGTAACAAACGAAGAAAATAAAGAAAAAAGGGGAAACGGAAAAATCAAATAATAATCGCAATAACTGACTTGAAAGAGCTTATACAAAAAAAACGATGTTTATCATAAGTATCGGGACGGCAGGGGGTTGGGGTCGGTCGCACGGAAAAGGGGGGGGGGGGGGGCTGGCCGGTGAAACACTCTACACAAAAACCTCGATTGGGCTAAATCGAAAAGATAATGACTCGAAAAATAATTAAACTCAAAATAAATTTGTCAGTTGTTTTTGGGCGCCAGCTACTTTCTCGGCGTGGCACCGTAACTCACAGAAAAAAAAGAAAGACAATCGGCAAATTTGCGCGGCACGCGGCTAGCAAGGAACGGGGGGGGGGAGGGGGATGAGACTTCTCAGGTCGGGGACACTGTTCCAGGGCTTCTTGACAAATTACCTCGGCGCACACAAAAACTGGTCAAAATTACAATAATGAAAATCGGTAAATACTCGCAAAAATGCGTCTCGGGGAACGGGGAAAAATAATAATAACTTATAGGAACGCACGCGGAAAAATCCCGCGAATACCACCACTCACGCGCACGTGTTTGAATAACTCAGAAATGTCGGCGCACGTGGCGGCCGGTACTCGACGGTCGAAAAAGTCACAATAAAAACGCTTACAATTACCAAAAAAGGGGGCACGGGTAAATGTTCAGGGGTCGGGAAGATGGGAAAAATCGAGAAAGGGGCAGGCGGGGGAAAACTTATGCGCTACTCACGCAACCTGGTCACTCGTAAAATATCGGTTACAAAACCGTCCGATATTTCGCACAATATTCCTCTCAATATTCCTCGATTTGCCTGGTCGTTATAATTCTCCGTAATGGTCCAAAATCGTATCCTGGGGAATGGCTTATCGTCTGTACTCTCCTGGAAGGAGTCTTGCTCTCTACGGGGACAGCCGAGTCGGCTTAAAATGTCCTTAATACTTTCTTAAACTGTCGCTCTGATCACACACACACTCGTCTTTCACACGCCTGGGCTCGAAGTGATGTCAGCCTCGCTGTTTCCGGCTTCTTCTCCGACCTTAGGGTCGGTCTTGCAAGTGAGCGTATGGATGTCGGTTTCTGATTGGCGGGTTTCGGGGCTGGCTGCTGGTGGGCGTCGGGATTGGCCGCGCGGCCGTGCGAATATTTCGTCGCGACGGAAGACTCGTCGCGACGTACGGCGCGCGCATCCTCGTCATCGATTTGCCCATCGATCGACGAGCAGGGAGGTGGCGGTTCCATGCGGCCAGTTGGCGAAGTGTCTCCCGTGACAGATCGCGTGCTGAATTTAGTGTTTACCCGGACGACACACCTCGTCGGTTTACACTCGGCAATCCGAGCCGAGAGGGTGTCGCCGGGTTCTTCAGTGCCTGTGGACGAGTCGGGAAGGATGCTCCGACTCGTCGGAATTTTTCCCGGGGCTGTCGGGGTCGGGCTGGCATGTTGGACGGTCTTCAGGTTTGCAGGTTAGTGCTTGATAGGTCTTCCTGTTTCTCAAATTGTTGGCTGTCTAGGTTGTTCGGGGTCGGTCAGGCTTCGCAGGGGGTCAATTTCCCTCCAGGTTGGTCTTCGATGGCTGCGATGGATCTTTGGTCTTCGGTGTCTGCGATGAGTCTTCGGTGGCTGCGCTGGGTCTTCGGTGGGTGCATCGGAGGGCTGACGGGGCCTTCGATGAGTAAGTATGAGGTCTGACGGGGTGGTAGGGGATGAAGGTCAGTCAGGGGAGGGGGTTAACAATGGTAAAATTCGTTGCTTAAATTATCGTCCTAATTGTAGTTTTTCCCTAGGTGAGTGGTGGGACTCCGAGCCAGGCAGCGGAAGGGACTTGTGACGTGCCACGTCACAATATTTTATTCTGTTTAAAAAAAGCGTAGCAAAATTTTTGTTTTTTTCTCAAAAAATAAAAACAATATATATAATACTTCTTCTCAAAAAGAGAATTAGTATCCCGCGGGAACCGAGCGCCGACAGCTGACGCGACGCGTGTCAGTGGCGTACGACCGTCGAGAGCATGCGACATACACACATGCAATAAATTCATAACAATTTCCCCATTCCTTTTAATAATAATAATTTTAAAAAAGAGGTCATAATATAATTTAAAAAAGGGGTGTTTTCTGTCAACGCGCCTCAGACTTGACGGCAGCAAAATGAAGACATATTAGAAAAAAAAACGAAATATCTATATACACATATACATACGAAATACCTATATATACATATATATATACTAGATATCTAGTATACACATACGTATACACATATATTCAACAAACAAATCCCCAATTGCGCCTCATGTCAGACGGCAGCAACACAACAAAAATTTCTTTACATTTTGTTTTTTTTTTCTTTATTAATTGGGTAGTTCAATAACTACACCAAAATTGCTCCACCAGAGCCGCCTCAGCGCCCCGCGCGAGCAAACGGCGGAAATAATTTTCATCGCCGAGCGTTATCCACCGAGCGACTCCCGTCGTGAACATACTTCGCGATGGCGAACAATAATAGCTCGATAACGCTCCGCGATGTACAAAATCTCATACCTAGCTTTAACGGAAAAAACATACCGCTCAATGATTTTACGCGCGCTTGTAAAAAAGCCGCGAAAATCATCTCAGAGCACGATCAATCGCAGCTCCTCGAAATTATTCAACTTAAATTGTCAGGAGTCGCCGCCGATATCGCCGACGCGAAAACATACAATACATAAGAGCCACTCCTGAGAGATCTCAGAAATGCGCTCGAAAACCGGTCGAATTATCGAACCTCGAATTAGAATTAAAATCAAATTCACAAAATTATAACGAGTCGGTACTCGATTACGCGACGCGCACGCGAAAAATCGCGACTAGAATCGAAAACAGACTAAAAGAAGTCTATCGAGCGGAAAATCAGCAGCAGTATCTACAAAACCGCACCGACGAAGTTCGACGAACCATCATAAAAGCTTTTATTCGCGGTCTTTTCGATCAAATAGCAAATATTATTATGCAAAAAGATTTTATAACCCTCGACAGCGCAGTCGACGAAGCGCTAAACATCGAAAACGAACTCGTGTAGACGAAACGTACACCAGGGACGAAAACGCGATAAATCGGAAACTAGGGACAAAAGCCCGGAAATAGCGAAAGTTCGATTCACGCAATTAACCGACAACAAGGGACTAAAATTTTGCGAAGTCCACCGCGAAAACTCTACGCATTCAACATCAGAATGCTACGCCGTGCAACAACTACGCGAAAACACGAATACACGCATCAACAGCCGCCAATACCGTAACAACTCACCGGGAGGTTTCCGAAACAGTTCTCGCGGAAACTTCCAGAACAATACTCGTGGCTGTTACCAAAATAACTCACGTGGTAATTATCAGAATAATCCGCCCAGCTACTATCAAAACGGTCCACCCAGAAATTATCAAAATAATTCACGCGGGGGTTTCCGTAACAATTCACGCGGTAATTATCAAAATAATCCGCCCTGCAACTATCAAAACAATTTCCGCGGAAACTACCATAATAATCCGCGAAATAACTATCGAGACAATTCACGCGAAAATTATCGTGATAGCTCGGGCGATTATCAAAATAACCCACAACAAAACAACTCGTGGGACCGTAATTACCAAAATATCCCGCAACAAAGCAATCCGCGCGATCAAAACAACCGAAACAATACGCGAGATCGTAATTATCTTGATAACTCACGCGACCGAGATAATCGGGGCAATTCGCGTGATCGTAATAGCCGAGACAACTCGCGAGAAAGACAGAACCCGAGCAACGGTCGAAACTCGCGAAAATTAGACCACCAGTCGAGCCTTAATGCATGGCAAATCGAGCAAATTTTCGAGCGCGTGCTCCAAAAAAACGAGCGACTCGCCTCTCGCGACAGCGCGACGGGAGGCAGGACACCGGAGCGCTCGTCCAACCCGAACCAATAAAAGACGCAAAAGTTGTGCACACCGAGCCCGAACTCCTAAAACACGTAGGATCGGCATATGTAAAAAAAACAGACAGTGGCGTAACAGTTAGAAAAGCTAAAATAAAATTAGGATTAACGAATAGACATAAGCCACCAAGCGTGACCCTAGAGTCACGAGACCTACATTCGAACCAAGCTGTATTTCTTGCTGACACTGGAGCAGAGATAAATCTCATAAAAGATTCCTTTGTCGCCCGAAGTACGGAGATAGACCCGACGCTCATATACGAGCTTAGTGGTATCACCGACGAAACAGCGAAAACAATCGGTAGATGTTACATCCGAATCAAGGAATTTAACATCGAATTCCCCGTAGTCGACGATTAATTCCCGATTATGCAGGACGCCATACTCGGCGACGTCTGCTTCAGAGGGACGCCCGCCGATATACTCTACAGCGAAGCGTGCATAAAATTTGCAGGCTATACAGTCCCGTTCGAAACATTCGAACGAGTGACAATACCACGCAGATGGAAACTCATCGTACCCATCAGGCTAAAACCGACCGATCTCGAGGAAGGATACATCCCGAGAATCGACGCAGGCCCACGTCTCTATATGGGTAACGCTTTAGTAAAAAACAACAACGGAATTGCGTACCTTTGCGCAATGAACTCGCAAAATTGCGAGATAAACTTGATAGTCCCGACGGTAGAACTAATACCAGTCGAGATTATCTCCCAAAAACCAATCGACAACTTCACACCGAGCGACCTTTACGATTTCTCAAACGGGGACCGTGCAGAAGTACGCTCGGTACATCTCGACAAACAGAGCAGGCTTGAAGCTCTTCAAGCTCTTCTGCAATTAGATCACCTCAATGAAACAGAGCGAGATCACGTTCTCCAGGTGGTTTCAGAATACCAACACGTGTTTTGCCTACCCGGAGATCGATTGGGTCACACGACACTAGTGAAACATGAAATTCTTTCAACAGACGATTGTAACGGCCGCAGCCTAACATTTTCATTATTTTAACTTCGAATATTTATTCGAGCGTATCGATACGGAGTTTCCGTTCGATACGCTCTTCAAAGAAGCCCTTAAGGCTATCGTGCATCCGGACCGCCGCGAGCGGCCACTTATCTACGAGACTGAACACTCCGTGACTCTTTATTCCATTGTCAAGCGAGCGCGAAGCCCTCAGCTTCACGCCCGCTTCACGGCAGTTCAGCTCCGACCGACGATCAGTGCGGTACACTCTCTCCGATTAATTGCTCCGACTAATAAACCAGTATTTTTTATATCATTTCATTCATACATTTATTCAACGCGTGCCTGACCCATCGACCATCCGTCACATTGGTGTCAGAAGTGGCGCTACCACTCAAACACGTCCACAATTTAAAAAAAATATATTTCATAAAATATTTTCAACATTTCATAAAAAAAAAAAAAATTTCGCGATACTTGTGTTCGAGCCGCAGCTCACACAAACCCGGAACCGACATTCGTGCTCGAACCGTGCTCGCACAACAAAACGAAAAGTGAACAACAGTGAAAAAAAACGACAGTGGAAAAAAAAAACTAACAGCGAACGAAACACAGTGACATACAGTGAACAAAGGAAAAGAAACAACACAGTGAATAAAAAAATACAGTGTCAAGACACTTTATAAATAATAATTAACCTAGACATTAAATATATATATATATATATATATGTATATCTATAGGCTAGTCCCAAAATAGAATTAAGTTATAAGTGCGCGCGCGTATATACCTATGGCGATAACGCCGCCTCACTTGTTTACGCGCTTCGTGTTACAGAGCCGTATACCTGTATATACAAATCGCGCGACGCTATATCTATATCTCGCGCTTGGCCAGCCGACGACGCGAGCGAGTGACGTCATCGTACGCGTTAGGCCACGCGTTACGCGATACGCGTAACGCGAGAAAATCCAATTGTCTTCCGACAATGATTTCACCATTATAAGTAGGTATTTTTCCACCGTTCTTTCTACAGATGGAAAGCAAAGAGTCTGAGCTTTCCAACGGTACCCCTCGCGTGCAGAATTAATTAATTTTAGGTTGCATTTTGAGTTAAGATAGTCAATCGATATTTCACGGGTATTCCACGCGAATCGATAACTTCCGACTCCGGTAATCAGAATATTATTTTTTGCACTACTGGCGGGCTTTAACAATTAATTACGCTTATAATTACCGTCGGCCACCCACTATATTCGGCACCGTAATTGAGTAATATTTTTCCTACCGCCCAGTATTTATTACTCCGCGCTCCTCCCCGGCGTTCGGGAATTATTCGACTTTTTCCACCAAAAATTAGGTTTCGCGCAATCACGTTACTACGGAATTATTATTTGTACTTTATGATTGTTTATTTAACCCCATCGATATGTATGTCAAAAAAATCGTATTTTCTTGTACTACACAACCGTATAGTATTGTATCGAATCAAAGAAGGGGGGAGGGGAGCTGGCCGACTAATTATCTCCCGCGCGACACAAATTTCGCAAATTGAGCACGCGCGCACTGATTTCGCGAACGAGAGCCTCTCGTCGGGGTCCGCGCTCTTTCCTTATAGTCGGCCAGTTTGCCTCGCTCCGCAGAAGAACAACACCAAACGTCTACCTGTATCTACTGAAGCTAGTAAACGCCTACCAATCGCTACACTACTCTGGATCTTTTTCTTTGGCTTTGGCTTCCCTCGGACATTCTCGAATCGCTCTCTCGGTGACGGACGACTTGGCTCAGCTTCGGGACTTTCTCCATCGACACGCAGCATCGACGCTCGGCCCGCCCACGGAACATCCACGTCTTCTCTCCGAATTCAAATCCGCTCTTTTTAGAGCGATATCAAACGTAGTCGCCCCCCCCAAATTTTCCTCCTCCCTTACCCCCTTTTGACTCGTCGACTCGTACACTCGTCGCACCCCTCGGGGCAGCACGGCCGTCGAGTCGCGGGACAGAGGATACCCTCCTGCCTTCCCGCTCTCTACCTCGCTCATCCGCCTCCTTGTGCTCTCGCACCGCCTCGAGCACCCGCCGAGCGGGAAGCTCGCCCGGCCGAGACGCAGGGGGTTACCTGGTCTCCCGAGTAAAAATCCTTCCGGCTCCTCGCGTGGCCCTCGCTGGAGCGCGCGTCGCATACGAGCCTCTCCTACGCTCATCGACACCGTCGAGTACATCGAACGCGACGGGTAACGGAAACCCGCGATCCCTCCGTCGATGCCCAAGCGCGCAGGCCGAAAGCGCTTCCTGGCGCACGGAAAACATATCGCGGCTTTAAGGAAACCAGCACGGGGACTTAGTTGGCTCCTCGAGCAGGAAGCGAAGGACGAGGAGAACATCGAAACTCGAGCGCGGGAGGCCCTGCCGGCCTTGCTCCGCGAGCCCCCCAGCGCACCGCTTCCGCCGTTGTTCATCGCGACTCCCACACCGCGCCGCGAACCTCCCAAGCCACGAATAATTCGGGAGGACATTCTCGAAACGCGCGTTCAGATCATCCGCGCTCACGCTGTCGAGCCATACGTGCCCGAACGGGTAATTCCGGGTCCCCCACCCCCTGACGTCCCATACGTCCCGTCTGGCCCACCTACGATCTTAAAGGATCTGACTGCCGCGTTCCCCTCGGACGTCTCCGTACCCTCCGACCTCGCCGGGAACTAGTGTTCCCTTATTTTTGTTTTTTTGAGAAACTCGACTCGCGGGAATCGAGTTTATCAACCTGTTACTATGATTTGACTCGAAAATTGTCTCTAAATCTCTTTGTAAATTTATTATTTTATTATCGAATATTTATCGATTTTCGACCGGTTGCGTCAGTGAATTTGACTAAAAATTCACAGGACGTAACAGCGCGAAGGTCGCGCTTGTTTGCGCGAAGGTCGCGCTTGTTTGCGCGAAGGTCGCGCTTGTTTGCGCGAAGGTCACGCTTGTTCGCGCGAGGGTTGCGCTAGGATACGACCCGATGTCGGACCCGGTCGAGACGGACGACTCAGCGAGGGAGCGGAAGTCGGACCTGGTTAGCGGGCGGTCACTCGGGACAACCGAAGCCGCGCTTGTGGTACCAGCGCAGGACGGCGGTCGACGGTCGCCGAGGACGCTGGCCCTGTCGAAGGCCGATTTCGCCGGTCGGCTGGCAGGACAGATGGAGCTTCTGGAGGATGTCCTCGACATGGCGGAGAGGATCCCGACGGATCTCACGCAATGCTCCCACGCCACGCTCAACGATCTGCTACACCTCATGGACGACCATTATGACCGGTTTCACGATCGGCACTACGCCTTCGTGAGGGACTGTGCCGGGATGCTCGAGGGTCACGGATACATGCGCGACAAGGTGGGTCGGCAGGCAAGCAGGGCTCAGGCGGAGTTCCGGCAACGCATTCTTCACCTGAACGACCAGCTCGCTCCGGAACCGGTACCGGTCGCGGCGGCGCCCATGGCACTGGTATGCCACGCGGACCGCTCACATTTACCGGAGCTCAAACTTCCGGAGTTTAACGGAAGTTACAAGGAGTGGCCGGGGTTCTCCAACCTGTTTGGGAGCATCATCGACAAGGAGGACACGCTCACCGATCTGGAAAGGTTCCATTACCTTCGGTTGAGCGTTCAGGACGAAGCTGCGGATCTCATCGCTGACCTGCCGATGGAGGAGGAGTCATATGCCATCGGGTGGAACATACTGAAGGATCGGTATGATAACAAACGGGTGCACGTGCAAGCCCACCTCAGCACGATATTTGCACTGACTCCGCTAGCATCGAAGAGCGCCGCCGGTCTGCTCAAAATCCACTCGACCATCACGAAGGCTCAACAAGGGTTGCGGGCGCTCGGGGTAGGCCCACAGCTGTGGGAATACCTGCTGGTGTTCCACGCCTCTCACCTGCTGGACCGCGCTACGAAGGAGGTGTGGGAAAACACCATCAGCTCTGCCATGGAATATCCCTCCTACGATCGGATGATGGCGTTCCTGCTGAATCGCGCACGGGCTCAGGAGCAGGTGGAGGAGGATGCAGCGACGGCACAGGCCGCGAAGAGCAAGGGAGCGCCGAAGAAGACAGCTCACCAGGCATCGGCTCCACAGAAGGGTGCTCCGGCGAAACCCGTGGACAATCCCAACGCCTGTCCCTGCGACCTGTACTTTATAGTGGCGTGACCGAAGTTCAGGGAGTTGAGCGCACGTGCCCGTCGACAGGTTGTGGTCGACAAGCGGTTGTGCTTCAACTGCCTCGAAAGACACAACGCGAACATGTGCTGTTCGAAGGGAACGTGCAAGGAGTGCTCGGCGAAGCACCACACGATGCTGCACGGAGCTTCAAACCGTGCTTCGGCGCCTGCGGACGGCGCAGAGACTCAACCGGCCTGCTCATCTGGCAACGCTTGAAGTTTCGGTGCAATCGGTCGCTCATCACGGTCCAGCTCAACGTGTTCGTCGCTGCTCGCCACAGCACTCGCTCACACGGACAATGCGGTGACCACTCACGAGGTTCGGCTTCTGGTAGACCCAGGGTCGGAACTCACATTCGCGTCGGAACAGCTCATCGGTCTACTCGGTCTACCTCAAATCAGCGGTCACGCTGTTGGGGAATTCATATCGTACAGCTCATCGGTGCCTGCAGCAGATGCTCAGGCGGCTCACCCGGTATGACAGCCTCCGGACACTCTATCACCGGTTCATGACCGAATACGAGGAGCTCGGTCATATGGCGAAGGCACCGACCGTCGCTTCTGCCGGTGAGGTGCACTACTACCTGCCGCACCATGGAGTTCTCAGGCCGGACAGGGAGACAACGAAGCTGAGGGTGGTGTTTAACGGCTCTGCCGCGACCACCTCAGGCCTGTCATTCAACGACATTTCGCACACGGGTGCGAAATTACAGCTCGACATCCCGGACGTACTCATTTGGATTCGACTTCATCGCTGTCTCTTCGCAACTGACATCACGAAGATGTTCCGGCAGATCAACGTGCATCCGGACGACTGGAATCTGCAACGAATATTGTGGACTGAGAGCCAGTCCAACCCGGTGCCGTTCCAACTCACCACCGTTACCTACGGAACGAAGGCAGCGCCATTCCTTGCCGTTCGTGCTCTGCTGCAGTTGGCAGAGGACGAAGGTCATCGGTTTCCGTTGGCACTGCCAGCGCTGCGGCTCGGAAGATATGTCGATGACATCTTTGGAGGTGCGGATACAGTGGAACAGCTCATCACGGTCGCTCATCAGCTGAAGGGGTTATGCCAGGCGGGCGGTTTTCCGCTGGCCAAATGGCACTCCACCCATCAAGATCTGCTCACGTCAGTCTCATCGGCGAACACCAAGGATCATCTCTCACTGGACGATTGCGCTACCAAGATTCTCGGAATTAGGTGGCTTCCACACGACGATAAGTTCGTGTTCTCATCGGGATTCTCACCAGTACCGGAAAAGCTCACGAAACGGATTGTGCTGTCGGAAGTCGCTCAGATTTTCTGGAGCTCTGGCTACACAAGGTCGGCTGGGACGACGCCTTGCCGGTTTCGCTCTCAGCTAAATGGCTCAACCTCCGAGAAGATCTCACTTGCCTGGCCAGGCTTTCTCTACCCAGATGGCTCAATACACGGGCCGACACAGCAGTGGAAGTACACGGCTTCTCGGATGCATCTCAACTGGCGATGTCAGCGGTAGTCTACATCGTAGTCAGCTCACCGTCCACAGCCGCTCAGTCGGCATTAGTGTGCTCCAAAACCAAGGTAGCACCGCTCAAGCGGCTCACCATCCCCCGGTTGGAACTCACTGCACCGCTGCTCTTGGCGAAACTCGTCAAGTACGTTCAGGCTACACTGCACCTGAACATTCAATCAACTCATCTGTGGACGGACTCATCGGTAACGCTCATGTGGATTCGCTCACATTCCTCAAGGTGGAAGGACTACGTGCGGAACAGGGTCGCACAAATTCAGGAGCTCACGGCAGACGCTCACTGGCGGCATGTCCCGGGAATAACTAACCCGGCTGACTGTGCTTCCCGAGGCGTTACCACTGCACAGCTCGGAAGTCACCCGCTCTGGTGGAATGGACCGTCTTGGCGCACCCAAGGCGAGAACTCATGGCCGACTCAACCAACCACATCGGTCTCGGATGATCTCTGTGCACAAGAGGCACGTCCGGGAATCTCACTTGTCGTCGCGGCTCCACGCGTCGACTATCAGCTCACTGGCGTTTCAACCCGCCAGTGGCTCCGCACATGGGCGGAAAATGGGAAGCGGTCGTGAAATCGACCAAATTCGACCTGCGTCGCACTGTGAGCGACACGCTGCTCACTTATGAGGAGCTCACCACCCTGCTCGCTCAAATTGAGGCCATTCTCAACTCCCGGCCTCTGGAGCCGCTTACCGACGACCCGCAGGACGTTTCGGCGCTCACTCCGGGTCACTTTCTCATCAGCCGAGCTCTCACCACCTTACCTGAGCCAACGCTACCGGTTCTCGGAACTTCGCAGCTGGCTCATTGGCAACTCATACAACAGCGTGTGCAGGCATTTTGGTCGCAGTGGTCGGCGCATTACCTGCAGCGGCAGCAGTCCATCTCCAAGTGGCACCACCCGTCGAATCAGCTCAGGGTTGGTTCGTTGGTGCTCATCACCGACGAGCGATTTCCACCATGCAAATGGCCGCTCGCCAGGATCCTTCAACTTCACCCGGGGAGGGATGGACTCGCCAGGGTGGCGACGCTGAAGACGGCCGTCACCACGCTCACCAGGCCCATTGCCAAGCTCGCTCTTCTGCCCACATTACCATCGTCGGATTCATCGGAGACAGACAACGACTAACATCATCAACGCCGTCGCTGATGGCGGGCGGAATGTTCGAGAATCCGACGTCCCGCCCGCGCGAGTCGCGCGAGACGGCCGGGCAGCTGCCGGGTGGCAGCACCTCCCGGGCGCTCTCGCTCGAGCTCACGCGCGACGCTCGTGCACGCGCGGCAGGGGAAGATGCCGTCGTGCCGTGCGCAACCGGCGTCTTCTCGAGTCATCTTGTTAATGGCCGCGATCTAGTCTCACGTGTTAACGAGTCGCTCATTTCTTTAGTCGATTTTTGCTCATCTTCAACTCACGGTTCTGCTCATTAAATCGGTACATCAGCACGGGTAAGATCTCAGCATCAAGCTGAGATATTAGTCAGCTCACTCGGAGCGTAACGCGAAGTTATTTGTTCGGGAAAGTGCAAGGTCTTTTCGCCGGCGAAGCTCGCGTTCTCAACAGGTGTGCGACGCGTCGAGTCGCACACGGTACAGCTCACCCGGTTGTCTCGCGAATTAATAAAATTGTGACGGCTCAATTCGGGAACTATTTCGGCATTTCTTTATCAGCTGAGTTCATTGCACAGCGTTCTGTGCATCTGTGTATATTATTGCGGTTGAAAATATAAATTACTTATTTTCCTTGTTATATGTTTTTGCTACCATCTTTATTTTTCCCTACCCGCTTCGCTAATTCTCAACGGCAAAACTCAAACAATCCGTATTGTACTGAAGGTTGATTTTTTTTAAACTCTGTGCAATCTCGAATTATACTATTAAATATCTTGGTATAATAATGCATGTAATAAAAAAAAATGTGGCCCAACTCAATTTGGAGTTGGGTCCGAGTACTGTTATTTACGTTATTTGTTACTAATTAATTTCATACATGGTTCCATCGTACAACATATCCATCAACAATTGAACATATAAAACACGTTTTATATGTTCAATTGTTACCAGTACATCGCTACTTATCAATATAATACAATTTTTACAAATCAAAATGTTATGTATCCTAGCGGGGCTCGAACCCCGAAACTAACGCATTCGGACCTAGTACCTTACCACTACGCTCTAATCGCTTATTGATATGTGTAATCTTGAGTCAGATATATAAGTTATTCTCCGTCATTAACTTAGACTCAACTTCGATGATGTGACATTGAAATATCGAAACAACTTGACAGTTGTTTATTGTGGGTACAATAAATCACTTATAGCCAATGGTATAAATAAAGACGTTCAACAATGCAATACGAGATTGTAAAGTTTGTTAGTATCTCACATGTTAAAAACTATCAACCGTCCGAACAATACGAATGTACTGAAGTGAGCAATGCGAGATTGTTCGAATTATTATTAACTAGCAGGTTGTTGTGGCTCGCGCGCTTCGCGCGCTCGCAGTTTCATTGCGTTCAATTTTATATTTTGTAGTTTTTTTTATTGGAGAATTGCAGCAATTTGCAAATTAAAAAAAAGTGTTCCTACTAAAATTAAAGCCACTCTGGGATTTTAGCCCAAAACTTTAGCCACTCCGGGCCTTTAGCCATTCCGGGCCTTTAGCCATTCCGGGACGTTAGCCACTCCGGGCCTTAAGCCATTCCCGGACGTTAGCCACTCCGGGACTTTAGCCACTCCGAGACTTTTTAGCCACTCCGAGACTTTTTAGCCACTCCGAGACTTTTTAGCCACTCCGATACTTTTTAGCCACTCCGATACTTTTTAGCCACTCCGAGACTTTTTAGCCACTCCGAGACTTTTTAGCCACTCCGAGACTTTTTAGCCACTCCGAGACTTTTTAGCCACTCCGAGACTTTTTAGCCACTCCGAGACTTTTTAGCCACTCCGAGACTTTTTAGCCACTCCGAGACTTTTTAGCCACTCCGAGACTTTTTAGCCACTCCGAGACTTTTTAGCCACTCCGAGACTTTTTAGCCACTCCGAGACTTTTTAGCCACTCCGAGACTTTTTAGCCACTCCGAGACTTTTTAGCCACTCCGAGACTTTTTAGCCACTCCGAGACTTTTTAGCCACTCCGAGACTTTTTAGCCACTCCGAGACTTTTTAGCCACACCGAGACTTTTTAGCCACTCCGAGACTTTTTAGCCACTCCGAGACTTTTTAGCCACTCCGAGACTTTTTAGCCACTCCGAGACTTTTTAGCCACTCCGAGACTTTTTAGCCACTCCGAGACTTTTTAGCCACTCCGAGACTTTTTAGCCACTCCGAGACTTTAGCCACTCCGAGACTTTAGCCACTCCGAGACTTTAGCCACTCCGGTTTGACAAACAATAGGGCGTGAAGTTGGCTGCTAATGAGGGCATGACGTTGGATGTTAATAAGGATGTGAAGTTGGCTGTTGATAAATGTGAAGTTGGCTGTTGATAAGGATGTGAAGTTGGCAGCTTATGGCGGCGTGAGGTTGGCTGTTAATGGTTGAGACGATCCTCAAATTCCGCTCACCTCCCAACCATCTTTCGGAGCAACTCGAAAAATCGGAGTATAGGAAGTCAACGAGAGAAGCCCCAAGCGCATCAGTAAGGAAGAGCGCACCACAGACCAGCGCATACCCGCGGAGTAGGCTGCCGCGGAACGGTCTGCCTTACCCCGAGATTCACCGTGCGCTTCGACCACGAGTAAGTCACGCAGCTATTGCGTCAGCTGCGCGTGATCACCTGAGGTGCGGAAAGAGGCGCCGATTGACGTCACCATGACGTCACGCGGAACGGAAGGGGACGCAGATTCGGGCCGTGCGCACCCGGCGCTTCGATATAAAAGGAGGCCCGGATGCATAGAGGACCACTCTTGGCCGAACAGTGACTCCGCTCACTACCAAGACTCCTTCCGCACGCCAGCACCAGCAATCTTCCCTGGAGACGGGGATCACCGCTGCTGTCTGGGTTACCCCTTTTACCTCACAACAGCGCCGGCGACTTCTCGTGGAGACGTGAGAGACTGCCGCCGTCTGTTAACTCTTTTTTCCCGAGGCAGCGTCAGCGACTACTCCTGGACACGGGAGTGACTGCTGCCGTCTGTCTCCAACCTTCTCTAAAAAGCAGCGTCGGCGACTTCTCCTGGAGACGGGAGAGACTGCTGCCGTCTGTTTCCCTGGGCAATCTTTTTTCTTTGTATATATATTTTTTTAATAGCATTTATTTCAGCGCGAACTTAATTACCAAAAGATTTTTTTTTTTGCGTTACCAAAGATTTAATTGATTGTATTCGAATAAATAGAACAATTTAAATTGACATTTAGAATCAATCTCTGTCTCTCGAATTTTTATTTACAGCACCTGCCCTCACAAAATTAAAAGTCAGCCGAGAACTCACATAGCGACGCTTTCGGAGCAAAGACTCGTAAGACTCCGAAAGTGAAACGTTACATGGTACGTGAAGTTCGCTGTTAATGGTGTGTGAAGTTGGCTGTTAATGGTACGTGAAGTTGGCTGCTAATAGGGGCGTGGAGTTGGCTGTTAATAGGGTGTAATGGTTGCTAAGCTACCTACAATATTTCTCGTATTCGTGCGCCTCCTGTATAGGATCGGGCACTCAAACGAAGGATTTCTGGGACTCGAGTGTCTAGGAATTATTGGTGGTGTGTCAGGAACAATTTTATTGTGAAATCTCGTTTATTTATTTGATTCCCCGTTCTCGTATCAAGGTTTACACTTTTATTTATTTGGCTGTCTTCGGTGTGTATTTCGACTGGTTCCGTAATTGTCCGGTTATTTTACCGCCGCGGCATGCGGATTCGCCTCTCATGCGCGTCCGGGCTTCAGGCACGGGCCTCGGTAAGATGGCCGCCGCGCACTACTCAGCTTGCTGTGACGTCACGGCGCTCGGCGCGTCAGTCACAGCTCGGTCGCTTCGAGATTTAATTTCCGAATTTCTCGGCTAATTTCGTTTTTTTTTTTTTTCGTCGCGGTTTCACGTGTGACGTCCCGAGGTGGGAATCTCGCGATTTACCTGTCGCGTTCCGGGTTATTCTGCCTCTTTAGTTTCCTCATCACTTCTCCGATCACTTTTGGTAATCTTACCGGCGCGCTTCGGTATTTTACTCCACGGTTTGAATATTTTTTTCCGGATCGCTGAATCGGAAAAAAATATTTTACAAGTTCATTTTTTAGCACACACGAGATTTTATAAGTTCTTTTTAAACACTTTTTAGCTTCTTTTCACTTGCCCGTTTACTGCTGCTGGCCTTCCTGGTGTACTTCCGGTGGTTGTTCTTATCGTTGACTGATGATTGACAGGCGTTTTTCGCCCTTTTTATATGCAGATTTACACCTCCCACTCGGTGGAATTTGCATATTTTTGGCGGAGCTGCGCCTGCGCTTTCTATTTTCGGGAATCCGATTTTTCGATTGGTTGCGCGGCGGGCTCTCCCCTCGCCCTCCAATCCTTGGTTGATAACGCTGTGACGTTTTCGTCCTTTTTCCGGTTTGCTAGTAGGACGCGGTTTGTGTTTTGCGTGTCGTCATTTTCGTCCAATCGGCTGCCGTGATTTTCCCTCGTTTTTATCTCAGGCTGTCCTCGGTGTCTCTTCTTCTTTTTGTCGTTGGGCGTCGTTGGTGGTCTTCTTGCTCTCGGCGTCGTTCCACCGTGCGCGCATGCGCGCTGCAGGTATCGATCGTGTTGCTTGGCGATCCCGTCGGATGGCGCTGCAGGTACCTCTGGCGGCTCTTGCGCTGTCGCGGCTCGTGTCGTCGAGCGCTCGGCGTATGCTTGCATGTCGCGCGGTGCGGGGAGAGGGGGGGGGGGATTTACAAGGGGCATGAAGTTGGCTGCTAGCAGGAGAGTGAAGTTGGCTGCTGATAGAGGCGTGAAGTTAGCTGCTGGCAGGAACGTGAAGTTGGCTGCTAATAGGGGGTGGGACAAACAAACAAATCCACAGTTTTCCAAAATATATATTAGATTAGTATTCAGTTAGTAATAATGTCCTGAAAGTAGTTTATAATGGGATGTTTGTATTCGAGAATATCTGCGATTGTAGTGACTATTTTCTATATAGTAAACATTAGTAATTCATCTCTATAATAACCGAACAGCGCCGGAAATAATATCATAGTGCAAATATACGATTGCTCGTTGTACACAGTAATATCCACATAGTAACGATTGCAATAAATATTTGCACTATCTCAGATATTACGACTCTTACAATCTATTTTTTTCAGTGTATTGACGCCTATAATTCGAATATTAAGCTCAACATATATTACACACATTAGAATTCTCCATACAAGATTCTCCGCGGCACGAAATATTATATTTTATTAGCTAACTTTCTTTTTGAGGACTTCGATCACTAGGTATCAAACATAAATTTCGATAGTCTTGCCATTGCGATTTTATTCACAAAGAAATTCAAACTGGAATTCATTCTACGAAGTGAGTCATTTTGAAAGTCAATTTACTAAAGCGATTAAAAAAATGAGTGTGTAATATAGGCGCCAAATGACGCATTAAATCAACGCCGAAATCAAAATCAACGAACGAACCAAGTTCGGGGAAGTCATAATTCGTGGAATCAACCAAGACAATGGTATGCGCAGCCAGTAGGCAATCCGAACAATATGTACGAAGGTCAGACCGGGTATTCGTTGCCGGACACGAGCTTTCCTCCGTCAAACTTCAAAGAGTTAAAATTGTGGTAACAAAGTAGTCCACAGTCGAGAGTTTGAAGGGAAAAATTAGGAATCCGGATAAATCTTACCTCGTACCCAGCGACCGGACCAATGCTGTGTCCGAGGTAGGGATCCGCGTACTTGCGACCGTATCTGTAACATAATTTCAAATCCATTAGCACACGGAAAGGCAAAACGGACGTGATAAGCGACGTAAGCACATCGAGTGTTGAACTTTTCTGCCTGTCCTGGAAATGATATAATTTTTCGTCGGACTTTAGTATGCCTGTGTAATGATCGAGCGGAGAGTTTGGGAACCTGTAGATATTAGTATTGCAGATGGACGGGCGAAGTATCGAAGAGAGAAAACATATGGTGATCACCGGGATTCGAACCCGGATTAATCGGTTACTGAGTAAGAGCGCTAACCACTGCGCTAATGTCACCTATATGCTTCTCTCATTCGAATCGTCCTCTTATATGCAATGCAGGGCCGTTACAAACCCCCTCTCACTGAAATCGACGTCCTCGTCGACTGTGTAGAGTTGCGGATCTCGCGTAACGTGATAACTAATACAGCTAAGGTACCGGTGCCTATGTCCCTCGTCGGAGCTCTTCCCTCGCCCGTTGAATCTCTCGTCGCAACTCTTCAATGTCAGGCCCTTGCTCTCGTCGTCGGTCTTATCGCTTTGCTTTGCCGTTCTGTATGTGCGGGCTTCTAGGACTGCGTCTCATGCCGCCTTACCTAAGAGTTGTACCGTAGTTGCTTCAGATGCGTTGTGTGGACGTGTGAATTTGGTCCGATAACTTCTGACACCATGTAATGATCGAGCGGAGAGTTTGGGAACCTGTAGATATTAGTATTGCAGATGGACGGGCGAAGTATCGAAGAGAGAAAACATATGGTGATCACCGGGATTCGAACCCGGATTAATCGGTTACTGAGTAAGAGCGCTAACCACTGCGCTAATGTCATCTATATGCTTCTCTCATTCGAATCGTCCTCTTATATGCAATGCAGGGCCGTTACACCTGTGATGAACCAAGCTTTTCTGTTTTTGAGGGTCCAGTCCAAGGACGCAGTGGCACAGCTTTCATCGCAGCAGCACCAGCAGCATATTGTCCACCCAGATAAACAAGCAACGGAACAGTAGTGGTACCAATGGTACCATACACGCTCCATGGCACATTTTTCTATCTGGGCAGCGACAGATAGGCGTGAAGAGGAAAAGTGAATTTGTTTTCTCATCTTGTTGAGATCCTCCTCGTCCTTTGACCACATTATGACATATTTCTTGCTGAATTCAACAGCATAGCGTTTACTACTTTTGTCATATGTGACCTGAGTTGTGAGCCACTCTTTCATCGACTAGCTGCTCACCTGTTTTAAAGCTCGCTTATTAATTATTATCAACATTGATATTAATATTAAATTTAATTAAATATTATTAAATTAAATAATAATTATTTATTTATTTTATTTACGGGACGAACCCTTTTACATTTTCAATTTTACAGTTCACATAAAAATACAAATATTAACCAAAAATAACTTTGATGTTTTTCTTCTTCTTCTTTTCCTTTTTATTTCCGGTTTTATGCCATAGGCCAAGTACCGGTCTCCCATTGGGTGAGCTCCGCTTACGAGTTTGACTTGTGCTGAGCCATTAGTCGCTCATGTGAACGGTGCCTTTACGAGCCGCGGAGTGACTCGTGGAGTTGACGGCTGGGGGCGGGATGGTAGGATAGGTGGAGAAGCGGGAAAATGTATCGTTAGAGGAAGTCGTGTGGGTTTTTTTGCCCCCCTATCCTCCTTTTTTATTTTTATTTTTTCCTTTTTTTTCCCTTAAATCCTATTATTGTGTTTCTATGTGCGTAGTTGTAGGCATGTGTATTTTCCTTACAGAAGAGTTGTTTATGAATATATATATATATATATTGTGACGAGATTTTTCGATCACCGTCACAAACACACAAATAAATTAAAGTTTTACGGATACGGCTATCGATTTAGTTCGGTTAGCCCGTTACAGTTCCCGATTTACTGCTCCTCGGCTGTCCAGGTACCGTCCAGCTCTCGTTTAAGTAAAGTTCGTTAAGGTCACGTTCCAGTTTAGACTTTACTGATGAGCTTGGGTGTGGGATAAGCTTGGAGATAAGATCCAAAGATTCAGTTCAGGTCGGAATCCTCGAATCTATTCGGTGGAGAGAATCTCGAAGCAACGAGAAACACGAATAGAGGAGAGACCGACGAGATCTCGTCGCGAATACGTCAAAGTCCGGTGCAAACCCGGCACTCTGTTTAGGTGATAACGCAGGACGTTGAAGAACAGGCGGAGGTTTAAGTACGGTCCGGGCAAGGTCGGAACACCTTGTGCTGTGTTTTAGTTAAGAGAGAGAGAGCCTTGTTTTCACGTCCTGAGTTAGGAGTAACGATCGCGGCGAATCTCAAAAATTACCGCGTTACGGTTTCGGTTCCCGCTTAAGTGACGCTCTGGAAATAGTTTGAGAGGGCAGTAGCTATCGGCCAAGGATTTCGCGATAATCATAACGCTTCCGGAGAATATCGTCGTAGGCTAATCAGTCTACCGAGAGTCGTCCTCGAGGCTGCTCGGACCTCTCGCGCTATCGGTGTTTACGTTCGGGCTATTGTCTCGCGCGCTGAGTCGTGAGCTCTCGCTTGCGCTGCCGTAGACTCCGGCTACCGCTCTCGCTTCGGTTCGCGTATCTCGCTCACGCTACCTGTCACTTTGCGCGTTCGCTAGTTGACTCGTGTGTGCTGTGTTTCGTGCGGATTCGGTTCCGATTTTCTACCGATTTTTTGTGCTCGAGATGCGTTCCAGGGAATGCCCTTGAGGTGCAGTGATTGTGTACAAGTTCTCGAGGCATCAGGTGATGCAGTTCCCGGTCAGCTGAGCGCTTCCGATGCCCTAGTGTACAATCCCGTGGCTTCACAAGCCAATAAATTCTTGCTCACGTTAATTAAGAATTTCGGGTTCCGATATTTGAGATTTCGTGTTTTAGATTTCGCGTTACTTTATTGGCGAAGGATCGCGACCCTTCTACCACAACCCGCATCCTGAGCAACCGTGCGTTTCCGCAACCGTTCGCTCTCGCGAATGCACCGGCGTTAGTTCTCGTACCGTTCCGTTCTCGTTTGTGTGGTCTCGTTCTTTTTGTTCTGTTTTCGCGTATTTTCGTTGCGGAGGTCGACCGTTCCATCGACCTCCAGATTAGTCTGGCTTGGCGATTCCGGCGAAACAAAAATCGACCCTGCGGAGGTCGGCCGTTCCACCGACCTCCAGTTTAGCCCGGTTGTTAATACCGGCGAAATAAAAATTAACTGGCGCCCACCGGGACGCCGATGCATCCGTGGAAGCGGGCGGCCGAAGGTGACGTTTTCAGAGTTCTCGATTTTGCGCTCCGCTCCTGTTCGGTTTGAGCTTCGATTTTCGCGTTTTCGGTTTTTTTTTTTTGTGTTTTCTTGTTCGCGTTGAGATCCAGGAAAAGACGTCACAATATATATCTCTCTATAATATAAAAAGATTTCGCCGCCGCCGCCGTCGCCGCCGTGTCAAGAATCGAGGGGGGGGGGGGGGGGAGGGGGAGACTTGGAATAATAAGGGCTTAAGTCCATCCAAGTATTGAACCCGTCTTTTGAAGTATTTGGAATAATAAGGGTTTTCGTCCAGAAATGGGTGCGAGCGCGCGAAGCGCGCGAGCCACAATAACCCGCTAGTATGTATATATATATACCTATTTTCCTTTTCCCTTCTTCTTTCTTTTTTTCAAATTAATTAATTCATTTTCCCGGAAGCAGATATGTGTGACCCAATTGACTATAAGTCGCGTTCAATCTCGCTCATCAGGAAGCCCATCAGAATCTTAATCGTGTCTCCGTTTCGTTTTTTTTAACAGGTTTGCTATTTTGTACGGGGGAGGAAGTTTTAAATACCTGAGGGCCTCCCTCATGCACCCTCTTTGTTCAAAGTGATGTGGGCAAGACTCTATGACATATGCGGTTGATCTTCTGGAGACTCTCCCCAGTCACAGGCATTTGATTCTATTTTATTTATGCGATAAAGATCGGCGTTCGTGGCACAGTGCCCGGATCTCATTCGGTAGATAAGCGTAATGGCTCTTCTAGAGTGATTTCCGCCTTCGAACCACGGGTATTTTGAATGCGACCAATATTCTTTAAAGTAAGAGACTCCTTTAGACAGACAGACCTTTCGCAAATAGGCCGTCAAGAGTCTTTTATATCGAGAGTTAAGGTCCGAGATCTGGTCCGACACGTTCAGTTTAAACTCTTTGTGTTCTGAAGCATTTAAGGTAGTTATCGCGCGATAGGGGGAAATTCGTGTGGAGGGGATAGGTCGCATGGTGTGCGCGGCGAGGGGCTGCTCACTGCTGCGCTTCGTAACAGCGTCAGGAACAATATAAAACGATCTTTACTATTTTTTATCTCCGTAACTAGATGGTGAATTGCCTTGCAATTTTTCGACAAGGATCGTTAAACATCCAACTAATGTACAAAAAAAAATTATTGAAATCGTAAGAAGGAATTATTTACGGTGATTGAGAAAGTAATCAAATTTGCACGATAGATAGGAAACGCCGTGTATAAGGATTTTTTTCGAAATTTGCAAAAACTTGCGTTCTAGATGGTCAATAATTTTTAAAAAATGTACGTGTTTTCATGAAGCATTGAATAACAAATTCGCAAAGTTTTAACGATTTCGTATGAAAATCGTTATCGCTACCTTATAACTACCTTAATGCACCTTTGGCAGCCGAATCTGCTGCCTCGTGCTGAATCGTTGCCTTTAATTCCTATGTGGGCTGGGACGAAGATGATTTGAATATCGAAGTTCTTATTGAAGAGTTCGAAGAGTTTCTTTTTGCACTTATATGTCACCGAGTGCCCATTCGCGTCTGTGATTGGTTTGCAGAGTTTTTGAAGGCCGCTCAGGGAGTCTGAGCATGTAATGATTTTGTTAAGTTCCTTTTTTTCCGCGTAGCGAGCTGCGGTTAGAATTAATTTTGACGTTGATATTTTGACCGGAAAATTAATTTCATCGAACCTGATTTTATATTTTCTCTCCACAAGGCACGGGTAAGTTAACCAACCAATGAGGGCTTGTCATTTTCAAACAGCGATCTCTCATTAATTGGATAATTTATCCGTGCGTTATGGAAATTTTCGCTCGAAATATGAACGTCTGCGGTTGTTAATGTTCTAAAATCAGTCTAACCAGTATAATTAGTAAACGGAAAATCAGCATAGTAAAAATAATGAATGGAAAAAAAATCACTTTCGCAAAAAAAAATTATTTCCCGTGCATTTTGTGTTAAATGTTAATTAGGTATATCGTTCCGCCTATTAAATCGCATCGTGCTTTTAGATATTGTCCGCTTTACATTGTAGTTAGATGGTAACCTTATCATCTGACTCATCATTGGTACGTTTAACTAAACGTACATTCGGACATTTATAATTTCCCCCCATTGGCTAGTGCACGGAACTGGCCGCGTTCCGAAATCACACCCGGGCCACCCACCCGGATAACTTATTTCCCACGGTCTTTCTCTGTTATTCGCACGTGAGCAGTGAAATAGAAACAGTGGAAATGGCTGAGCGCAAGCAAAAGGAGTTATTTCGGCGCCCTTACGACGCGGCGCCGATAAATTTCATTATAATCGGCTTGGGAGGAACGGAACTGCACCGCCTTAGCCAATCGATCATTGTGAGTATTCATTTATTTATTCTTCGGGAGTAAAATGAAAGCAGCACAATGACGATTTGATAGCGTGCTCGTTTTCCTTAACTCCTTAACTCCTTATTATTTGTAATGAGTGATATTTTGCTTCCTCATAGAGAAAGCTTTATTTTCGTAAGAAAAAAAAATTAAGATTTTAATGTCAGCATAATTAAAATAGTCTAGAACGTCGAGAAATATAATTTTTAGCTGGCGTCCGGATGTATGTCTGTGTGTATATGACAGAGTTGCATCGTTTAAAATGACTATAACTCGGTAATGGCTTGAGACAGCGAGTTGACATTTGGTACACTAGTAGAGCGATCACGTCGCTTCGTTCAGTGCTATTTTCGTGAACATTGAGGCCTAAATGGTGATTTTATGCGGTTTTGAATTTGTTTGGAAATTCTCTGTGGTAGCTCTAACTTGCGTAAAGTTGGAGCAATCGTCCTAAAACTACACATAAATATACTATTTTGATCAAAGACCTTTGGTATTGAATTTGGTAAAAATCCATCAAAGTGGTAAGATTATATGGGATTTTGAGTTTTTTGAAAAATGACTAAAAGTTGTCTAATTTGAGTAAACTTGGAGGTATCGATCTTAAATTTGAATCAAATTTGGCGAAAATTGTTCTAATCGTTTAAGTTTTATGAGATTTTTAATTTTTTTGTTTTGTTGGCAAAGTTGTATTTTTTGTCCGACACGAGTTTATGTATCAAGTGTCGCCCTAGGAGTAAAATAATTCGGAGGCTCGTCATCGGTGGGGGAGAAATACATTAGACGTGTGGCCACAAAACGGTGAATACTGGATAATTGACTTAATAATTTAAAAAAAAATCTTTTTCCAAAACCCTGTATTTTCGTTAATTGAAGTAGGTGCACGGATCTAACAAAACGAAGCCATCGGTGTATTTTTTCGCGCTGAACCTGAATCGGCCAGTCGTTTTGCATAAAAGGCAAAGACGACGTTGACGTTAAAACAAGTTGAAAATTAAATTTTCATATCGCTTCCTCATAAACGTTGAAAATTGAAATTTTTATATGGCTTCCTCATAAAAGTGGAAAATTGAAATTTTCATATGGCTTCCTCATATAAGTTGCAAATTGAAATTTTCATGTGGCTTTCTCATAAAAGCTGCAAATTGAAATTGTTATATGGCTTTCTCATAATGTTCCTTTATTTGCGAAGCTTCCTCTATGAGGAAGCCAACAATACAGAAAATGCTTCTTCATAGAAGAAGCTTCGCAAATAAAGGAAGATTATGAGAAGGTCATATGAAAATTTCAATTTGCAGCTTTTATGAGAAAGCCACATGAAAATTTCAATTTGCAACTTATATGAGGAAGCTATACGAAAATTTCAATTTTCCACTTTTATGAGGAAGCCATATGAAAATTTCAATTTTCAACTTTTTTTCTACAGATTTAACGCGGCGCCCAATGTTACCCGTAGTTCGAAAAAAAAGTTCAATTAAAAAAAAATGTTGAAAATAATTTTTTTTCACGCTCAAAGCGAGAAATACAAACTCTCCTCGAGGTGGATACATGTATAGTATCTCTCACAGTCAGGACGTCTTCCGACTGTGAGAGATATCGTACACGTATCCATTTCGAGGAAAGTTTGTCTTTCTCGTTTTGGTCGAGAAAAAAAAATTCTTTCCATAAAAAAAAAATTAATGATCATTTTTTTTCTTCAAATTACAGGTGTAACGGCTCCAGCCTCTCATTGCCTTTCACCTTCGCAGCGGTGTTACTTTTCCGCTGCGTTTAATACGCAGAAGCCCTCCCGGGTTATCTGCATCCGGCCGCACGGCTTAGAGCCGTGAGACGGGCCTTATCGCGGGCGTCGCGATACTCTGTCGCGACTTTGTCCCTTTGTTCACGCCCGCTTCACATCAGTCCAGCTCGAGCCTTCAACCGGTACACTCTCCGTAGCTCTCAGCAATCATTACGCTGCGACTAATAAACCTATAGACTCGGTACATCTTGCATTCCATCATTGAAATACCCGCATTGCCATTCTATTACACAGGTAACATTGTGCGCCGCGTTAAATGCGTAGGAAAAAAATATCGCTCATTACAAATAGTAAGGAGTTAAAGGCGGCATGGAGACGGCGAGCGACGAAGTGATTGCGTCGAAAACGAGCAGGCAGTGGAAACGGTCGTCTTATCGTAACGAATGAACACGTGTAATCTTTTGCATCGGTTAAGGTAGTTCTGTCGCTTCGCGCTCATTTCGCATAAGTTCGAGAAAAGTAAAAGAAAATTGCAAGTACTTCTCGACGGTATAAAAATTTGAAAAAATTCATGCATATTAAAGGTACTGAAAAAAGTTATTTTGCATAATAATAATTCCAAATTGTTATTAACAAATTAATGAAAACATTTATTGTTTAACAAATTACCCGGAAAACCAACTTTTTTTTAACGAAAATGATTCGTTCATTTTTCTGAATACGTACGAATCTTTTCAGATTTTTTAATTTGCTTTTAATTTTTTTTTTATATTGTAGGATACTGAGAGCGGCAAACGGCTAGCATCGAAGTCCGAGCGATCGCGCGACCGACCGTCTGTTTACATGCCCGGTCGAGCGGAACGACTCTAGCGCGAGAATTCTCGAATAATCGAGAACCGTCTCCAAAATTCGCGGTGTGCGCGGAATGAGAGGGGGAGAACGAGGGTCAGCCCGAGCGGTAGAGAGTTGCGTACGAGACGCGCGAGAGAGCGGACGTCTGGCGAGCTACGACAGCTGTAATTCCTCTGTAATTATTAAATATATACAAGCATCATCAAACATCACCACTCGTCTCCACTACATTCAATTGCCAAGGGAATATACAAAACCTTATTATCCTACAACTTCTGGGGGCTCGTCCGGGATAGTGCGAGGCTAGTGAGTCGTGGTTGACGCGTGCTCTGCGACGAGAACAGAGAACATCTTCGCGCGGTTGTGAGAAGACACGTTTGGAGCAGCGGCGTGGTATTGTGACGAGAGGAATTAACATTTTGCGAAGACCGAAAGCAGCCGTGAGTCGGTAGTTTTGGAGGTCAAGGCGGGAAAATTCGAGAGTGTCAGTGCGTCGAACGAGAGTACTCAAGAGCTCTGACGAGTTAAGCGAGCGACTCTAGTGATGAGTCTCACATTACACGACGCCGAGGCTCTCTCCGTCAATGATTTGCGAGGAATTCTAAAGTCGAAAGGGCTCGCTGTAGGCGGAACGAAAGCTGAGATCCTAGAGCGACTGCGGGGGGCCGGCATGGAAGAGGAAGCTGCGAATTGGCCCAAGGACAACACTGTCGGCGAGAGGGACATCATCCCAGGAGACGACATCGGTGCCGCATCGACAGATTTACAGCGAGAAATGGTATTGATAAGACGAGAAAAGGAGTTGATGGCGCGTGAGCTTGCCGTAGCCCAGCGAGAACTTGAGCTTCTGCGGGGCTCGCGTTCCGACGAACGGTCGGGAGGGGGCAACAGGCAGAACAATCCCCCGCCTGTGATAGTGGACGTGCCAGTCTCTACGAAAATAAGTGTAGCGGCGGTGGCGGATCTCCTTAGCTATTTTAACGGGAATTCGGAAACATTTGAAACATGGGAGAAACAAGTCGTGTTCCTGAAGCAGGCGTACGACTTGAACGATAGCATGACGAAAATTCTCATCGGCATGAGGCTCAAGGGAAAAGCAATCGAGTGGTTTCACTCCAAATCCGAGTTCATCGAGATGACGTCAGAGGCGTTGTTAGCTGCATTGAGGGGCATGTTCCACCACCGGCCGAACAGGATAGTGCTGAGACGAAGATTCGAGGAGCGTGTCTGGAACAAAAACGAATCTTTCCACGACTACGTTCACGAGAAGGTTATCCTGGCGAATCGCATCTCCGTGAGCGACGACGACATAGTCGGATACATCGTCGAGGGTATTCCGGATGTTCATCTTCGGGATCTGGCCCGCGTTCAAGGATTCGCATCGAGGGAATCTCTTCTGGCAGCATTCGAAGGGATCACATTGCGAGACGGAGACAGCGCTTCGGCAATCGGCAGCGTGAAGCTCAGCGAGAAGACCGACGGCAACAGGCGTAAGAACGATAAGCGCGAGAAAGATGCGAAAGCGGGAGCGGGAGAAAAAAAAGAATCGAGCGAGGCGACGAAGCGAGCAGGAGCGAAGCGCTGCTACAATTGCGGTAAGCGAGACCATGTAAGCGCGGCGTGTCCGGAGAAAGATAAGGGTCCGAAATGTTTTGAGTGTACCGAGTTCGGGCATATAGCGTCGAGTTGTCCGAAAAAACAGAAAGCAGAAACAAATTGTCTAGTAGCCCAATCGAAGCCGAAAAAACGCAGCGTAGACGTAGAGATAAACGGTTTTCACGTTTCGGCGATTCTCGACACGGGTAGCGATTTAACAGTAATGCGCGCGGACCAGTATATTCAGCTCGGAGCGCCGAAGTTGATCAACAAAGCCATTCCGTTTCGCGGTGTAGGAACTGAGTCGAACATGACATTGGGAGAGTTTAACGCGACGATTGCTGTAGATGGACACTCGTACCCAATACTGATTCGTGTAATTTCTGACGACCTTTCTCGACACAAATTATTAATCGGCCGTGATTTCCTGGACGAAATCGATTTGAATGTTAAGCGGGGCGTGTCGAAGATTAGGCCCGTGTACGGCGAACCGGACGAAAGCGATGTACCGCAAATATATCAAATCGATGTGTGCGCTGATCTAGAAGTAAATTCTGTTGATCTGTCCCTCATTAGCGACGCAAATCACCGAGCAGCCGTGCAAAACCTCGTGGAAAATTATAATCCGGTGCGAACACGCGAGGTAGGCGTAAAAATGACGCTAGTGCTCAAAGACGATGAGCCTGTGTATCAAAGAGCGAGACGTTTGAGCACGCCTGAGAGGGATGATGTGAACGCGCAAATACAAGAGTGGGTGAGCAACGGTATCGCGAGACCATCAGTCTCCGACTACGCGAGTCCAGTCGTCTTGGTAAAGAAGAAGGACGGAACAAATAGACTTTGCGTAGACTACAGGTTGCTTAACAAAAAAATAATCAAAGATCGATATCCTCTGCCGCTGATTGAGGACCAATTGGACAGATTGCAGGGCGCAAAAATCTTCAGCACGTTAGATTTGAAAAATGGATTTTTCCATGTCGCAGTTGACGAACCGAGCCGTAAATTCACAGCTTTCATAGTCCCCGACGGACATTTCGAGTTTTTACGGGTTCCATTCGGGCTGTGCAACTCCCCGGCGGTCTTCCAGAGATTTGTTAATGCGATTTTCAAAGATTTGATTCGTGATGGTGTCGTTCTGACGTACATGGACGACTTAATAATTCCGTCCGCGGATTGCGAGAGTGGGCTGAAAAATCTGCAACGAGTTTTGGACACCGCGCGCGAGACAGGGCTGTCGATGAACTGGGGAAAATGCAGTTTCCTACAGAGTAGAGTCGAATTCTTGGGGCACGTTATCGAAGACGGGCATGTACAGCCGTCCACGCGAAAAACCGAAGCAGTCGAACGATTTCCGAAGCCCACAAGCGTGCGGCAGGTTCAGGGTTTTCTCGGCCTAACGGGTTACTTCCGAAAGTTCATCCCCGGATATTCTCTGATCGCGCGACCATTGACGAACTTATTGAAAGCCGACGCGAAAATGCGATGGGAAAAAGAGCAAAGTGACGCCTTTGCACGACTAAAGATCGCGTTGGTAAATAATCCGGTTTTGAGTTTGTATCGCGCGGGAGCCGAAACCGAACTTCACACGGATGCGTCGAAGCAGGGATACGGTGCAATCCTGCTGCAGCGAAACGGCGACGACAGCGCCCTACATCCGGTGTATTACGCGAGCGCAAAAACGACGGAACTCGAGGAAAAATACACCAGTTACGAACTAGAGGTACTCGCTGTAGTGAAGGCGCTTGTAAAATTCAGAGTGTACTTGCTAGGTATAGCGTTTAAGATAGTGACGGACTGCCGAGCCTTCGCGCTCACTATGAATAAAAAAGACTTATGCGTGCGAGTGGCGAGATGGGCACTCCAGCTCGAGGAATTTAATTATACGATCGAACATTGGCCCGGAAAAAACATGATGCATGTCGACGCGTTGAGTCGCAACCCGGTGGCATCGTGCATGCTGATAGACGAAGACGAAGAAGGGCTCGTTGTTCGGCTGAAGAAAGCACAACAGGAAGATGCAGAGATCGAAAGGATCGTTCGGTTGGTGGAAGACGATCATACGCGAGGATACGTCATTCGCGACGGTCTGCTGTTCAAGGAGGTTGACGACGATATCAGGCTTGTGGTTCCCAAGAGCATGTGTTACCAAGTCATCAAACAGGCGCACGAAAAGGGCCACTTTTCGGTAAACAAGACGGAAGCCATTGTGAAACGGGACTACTGGCTCCAAAATCTGCGTCCGCGAGTCGAGAAAGTCGTGCGTAACTGCATCGATTGCATCCTAGCCATGAGGAAAGCCGGGAAGCAGGAAGGCTTTCTGAATCCAATCGGTAAAGGGGAAGTCCCGCTCGATACGTTCCATATAGACCATTTGGGACCCCTCGCGTCGACGAAGAAAAGCTATAAGCACATATTCGTCGTGGTCGATAGCTTCTCAAAATTCACGTGGCTCTATGCGACGAAATCAACGGGTACCTCCGAGGTCACGGATAGGCTACGCAAGCAGTCAGTAATATTCGGAAACCCCCGACGAATAGTCTCGGATCGCGGAACGGCGTTCACATCAGGCGATTTCGAGGATTATTGTAAGCACGAGAGTATCGAGCATAGCCTAACGACGACAGGAATCCCGAGAGCAAACGGACAGGTCGAGCGTGTCAATCGCACGCTAATACCTCTGTTGACAAAGCTCTCATCTCCGAGGAAGGACGAGTGGTACAAACACCTGAGTACTGCACAACAATTTTTGAACACGACCCCCCACCGGAGCACCGGCACAACACCGTTTCATCTGTTGTTTGGAGTCCGAGCAAGACTGCGAGAAGATCCACAAATACGAGAGCTGATCGAGAACGAGTGGGTGGCATCGTTTCAAAATGACCGAGACGAATTACGAGAGCGAGCGAAGGAGAATATTGCGAAGATCCAGGAAGAAAATAAGCGGGGTTATAACAAGAAAAGAAAGGAAGCTACAGCTTATCGAGAGGACGATCTAGTCGCAATCAAGCGAACTCAACACGGTCCTGGTATGAAGTTGGGCAACAAATTTCTGGGACCATACACGGTCACGAAGGTATTGCGCAACAACCGATATCTGGTGCACAAAGTCGGCGAACACGAGGGGCCTCTCCGTACATCAACGGCGGCAGATTTCATGAAGCCGTGGTCCAGGAATATAGACAGCGACGGCGACGACGAACCAGGAGAGCAAAGCGAAGACGACCTCGAAGAGCAATAGTGCTAGGGCATTCGAGGGCGAATGTAGAATCAGAATGGCCGAATGTAGGATACTGAGAGCGGCAAACGGCTAGCATCGAAGTCCGAGCGATCGCGCGACCGACCGTCTGTTTACATGCCCGGTCGAGCGGAACGACTCTAGCGCGAGAATTCTCGAATAATCGAGAACCGTCTCCAAAATTCGCGGTGTGCGCGGAATGAGAGGGGGAGAACGAGGGTCAGCCCGAGCGGTAGAGAGTTGCGTACGAGACGCGCGAGAGAGCGGACGTCTGGCGAGCTACGACAGCTGTAATTCCTCTGTAATTATTAAATATATACAAGCATCATCAAACATCACCACTCGTCTCCACTACATTCAATTGCCAAGGGAATATACAAAACCTTATTATCCTACAATATGGACGTCAATATTTTCGAGGATGTTCAACAATAATTATCGAGTCGAATCCAGCTGGTAAATGTTTGCCAAAAAAAAATTAAGGGCTTCGAAGGTCAGCTGACTTTTAATCTTGTCGTTATTGGCTCCTAGAAAGTTTTCCGCACGACAGACCCGCATAAAACTTGGTCAATATTTTCGGGGATGTTCAACAATAATTATCGAGTCGAATCCAGCTCGTAAATGTTCGCCAAAAAAAATTAAGGGGCTTTGTAAATCCGCTGGGACCGCAAGTCCATCGTTGCATTTGTATGGAACTACAAGCATTTGTATGGAAGCAGTTGTGAAATGCTTAGGATGCTTAATAATTGTTTGGAGCGTGCACACGGCTTGTAACTACATCCATTTCTATTCATATTAAAATACCAGGTCAATTTGTAGGTTATCTACATTGGATATACGAATGACAGTTGAGGTCATTCGTATATTTCGAGGAAATTTTTCCATCGGCCATTTTTTCCGCGGCTATTTCTTCCAAGATCCATATAAAAAATGCGAGTTATTTTAGCCGTAGACTTTGTTGAAGAGGCAATTAAATTAAATTATTTTTATCTCTTTAATAGCGGCACGGAGGGACCGTATTGGCTGAACGGTACAACAGAGGAGTGGCGTTTGCCAGATTTATAGACGATGTACCTCCTGAGGAGAAAATGGAAAGAATATTTTTGCATATCGACTACGTGTACGGCGCCATCAATAACCTGCGCCTTGGGCGATTTAGCCGCGTAGTGTGAGTATAAAAAATTAGGTGATGTGGAACACCCTCCCGCCCACTTGCCCCGTGCTCAGCTGTAACAAAAACTGTAATTTGAGACCGCAGACCCCCGAGCAAAACGAAAATTGTCTTTCCTCGCGTCTGCCTATTCTCCAGGGAAAGACAATTTGCATTTTTAACTCCCGACTGCCCGCTAGGGCAAAAAGACGGGAGTTATGCGTTTCACTGAGGCCCCCCGATTTTGCTGTTCTCGTTGTCTCCAGTGTTTCTTGACAGAATTTGGCACACTTGTCCTGTGTATGTGGAAGTATGTTCGTAGCAAAGGAATAGGAAAATAAATGTGAAATGGCAGAGATCATTAACGTCGAATAACAATAATTAAAATTTTTTTAAAACCCCGACTGCGAATTAGTCGTTATTATTAAAAAATATTCGCAAAAAAAGTGAAAAAAATGGACAATAAAAATGTAACTTCAAAAAAGGGTGAAATAATGAATGCTGTAATACTAACTAATATTGTCAATAAACAATAATAACAGTAACTAACAATAAAGAATGATAACATGATTAATTAATTGTAATTATATCAATTCATTGATGATAATCTTCGCTACAGTCGGGAGAGGTCTCCCAGTAGCGCGTTGTGAGGGAAGACGTCTCCCGACTGTAGCGAAGATTACCATCAATGAATTGATATAATTACGATTAATTAATTATGTTATCATTATTTATCGTTAGTTACTGCTATTATTGTTTATTGACAATATTAGTTAGTATTACAGCATTCATTATTTCATCCTTTTTTGAAGTGACGTTTTTATATCGTAACCATTTTTTTATCGTCAATTATTTTTATTTTATTTTTTTCGTCGGCGGACTGCGGTCTCAAAACGGCATACAGTACGCCACTGATGAAATCTCTCTCGCTGGATCTGTCATTAAAATTAAAAACCTCTTTCTTTTACCGACAGAATCAGGCGACACAATATAACGGACGAAGAATTGAAGAGGAGGGTCCGGGAATTCCTCGGCCTGCGGGATACTTCGTAAGTACCTACACATTGTTAGTATTTGCTAGTCAATAGTTACCAACTTTTGACTATCAAATCTACGACATCTTCAAGCATGTACTTGAAGATGTAGAAAACGATTCTTATTTTGCGCATTTTGTTTTCAGCCAAGTGCGCAGCCCTAGGCTGAATGCCTCGGCGGATGACCTCCATCAGAGGACCCCGCCGCCAGGGCAACTTACGGCAGCGGCCTCTACTCCCGACCTCCACGTCCACGGGACGCAGTGAGTATAGGAAACTCATATTTATCATATATATTTATATTATAATTAGCTGTAATTTTTAATGCAATTGCGATAGAGCGAACCTTTTACGCACGCTGTAAAGTGAGTCGCACGAACTGCACAAGTACCACATGAGCACGAGCCGAAGGCGAGTGCTCCCTTTGGTACGAGTGCGGCGAGTGTGACTCACTTCACAGTCCGCGTGTGATGTTCGCTACACCGCGCTGTTATTGTAATATTATGCGACAAGGGAGGAAAGTGCGTTTTTTCACCGAGTGTGATGTTTGAGAAATTCACACGAAGTGAAAATATTATTTGTCCACAGTGGTACAAAGTATGCGTACGACGAAATAAGAGCAATATTCATGTACGTCGTGAAAAATTATCTATATGATGAGTGCCGAGGCAATGGCGCATTTACAAAAATGATAAGAGACGGTGTAAGTTTTTCAGAAAGGTGTAAGCGCTCACAGAAATATTGAACGTGATTAATCAATGTTTTTTGTTACTTTGCAGATTATAACCGGCCGGAAGGCCCGGAACCTGTATACTAAGTTCAAGATCGTTGTCGAGGAGGAATTGGACGAGGACAGGCCGCAATATGGATTGACGCGGCATCAAATCCGTCGCCGAAAGGCTATATACAAACGCCCGGAAATAGTGGACTTAGATTAATACCGATTTTTATAGAAACGAATAAAGTATTGAAACGAATAAAGAATTTTTTGAAACGAACAAAGTATTGAAAAATGTTAAAAATGGATGTGTTGTATACCAAATTTACTTGCCAAAAAAACCTGCGCCTTGGGCAGGGGTGTGAGTATAAAAAATTAGGTGATGTGGAACACCCTCCCGCCTACTTGCCCCGTGCTCAGCTGTAACAAAAACTAATTTGAGACCGCAGACCCCCGAGCAAAACGAAACTTGTCTTTCCTCGCGTCTGCCTATTCTCCAGGGAAAGACAATTTGCATTTTTAACTCCCGACTGCCCGCTAGAGCAAAAAGACGGGAGTTATGCGTTTCACTGAGGAGTTAGAGGAAGTCGTGTGGGTTTTTCTTTTCCCCTATCCTCCCTTTTTATTTTTTTTCTCCCCCCCCCCCCCCCCACCCTTAAATCCTGTTGTTATTGTGTTTCTATGTGCGTAGTTGTAGGTATGTGTATTTTCCTTACAGAAGAGTTGTTTATGAATATACATATTGTAACGACCGAGCAAATGAATAACGCGCGTATTTAGTTTGCAGGCGGATATTATTAGTATAATCGTATCTAAATATCCCGAGCACGAGCTGACACACGTCTGTTCGTTCAGACGTGTCAGTCCAGACTGTTTTACATGACGATCGATCTTGTCTCGATCGTCCGTTCGTCCGTCTATTGTCAATCCTAACTAATATCGTGTGTCTCAACGAATAGTCAGCTACATATTCGTTACACTATATATATATATATATATATATATATATATATATATATATATATATACATCTACTTCCCTTTTTCTTTTTTTGTAAATTAATTTATTTATTTTCCCGAAGGCAGAGATGTGTGACCCAATTGACTATAAGTCGCGTTCAATCTCGCTCAGGAAGCCCATCAGAATCTTAATCGTGTCTCCGTATGGTTTTTTTAACAGGTTTGCTATTTTATACGGGGGAGGAAGTTTTAAATACCTGAGGGCCTTCCTCATGCGTCCTCTTTGTTCAAAGTGAATAAGATTTTATATTTTCTCTCCACGAGGCGCGGGTAAGTTAACCAACCAATGAGGGCTTGTCATTTTCAAACATCAATCTCTCATTAATTGGATAATTTATCCGTGCGTTATGGAATTTTTCGCTCGAAATATGAACGTCTGCGGTTGTTAATGTTCTAAAATCAGTCTACCCAGTATAATTAGTAAACGGAAAATCAGCATAGTAAAAATAATGAATGGAAAAAAAATCACTTTCGCAAAAAAAAATTATTTCCCATGCAGTTTGTGTTAAATGTTAATTAGGTATATCGTTCCGTCTATTAAATCGCATCGTGCTTTTAGATATTGTCCGCTTTACATTGTAGTTAAATGGTAACCTTATCATCTGACTCATCATTGGTACGTTTACCTAAACGTACATTCGGACATTTATAATTTCCCCCCATTGGCTAGTGCACAGAACTGGCCGCGTTCCGAAATCACACTCGGGCCACCCACCCAGATAACTTATTTCCCACGGGTAACGGTCTTTCTCTGTTATTCGCACGGAAGCACTGAAGTGGATAGAGTGAAAATGGCTGAACGCAAGCAAGAAGAGTTGTTTCGGCGCCCTTATGACGCGACGCCCATAAATTTTGTTATCTTTGGCTTGGGAGACACGGAAATGTGCCGCCTTAGGCAATCGATCATGGTGAGTTTATTTATTTATTCTTCGGGAGTAAAGTGAAAGCAGGGGTGGGACCCCCATTGGCTAGTGCACAGAACTGGCCGCGTTCCGAAATCACACTCGGGCCACCCACCCAGATAACTTATTTCCCACGGGTAACGGTCTTTCTCTGTTATTCGCACGGAAGCACTGAAGTGGATAGAGTGAAAATGGCTGAACGCAAGCAAGAAGAGTTGTTTCGGCGCCCTTATGACGCGACGCCCATAAATTTTGTCATCTTTGGCTTGGGAGACACGGAAATGCGCCGCCTTAGGCAATCGATCATGGTGAGTTAATTTATTTATTCTTCGGGAGTAAAATGAAAGCAGGGGTGAGATCCCCGTCATAACTTTTGCTAATGGTATGCCCACGCTACGATAACGTTACGCTTACGGTAACCTTACGGCAACACAAATGTCAATGCGATGTCAGTGACAGGTTAAAGAAAATACATTTCGGCGTTGCTTGCACTTCACAAGGACCTCCAAAATGTATTTTCTTCTCTTTTTTACTAAAGAAAATACATTTCGGAGTTGCTTGCGAAGCGCAAGCGAGCAAGATGTATTTTCTTTAGTCTGTCACTGACATCGCATTAACATTTGCGTTGCCGTAAAGTTACCGTTAGCGTAACGTTATCGTAGCGTGAGCATACCATTACCAAAAGTTATGACGGGGATCCCACCCCAGCACACTGACCATTTGACAGCGTGCTCATTTTCGGCTCAATCACTTCGTCGCTCGCCATCTCTATGCTGCCTTTAACTCCTTATTATTTGTAATGAGTGATATTTTGCTTCCTCACAGAGAAAGCTTTATTTTCGTTAAAAAAAAAATAAGATTTAAATGTCAGAATACTTAAAATAGTCTAAAACGTCGAGAAATATAATTTTTAGCTGGCGTCCGGATGTATGTGTGTGTGTGTGTGTATGTGACAGAGTTGCATCGTTTAAAATGACTATAACTCGGAAATGGCTTGAGACAGCAAGTTGAAATTTGGTACACTAGTAGAGCGATCACGTCGCTTCGTTCAGTGCTATTTTTGTGAACATTGAGGCCTAAATGGTGATTTTATGCGATTTTAAATTTTTTGGAAATTCTCTGTGGTAGCTCTAACTTGCGTAAATTTGTAGCAATCGTCCTAAAACTACACATAAATATACTATTTTTATCAAAGACCTTTGGTAATGAATTTGGTAAAAATCCATCAAAGTGGTAAGATTATATGGGATTTTGAGTTTTTTGAAAAATGACTAAAAATTGTCTAATTTAAGTAAACTTGGAGGTATCGATCTTAAATTTGAAACGGGAATGGACTAATACTGCACAATGTTTGGTATCAAATTTGGCGAAAATTGTTCTAATCGTTTAAGTTTTATGAGATTTTGATTTTTTTTGTTTTTTTGACAAAGTTGTATTTTTTGTCCGACACGAGTTTATGTATCAAGTGTCGTCCTAGGAGTAAAATAATTCGGAGGCTCGTCATCGGTGGGGGAGAAATACATTAGACGTGTGGCCACAAAACGGTGAATACTGGATAATTGACTTAATAATTTAAAAAATAATCTTTTTCCAAAACCCTGTATTTTCGTTAATTGAAGTAGGTGCACGGATCTAACAAAATGAAGCCATCGGTGTATTTTTTCGCGCTGAACCTGAATCGGCCAGTCGTTTTGCATAAAAGGCAAAGACGACGTTGACGTTAAAACAAGTTGAAAATTAAATTTTCATATCGCTTCCTCATAAACGTTGAAAATTGAAATTTTCATATGGCTTCCTCATAAAAGTGGAAAATTGAAATTTTCATATGGCTTCCTCATATAAGTTGCAAATTGAAATTTTCATGTGGCTTTCTCATAAAAGCTGCAAATTGAAATTGTTATATGGCTTTCTCATAATGTTCCTTTATTTGCGAAGCTTCCTCTATGAGGAAGCCAACAATACAGAAAATGCTTCTTCATAGAAAAAGCTTCGCAAATAAAGGAACTTTATGAGAAGGTCATATGAAAATTTCAATTTTCCACTTTTATGAGGAAGCCATATGAAAATTTCAATTTTCAACTTTTTTCTACCGATTTAACGCGGCGCCCAATGTTACCTGTAGTTCGAAAAAAAAGTTCAATTAAAAAAAAAAATTTTGAAAATAATTTTTTTCACGCTCAAAGCGAGAAATACAAACTCTCCTCGAGGTGGATACATGTATGGTATCTCTCACAGTCAGGACGTCTTCCGACTGTGAGAGATATCGTACACGTATCCATTTCGAGGAAAGTTTGTCTTTCTCGTTTTGGTCGAGAAAAACAAATTCTTTCCATAAAAAAAAAATTAATCATCATTTTTTTTCTTCAAATTACAGGTAACATTGTGCGCCGCGTTAAATGCGTAGAAAAAAAATATCGCTCATTACAAATAGTAAGGAGTTAAAGGCGGCATGGAGACGGCGAGCGACGAAGTGATTGCGTCGAAAACGAGCAGGCAGTGGAAACGGTCGTCTTATCGTAACGAATGAACACGTGTAATCTTTTGCATCGGTTAAGGTAGTTCTATCATTTCGCATAAGTTCGAGAAAAGTAAAAGAAAATTGCAAGTACTTCTCGATGGTATAAAAATTTGAAAAAATTCATGCATATTAAAGGTACTGAAAAAAGTTATTTTGCATAATAATAAGTCGAAAATGTTATTAACAAATTAATGAAAAAATTTATTGTTTAACAAATTACCCGGAAAACCAACTTTTTTTAACGAAAATGATTCGTTCATTTTTCTGAATACGTACGCATTTTTTCAGATTTTTTATTTGCTTTTGTTTTTTTTTTTTCAAGCATGTGCTTGAAGATGTAGAAAACGATTCTTATTTTGCGCATTTTGTTTTCAGCCAAGTGCGCAGACCTAGGCTGAATGCCTCGGCGGATGACCTCCGTCAGAGGACCCCGCTGCCAGGGCAACTTACGGCAGCGGCCTCTACTCCCGACCTCCACGTCTACGGGACGCAGTGAGTATAGGAAACTCATATTTATCATATATATTTATATTATAATTAGCTGTAATTTTTAATGCAATTGCGATAGAGCGAACAAGTACCACATGAGCACGAGCCGAAGGCGAGTGCTCCCTTTGGTACGAGTGCGGCGAGTGTGACTCACTTCACAGTCCGCGTGTGATGTTCCCTACACCGCGCTGTTATTGTAATATTATGCCACAAGGGAGGAAAGTGCGTTTTTTCACCGAGTGTGATGTTTGAGAAATTCACACGAAGTGAAAATATTATTTGTCCACAGTGGTACAAAGTATGGGTACGACGAAGTTAGAGCGATGTTTATGTACGTCGTGAAAAATAATCTGTACGATGAATGCAGAGGCCACGGCGCATTTAAAAAATGTAAGTTTTTCAGAAAGGTGTAAGCGCTCACAGAAATATTGAAAGTGATTAAACAATGTTTTTTGTTACTTTGCAGATTATAACCGGCCGGTTGGCCCGCAACTTGTATACCAAATTTAAGCTCGTTGTCGAGGAGGAACTCGACGAAGAAAACCCGCATTACGGGTTGACTCGGGACCATATCCTTCGCCTGAAGGCAATTTATGATCGGCCGACTACGGTGTAATTTCATTAATAATTATTAAACTGATTTAATAAAGTATCTAAAAATGTACACTCCTTAATAGAGCTTAATATCTTTCTTCCATAGTGATTAAGAATGGGACGCCTACTGGGGGATCTAGTATTAAAAATAACGCTCTACCTCATGGTGGTGCATGGAGATGAGCATAACAAACAAAATTTTTTAGAAAGACTCTATGCGATAACTATTCCGCATAAACCATCAATGAGCATTTCAAACCAACGGTTTGTACTTTTTCCCGTAGAATACGACAAGCATCATTTCCCGTGCCACAGATGAACGGAAATTGTGCGTGGAGAGCGTTTCGTGGGCTGATACCACAAGATTTTCCTTTCCATTGCAGAACCATGCGCGGTTTGTGCTGATTGCATTAAAAAAAAAACTAGTAATAAAACAATCAATGCGTAAATTATTTTAAAAATATTTAATAATAAACACTGACAATATACAGAGATAATACGCCATAAGAAGTCGCTATGGGAGTAATAAGAACCTAATATCTGGTCCAGACTTACGTAATATCATCAAATAAGACAATCATAAAGGTATTACGTTGACGCCTGACGTTTCTAACAGTTTTTTTTTTTGCAACTAAAGGTCGAGGTGTTCATACAGTTTAAAATCTCATATTCCTTGTGTTTTACGTGTGTCAATCTTCAGAGGTATAATATGTTAAACTTCGCCACATTCGCTACTGTAGCGATTTGTCCCTGGATGATTTTATTTATGCACCGTTCAATCACAAATTGATTAATTATTACATTATTTCCCTCCATTTGTCTCCCAATAATTCATTTATCAACCGTATACACTGCAAGAAGCAAAAAAAGTGGCATAGCTATTTAATTGTAAGTGAAATGGTTTTGTTTTCTTCTGTTTTTCTTTTCTTTTTTTTATTTTATCATATTTCTTATTCATTTGCCTTCGTGCTACGGTACGATTGGAGTATGCACTATTGATTTGACTCACTCAAAGAGATCGGTCTTAACTTGCCCACGGAGTCCCATTAAACATTATACACGTACGCACACACTTATTCTAGATAGTATAGATAAACGCTCTTATGTCATGGAACATTTCAACTTGTAATAATCGAGCGGAGAGTTTGGGGACTTGTAGATATTAGTATTGCAGATGGACGGGCGAAGTATCGAAGAGAGAAAACATATGGTGATCACCGGGATTCGAACCCGGATTAATCGGTTACTGAGTAAGAGCGCTAACCACTGCGTTAATGTCACCTATGTATTTCTCTCATTCGAATCGTCCTCATATATGCACTGCAGGGCCGTCACAAACTCCTTTCTTTTATTTTTTACTTTTCAACAATTCGCCTCAGTTCCGCCACGCTGTCTTGGTACAGACAATTTTTTCGACTATGTGAAAATATGAAGATAGATCTGTGTTTGAGAATTGCCAGGATGAGATATAGCGGAACGGGGGCTGAATAATTTTACTCACGATGTTATTAATCATTTCGCTCATGTCAATTTCTAAAGTCACGTTGCCGTTAAAGGGGGCGAACCGAAACTCTCAACGCACGCGATAGCAATGAGAGGCGTAATGAAAGTCACTAGCGCGTAAACGACACGGCGCGCAGTACCGATGTATTGTTCCAGCGCGAGGGAGACGCGACACGCGAGCCCCACTGCAAGACGCGCGAAAGATTCGACGAACTGTAGAAATATGGTACGCCACCGGTAAACTCCGAATGCGCGAAACTGATGAGAGTAGCGAGGGATGTCACGATGAGCGCAAGAGAGATGTGATGCGCGATCTCTCACCGAATGTGAGACCGTTGTACCGTCCGAAATGCCCGAGAGTGAGCGTGAGCGTGAACTCAAAGTCCAGTCGCACACCGTACAGCTGAGATCCCGCCTATGAGTGGAGGGGAGAGAGACGCGACACGCGAACTCTCACCGCACAAGAGTTAGATGAGCTGGTCAAAATGGCCGAACTCGGGAGCGAAGCACGAATACGTGGGTGCTCGCCGCTCGAGAGTCATATGTACTGTAACGATACGTCCAGCTCGTCCGAAGGCTGCCGCAACCCTCCGACGAACCGAACCTCTGTACCGCGACCTAGCCCTAAGTCGCCGCCACGAAGATCCTGCCCCGAGAACCACTCCACGGAACCGACGCCGAGCCGCCACCACCCCACGACTCACTCCCAGGGGACGAGGCCAAATTCCCTGCTGGCCATGACAGCGAAGAACCTGGAAAGAGAACACGACGCAGGATGAGTCCGGATCCTTCACACGAAAAGGCGAGCGCACTACCGGAGCAGGTTACCTGCAGCTATCCCAGCACTTCAGCAGACGAACCGTCCGTCTTCGTAGCCGTGGTTGTCCCCGTCGAGGCCTTCCCGACGGACGAACGAGGCACCCGGGTCCCTAACCTCTCCCCTCGGCCAAAACGACGGGTAGTCGGTTTGGGAATAGAAGCCGGGTGCTCGACTCAAAAGCGAGCCTACCAGCCCCGGAATCTCTCGAGCCCCGCAGATCGCCGCTGACACACCTCCTGGACTCCCAGGGCGAACACCACGACGCTCGACCCGCACAGTGGACGTACCATGGGGGCCGCCATGACACTTCACGGACGGCCGATCGAGCGACAGGATCGACTAAATATCCCGCGTAGCCCTGGGGGAGAAACTGCTCCCCATTGGCTAAGGATCCGAGGCCCTGGGCCATCAATATCGAGATCTATCGGGACCCTGCGGCTGCTCTTGTTAGCCAATCACAGCGCCCTGCGTCCACCGAGCCGACCAATCCAGACCTTCTTCCCGAGAAGAGCACACGAGGCAGCGATCGACGCCATGTTCGACACTTCGTGACGAGCTGTCGAGTGTGAAAGGACGAGAGAGCGAATATCGAGGACTAAATTGGATTTATTGCGAGGAAAAAGGATTGAAAGAGTGTTGAGTGAGTACTGCAATTGTACACAATTATTCCGTGAACCGTTCCATACGGGAATTTTTCCCCAGTGAGTCGTTTCTCATGAAGAAATTGCCGGAAAACCGGCCGTGGAATTCCCACGTGCGTAGTAGCCTCCCGGCTCCACGCTTTTTCGGTACGACCCCCCCACAGTGCATTGTATAGAGCCCTCGCGGTGTTGCGGCAGTGCCCCCACGATATATTCCCCCATAGTAAATTATCGTTTTCTTCCCTATTATCAGTAATTAGCCGTAGGCGAACGAGGTAATAATTAAGAGCGTCGAGGTCAGGAACCTCGCGACCCTGAGAATTTGTTACCACGAGATTTCGAGCGAATTTACCCCTCCCCTCCCCCCTCCCTTCCCCTTATTTATTATTGGAGATTATAACCGATCGAGGCGTCGAATGTCGCGACGAAAATTAGAGCGTGACAGCGAGTGAGCTGAACGTTAAGTTTCTTTTTGTTTGGTTCGCGTTAATATTATTTTCAGTGCTTTTCTTGTAAGTTTGTTTTCATTCACGATGTGATAATTACCCACGGCGTTGTTATTTTGGGCCGGTATTATTATTCTTTATTTCGGAAAGGGCGTTATTACTTTTTCATGTGAATATTATATCGGTACTCAGTCATTTCGGAACCTAATCGGTAACTTGACGCCGGCTATATTACCGGTACGCTTCCCCAGAAGGGAATAATACGGACGAACTCGAGCTGCAGACGCGGCTGGCGCCCTAAAACAAATCGAGTTGTCGTATTAATTGAATAAACGATTAATAATAACTGATTCGCTATTATTCCGAAGTTCGGACTAGACCTGACCCCCGTCCCCACCCCCCATTCCATTATAGTAACGATGTTGAAAAATGGCCGAACGCTGGAGCGACGCACGAAACCGCGCGAGCTCTTCCGACCCGAGCATTAGCCGTTGAGATCTACAAGCGCGACACAGTACGACACAGTACCGATGCGAGGCCGATTGTCAAGGGTGGGGAGAGAGCCGCGACATGCGAGCTCGAGAGACAGCTGAAACGTCTAGGATGGCCGAGCGCGCGAACGATGGACGAACGCCCGTGCTCGCCTTGCGTAAGAATCGACCGATGAGACGTCCGAGAGGTACAGAGCAAGAGAGAGACGCGACACGCGAGTTCTCTCCGCACGAAAACACTGGTGCGCTGTCCGAACGGTGTGAGCGCGAGAGAGGCGCGAGCGCGCGAACTCTCACCGTGCGCGAGTCCGATGAGCTTTCCGAAAGTCACTGTGCGAGAGAGACGCGACATGCGTACACTCACTATACCACACTGTTGAGCGGTCCGAAATGGGTGAGAGCGAGAGAAGCACGAGCGCGCGAGCTCTAACCACGCGCGAGTCCGATGTCATTTCCAAATGTCACTGTGCGTGAGAGACGCGACACGCGTACACTCACTGCACTACACTGTTGAGCTGTCCGAAGCGTGTGAGAGCCAGAAAAGCGCACACACAAGCGCTCACCACGCGAAAGTTCGATGAAAAATGTCCAATTGCCGACCGCGAGAGCGAGGCACAAATACATGGCTGCTCGCCGCCCAAAAGTCAGCTGGTGAGTTGTCCGAATACACTGAGCGAAACTCACCCGCGTCACACAAACTCTTTAACCGAGCACTGAACCGATGATAATAGTTTTGACACCCACAGAAATTGAGAGAACCGCGCAGCCCGCGAACGCTTGATGCACGAAAAACCCGTTCCGATGGTCGCGAACTGTCATATTCGCAAGCGAGATATAATGCCGAGGTAAAATGTCTGTACGCAAGAACGACGCCCGGTGCGACGTCTAAGCGCGCACTATAACGATGAGCGATGCCACTGTCACTATGTGTAAGAGAGAGAAGTGCGACGCGCGAGCTCTCACTGCGTGAGAGACCGATGAGATGCCCGAATTGCTCGGGCGCGAGTGAGAGCACGCAATTAGTCATTGTCCGAGCGTTCGACGTGTCGCCTAAGAGCGACAGCGAAGAGACCCGACCGTCGGTGGTAGGGAAAGACTCACCGTCACGAAAGACCCCGATGAGATGCCCAAGATCGCGTTCGGCCATCTGGCCGAACGCGGGAGCGCGGCATGGACGCGCGCGCTCTCAACGCACGATAGTCCGGTGAGTCGTTCGCACTGTCCGAGACGCGGGAGCGGTGCACACGGTACGGCAGCTCTCCTCGCACGAGAGTCGGCTGGTGAGATGTACGTGTGCGCTCAAGCGCGAGAGAGAGCTCTATCCGCTGAGCTGGCCAAGAGTCACTGCGAGAGAGAGACACGCGGCACGCGCACTCTCTCCGCACCTCACAGATGATATGCTCCGATGAGTACACATGCACTGACACTTTTCGCGCACTTTTCGCTCCAGACCGTTCCGCTATCCGGCTCGAAGGACCAAATGTTTGGGAACCGCCAGAATAAGATATAGCGGAACGGGTGTTAAATAAATTAGCACTGCCGATGGTAACAGTGAAAATGAACTCTTTATTAAACCAACAGATAACGACGAAAAAGCGCGCGAAAAAACACTGTACAAGGAGTAGACCGGTGAGCATGTTCTGACTAACAATAGTTAGTTATAAGTAAGTCCTATATGAGCAATCCCGATGAGCCCGTCACAATTATATTAATCCGCGGAACAACAGGGTGAGAAGATACCCGTGGCTTCATAGCGCCACGAAGTAACCGCCGAACGAGAAAATCTACCCGCGGCGCTGTATCGCCGCGAGGTAGCCGTTGAGAATGCGAGTGGTTCCAGTGTACCGACGTGTCGCGTAACTGAGAACGTACACCCGCGCTATGTTCCGGATGAGCTGGACGATATCCCGAAACCGAAGATACGTCGTTCCCGTGTTGATGTACCAAAAACTGAGCAAAACCCGTGAGCTGAACTGTTGGAAAAGACCGATTGAAATCGGCGATCTACCCGAGCGCGTGGTCACCCGTGTCAGCTATTACGCGTCGATGAGCGCGAAACCTTTTGCACGCGGCAAGTAACCCGGGCCACCTCGGATGAGAGCCGGTGCGCGTGCGTCGGCGGCGCGCGTCGGCCTCGCCGGACTCGGCCGGGAGGTGCTGCTGAATAGCGGCCGCTCGAGCTAGCGCACGTAGCCGCGTTGATTTTCGAACAGTATTAATTAATAAAAGTAATCTTTCTCAGCGCTTCCACGCAAACCCACGACGGGTTTTAACGCTCGGTGCAATTAAGTGATTACCGGTCAATGGGTTCAAATAGTGGCAAAGGTTTTGTATTAAACAAAAATATACATTTTATTATTAATTGAATATAATCGAGGCAACATTTAGATATTTCGTTCACTTCAGAAGCTGAATGTTTTAAACGATCTAAATAATCGTAAACGATGCTACACTTAATAGGCAACCGATATATCCACTAGGCAATAAAATATAGCATGCTCCGTAGCTCGCGCGAGCACCGGTGCATCCGATTGATCCGACAAATGCTATTTTTTATGTGAGCAAATTATTTACGTGAAACTCAATTGCCGCTTTCGGACAACAAAATAATATTTGGTTTTACTCTAATAAAAAATGTCAATTTTCAGTCTTGTAGTTTTTCTCGTATTACGCCGCAATCATACGGCAATTTTCATACGACTTTCTCATAATATTCCTTTATTCGCAAAACTTCCTCTAAGAGAAAGCCGATAATACAGAAAATGCTTTCTCATAAAAGAACCTTCACGAATAAAGAAACATTATTACAAAGACATACGAATTTCAAGATGCAACTTTTATGAGAAAGTCATATGAAAATTCCAATTTGCAAGATTTTTTAAAATCGTGGGTATGTGCTGCCGGTTTCGTAAGGTTTTTACAATTGAGCTAAAAATTTGCACTCGAATCGAGTTAGTTGGTTCGAATGAGAAAAAAAAAATTGTCGCTGCATTTCTCACGTTATCGGATTTAAATGTTGTGTATAAATCAAGCTATTATCACGGATGTTTGGCATTGTTTTTAGGGAGAAGTGATAAAGAGGTTTAAAGTTTATAAAATTTTTAACTTTATAAAGAATGACCATCTGAGTTTAAACTTAAGCAAAATCCATCGATTGAGCTGAAACCGGATAAATCGAGCTAAAATAAAATACAATATTGTTAAATTAACAAATTCATCGCTTGGTTTGAGATTAATTTAATTTTTATTTTTTCAAAAAAATCCTGATCGTATTCTTTATTCTTATATTCACAAAGCTTCCTCTATTAGGAAGCCAAAAAATGATAGAAAATCTTTTCTTATGAAAGGATGATTATGAGGAAGCAATGTGCAATTAAAAATGGCGGGGACGTCCAATCATTAACGAGGTGCGGTTGCGGAGTGGGGGTTCAAATTTTATGGCCCAAAACACCCTTTATAAATGAGATGCGCTGCCATAAATGTCACAGTTCCTTTACTGAACACGAATTAGAACGAACAAGAACTCATTTGAATTCGTGTAAAATCTCATCGTCTATACTAGAGTCGCTTATGTAAAGAATTGTGTGAAGTTATTATCTGAGAATATTTTGTGAACATGGAGAAGAAAATCTATGAAAGTGAATCGAAAAAACGTCTAACGATTGAAAATCGGCTCGATATTCTCCGCTGCCTAGATTCAGACGAAACTGGTAATATCCTTGCTAAGAAATACGACGTCACTACATCCGCAATCTACAAAATCAAGACAAAAAGGAGAATATATTGGCTGGTGAAAAAACTATCACTGAAAGTCACGGATCTCTAAACAAGAAGAGAGTCCCTTCAGTGGAACTATCACAATTAGATCAAACGTTATATTTATGGTTTCGACAGAAACGAAATAGAGGCGACCCTATATCTGGACCAGTTCTCAAAGAAAAAGCTTTGCAGTTGAACGAAAAACTGCAAAACTGCAAAACTGCAAAACTGCAGGGACCTTCATCATTTCAAGCTACCGATGGATATTTCAAGAGATTCAAGGATCGTCATGGCATTCATCACGTTTCTGTCCAAGGAGAAAGACTTTCAGCTGACAAAACAGCGAGTGACGATTTCTGCTCGACATTTTATGAACAGATGCTAGCGGAAGGATACACCATGGACTAGATTCACAATGCACATAAAACTGGTCTATGGTGGCGAACATTGCCAAGAAAAACTTTTGTTGCCTACGATGAATCCCGAGCAGGCGGATACAAAATAGCGAAGGATCGTATCACGCTCATGGGCTGTGCGAATGCTAGTGGCACGCACAAACTTCCGCTGTTCGCTATTGGAAAATCAGCGAAACCTCGGTGCTTCAAGCAAATAAAAACGATCCCTGTAAAGGTAAAAAAAGTGTTTGGATGGATAAACACAAGTTTATGGAGTGGTACACTTAATTTTTTTTGTCAGAAATTGAGGCGAAGCACCGTGAAAGCGGCCGGAAGTGCATTTTACTTCGCGATAACGCTCCTAGGCATCCGTCAGTGGAGATATTAAATGCACTGAGCGATTTGTGCAAAATGATATACATGCCACCAAATGTTACATCTCTTATCCAGCCAATGGATCAGGGAGTAATTGAAAAACTAAAGAAAGTGTTACGTACTCCGTAACCACCCGGTATATTTTTTCCAACGAAAAAACACTCTAGGCTCTCCCGAGCAACATCCATGAATGAAACTAGTATGCGTCTCCACGCGCCCGAATACTATACGCTAGAACGAATATCATAGGCTCTCCCGAGCAACATCTGTGAATGAAGCTAGTACGCGCCTCCACGCGCCCGAGCACTATGCGTTTGAACGAACCTCGCACACTGTTTCTAGCTACGCGCCTAGCCACTAGCAGTCCACGTGACTCGTTGATGGCACACGACACTTGCCGCCGCAGCGTAAGCCAGAACGCCTGCATCTAGCCGCGGCACTGCTGTTAAGAGGTCAACGGCATCTTAATTCTTTTAGATTAAAGTGTTCCGCTCGAGTTCACCTACACACACTCTCTTATTTCTTTTCCCGAATAATATTTCGATGGTCATAATTAAAACATTATATGAGACACTTGTCGCCTTTGTACTAGACCGAAACTCTAGGCCCGCAGCGGTCAAAGGGCACCGCTACCAAGAATCTCCTACTATTTCTTTCAGAACAAATGCACCGCCTTGTCACGCTTAAAACTTTATTAAGAAGCTGCATTAACCCCACCATGCTACACGACTAACCATAGGAAGCATAGGCAGCGAACTAGTATATAAGCTAAGCCTTTTTCGGCTAGAGTCAGTTATTCTACCAGCCTCATAAGCTGCAACACTTCGTTACACTCTACGGGGCGAGCAAAGCTCTGTTCGACGGAAGTTCCGATAGCCCTGCGCGGCTAAGTCTCGACGCTCTCCCGGAGCAGCCCTGCGCGGCTTAGTTTTGTTGTACCCCGGCTGGCATGGTAAGATATTATTTCGGGACACCGGTTGCGAGATAATCAAGGTACGCAACGGCACGCGTCGAGCGTACATCGAGCGTCGAGCGCGTCACCGGACACCGCTGACGCAGCACTTAGGCCACCGCGAGTGACTCGGTAACTGGAGCATCGGCTCGGGTACCGAGGCAATCATTACAAAAAGATATTGCGAAATATAAAATATGCTCCAAATCTCGCCCGCAGAAAAGCGAGGATTTGGAAAGATATCTGTTTATAAGAATAAAGTAAACCATAAACTTGCGCTAGATATTAAGCTGACATACGTGCTCTCGATGAGTATATAGAGGATCGAGAGCAGGTACTCGGCAGTCTGATCAGAACTCAGGATACGGTACGGTTGATTACAATACATTATATTTCATAACCGAGATAAATGTGAGTAGCGAGTGGCTCGCTACGGGGTGTACCGAGATTGGTAAATATTCAAGAACCTAATAAAGACCTTTTTATTAAATTGTGCGTTCATTCTCTTGGGTTCTAACCCTTTACTGGAAGTATCCCGAACATTCGAGCTCACGGCTCAGGCTCAGAACCCGGAGTAGCTAACCGAGTTTCTGCGGCACAACATTGGTGGCAGCGGTGGGATATCCAGAGAGAATTGAACAACAAAAAAAAAACCAATATTTACCAGATCGTACGGCGACCTGTGTGCGTCCATTGAGGGAGAAGAGAGTGCCGCGAACCAGGGTCGACAAGTGTTCAGCGAGAGTAATCAACCGTAGCCTTCGCGGATCGCTGCAGGATCCTCGAAGGGCGTCCTCATTGAGGGGGACGGGAACCGTTGGGAAGCCCGGGACCAAGAGGGTCACGGAAGAGTTGTAGGGCACACTGGAGGTGGCCCCATCATTGAGTGTAAATCGAAAGCCCGCGCGGACGCGGAAGATCTTTGCCAAGACCGGTAGGACGCTACCGGTGGCCAACGCGAGAGTAACCCAGGGTTAAAAAGCTGAGCAAAGAGGGAACAAACCTGGAGACAGATAAGGGACGGAGAAGAGTTCAACAGTTTCAAAAGTTAAGCGGGAAAAATAAAATAAAATGAGTGAGCGCGACTTGCCGCAGGGACCCCCGGGGTCAGGGCAGCGCAGGGGAACCCCAAGCACGGGGGAGGAAGCATTGGGGGTAGTTGAGGGCGTCCAAGGCGCCCTAGCCGACATCACTAACCGGGCACGGGAGGTGCTGGGGGAGCAATCGGTTGAAGGTAACGAGGAAGGACGGGGAAATTCGCCAAACCCGCTGTACGGGGTAAACACCCAGAGGGGAACTGGCTGGGAGAACATCGACGTGCAGATGTTCGAGCGCCGACCGGATGAGGTCACGCCGGCCATGGTGTCCCAGGAAATCTCCCGAATGGCGCGCTCATTACGAGGTCAAGTCGGGCACAGGGCTATCGGCGGGAACGGCGAACACGGGAGAGGCAATGGGCTCCCGCTCAAACCTGCCCTGAGGGCTACCCGAAGGACCCTATTCGCCGAACAGGAGGACACGCACGAGGACAACAGGGAATCCCGGGGAGGAAATGAGAGTCAGTCCGGCCCCGAGGACGAGACGGTACATACCATTGCGCAGATGCAGGGGAGAATAAGTGAACTCGAGGGGCAGCTGGAGGAAGCTCGCAACCGGTCCCAGGCGGCACCACCGATGGATGCTGATTCCATGGTCGAACGTCTCCTGGCCTTGGAGGAAACCATGAGGGACCACATTCTGGAGTCCCGTGGGCCACAACGGGGAGAGGTAACCCCGCCGCGGCGGCAGTCACCATTTCGGCGACAAACCCGGGTATCGACCCAGATTAGGGCGGTACCGGTGTATTTGGATATACCCGCCGCCCTGCGAAATATTAAAACCTTCGACGGGAACGATCCCACGAAGCTCGACGGTTTTATCTTATCATGTGAAGCAGTATGGGGATTGGTTCTTCCCGAGCAGCGGTCTACTCTCCTTACGCTCATCCGGAGCAGCAAACTGGAGGATCGAGCAACGCGGGAAATGAGGCACAAAACTATCGTAACCCTGCGGGATTTACGGACAGAATTGGAGGCACTTTATGGGAAACGAGAGTCCCTCGCCTCTCTGCAATACCAGTTCAGCATACTGAAACAGGAACCAACAGAGAACGTCTCAACCTACGCCACCCGGGTCGAAAACCTGACGGTGGAATTAATCGAGAAGTTGTGTGAAGGAGTCGATGCAGCAGGGGCTCGCTACATCGGAAATGCCTTCCGGAAAACCGCACAGATGAATTTCGAGGTCGGCCTGAATAAGGAATTACAGACCCTCGTGCGATCACGTAATTATTCGAGCCTGCACGACGCTATCGTCGGGGCCATAGAGGTCGAGAAAATGACGAAGGGGCACCCAGGCAGTCAGGACTCGGCAAGATCCAGTCTGGGGGGTGGAAACCCGCGGCGGTCACACGGCGCGGTCAAGGAGGAAGCACGCACCTGTTATACATGTGGACAGACCGGCCACGTGGCCAAGGACTGTCAACGGGGGGCCCGAGTTAGGCTCCCCCTACCGGCCCCGGGGAACGTTCATATGGCAAGCATTTCGTGCAATTACTGTAAAAAAACTGGGCATCTCTGGAGGGATTGCCGGGCACGTAAGCGGGACAACCAGCGGACCAAAGGTTATGACAATAATAGGGGACAGCAAAATGAGCATCGTGAAGAGGAAGCCGCCCTGCATCCGGGGCAGGAAGGGACTATAGGGGAATTTCAAGCAAGGGCATACACAGTCACCGCCTACGACAGGGCTACGCCGGGAGAGGGAATTTTTCCCTATAAATAGGGCGAAGGAGCACCCTATTCATAGACAGCGCGAGTCCAGCCACAGGAAGATCTGCCGGCGAGAACAACATGGAACGAAAGAGGAACACCGAGCAGCAGGGGAAAAAAATCCGTCGCGGAGACTGTCGGGAAGAGGATCAGTGCAGACGAATAATAGTCGGAGTGAAAGTTAAAAAAAAAAAAAAAAAAATTTTGGGGGTAAAACGACCCGGCTAAAATTTTCTCCCGTTAAGGGGGAAAATAATAAAACTGTATCCCGGTATGGGGAGGAAAACCCCACGGGAGGAAGATATAAAAAAAAAGGGGAAAAAAAGGAATCAAAACGAGAATGATATAAAAAAGAGAGGAAAAAAGGAATCAAAACGAAAATGGGAAAAATAATTCCTGTGGGAAGCAAAAGTGAGTAAGGGGAGAGAATAATGAAGAAAGGAATAATAAAATAAATAAACGGAGGTAGGAAAAAAAAAGAAAAGAAGAACCCGAAGGAAGAGCGATGCGGATACGTCGCCCGTCCGGGGTGCGGTAGGTCAGGGACAGCTACGATATGATGTGCGACGGCCAGGGCAATGGCTCGGTGCACCGCTCGCGGAAGTCGACGCAGCAGAAATCCGATCCCGCGGCGTTGGAGCCTCGCTGCGGGGTATCGCCTCGCCCAAATGAAAATAAAACATAAACATAGAAAAAATTCTGGTATGAAGGAAGAATTTGACGGATACGTTGCATCCAACGGTATTGACAACAAGTTTGAAGAAGTCACCAGTTGACTGCGGATGATAATTATTCCGCTGAAGATGTACTGAAAGCTTACACCACGGCAGAATCAATTTTTGGAGAATCAACGACTGCCGAAACTGAGACGCATAAACTCGAGAAAAATCATAATGGCAAATCTCGTAATCCCGGAAAAGAATTACATCAATTGGTCACCACTCCGGGCAAATATGACAACCAGCGCCAAGGTCGAGAGGACGCCCATGGGGAAAAGAAGAGACAGGGGAAGCGGAAAAACCAAATTCACTAATAACAAACCGTAGCCAGGGCGGTGACTCATCGTCGCTGCACGACAGGTCTGTGAGCGGCGAGACGCCAGGAAGAGTCAATACAGCAGAAAGACAATCCCGCACGAGGTTGGCGACCGGCAGTGCGTAGCACCATTGACCCTGAATTGAGGGATGGCGCAACGAAGGAATCAGCAAGCGACGGCACGGGCAACGTGCTCCTCAGCAGACGACCGTCGCCGGGCACGGCAATAACCTTGAGAAGACGACCGGGAACGGAAGCGAACGGGCGCCAACGTGAGACGTGGACATCGGGTAGGGAAACCCACCAGGGGCGGCGCCGGTGGCGTCGGACGACTTCGCATCCAGATCTCCGGACCAGGGGTCTGGTCGGGCACAACCTCCTTCACGTTCGGGCTGAATAGACCAGCCGAACCAGGACGAACCACCAACGGGGTAACCGGCTCATCCTCGGACAACGTCGTGTGCACCTTCCGATGGAAAAAGCGGAAAGGAATGATAAGTGGAAATAAGTCGCGAGAAAGTTTTGTTATTTTGGAGGAGATCTTAGTTTGGGAAAACCCACGTATGGGGGATTTTCTAGTATGGTGGGGAAGCAATTATTGTGGGGAAAATACCTTGTGGAAGAATATTTTTTAGGATGGGAGCATTTTTAAGGGGGAAATTTTTTATATATATTTATATACAAGTGCACGTTGGTGTATGTGGACTTGAGACGGGGCTAATTGTGGAAAATAACCAATGGTCAAGGAGCGAATAATTAGAAAGTCAGATTATTTCGAAGGTACTTGTGGGAGTATAAATACGTTTAAGCAACCGGGAAAAAAGGGAAAAACCCGAAGATGTGAACAGTCGCGTGTAATACCAAGCACGGGGTACACGAAGAATTGTAAAAATAAAGCTCGCCGGAGACGAGCGAAAAGAAATCAAATTTCTTTTCTTTTTAGGGGGGAGGAATGTTGTACCCCGGCTGGCATGGTAAGATATTATTTCGGGACACCGGTTGCGAGATAATCAAGGTACGCAACGGCACGCGTCGAGCGTACATCGAGCGTCGAGCGCGTCACCGGACACCGCTGACGCAGCACTTAGGCCACCGCGAGTGACTCGGTAACTGGAGCATCGGCTCGGGTACCGAGGCAATCATTACAAAAAGATATTGCGAAATATAAAATATGCTCCAAATCTCGCCCGCAGAAAAGCGAGGATTTGGAAAGATATCTGTTTATAAGAATAAAGTAAACCATAAACTTGCGCTAGATATTAAGCTGACATACGTGCTCTCGATGAGTATATAGAGGATCGAGAGCAGGTACTCGGCAGTCTGATCAGAACTCAGGATACGGTACGGTTGATTACAATACATTATATTTCATAACCGAGATAAATGTGAGTAGCGAGTGGCTCGCTACGGGGTGTACCGAGATTGGTAAATATTCAAGAACCTAATAAAGACCTTTTTATTAAATTGTGCGTTCATTCTCTTGGGTTCTAACCCTTTACTGGAAGTATCCCGAACATTCGAGCTCACGGCTCAGGCTCAGAACCCGGAGTAGCTAACCGAGTTTCTGCGGCACAACAGTTTCAACGCTCCTGCGGAGTACGAACCAGTCATAAGTATCGAAACACATGTATCGACGCTCAACAACGTTTAATAAAGATATATATTGTGAGTGCTTAAAACGGTTCTAAACTCTTCGTATATCTCTGCATGCTCTCCACCACGTGCTACAAGACTCTCAGTCTCAGGCACCCTGTCAACGCATCATAAATCTTAGGCAGTATAAGGCGAGGTCTCCGTCCCCGATGTGACGGGCCAACGCCTTGACTCGAAAGAGAGACCGCCGTTACGTTCACTCAGCACGAACTCTGCGTGAGCTCGTCCGGACGTAACAAAAGTATATCGGAAATACTTCCTTCGAGAGTTTCTGCTCAATAAAGGTAGCGAAGTAACATTGTTGAAGTTTCTAAAAGGTTGGAATATGCTTAAGTGCTTATTATATACTGCAAAGGCTTGGGAAACTCTAACCAGCGAAAATTTAAGAACTGCTTGGAAAAATTTATTTCAGGTGCATTTTGCGACGAACAATGTAGCGATGCACGAAGAAACCGTTGATGACAATACGATTACAAGGATGGTGCAACAATCAACTCATCTGCATGATGTTACGCAATCTGAGACATCGGAATGGTTGGCAGAAGATACAATCTATCACGGATGGCCCTTACTCAGCGACGCACAGATTCTGTCCCCTGAAGATGAGACGATCGACGATGCCACTAACAAGCCACAAGACGAGGACGAACCAAACAGCTTTCGAAGCTTTGCAGGCATTCGATAAATTTCTAGCCTGGTTCGACAAAAGATGGGACTTTACTCCTGAAGACTGGACAAACGTGCTTTCGTATCGAGAAGTTGCAATCACAGTAGCTTCAAACGCCGAGTTCCCTGGTTTACCAATCGTATGAATCATTCTGTATGAAAGCGACGCAACGAGCGCCGAGACTTCTCGGCACACTCTTATCGGAACTACCAAATATACAAACTCCGCGTTAGTCACACGAGAGGCTCACGAAGGTTCCTGATCGAGACAAGGGAGCTTTGTCTACACAAAGGCGAGTTCTGTCAATATATATATATTCCGCAAGAATATTTCTAACATGTAATTATATCTTAAGTTGAATTGTGAATGTCCTCTCCCATATACAAATTAATGTATCACTACACTGTTATACACGCGCAATATTATATATAATATTGCGCGAATATATATTTTTTTTTATATATTTTTTATATAATAATTTTTAATTCCAATAATTAAATGTATATGTAAAGGATATCTTATTGTCAGAAAAAAATATATTGACTTGTTTAAAAAAATTGTTTTGTTCATTATCGTGTATTAAATTTTAATTATCGTGTATTAAGAAAAAGATATGATATTTGAAAGAAGTACAAGCTAAATTTGCGCGCTGCTTGCATATTAATTTTTTTCCCTACAAAAAATAATCTATATATAAGAGGAAAAATTTGGTCAATAATAAATATTGGCGCATCTTGAGGCTGTCGGACGAGATAGCGTTTCCTTTATGGTAAACTGACGGGATATGTCCGATGCTCGAATACGAGAAAATGTAGAGGTGGAAGAGTTCATCGATCTTTGTCTCACATCAAGCTTGCCGCCGCGTTCCTTCTTTGTCGTCGTTATAGCATCGACGATTTCATTCGCTTGTAGCAAAAGGGAAGGAGTCGTTCGTTTCCCCACTGCGCAGGTAACGGACCGTGAGAAAGGGTCGAAACGGACAAACGCGGTCGACATTTTCGGAAATACGCGGTCGTTCGGAATTATGCGGTTAGGAGGAACGCGGTCGTGTACTGTACTTTGGATACCTGACTCGGTGATTCATGATTTCGGCGTGATATGAGAAAAACCACAAGACTGAAAATTTACATTTTTAATTAGAGTAAAACCAAATATTATTTCGTTGTCTGAAAGCGGCAATTGAGTTTCACGCAAATAAATTGCTCACATAAAAAATAGCATTTGTTTACTTTAGCAAAGCAAGTAATCAAATTAATATAAAATGCGTAATTTATAAAACGGGATTTTTGCGCGTCTTCCTTAAACCACATGTGAGAGCCGTGACATTGGTATGCGAAGGAGAGTTTAAGGTAGGGATGAGACTGAGGAATCGGACAGGTGAGAACTCCTCAGTCTGTGTACGCCGTCCACGCAATAAAGTCGTACAGAAATATAACACTGTGTTTACTTTCGAAGCCCCTCGCCCTATCCGACAACTGGCGACGAGGATGGGATTCGTATAACGTTCGATATAACGAAAAGACTCTCAGTTCAGGAATTAAACGCAAATGGACTGGGAGGCGATCGAAAAAGCTATCGAAAGCAATCAAAAATCGTGGTTATACACCTGTAAAAAAGTGCAACTTTTACAAGTGTTTAAGAAATATAACGTCACGTGCAGTGAGGACGAGGATATCGACACACTAAGAAAAAGGTTATCGGAGTATATCACATCAGTGGCGAACGAAAGCGGACCTCGGCCAGTGGTGGAAATTAACGCGACAGTACAGCAAGGCATCACAGATATGTCTCTGAATTTAACGGCCTTAGAGTTGTTAAAAAAAAAACAGAGTTGGACTTCATACGCAATACAACTAAAGTGTCTAATAGAACTAAGTGATGTTACCGACGAAAAAAAAACGAGTACAAATTTTGATCATGAAGCTATCAACAGAAGTGTTCGAGACCTTGTGCAGCCTTTGTGCACCGGGTTCTCCAACGGATGGTTCCAAATTTCATTTTGAGACTTTAAGTGAAAAACTCGAGAACCATTTTCACCCAAAATCAAAGCACGCAACGCGGCTGGAATTTAAACCAAGGAAACAACTCCAAAACGAAACGATACACGATTATGCATCTGCCTTAAAAACGCTGGCAAAACATGCAGTTTTCCCGACAGTGACGATAGGATGCGAGAACAACTAAGTGAAGGGGTCAGATCGACAACTATGTGCTTCGAGTTAGCTAAATTAGCAGTCAACAAGCGGACTGTCAACGAACAACGAGGTTCACGCTATCTCGGCGGGCCGAGCACAGCCGCGTTCAAAATTCGCACCGCGGTACCAAAGACAGCAAAACTCACGTAACGATGACAGTACGAAACAAATACAGTACGAAACAAATACAGTACGAAACAAATATAGTACGAAACAAATACAGTGCAACTGCTGTGGTCGGCGGGGGCATATAAAAAGAGAGTGCACGTTAGCAAAAAAACACTGTAGTAAATGTGGAGTACAAGGGCATATTTTCAAAATGTGCCAAAACAAACAGCGTTCGACGGGAGTGAAAACAATTAACGAAGAAGACAGCGAAGAAGACTCTCTCGAAGATCAGCTAGCGGGAATACAATTGACGACGCGGAAGACGACTACAGTATGATTATAATCAACGAAGTCAAGACCGTACCAAGTAACTCAACGAAAATAGAACCGTTTTTTCTAACTTTCGAGATCGACGGTAAGCCCATCTCACTGGAGATGGATACGGGCGCGACCATCACTGCAATACCGTTAGATTTATTCGAAAAAAAATTTTCAATGTACGAGTTAGCGCCAAGACAAAAACTGATGCAAAATTACGACGAATCGGAAATCAAGCTATTAGGGACAATAAAACCTAGACAAGTTAAATATAAACGAACGATACGCGACAATCTAGAGATAGAAATAGTAGAGAAAGGGCAGGCCGTTGTCGGACGAAATTGGTTACAATCTTTCGGCATTTGGGCGCAGATTATCGAAGCGTCAAAAGCATCGGGAGAAATGATCAGAAGCATTCAAACAAGCACGCATCATGTTGAGAAGCTGCGCCAAAGACACCCCGAGGTTTTTTCGCCCGGTTGGGGCACCTTCAAAAATGGTACGATAACTTTAAAATTAAAAGAGAACGCGAGAGCAAAATTTTGTAACCCACGAACAATCCCAATAGCTTTAGAAAAAAAAGTTGAGCAAGATATTCATCGTCTTCTCGCCGGAAAAAGAATCTTTCCCGTAGAATTCAGCGATTGGGGAACATCGGTGGTACCGGTACAAAAAAAAGATGGGAGCGTTCGTCTATGCGGGGATTACTCTATAACACTGAATCAAGGTTTAGAAATAGATCATTATCCTTTGCCTACCTGACCGGAAATCTTAGCAGTATGTAAACAAGGAAAAATCTTCTCGGAGCTCGATTTACGAGAAGCATACCACCAAGCGCTTCGGTACTCGATTACGCGACGCGCACGCGAAAAATCGCGACTAAAATCGAAAACAGGTTAAAAGAGGTCTATCGTGCGGAAAATCAGCAGCAGTATCTGCATAACCGCACCGACGAAGTTCGACGAACCGTTATAAAAGCTTTTATTCGCGGTCTTTTCGATCAAATTGCGAATATTATTATGCACAAAGATTTTTTAACCCTCGACAACGCAGTCGACGAAGCACTAAACATCGAAAACGAACTCGTCCGTAGACAAAATATACACCAGGGACGAAAACGCGATAAATCGGAAACTAGGGACAAAAGCCCAGAAAAAGCGAAAGTTCGGTTTACGCAACTAACCGACAACAACGGACTAAAATTCTGCGAATTCCACCGCGAAAACCCTACGCATGAAACATCAGAATGCTACGCCGTGCAACAACTTCGCGAAAACACGAATACACGCATCAACAGCCGCCAATACCGTAGCAACTCGCCGGGAAATTTCCGAAACAGCTCTCGCGGAAATCTCCAAAACAATACTCGTGGCGGTTACCAAAATAACTCACGCGGTAATTATCAAAATAATCCGCCCAGCTACTATCAAAACGGACCACCCGGGAATTATGAAAATAATTCACGCGGGGGTTTTCGTAACAATTCACGCGGAAACTACCAAAACAATTCCCGCGGAAACTACCACAACAATCCGCGAAATAACTATGGAGACAATTCACGCGGGAATTATCGTGATAGCTGGGGCGATTATCAGAGTAATCCACAACAAAGCAATGCGTGGGATTACAATTACCAAAATAACCCACAACAAAACAACTCGTGGGACCGTAATTACCAAAATAACCCACAACAAAACAACTCGTGGGACAGTAATTACCAAAATATTCCACAACAAAGCAATCCGCGCGTTCAAGACAACCGAGACAATTCGCGAGAGCGTAATTATCGTGATAACTCACGCGACCAAGACAATTCGCGTGATCGAAATAGTCGAGATAACTCGCGAGACAGACAGAACCCGAGCAACGGTCGAAACTCGCGAAAATCCGATTACCAATCGAAACTTGACGCAGCGCAAATCGAGCAGATTTTCGAACGCGTGCTCCAAAAAAACGAGAGATCCGCCTCTCGCGACTGCGCGACGGGAGGCAGGACACCGGAGCGCTCGTCCAACCCGGACCAATAAACGACGTAAAAGTTGCGCACACCGAGCCCGAACTCCGAAAACACGTAGGATCGGCATATGTACAAAAAACAGACGGTAGCGTAACAGTTAGAAAAGCTAAAATAAAATTAGGATTAACGAATAGACATAAGCCAACGTATATAAAAAACAAACCCGGAAAATTGAACGTCGCTGCTGACGCTCTATCAAGAAACCCCGCGGAAATCATGCCGATTAGGCAACGCGATGAAAGCTCGTCGGAAAATATCGCGAACCAAGACTCGAAATAACAAAAACTGACTCCAAAAAAATCACCCGAGACTCGCAATCGGTCAACAACCGACACGGGTTCTGGAAACCCAGAACCTAGAAAAAAACGAAACACCTGGGAACTGTCGACCGACGAATCGGAGGACAGCCAAGCCGCGTATCAGAGAACATACCAATCAGACTCTGTCGAATCAATGGAACTAGTAACGAAACAAAAGAAACAAACCCAACAAGAAACGAACTAACCACCAAAAAGGACAAAATCAAAACAAAAAACGGAGAGTGTACCCATAAAAAACGATTTAATAATAGATACCGAAACATCAATCTCGGAATTATCCGACAACGAAGGATAATCAATGAAGATTCTCATTTAACCAATGAAGAAAATAGTTGAAGAGCTGAACTCAAAGGAGAATACGCAACCACAATGGCGACTCTCCAAACGTCCAGTAGATACAACGGACGACGAACGAAATAGGCAACAACCACGCAAACAAATTAGGAAACGAGATGATACTGAAATGAAATATAAGTATACAGATATAGATGATAGTACAACAGAGGAAGAAGAGAAAAACGAGCGCCCAACGAGGCCACAAAAAGCGAAAAGCCCAACGAGGCCACAAGAAATAAAAAGCCCAACGAGGCAACAAATCGAAAAAAGCCCAACGAGGCAACAAAAAGAAAAGAGCCCAATGCGGCAACAAAAAGAAAAGAGCCCAACGAGGCAACAAAAAACAAAAAGCTTATCGCAGCGCAGTAAAAGCGAGATTCGTGAAAAAGTCATCCCTGACGGGAAAACCGGCCACTTATACGGTGACAAAAGCGAAAAAACCAATAGATCCGAAAACAAAAACGATAACCAAAAGGCTAAAAATAAGGAAAACGAAACGGAACACGAGACAGAATCCGAGAATGAAAATTCCAACAAACAAGGATTCAAACCGTTGCTGACGAACATCGGAGAATCGTCTAGCGACGAACATAGTGGTAAACCACCCGTTCAACCAACTTTTAGATCACCATCCACACATACAAAACAAAAAACTATAAGCTTAACAAACGACGGAAACAGCATACCACAGGAAGTACCACCGAACTTCCGATCACCACCAATTTCCAGAAACGCCTCAAAACTAGGAAATTTACCATCACCTTTCAGCTTGAATATCTAACGGAATCCAAAATGGATGGACCATCACCTGTACATTCCAAAATCAGGTTACCACCAATCAACGCTGAACAAACTTCCGAGCAACATCCAGTACAAACACCAGTGCAACCGAACTTTAGGTCACCGTCAATGCCCGAAAACATAAATATTACCGATTTGCGCACTGTACAATCATCAGTGCCGCCGAACTTCAGGTCACCGCCAATAATTCATTGTCATGTGAAAGTTGATGGACTGAAAGCTAACAATTATCTACCAATGACACTCGTACCACGCAAAAAAGCACTACCAGAAACGATCAGCAATCTTCTATCGAAACTAACAGCAAATCGCAGAACATCGCCTGGAAGCGTATAATATGCATTATGGCCTTAAACAAACATACCGATCATTGACAAAAAAAAACAAAAATAGGAAAATATTCATTAGCGTTTAACTTAAAACTATATATAAGGTAAATTAATTCCTACACTTATATACAACTAACACTTCTCTACATTTAAATACAACTAACACTGTCCACACTAAAAAAAAAAATTGCAAAAAAAAAAACCTAATAAAACAGATACACAGAGAATTGAAAAAGTCAGAATGTAGACAAAAACCAAGCCACCAAGATACATAATAGAACCAAATGAACCGCAAATTCTTTTCCGGACTACCAGACAATTTGACAAACTACAGTAATAGGGTTATACTTCTCACAAACAAATCACAACTAAACAAATACACACAAAGCCCATATACTTATTCACACGTACATTTAAGCTACATTTACTCCGATACAATCGCGCATCCATCAATATATTTGATTATTAAATTTACTCCGTAAATAGAATCATGAGGAAAACGGAAGTTAAGAAAGAGGATAAGATCCAGACAATGACAATCTAACAAAAAAAAACAGATGTTTATATACAATGTCTGAGACATGCTCTGCGACACACGTATTTTAATGCAACAAAGAAAAAACGAAAGTCAGCAACTTTATATTTATAACAAAAAAAATCGTATGGGAACAATCATATCCCAATATCAATCAATATCAATATCAATTTGATTTATTTCATTTTTTTTTCTTCTTTCGCAACGAAATTATTGTCTACCCTTTTGGCCAATATATATTTGCTATGTTTTTTTATATACCATAAATACTCGTGTTAATCATTTTACCCACTTCCAGAAACGACTTCCATCTTCTACCAACAAAACCACTTCCAAATAACATACCTAACCCACTAACCACCACTAATCAGAACTTAGAATGTTACAGGCACAATACCATCAAAATTCGAAATTTATAACAGAAATACCAGGATATAGAGAAACGAAATACAACCAAGGAGAAACCGAAATCCATCAAATATGGACAAATTTACCCAAAAAAAGAGGAAAAGATATTTTAAACATCGAACTTCACCAACCGAACCAAACAGGACAACATTTTAATTTTTCTTAACCATTTTTAACACCGAATTTAAACCCATCCAATTTAACTAAACCATTCCCACTAACACGAACAACTAAAAGTTTACTTAGTTACAGATATCAACAACCACCAACTATTTAAAAACAACGGGAGTGTACCGCAAAGCAACAAACATAAAAACCAAGGGATTTCAATCATCCAAACCAACAAGGACAACAACTAGGAGTTTTACTTAATCAACAATCAACAATCAACAATCAAAACACACATTTAGAAAACATTACACAACTTACACAAATGAAAATATCTTAAAAAACCAAGTTACCTTTTTCAATTATATCGAGTTACACTTAACAGATTATGTCAAATGTAAAAATTATAATATCCGATGCGGGGGCATTGTTTCCTCCCAGAGGGGGAGTGTAACGGCCGCAGCCTAACAATTTTATTCCTTTTGACTTCGAATCTTTATTCGAGCGTATCGATACGGAGTTTCCGTTCGATACGCTCTTCAAAGAAGCCCTTAAGGCTATCGTGCATCCGGACCGCCGCGAGCGGCCACTTATCTATTAGACTAAACACTCTGCGATTCATTCTTCCTTTGTAACAGCGAGCGCGAAGCCCTCAGCTTTACGCCCGCTTCACGACAGCTCAGCTCCGACGACCGACCAGTGCGGTACGCCTCCTAATTACACTCTCCGTTACTCTCGAACCACAAAGTATAACTTATCCGCTGCGACTAATAAACCATCAAACAATATCACACCTCGAACGTTTATTACTATCCGCGATCGACCATCCGTCTCAGAGACATGAAATTGATTCTAAATGTCAATTTAAATATCTTCTTATTTATTCGAATACAATTCTTTTTCAAATCGTCGGTAATTATACAGAAAAGAATTAACTATTTTGGCAGAGGCTTTTGTAGCGAAACGAATCCTAATTAAAAAAAAAAAAGAAATGCAAGGGTTAAGAGGAACAGACGGCGGCAGTCTCTCCCGTCCCCGAGAGAAGTCGCCGACGCTGTGTTTAAAGAAAGCGTTACCAGACGGCAGCAGTTACTCCCGTCTCCGAGAGAAGTCGCCGACGCTGTATTTGGGTAAAAGGGTTACAGCGGCAGTTATCTCTGTCCCCAGAAAAAGTCACCGATGCTTCGTTCGGAAGGAATCTTAGGAGTGCCGGCGGTTGCTGCGCAGCTAAGAGTGACTCCTAATGCTTCCGGGTCGCCTTTTATACCGAATCTCCGGTGTTGCACACGGCACGGTTCGGTACTCCTTCCTCGTCTCGTGACGTCAGAGTGACGTCTTTGCCCTCGCCTCGCGAGATCATGCGCGGCTGCCACAATACTCGCGTGCTCGGCTCGTGCTTCAAAGCGCGCGGTGAGTCTCGGGGTGAGGCAGGATGCTCCACAGCCGCCGACCCACGAGCCGAGCGCCTGCTTTACCCGCGCTCTTCCCTACCAACTAGCACGGGGTCTCTCGCGTTGAACTCCGATGCTCCGATTGCCCGAGTCGTTCCGAGTGATGGATTTACAGGGGAGCGGAAATTTGAGGAACGTCTCAACATATTCTGTTACCGATATTAATTAAATATTTCAAGCGTTAAGTAATAAACGATCTGATTAAAGAGAACGGCAAGGGGAAAAATCGCACCGACTGTTGTAACTTGAAAAATAAAATAACATTCAACCATATATTTGTCTCTGACACACCATAATTCATTCCTAGACGCTTGAGTCCCCGAAATCCTCACGTTCGAGTGGCCAATGCTCGACAGGAGCCGCACAAATACGAAAAATTAGTGTAGGAAGCTTAGCTCCCGTTACAAGTTCAATCGCCAGTATCGGCCCAACGTTATCAAACAACGTTGACCCAATGTTGACTACCGATGTCGCCAACGTTGAACAAAAATGATTAATAATCAATAAAAAAATGTATCAATCTGCGTGACTCCTAAATGCTTTTTTATGATTCCACAATTGCTTTGATGTTCACATATTAGAATCATTCGAATACATTTTATAGTCGGTAATAGGGACTCGAACCCGTGACCCCAGGACTACTAGTCGACGCTCTTACACTCTCGGTTGTGCCCATCTTGAAGAATTTTTTTCTAACCTATATATAAGCTGCAGGTCTACTGCACGTCTATATAATATTAACTTGTTACGTCAAAACTGTCGATGATTATATTTCGCTGAGTTTTTACGCAACTGTTGCCCCGATTCCATTAACACTCTCTGGTCAGAACGATGAGAATCGATCTTTACCACGCCCGGTATTAATCACGGTAACAACTGCCCATTTTTAAGCCTAACCTTGCGGAAAATTGCTTGGGATAGGGCCCTAAGAATGCCTGTCGTTTCTAAAGTCGTAGGGTGTTTTCTGAACTCCTAATCCCTCCCTTTTCGAATTTACGCTTTCCGGAGAATTTAAAGTAACAACGAAATGTTCACTTCGATTTGAAAGGTGATTGAAAGGTCTGTTTGACGGTGGGTTTACTCCAGGAAAACTGACGAATGGGTTAGGAAAGGACAAATTAATAAATTCATGCACTGGAAAATGACCCGATAAACGTAGAGAAGAAAAGATTATAAAGAGTAAAATAAAATGTATGTCGCTTACGTTTTTACTGCTGGATTTCGCCGATATTGGAATAATTCGTAGAACTTTCGACGATTTCGTTGGTAGAAATTAGTTTTATTTCGGATTAAATAATTCACGAAAAAGGTACAAAATAAATCAAACAATGATTCTCGAACCCGAGGTTCGGACAAAAATGATGTTTCCTTAACTTTCAGTGAATTAATAAAGGTATTGCTCGGCTGGTAATTATTCGACAATAGTTATCAATGGATGGTGAAATTAAATGAACACTGGTTGGAAATAATAATCGCAATCGGAGAACAGAATGAACAATAGGTTCGGTGATCGAAAATAAAAATTGATGCGTGATCGAACAAAGACACCTTTGTTCAATGAAACGTAAACTGGCGAAACGAATGACGACAACGGCGTCGATCGGATGATGGTAACTGGCCCTGAGTGCCGAATTTTTGGGCTTTTTATACCTTTTTCTAGGTTAAAATAAGTGGGAGTAATCCCCTGATCATGTGTGCTTTTCCTCGAAATGTCATTAAAAAGGCTTGCTATACTGGAAGGAAGGTGCATGGGTAAGGGGAAAAAGGGGTGATGCGTGGATAGAAGGGTTTTCTGATTCGTCGATCGGTGTTTCACCGTTAGATAGTCGGGGAGATGGTGTGGATCTCGGTGCTTGACTCATCATTTCCCTGGGTGAGGGGAGTCGCGTTTAAGGCCCAGCGCAAGCCCGTTTGGCTAAGAATTCGGGGCCAGCATCGAGCGCTATCCTGTTTGCCGCGATAAAAACCCGCCGCTAGCGTCGTTCCGCCGAAAGTCGCGGCTTTCGTGCATTTCCCCCCAAGCCGTCCCCGTTTTCCCTTTGACGATTTGAGCCGCGATATTTTTATGGGATGGACCGAGAGGTGCTTTTTTTCCTTCCTAATATTAATTCCTTCCTCCATATTCTTGTTGAATGCTCTTGAAAAGGTGCGAGTATCTCTGGATGAGAGTAGCCTACACGCGTCGATTTGTTTCAGGAATTATTCCCTTTGTTAACTTAACAATTATTTGGATTGAACATATATATACATATATATTTACATGTACATATATGTCCTGTCCTTTTTCTAGATTAAAATTATAGATTCCCGACAGTATTCTGGTCCCACGTTCGTGCTCATTACGTTTTTCCTTTCCTGCATTAACTAACAAGGGGCTGTTAAACCCTTGTTCCAGCTCTCCACGTGGGACGAGAATCTTTCGGATCTCATTTACAATCAAATTGGTGTTTAAACAACTAAATTTCTTACTTCATAAACAATAAAAAAATTATTAGATGAGTATTACTGATCATTTAGATTGTCAACAAAGTTTAACTCTCCTGTTGGAAATCGGTAGAGGGGAGCGAGGCTCCCTGTGGTGCCGCACCGGCGATTTTGCCGCCTGGCAACTCGAATGATTTGTTCAAAAGCGTTCTTAAAATTCCCTTTTTAAACTTATTCTACGAGTGTTGGTTACCTTTAATATTAATTATTTATTAAGTCTAACAAAGTTTCTCGAAATGGTTTGTTTATCCCTATTTATCCTAAACCAAAAATAATCAGGAATTATTTCTTTGTTTAAATGATTATTTATTTCGTAATTGTTTTTAATTCTTCTAGGCCTGGATTGAAAATATTTTTAATTATTGATCTGTCTATATTATTTCTCCTCATCTTCATTCTAGTTTGCAGGCTCCTGTAGCTCGCCTTTATTGTAATAGTTATAAAGACAGGGTAGCAAAAATTCTCTCTCGTGATTTCGAGGAAAAAAGCGCGGTACTTCGTTTCTACCGTGGCGTGACTTTCTAATCTCAAGGCTTTGAGGCGCTAGACTCTGTGAATCAGAATTATCGATAGCTGGAAACCCCAAGGATTTCCATAGAGCCGCAGGTAACCGGTCGAAACGACTGGCTTAGGTGGGGATCCGGCCCAGCGGCAGATCACTGCGGGCCCCCAAATGGTTCCCCGGCGATGGTACAGAAGATCTAACGATCCCTGCGATCTATGAGTGTTTAGTCGATACTCGTACCTGACACGGTCACGAGGTATCTCAAGTGGGTTGGCTTTTTACTCGTCCCCAAAAGGGGCAGCGCTAGCGGTCATAGACCAGTTTTGGCGGCCTTCCTTTTCCACGATTTATCCAGATCTGTTTGACCATGCCGTTAGATTTTTGACGGTCACGCTTGACAAGCCTCTTGTGCCTACTGATTATACCGAGTCTCCGTCTAATCACGTTTACCTTGTTTGGAACCGGTTGCTGACGCGGGTGGAAGGGCCAGGGGCGCGGGTCGGCAGAAGCGACATGAGCGATGCGCACGGTGCAGTCCTGCGCACGGTACAGTCGCTCTGGCCTCCAAACGCGCCTCCGCTCGGGCGGTCAGACGCCGCTGGTAGCACTGGTTGTTCTGGGCACGCGGCATGCGTAGGGCTGGTGGATCGGTCCCGAGATTTTGGAACTATGCGGCTTCCGATGAGGGATATCCGCTTCGCGGCAGGATGGCCGCTCTTCAGCAGCGGTTTTTCCGCTCTTCAGCAGGGTTTTTTTTCCGCTCTTCAGCAGGATGAGAACCGCTCTGCAGCAGTTGGGGAGTTTGTTCGCTTCCAGCGAAGCGGATTTTTGGTCGTTTCGAAAGAAACGGGTTTTCGAGTGGCTCGTTCCGAAAGGAACGTTTTTTTGTAGGAAATGTCGGTGGTTGCAAGCCACGAGCAATGCCAATAGTCAGAATCGTCTTGGGTGAGAGGACAAAAAGAGAGAATGAACCCTTTCCGAGTCGGAGACTGGTTAGGTTGAGTAAATTCTCATTTTATTCGTGAAAATCTCGGCTTCTTATATTCGCTTGCGAGAAACTATCGCGAAATCTCCCTCTCGCGGAGAATCTTATAACTAGGGTCGTGTGTAGCGGCTGGAGCGAATGCTCGCCGCGCTCGGCTATCTTCGGTAAAGTTCGCTGTTCGCGTGGCTCGTAAGCGTCGAGCGTGTGTTTAGTGTAGTGCGCGGGTTTAACCTCGCTCAGTGTTTACGCGAGTGTTTTTTTACAGTATTTTTCGCGTTTTTAAAGTGTTCGCGGATAAAGTGAGGTGACAGAAATGTAGCACGTGGCTTTTTACGCCTGGTAAACTTCGTGTGCGTGGGTGTCAGTGCGTGTTGCTGTGAGTTTTCAGGGTTTTTCGTGTAGTGTTGTGATCTTCGCGCAACAGGTGTGTCGCCGGCAGCAACGAGGATCTTCCTATTGGTAAGTCGGATTTTATTTTAACTATTCTGCGTCTGACTCTCCTAGCGAGAGTTCCTATGTCTTTTTTCTTAACTGATTTTTTTTTATAATGTGCATTTTTTCTCAGTGTTACGTCCTGTGAATTTTCGACCAAATTAACTGACGCAACTAAGAAAATTCAGTAAAAACTCTAATAAATAATAGTCACAGGAGAATCTTAAAAATTTATAGAAAACAAATATTCAACGAGAATTAATTATGTGGTCAATAATTAACTGTGCGTCAGCCAACACTGAATGATTCGATTCAGTGATTGGCATAGCAACAAGTCACGTAACAGAAAAATATCGAAAGGGCATATTCGGGTTGCTGGAGAGGTGTCATCGGCAGCGGGCATATCTTAGGCTACCCGAAGATCCCATTGTTTCAATTAGAACGCAAAAGGCAATCCGAATCTTTAGCTATATGCGTCGGGAGACGGAGCCTTATCGCTCCAACACATAGAGCGGAGGGATACACATACGCACACAGCGGTGCAGCCAGGGAATCCGTGTGACTGTCTCGAGGCGACTGATTAAAAGAATCGCCGTCGGCGCTTACGAGTGCAGCACCTCTCGGGGCATAATTATTCAAATTATTATTCAGAACATCTTCAATCATTGCTAGTAGAAACAACGTTAAAATGAAATAAACATGGGAAATTGGTCGGAAATAATGAATGAAGTGATTAACCAATAGAATCTCGAATGAAATATAAATTGGGTCAAATCGTTAACATAAAATTGTTATAAAAAAGCATGAATTATTATTAGCTATTATTATAACCATCAGGGAAATTAATTAACATTTTTAAATCATGTTTTTCCTATCCGTAGAATAGTAAAATAAAATAGTCAATAGCAGGGAATTAGTTATTAGCATCTGGGGAAAATATTTAGAGGCATCATTATTAGTTTAAGTGAAGTTAGATAATTATCCGTTTAAAATCAGGAATTTATAGATGATATTTGTAACAATTTCGTAAATCAGGATTATAACTTTTAATAGGAGAATCGTAGAAACTTCGTTCAAATTTGTAAATTCTTATTATTTAAATTGAAATTCATCGGAGTAATTTGTTTATTCGGGAATCGACGGTAAAAACCAGAATTTTGTAATTATTAAAATAAGCTGCGGAAGACGCCAAAACCGATTGATATTGACCATAGAAGGGGGCAGCTGATGCAACGGACAACTTGGTGGCGCGGGTGCCCGCCGATCAAAACAATAAAAGCGGCACCTCCGAGGGCGGACGGCACCACACCACTCCACTTCGCGGAAAAACTTGTCACTACGATTATCATTCCACTTTCCGGGAGACAGCTTTTGACCACATCATTTCACGGATCGTCACAGTCAGTCATTATTACCATCGCGGAAAAAAAACTATTGTCTAAAAGTCATTGACTTCTCGCGGAATATTGTATCAACACAGTTAAAATTTAATACAGTTTCGGAGTCTGAATTTTCCAAATAACAATCAAATAAATATTCCAAATTATTATCGAGTAAATAAATCAGAGTTCAACGATAAATTATTTCATCACCTTCATTATACAACATCATCAACATTTATTCATCTTTCTCAACATCCATCGTTGATTCCACGAATTTTATCTGAAGGAAGGAAGGAGCAATTCAGAATTCGGATTTGAAATCGATATCGTTCATCCATTTTTTATCGTCTCCACACATTTTCGTCTGTCATTCATTGACAATCACAGTAAGTCATCGGATCATTTAAAGTCAAATTATTTTATTTTTATTTCACCTTTTGTCCTCGAACATATTTTCTTATTTTGATTCTTCGCTTTTATGATTGTTTATTCCTTCGAGCAATAATTAATTACTTCAAAATCATTCAGGGATAATTATAACCGATCGGGGTCTTGCTAAATTAAACTCATGATAACTAAGAATTTAGAAGCCGAAGTTTTCGATCTCTCTTAAAGAACAGCAGGGTATAGAGTAATGAACTCGACGTTTGGAGATAACGCTAGCCTTCAGCCGGTGGCAACCATCATTGCCAGACTGTGAGGGATCTTATTACACAGCCTTGCTACGGTATGTCAGGGCCACGCGGAGTGCTGTATCGGTTCAACGTAGTAAATACCGTAGTACGCGTCGAGTAGAATTCAATACCGAGCTATAGTAAACACAATATGGTGATCATCGAGCTATATTCTTTCGGCATGCATTCTCAGCCCATCCCTGAATAAATTTCCGAAAGGTTAGATTCAAAAGGGCACTGTTCTGATAAAGCGTCACATGCGATAAACGTGTAATAGGGAGAGAAATCTCCTTGACCGTAGATGCAGGGAAAAACTGATCAGGACGTGTAACATCAGTTTCAGGTTTTACGGCGTTGATTCACCGGGACCTCCGGACAGATGGTCCGGCGTCGAGGGACATGGACAGAGGGTCCACTACAGTATTTAACAGGTGAGTATCTAGCTTCTATTTTTCTTAATTGCCTTATGGCTACCGTTAATTATTTACATGTTTTGTTTCTTTTTGTTGTAGGTTCCGTCAAGGCTGCGGGTAAGCCGCTACCTTGCTCGGCGTCGTCGAGGGTTACTGTGGCGAGCCTCCCCTGCGGCTCGAATGCGTTCAACGAGGTAAGTTTTACAGTATTTTCTTAGAACTACTTTTGAAGACATAGGTAATTAGTAATTTTTATTTTTTTGTATTTTCAGGCTCCGCCCCCCCAAGCCCCCCGAAAAATGTCTCTTCGGGACATTTTTAAGGCACTCACAGATTTATACGCACGTCGCGCATCGCGCGTCGTGCGAGCTGTTCGCACGGCGCGCAAAGCGTGCTGAAATTGTATTGCGTTACGCGTGCTGAAATTGTATTTATGCATCGCGCTATGCGCTACGAAAATGTATGCATACACATTAAGTCAGACGTGCGTTCTGAAATATTATTCACAAATTTCGAATAGTCATTGTAAACGTGTAATATACAAATATATTTTACGGATTAAAAGTGTTTGAAATCGAAAATAATTAATATTCATAATAGCAATCAGATATGTTAAAGTTTTCAAAAGTTTTGAAATATCACAGACAAAACAATATTTCGAAGAATTTAGAGTTATCGAGTAACATTTTTGTACGCGACTTGACAGACACTGTAAATGTGACCGATTCAATACAGATGATCATGAATTTCCAAGGAATCCTAAGATTAAGCTTCATGGAAAGTGGTGTAACTAGCCAGCGCGCGCCTAACCGGATACCCATTCAAGTAGGGTAGAGCGGGGCAGAATGGTTAAAATGGGACAGTGAGCAAGACGCAAGATTCCGATCATTTTTGGATGTCCCATTTTGCCCTGTTGATACATGCGGATTGTCTGTCCCGTTTTGCCCCATTCTCCCATCCAAAAATCATTGGAATATGGCGTTTTGCCCCACTGCCCCATTTTGCCCCGCTTTTCCCTACTGATCGCACGCGGCACTGGATGACTTCGGGGGACCGCTAGAGCGCGTGTGAGACCGACGCCAGCGCCGCAACGTAGAAACAGTTTTCTATTTTGACAGCTATAATTGCGAGTGTTTTTTGACATATAATAATTATTGTTCGTGAGTGATACAAAAATGTACTTGTGAATTATCGTGGATATCTTTAAATGTGTAAAGCGGAATTTTTATAGATTTTTTAAAATATGATGTATGTAATGTGCGCGATGATTTCAGTGAAAAATAATAATTACCTAAAAAACTTTTAAAAAGTGATTAACAGTTAACATAGTGATAATCGTGTAATATAATTGGATGCGAGGATGTCGTCCATTTATTTTTTTCATTTATATCAACCAGACTTTTATTTTATATATTTTTTTTACTTATTTTGTAGTCGAAATAAAAATCACACATAACCTCCCAAATAGACAACTGGAAACATTTTTTTCAAAAACTTATTTACAGATGTCTAAATGATTCTAAATTTGGTGGGCCACTTCTTAACGATATAATGAATGAAGACTGCGAAGGACATCTTCATTGGTTCGTAAGTTTTTAAGTTTGAGCATGGTACTGTTGTGCCGCAGAAACTCGGTTAGCTACTCCGGGTTCTGTGCCCGAGCCGTGAGCTCGAATGTTCGGGATATATCCAGTAAAGGGTTAGAACCCACGAGAATGAATGCACAATTTAATAAAAGGTCTTTATTAGGTTATTGAATATTTACCAATCTCGGTACACCCCGTAGCGAGCCACTCGCTAATCACATTTATCTCGGTTATGAAATATAGTGTATTGTAATCAACCGTACCGTATCCTGAGTTCTGATCAGACTGCCGAGTACCTGCTCTCGATCCTCTATATACTCATCGAGAGCACGTATGTCAGCTTAATATCTAGCGCAAGTTTATGGTTTACTTTATTCTTATAAACAGATATCTTTCCAAATCCTTGCTTTTCTGCGGGCGAGATTTGGAGCATATTTTATATTTCGCAATATCTTTTTGTAATGATTGCCTCGGTACCCGAGCCGATGCTCCAGTTACCGAGTCACTCGCGGTGGCCTAAGTGCTGCGTCAGCGGTGTCCGGTGACGCGCTCGACGCTCGATGTACGCTCGACGCGTGCCGTTGCGTACCTTGATTATCTCGCAACCGGTGTCCCGAAATAATATCTTACCATGCCAGCCGGGGTACAACATTCCTCCCCCCTAAAAAGAAAAGAAATTTGATTTCTTTTCGCTCGTCTCCGGCGAGCTTTATTTTTACAATTCTTCGTGTACCCCGAGCTTGGTATTACACGCAACTGTTCACATCTTCGGGTTTTCCCCTTTTTTCCCAGTTGCTTAAACGTATTTATACTCCCACAAGTACCTTCGAAATAATCAGACTTTCTAATTATTCGCTCCTTGACCATTGGTTATTCTCCACAATTAGCCCCGTCTCAAGTCCACATACACCAACGTGCACTTGTATATAAATATATATAAAAAATTTCCCCCTTAAAAATGCTCCCATCCTAAAAAATATTCTTCCACAAGGTATTTTCCCCACAATAAGTGCTTCCCCACCATACTAGAAAACCCCCATACGTGGGTTTTCCCAAACTAAGATCTCCCCCAAAATAACAAAACTTTCTCGCGACTTATTTCCACTTATCATTCCTTTCCGCTTTTTCCATCGGAAGGTGCACACGACGTTGTCCGAGGATGAGCCGGTTATCCCGTTGGTGGTTCATCCTGGTTCGGCTGGTCTATTCAGCCCGAACGTGAAGGAGGTTGTGCCCGACCAGACCCCTGGTCCGGAGATCTGGATGCGAAGTCGTCCGACGCCACCGGCGCCGCCCCTGGTGGGTTTCCCTACCCGATGTCCACGTCTCACGTTGGCGCCCGTTCGCTTCCGTTCCCGGTCGTCTTCCCAAGGTTATCGCCGTGTCCGGCGATGGTTGTCTGCTGAGGAGCACGTTGCCGTCGCTTGCTGATTCCTTCGTTGCGCCATCCCTCAATTCAGGGTCAATGGTGCTACGCACTGCCGGTCGCCAACTTCGTGTGGGATTGTCTTTCTGCTGTATTGACTCTTCCTGGCGTCTCGCCGCTCACAGACCTGTCGTGCAGCGACGATGAGTTACCGCCCTGGCTACGGTTTGTTATTGGTAAATTTGGTTTTTCCGCTTCCCCTGTCTCTTCTTTTCCCCATGGGCGTCCTCTCGATCTTGGCGCTGGTTGTCATATTTGCCCGGAGTGGTGACCAATTGATGTAATTCTTTTCCGGGATTACGAGATTTGCCATTATGATTTTTCTCGAGTTTATGCGTCTCAGTTTCGGCAGTCGTGAATTCTCCAAAAATTGATTCTGCCGTGGTGTAAGCTTTCAGTACATCTTCAGCGGAATAATTATCATCCGCAGTCAACTGGTGACTTCTTCAAACTTGTTGTCAATACCGTTGGATGCAACGTATCCGTCAAATTCTTCCTTCTTACCAGAATTATTTTCTATGTTTATGTTTTATTTTCATTTGGGCGAGGCGATACCCCGCAGCGAGGCTCCAACGCCGCGGGATCGGATTTCTGCTGCGTCGACTTCCGCGAGCGGTGCACCGAGCCATTGCCCTGGCCGTCGCACATCATATCGTAGCTGTCCCTGACCTACCGCACCCCGGACGGGCGACGTATCCGCATCGCTCTTCCTTCGGGTTCTTCTTTTCTTTTTTTTTTCCCTACCTCCGTTTATTTATTTTATTATTCCTTTCTTCATTATTCTCTCCCCTTACTCACTTTTGCTTCCCACAGGAATTATTTTTCCCATTTTCGTTTTAATTCCCTTTTTCCTCTCTTTTTTATTTCATTCTCGTTTTGATTCCTTTCTTCCCCTTTTTTTTATATCTTCCTCCCGTGGGGTTTTCCTCCCCATACCGGGATACAGTTTTATTATTTTCCCCCTTAACGGGAGAAAATTTTAGCCGGGCCGTTTTACCTCCAAATTTTTTTTTTTTTTAACTTTCACTCCGACTATTATTCGTCTGCACTGATCCTCTTCCTGACAGTCTCCGCGACGGATTTCTTCCCAGCTGCTCCCTCAATCGTTTCAGGTTGTTCTCGCCGGCAGATCTTCCCGTGGCTGGACTCGCGCTGGTTATAAATAGGGTGCTCTTTCGCCCTATTTATTGGGAAAAATTCCCTCTTCCGGCGAAGCCCTGTCGTAGGCGGTGCCTGTGTATGCCCTTGCTTGAAATTCCCCTACAGTCCCTTCCTGCCCCGGATGTAGGGCGGCTTCCTCTTCACGATGCTCATTTTGCTGTCTCCTATTATTGTCATAACCTTTGGTCCGCTGGTTGTCCCGCTTACGTGCCCGGCAATCCCTCCAGAGATGCCCAGTTTTTTTACAGTAATTGCACGAAATGCTTGCCATATGAACGTTCCCCGAGGCCGGTAGGGGGAGCCTAACTCGGGCCCCCTGTTGACAGTCCTTGGCCACGTGGCCAGTCTGTCCACATGTATAACAGGTGCGTGCTTCCTCCTTGACCGCGCCGTGTGACCGCCGCGGGATTCCACCCCCCAGACTGGATCTCGCCGAGTCCTGACTGCCTGGGTGCTCCTTCGTCATTTTCTCGACCTCTATGGCCCCGACGTTAGCGTCGTGCAGGCTCGAATAATTACGTGATCGCACGAGGGTCTGTAATTCCTTATTCAGGCCGACCTCGAAATTCATCTGCGCGGTTTTCCGAAAGGCATTCCCGATGTAGCGAGCCCCTGCTGCATCGACTCCCTCACACAACTTCTCGATTAATTCCACCGTCAGGTTTTCGACCCGGGTGGCGTAGGTTGAGACGTTCTCTGTTGGTTCCTGTTTCAGGATGCTGAACTGGTATTGCAGAGAGGCGAGGGACTCTCGTTTCCCATAAAGTGCCTCCAATTCTGTCCGTAAATCCCGCAGGGTTACGATAGTTTTGTGCCTCATTTCCCGCGTTGCTCGATCCTCCAGTTTGCTGCTCCGGATGAGCGTAAGGAGAGTAGACCGCTGCTCGGGAAGGACCAATCCCCATACCGCTTCGCATGATAAAATAAAACCGTCGAGCTTCGTGGGATCGTTCCCGTCGAAGGTTTTAATATTTCGCAGGGCGGCGGGTATATCCAAATACACCGGTACCGCCCTAATCTGGGTCGATTCCCGGGTTTGTCGCCGAAATGGTGACTGCCGCCGCGGCGGGGTTACCCCTCCCCGTTGTGGCCCACGGGACTCCAGAATGTGGTCCCTCATGGTTTCCTCCAAGGCCAGGAGACGTTCGACCATGGAATCAGCATCCATCGGTGGTGCCACCTGGGACCGGTTGCGAGCCTCCTCCAGCACCTCCCGTGCCCGGTTCGTGATGTCGGCTAGGGCGCCTTGGACGCCCTCAACCACCCCCAATGCTTCCTCCCCCGTGCTTGGGGTTCCCCTGCGCTGCCCTGACCCCGGGGGTCCCTGCGGCAAGTCGCGCTCACTCATTTTATTTTATTTTTCCCGCTTAACTTTTGAAACTGTTGAACTCTTCTCCGTCCCTTATCTGTCTCCAGGTTTGTTCCCTCTTTGCTCAGCTTTTTAACCCTGGGTTACTCTCGCGTTGGCCACCGGTAGCGTCCTACCGGTCTTGGCAAAGATCTTCCGCGTCCGCGCGGGCTTTCGATTTACACTCAGTGATGGGGCCACCTCCAGTGTGCCCTACAACTCTTCCGTGACCCTCTTGGTCCCGGGCTTCCCAACGGTTCCCGTCCCCCTCAATGAGGACACCCTTCGAGGATCCTGCAGCGATCCGCGAAGGCTACGGTTGATTACTCTCGCTGAACACTTGTCGACCCTGGTTCGCGGCACTCTCTTCTCCCTCAATGGAGGCACACAGGTCGCCGTACGATCTGGTAAATATTGTTTTCCTTTTTTTCTTAATTCTCTCTGGATATCCCACCGCTGCCACCAATGTTGTGCCGCAGAAACTCGGTTAGCTACTCCGGGTTCTGTGCCCGAGCCGTGAGCTCGAATGTTCGGGATATATCCAGTAAAGGGTTAGAACCCACGAGAATGAATGCACAATTTAATAAAAGGTCTTTATTAGGTTATTGAATATTTACCAATCTCGGTACACCCCGTAGCGAGCCACTCGCTAATCACATTTATCTCGGTTATGAAATATAGTGTATTGTAATCAACCGTACCGTATCCTGAGTTCTGATCAGACTGCCGAGTACCTGCTCTCGATCCTCTATATACTCATCGAGAGCACGTATGTCAGCTTAATATCTAGCGCAAGTTTATGGTTTACTTTATTCTTATAAACAGATATCTTTCCAAATCCTCGCTTTTCTGCGGGCGAGATTTGGAGCATATTTTATATTTCGCAATATCTTTTTGTAATGATTGCCTCGGTACCCGAGCCGATGCTCCAGTTACCGAGTCACTCGCGGTGGCCTAAGTGCTGCGTCAGCGGTGTCCGGTGACGCGCTCGACGCTCGATGTACGCTCGACGCGTGCCGTTGCGTACCTTGATTATCTCGCAACCGGTGTCCCGAAATAATATCTTACCATGCCAGCCGGGGTACAACAGTACGGACGTCCGATGCGCAAACTTTGAAACTAAAAAGGAGATATTTAGGTGATAATTTATACTTAATTGCTTTAAAAAAGTATTACTAGTTATTTAAATTGTTTTAAACTTTCAGGGCTTCATGTCTGTGATACAGCGAAGGTATTGTCGCCAGGTATATTCAAATTCATCGATATGTATTGAAGCTGGAGCACGACACGGACGTCCGATGGAAAAAAAATTGAAAAAAGGTATTTTTTCTTGATCTTAGTTATTAAGCCTATAAACATATAAGCCTATATACTTATATGTTATTAAGCCTGTATACTTATATGTGTCTAATGGAGTTTACACTTTACAAGCTTTATGTCAATGGACAAATAGTACAGCGCAGCAAATTTCAAGTGTATCGGGTCATTGGTTGCGAAGATATATTGTGACACGGACGTCCGATGGAGTGAAAGTATAGAAAATAGTCATTTTTATAGGCACTTTCTTATGTAAGGAGTGAGTGCCTAAAAAGTGAACGAAAAAGAACGATACATAGAAAATTGTATCGAAAAGGAACGACACATAGTAAACAGTAACGGTTAACAACGGCACATACAAAATCTTATCGGAGAAACACAACATTCGTAAATTGTATCTGAGAGATATAATATTTATAAAATTATATCGCTGACATATATCACTCTGCAAATATCACATTAGATTACGGTGATCGAGTTAGAACTGTAGAAACGTATAATTTAATTCGTTTATTAAACTCTTTTTGCAATTGGGATTTTTAAAACATTTTTTTTCATCCTCTCAAGGATGAAGTATCCAAAATATAATAAATGATATAACCAAAACGCGAAAACACTAAGATTATAAATAAATAAATAAAAATTAATAATAATTTTTTAAAACACGCATATGTAATGTCTCAGCTACATTACTCATATTTTTGCTTAGGACTTTCCCGTAATAACAGTTCTCTTTCGCTTCCAAAAATTCGCATAATAAATAGCTAGCCTGTAAAATAATATCTGTCCACGCTTAGGAGTTCGCAGCTGCACGCCATAAATAAATAAAACCCAGAAATCCCAAATGCAAGCCTCACTCACGATTCTTGAGGCGAAACGCAAATGAACCGAATGTTTATCTCCCTCTGAGAAATATAAAAGGGACCTTTTATGAAGCCCCGCCCATCGGGAAAATAATCAGCCAGACGCTTTCCCAAAAACTCTGTCGCGACGCTCTCAAGTTTTATGACAAACGCAGGTCAAAGTACAACCACGCTCGAGAAACGGGACCTTCAACGACGCATCCCCGACGCTGCACCCTGCGCTGTGGTAGGGAGGGCCCTACCACCATAGCCCTTCAGATTAAGAACTATCGGTAAGAAACAGTGTCGCTAGATGGTCGGCGTGACGATCCCCTAAACCAATCTCATTTCCCCCTAAAAATCCCCTAAACAACCTTCAGCAACATACCGTCAGTATAACTGACTTCATGACCGTCGCTTTCGAAAATGCTGTTCAATTGATGGTCACTTATAGATATTTTTAGAATAAAATCGCATTTGTTGGTGTTACGTCCTGTTTTTAGTTAAATTCACTGACGCAACTGGTCAGAAATCTGGAAATATTCAATAATAAAATCATAAATTTAGAGACAATTTTTGAGTCAAATCGTAGTAAAAATCATTGTAACAAGTAACCACTGAAAGGTGATTTTGCACGATAAATAATTAACAATAGCGCATTTAAATCGCCGGATGATTCTATCCAGTGATCGGCATAAAAACAATCAGATGGGTAAAAATATTAAACAATGAGGCTATTGGACCCGCTAACAAGGGTCATCGACAGCGATAATACCTCGGGTCCATACCCATTGTCTTAATCGAAACGCAAAAGTAATGTGAATCTTTCTTATGCAGCGGCGACATGAAAGAGAAGACACTTTATCGCTCTAACACGCAGAGCGAGGCGACGCACGTACGCACACAGCGGTGCAGCCAAAGAATCGGTGTAACTGTCTCGAAGCGATTGATTGGGAAATTTACCGTCGGCGCTAACGAGTGCAGCACCTCTCAGAGGATAATTATTCAAACAAAGATAAAAACAAATAATAATTAATTATTAATAATAGGCTCATTTGAGTTGAATATTTGTGGAGAAAGACCATTAAATATTAATTCAGTAGAATCAAGGTTGGTAAACCATTTGGGTCAAATCGTCAGGATAAAAATATTATATAAATTATAAATAATTACTTAGAAATCAGAGAAATTATTTACTTACTAGAAACGTATATTGTTATTGCCAAAAGAGTAGTCAATAGCGGGGAATTAGTTAGTATCATCCGAAGTAAATATTTAGGGTTTTATTGTAGTTTAAGCACATTTAAATAATTATTTGTCGAAAATCCGAAATTTATAAGGAATATTTAACCAAATTAAACTAATTAAGGTAACAACTTTTGATAGAAACATCATAGAAATTTCATTCAAAGTTTTAATTCTTCTAATTTAAAACAAAAATTAAGGGAATCGATTGTAAACCGGGAAATTATTATAAAAGTCAATATTGTATAGTTATTAAAATAAGCTGCTGAAGACTCCCAAAATCGATCGATAATGACCAAGGAAGGGGACCAGCCGATCAGCCGGTAGCTTACTGGACATTAGCGGATGCGATGGGGAGCTTGGTGGAAAAGAAGCTCTTTAAGGGCGGAACGTCATCTCTTCGCGGAAGTTCTAATTGTCAAGAAGTTATTACTGCTGAACCATTTGAAAGACTGACTTTTCCGAACAACTGTCAATCATCTTAACTCTTGGAATATACGATTAAAAATTGGATATTAACTTTCAATCACCGATAAATAAACAACTTGAACATTTATATCAACAATTGAAACAATTCGGAGTTATCAATTATTATCATCGTTATCGTTGATACTGGTCATCCATTCCATCTATTTCTTTTCTGAAATAACCAAGGAAGGAGGGAAGGAAGGAAGAACGAGGAATTCTGAATTCGACATATTCATTCATTTGGACCCATCTGACATATCCGAGCATTCGATTCATTTTTCGAATCATCGTAAGTCATTGGAACTTTAAATTTTTCCATTCTCATCTATCTTCAACGAATATTCTATTTTGCTTATTTTTCCAACCTTTAGTTATTTTAATAATTGAAAGATACATAATATTCGATCCGGGATTTGATTAAATTAATGGAAGATTGCCTAGAAATTAAAAGTTGAGTTCATCGATTTTTCATCGAGGCCATCCAAGGTAGAGTAACGAACCCGACAGTTCGCGATAACGTTAGCCTTGACTCAGTGTCGCGCAGCGCACCGCGGGCCATCAGGAGTCTTATTTCACTACGCTACGACGGTATGTCAGGGCCACGCGGAGTGTCATATCAGTTCGACGTAGTAAACATGGTAGTCCGCATCGAGTAGAATTGAATACCGAGCCTTAGTAAACACCATATGGTAGTCATCGACCTATATTCTTTTGGCATGCATTCTCAGCCGATCCCTGAATAAATTTCCGGAAGGTTAGATTCAAAAGGGGCACTGTTCTGATAAAGCGTCACATGCTATAAACGTGTAATAGGGAGAGAAATCCCTTTACCGTAGATGCAGGAAAATGCTGATCAGGACGTAACATTGGGAAGGAGCCCATTATATCATAGCTAGCGTCAAACTTACTAGATCGTCTTTAGATATTTTGTCGCAAAGTTAATTGTCCTTTTAAGTACTTAGGCAATGTAATTCGTGAAAAATTACGCATTGCCGAAAGAAGGAAAGATGAAGGATTACGTACAAAAGTACGTAGCAAGTTAGCAGGTGGAACCAATATTCAAAGGTAATCTAACCTCGAATTGGACAAAAATAAAAACAATTAAATATCGCCCAAATTCGGGATAATTCTGACTGTACTATATCTTGAATTGTTTAGTGACTGAATAGTTCAAGATATAGTACAGTCAGAATTATTGCTACTACACTGCCTACTTACATGACTAAACTTTAGTCATGTAAGTAGGCGGTAACAATCATTTAGTCTAAGTAGTTCCCGTTTTTTATCCTTATAGATTGGTTAAAACCTTCACCGGATGGAGAGACGACCAAAGCGTTATGTGCATTCTGCAATACAATTCTCTCCGCGCACAGAAAAGGATTGCTAGAACACGCTGCATCATACAAACACGTGCAATGTCAGAAAAATTGCAATATCATCGCCCAACTACCGAAGATTGATAATTTTACGAAAGTGACTCTCTTACAAAAACGGAAAATGGCAGAGTTGAAGATAGCTTTCTACGTGGCCGAGCATTCTTCTGTAATAGCAGTCGACCATCTCTCACTCGTGATAAAGGAGCTTGACGCTGATTCTCAAGTTCTGCAAGACATTAAGTTGCACAGAACGAAATGCTCAGCTCTGATAAGAAATATTTGATCACCCTGTATCGTGCAGGATCTCCTCGAGGACATTGGAGATTCATACTATTCGTTAATTATCGACGAATGTACAACGATCGACACGACAAAAGTTATTTGCCTCATGATTCGCTATTGCAGTCGGTCGAAGACGAAAACCGTGACGACTTTTTATCGGTTGATTGAAATGACAGCCGGGACCGCTGACGCTATTACCGCAGCGATGTTGCAGCAATTAAAGACTGACAACCTTAAAACGGATAAGCTAGGATGCTAACGGGGTAGATGGAGCTAGCGTAAACGTAGGCGTCAATCATTCGGTGACGACGATATTGCGAACCATGAACACTGATCTTGTCGTGATAAAATGTATTAGTCACTCGCTGCATCTTGCAGCCGAGGAAGCTTGTAAAGTCTTGCCAAAACATCTCGACTTTATGATACGCAAAACCTATTCGTGGTTTTCCGTTAGCACGAAACGCCAAATCGAATACGCTGACGTTTATCGTACACTCGAGGGTAAGGTACCTAAAAAGATCGCGAAGCTTCCAAATACTCGGTGATTACTCAGGCTTCAAGCGGTTGATGCTATTCTTGACCAATGGGATGCACTTCAGCTACACTTTCAAATTACTGCAAGTCACAAGGAGCGTTGCTATACGGCTTCTCAACTCCATGGCATGTTCTTGACACCTTAGAATAAGTTGTATCTGACCTTCCTCAGTTCGACACTGAAAGGTATCATGGGACTGAACAAATTATTTTCAGTCAGATTACGTTGACCCGATCAAACTCAGAGATTTGAATGACTGCATCTATTCACTGCTACAAAGGCTCGTCATCCCAGCTCAGTTAAGCAAAATGTCGCATAACGAGCTGGCAGGATTCGATTTTAAACGTTTTTGTATAAACGTCGACGGCGTTAATTACGGATACGAATTTAACGCCCCAAATACCACCGTTTACCGAGATTTAGTCCTGCAGGTCAAAGAGCGCTGTAGAGATTTTATGATCGCTCTCGTTTCGCAATTACAAAAGAGCGTTCCGGTGAACGACAAAGTTCTTAACGAAATATCGACTTTCTCACCGCAATTAGCGTCATCACGAGTCAAAGCTGTCATCACGAATATTGCGATCCAATTCAAGCACAGTCTGTGTAATGATATCGACTCCACTATAAACGAGTCGAATATACTCCAAAGGGCTGAAGTGGCCGATCTCGCCTGCTCATCCGAACGGTTCTGGGTAGAGGTCAACGAGCTCACCGATGCAGGTGGAAATCAAAGATTCGGCAACATATCGAAGCTTGTTCTTGGATTATTGTCTTTGCCATTTTCTAACGCCGCAGCCGAACGCGCGTATTCGATCGTGAACGTTGTGAAAGATAAATTGCGCAACAAAATGGCAATTAAGATGGTCGAAGCCATATTACATGTCCGCTGTAGTCTCGACGTGAAGTGCTGCGATTTAAAACCGGCGACTGCTATGCTGAAGCATTTTAATTCTGCAACGGTCTACGAGATGTGACACGATGACGACATCAAAGTCCTCGACACATTGTCCGATGACGATTGAGAAAAAAAGTTATTTTCGACTGTTGTTCACCTTGTCGTTTTCTGTGTACAGATCTATATTACATAATATATATTTATGTTACATAATTTTATCTGTATTAAATAAATAATTTTAAACAAAAACAATTTTTTTATTTATAATTTACTAATAGGTATCAGGATTTGCAATGAAAAATTCACACATAACCGAATCAGTACCAATGGCAACTAAATATATACAAAATTCTTAGAAATTTAAAATCTCCTAAAAGATCCCCTAAATAATTTGTCCCCCTCTTTGTCCCCTGAAGCATGTGAAAAACCCTTAAATCTAGGGGGAAATCCCCTGACCTGGCAACACTGGTAAGCAATAGCGAGTAAGTCCGTTTTAGTTTTAGTCACGACCGAACCTTCGAGCCGAGCACATCGCTCTCAAGACCTGACGAGTTATCCGTGAACATCTATGTATAAACGCGAAGTTTGAAATAAAATAAATATAGATTGTGTGTTAAATAAACAAAGTATATTCGCTCCTTCAGTGACATCATCCTCCATTAGACATAAAAAACTTTTATATATATATAACAAATTATCATAGACACAGCTCGACGCGTATTCGAAGTTATACTACACGTTGAGTGAAGTCAATGCGCTACAAAATAGCACACAGCTACAGCATTTTTATAGCAGACAACAAATAATTGCAAAGGCAATAGTAGATAATGGCGCCCGCCTATCAATATATCTGATTAGGCTTTTGGCCCGTTTTTTCGAAGTTGTTATCTCTGCCATTTCATGTTTACTTTCTTATACATTTGCTACGAACACACTCCCACATACACGGAACTAGTCTGCCAAATTCTATCAAGAGACATTGCGCCGTTCCGACAAACACTGGAGATAAGGAAACAGCAAAATCGTGGTGGCCTCAGCAAAACGCATAACGCCCGTCTTTTTGCCCTAGCGGGCAGTTGGGAGTTAAAAAAAATTAAAAATAAAAAAAATCCCGACTGCGAATTTGTCGTTATTATTAAATAATATTCGCAAAAAAAGTGAAAAAATGGTTAATAAAAATGTAGCTTCAAAAAAGGATGAAATAATGAATGCTATAATACTAACTAATATTGTCAATGAACAATAATAGCAGTAACGAACAATAAAGAATGATAACATAATTCATTAATCGTAATTATATCAATTCATTGATGATAATCTTCGCTACAGTCGGGAGGGTCTCCCAGTAGCGCGTTGTGAGGGAAGACGTCTCCCGACTGTAGCGAAGATTATCATCAACAAATTGATATAATTACGATTAATTAATTATGTTATCATTCTTTATTGTTCGTTACTGCTATTATTGTTTATTGACAATATTAGTTAGTATTACAGCATTCATTATTTCATCCTTTTTTGAAGTTACATTTTTATTAACCATTTTTTTCACTTTTTTGCGAATATTTTTTAATAATAACGACTAATTCGCAGTCGGGAGTTTTTTTAATTTTTAATTTTTTTAAATTTTATACTTTTTGAATTCTACCGTCGAGACAATTCTACCCTGATACAATTTTCTAAGTGTCATTCCTCTCCGACATCGATTTCTGAATCATGTATGTCTCTAATATTATCTATGTGTCTTTCTTTGTCGATGAAAGTTTTTATATGTCGTTCCTATCCGATACAGTTTTCTATGTGTTCGTCCTCTTCGATATAATTTTCTAAATGTTCTATCTCTACAATACGATTTTTAATGTGTCGTTCCTCTCCGATGGAACATTTGATAAGTTGAACGAAGAGCAACAACATATAGAAAATTGTATCGGAGAGGAACGATAGATTAAAAATCGTATCGTAGACATACATTTAGAAAATTATATCGGAGTGGACGAACACATATATAATTGTATCGCAGAGGAATGACAAATAAAAAAAAGTTAACGCAAAAGAACAATACATAGAAAATTGTATCGAAGAGGAACAACACATAGAAAATAGTATCGAAGAGCAACGACACATACAAAATCGTATCGGAGAAACACAACATTAGAAAATTGTATCTGAGATATAATATTTATGAGATTATATTGCTGACATATATCACTTTGCAAATAGCACATTACACTGCGGTGATTGAGTTAGAACTGTAGAGCCGTATAATTCAATAAAAAAAAGTAAAAAGGTACGCCAAGTACTTAAAAATTGTATGGTCGTTCAGAAAATATGTTTATAAAAAAAACCTCTTAAAAAGAAAAAATCTGCCAAAACAGATGTTTATCAAAACCTCAACAAAAAAAATAAAAAATAAAAAAATTGAAAAGAAATCAAATCAAACCAGCCAAGTAGTAGTACATACAAAAAAATTCTTCAAAAAATATGTTTATCAAAACAATCTAAAAAAATATACAAGATGCAAAAAATCTTGACAAAAAAAACTTGGCGTGCCAGGTTTTTTTTTTACAATTACAGTTACTGCAGTTATTACAGTTACTTTTCCTCTCCCTCGATTATTTGAATGAACCATGTACGACAGCTATTGGAAAAAAAACTGGCACGCCAAGTTTTTTTTGTCAAGATTTTTTGCATCTTGTATATTTTTTTAGATTGTTTTGATAAACATATTTTTTGAAGAATTTGTTTGTATGTACTACTACTTGGCTGGTTTGATTTGATTTCTTTTCTATTTTTTATTTTTTTTTGTTGAGGTTTTGATAAAAATCTGTTTTGGCAGTTTTTTTCTTTTTAAGAGGTTTTTTTTTATAAACATATTTTCTGAACGACCATACAATTTTTAAGTACTTAACGTGCCTTTTTACTTTTTTTTTAAAAGTATTTTTTGCTTTGATTTCATGTATTTTTGACATCCAGTCATGTAGTTTAATTGATTATTACCAACATACTGGGAATAAACCGAATCATCTTCCTGTAAAATATATTTGTGTAACATTTTATGGTGACGAAAGGCACCTTCGACACCTTGAGTAGCTGCTCTTGATGCTCTGGACCTTCGAAGGCAGCTGTGTCAGGATCAGAAGGTAGGTTTCATCATGCGTAGCTAACAAAAAACTTATCTCCCTCGCATGATGGATAAAGACATCTTTTGATGCTGACGCAGTGCCTCTGAAGTTCTAGAGCATCGATGGCATCTGTATGTGGAGCTGGCGATGCCTTTCGCCACTATATGCAAAAATTATGTATATAATAAATTATAAATTTTCACTGCGAGCCTTCAATTATAGATCGACAGGGGGAAATGTCTCAAATAGACTGCCAGCGCTGTCAGGAAAAGATTTATTCCTTGGTTTGGGTATATGAAAATAAGTGCATGTTTTGCTGACGGAGCATAGATTCCATTTTTAAAAAACCAAATCATTTCCCTGTAAAATAAATTCGTGTAACATTTTATGGTGACTAAAGGCACCTTCGACTCCTTGAGTACCTGCTCCTGCTGCTCTGGACCTTTGAAGGCAGCTGCGTGAGGATCAGAAGGTGGTTTTCATCATGCGTAGCTGAAACAAAACTTATCTCTCTCGCATAATGGATAAAGACATCTTTTGATTTTGACGCAGTTTGTCAGATTGCGTCTGAAGTTCCAAAGCATCTAGGGCATCTGTATGTGGAGTTGTATATGCCTTTCGCCACTATATGCAACAAGTATATATAAAAATATAAATAATTTAAATTTTCACTGCAAACCTTCAATTCTTAAAAAAAAAACAGAATCATCGCTCTGTATTATTTGGACTTATATCGAAGGCCATGGTTTGCCAGTTCCGTAAAAGATTTATTCCCTGGTTTAGATACCTATACAAACAGAGGTAAATAAGTTCATGTTTTCCTGACGGAGCGTAGATTCCATTTAAAAAAACTGAACCATCTTTCTGTCAAATATATTTAAAAATATCAATTTTTGACAAGAGCAAAATTAAAACGAAACTTCGAAAATAGGTTTGTCATAAAAAGATCGAGGAATTAACTTTTAAAAAAGGCACATCTAACACATTATTATTTATTTATTTTTTATAATATGAATCAATTTTTTTACACGAGTTATTTTTATTTTTCATTCACGATACGAGTGGACACATTCACCTTTTTTCATTCCGAACCGAACATGCCATATATCACATATCACACTTATTTTCTTAACAAAAAAGAATTTGTTTTCCCGAGCGATCACATATCACACTTATTTTCTTAATAAAAAAGAATTTGTTTTGCCGACCGATTAACCGAAGCGCGAAGTGCGCTGCGCTGATATACGACGAAATGCAAGAGAGATGGGTAAACAGAGACGGGTAGAGAGAAAGTGCCGCGCTGATGCGACTATCCGAGAGAGATGGAAGATGAGTCAGCTGGCGGACGCATGCGCAGTAGACGCGAGGACTCACATCACATCACATCACAGGACAGGACACTTTTATAATATTTTCGGACCTCAAGAGGGACACGATGCCCATATCTCAGCATCTACCGCAAAGTTATAAACCGCGATTATAAAATCGGAACTGGGCGCATTGGAAAGCTCGGGACTTATATATATGAAAAAAGTGTCGTCAGAATTCCGATCCGGTGCTTCGTTTACAAGAAAATCGAGAAGCAAGAATCCACTTCCGGCATTTTGGAGTATATATACTTGGTAGCGTCTCGTCAACTCGCTTAAAAACTTTTTTTAAGTACTTGGCGTCGAGACGCTACCGCGTCTCTTGATTCGTTTCCTACACTCTTTTTGCAATTGGGAGATTTTGAATTTTAGTAACTTTTCTTTTTCATCCTTTTTAAAGTATAATAAATAGTATAACCAACACGTGAAAACAAGATTAAGCTAATAAATAAATAAAAACTAATAATAATTTTGAAAAGCACGCATAAACAACTTATATATATATTGTTACGTCCGGGGTTCCGACTGCGGTCAATGTTGAGCGAATATTAACCGCTTACATTTTATTTCTATTTTTTTTTAATTTTAATTTCTCGTATGCATATGGAGTATAAGTATAACTCGCTAATCTCGCTTCTCTCGGGAGACGAGAGCAGCGAGTTGCGAGAGCGATTCCTTATCGCCAGGGTATAAGGTATCCGAATACCGTGCGACGAAGGGTCCGAAACGGTCCCTCGCACGTCAGCACATCCCTTCGAGGAATCGAGGCGAGCACCGTGCGACGACTAAACACCTCGCTGTAATCGTCAGCACTTCTTGATAAATTAAAAGTGGGGAACAGAGTCGTAATGGCTAAGCTCTGAACGGAGAACAATCAGTACCGTCGAGAACTCCGAACCGCGACTATAAAAAAATTCAAAACCCTCAGAGCGAAGAACGAAAAAGTGAAGCCCGGGTTGTACGCGAGTATCGTTCAAATTCGTATCCGTCGACGAAGAACCCGAGGTGAAGTCGGGATACGCGTTCCTCGTCTCGATCAAGAGTGCTCCCTCGAATATATCGAGGAAATTTCTTTAACTTGTGCCGCGTAGCGAACTATTGGTTCGGTTAACGCGTTCAACAAACTCGTTATACCTCGAGAAATAATCTTACGATTTAGTGATTAAGTGACTGTTCATTTCTACGCTAATAAACAGTAGGAAGATATTCTCGAATTGTGATTCAGTGGTGGTAACGAACTACGCTATCCTTCACTCTACCTCCCCTGAGCTCGACTAATAACGAAATATTCTAAAATCTACTTTTCCTCTAGTGAATTACTGTGCTAGATCGCTTTGCACGTAATTCACGAAATCTATGTGGTTGTTTCGCTGTGCTAAATTGCTCTGCACGCGAGACAAACACCCTAAACGTCGTTACGCCGGCTACGCCAGGTGTACGACCCTACATTTTCTGATACTGCTGTGCTAGATTGCATTGCACGCAGTATCAACATCCTTTTTTCTCGATTGGCGGTGCAGCATTAAATTTGCACGCCAGGAGAGATATTTCCGTTTCAAACATTCGAAACAATCCCACTCTTTATTTTACTTTTCTCCTAAGCGTTGATGGGGAAGAAACGACGAAGCGGCGTCAAGTACCAATTGCGCCGAGCAATCGCAATCGCTCTCGGAGCCCCCAGCGGTAACCTCGCTGGGAATTCCGTTGGTGTTGGCGCCAGCGATCGTTCTGCCCCAAACGCTCCATCCAGCAGTAACCTTGCTGGTGGTTCAGCAACAGAGACGGTGTTACGAGACAATTTCGAACTCACTACGCGTGGCGAGAAGAAATTCGTACCGATAGCGCGCGTGTTGCCGACTCCGGTGCAACGACCAACGTTTACGTTCGACGTACCCGAGCCCAACGTTCCAGCGCCGGTACGTCCCGAAGCGGTGCCCCCGCGCCCGTATCATCCGCAACCGATACCGCCGACCCCGAATTCGGACGACGAGGATTCGGACGCATCGACAGTGGAGATCGTCACCCTGGAGTAAAAGCGAATCGCCAAAAAAGGTAAGAAGCGGCATATTAATTACCGTCAAGGTGAAACGAAAATCGCCAATCGAATTAGCAGACCCTTGCTCCTGTCCCAAGCTTGGACTCAAGCTTAAAAAGGAGCGACTTTCTATTAACCCGTTGCGTCAAAAAGGAGAAAATCAACCCACCAAAAACCCTACGACGTAACAGGCGAAATTTTGGTGACAGCGGTCGGGATTAGGTCTGTTAATCGGAAAAAGCGAACATTTTCATATCAAAGTAAAACAATAAAACGTAAACACGGGCCGACAAAATGTCAGACCCAGCAAAAATGGAAGGGCCGCTTACCCCTGTCCTTACTGAGAAAGAACTGATGACGCTTCAAGACCAACTACTCCGAAAACAACGCGAGTTGTCAGCACTCGAGAAAAAAACTAGAGAACGCGAGGTAGAGTGTGATGAACGTCTCATAGATGTCCAGGAGAGAGAAATCGCTCTGATTGAGAGGGAAGCGAAAATCAGGGAATCGGGAGCCGCAGCAACGGAAAGCCACAATGAAACACTGGACGAAACCGAAGCTGCAGAATCTACTCCAGTCACACGACACGAATTACGCGAACTCAGAAACGAGTTAAGACAACTACGAGTTAGAAATCAAAGCGAGGCACTTGAAGCAGCTCAACCGGTAGCGCAAAGCAGTGTGGCTGTAAATACGCAGCTTTCATTTAAAGACGTTCTCGAATCGGTACCGACATTTAACGGAAGTAACATACCGATTCTTAAATTTACGCGCGCGTGTAAAAGAGCCAAGGACATGCTCGCACCGGCGCTCGAGCCCACGTTCACGCGCCTTCTCCGCAACAAATTGAAAGACCGCGCATACACGGCTATCGAAGACGATACGTTTCGTACCGTTTCCGGTTTCACCGATCGTCTTAAGGAGATATTTGGGGCATCGCGGTCAGTAAATCAATATAAGGGCGAACTGGGTAACGTAGCTAAGGGAAAAACGGAGCATGTACTCGACTATATAAGCCGCGTCAAGGACATCCATTCGGCTATTGTGGATGGCGAGGTGCAAGCTGTGGGGCGCCTAACGCGACAGCACAAGGCCGCCCTGGAAGATGAAACGATGGAGTGTTTTATCGCGGGACTCCCACCAGATTTTCGTCTACGTTTAAAATTCGAAGGGTACGCTAATTTAAACGAAGCCTACCAAACCGCGATAAAGGTCGAAAAAGAAATGGAACGGGACAAAACGCGTTTTCAAGAATCGGAGAAAGCTCCCAAAAAACCATCAACGCCTTCAACACAAACGGATGGGGGGTCGAAATCATCCTGCGAGCATTACAAAAAATCCGGTCACGCCGAGGATAAATGTTGGGTTAAAGATCCAAGCAAACGCCCACAGAAAACAAACAAATCAGAAAATCGCGATTCAACAACTCAGCCGAGCAAACCCGCGAATTCGAACGAACAAAATAAAACTTGCACATATTGCAGCCGTCCGAATCATACCGCGGAAGTTTGTTATAAACGACTCCGAGACGCGAAAAATTCGGAAAACGCGAAACAACCTTCGGCAACCCAGGGTGCGAGCCGCAAGGACAACGCGACAGAGCGCCCTGTCAACATAGTACAAGCGTCCGACGGGTCAGAAGCGTCAACGTCCGCTTAAACAATCACTCGTTTACGCCGATCATAGAAATTGAAAGCCCACAATTAAAAGGGAAGGTCGATTTTCTCGTGGATTCGGGATCGGAGCCGAATCTAGTGAAAATACAGGCTCTAAAGGCGATTGCAGAAATCGATAGAAGCGAGATCCTCAAGTTACAGGGAATATCGGATAAACCCGTATACACCACCGGAACGGTGAACATAGATATATTAGGGACAAATTCCGAATTTCACGTAGTGGAAAATTCTTTGTCGATACCGCAGGACGCCATTTTGGGGGCAGAATTTCATGGGCTAAATAGAGCGGCAATAGATTGGAACGCGGAAAACGTGACATGGGAAGATCGTATAGTGCCGTTTAAAAATCGAGAAACTGTCGTAATACCGAGTCGATCCAGTCGAGTTTATCACGTGCGCGTAAGGAATACCGACATTATAGAGGGCTATATTCCGCGTTTAAATATCCGCGAAGGGGTCTATATCGGCGAAGCCGCTGTGACGAACACAAATGGCGTAGCGTACTTGAGAGCGTTTAATACAACGGGGCAGGATGTAGAGCTCACCGTTCCGACGGTCACCTTAGAGGCATTCGAGCTTTGCCATCCTGATCCGGAAGATCAAGGTCCACATGGAACACTGGGTAACGAAAATAATTCGCGAGAATCGGATGTAAATTCATGGGATCGATCAAGTGTCGAACGATTTACGCGCGACCAAAAGGTCCACACGGTAAAAACAGGTATGCCAGACGCGGATGAAATAATATCAAAAATAAAATCCCTACTTAGACTCGACCATCTCAACGAAGAGGAGCGGGCAAGTATAGAGGAAACGTTGAAAAATGACTATGATCTTTTTCACATTCCCGGGAATTTTTTGAGTTCAACAAATGCGATCGAGCACAAAATCACGACGACGGACGACCAACCAGTCTTTACGCGACAGTATCGTTTTCCGCCCGCACATAAGGACGAGATAACAAAACAAATCGGGGAATTAATTGAGGGAAAGATCATAGAGCCTTCAGATTCGCCATATAGTTCGCCCCTTTGGATCGTACCGAAAAAGAACGATTCGCACGGGAGACCTAGGTGGCGAATGGTTATAGATTACCGGAAATTAAATGAGAAAACTATAGGGGACGCTTATCCGCTCCCTAATATTACGGAAATCCTCGATCAATTGGGTAGTGCAAAGTATTTTTCCGTTTTTGATTTGGCAAGCGGGTTTCATCAGATTCAAGTACACCCGCAAGATGCCCATAAAACAGCATTTACAACGCCGTTTGGGCATTACCAATTTTCAAGAATGCCCTTCGGCCTAAAAAACGCGCCAGCCACGTTCCAGCGATTGATGGATCGCGTGCTGTGCGGCTTACAAGGTACCGAACTCTTTGTCTATCTCGACGACGTTGTATTGTACGCGAGTTCATTACGGGAACACGAGATTAAATTCAAACGCTTGGCGGAAAGATTGCGTCAAGCTTCCCTGAAGCTTCAACCGGACAAGTGTGAATTTTTACGGAAAGAGGTAGGGTATCTGGGCCACGTTATTAGTGAAGACGGGGTCCGACCAGATCCTAAAAAGCTTGAGGCAATCAGAAACTATCCGCGACCAACCAGTCCAACTAAGATTAAGCAATTTCTCGGCTTGGCTGGTTACTACCGACGATTTATTAATAATTTTTCTGGTGTTGCGAGACCACTCACTCAGCTATTGAAAAAGGAGTCACTCTTCAAGTGGACCGATGCCCAAGAGAAGGCATTTACGGAGCTACGAGACTTGCTGTGTAAAGAACCTGTACTCCAACATCCGGATTTTACAAAACCGTTCATAATTACGACGGATGCGTCCGCGACGGCGATCGGCGGTGTAATCAGCCAAGGCACAATAGGCAGCGATCGACCGATAGCTTACGCATCGCGAACTTTGAACAAAGCAGAAGAGAGATATCCTGTAATCGAGAAAGAATGTTTAGCGATAGTATATTGTGTAAACTATTTTAGGCCTTATGTTTACGGTAGGGAGTTCTCACTGGTGACGGACCATAAACCACTGGTTTGGCTGCACTCAGTGAAGGACCCCGCCAACCGGTTGGTCGCGTGGCGTTTCAAACTCGAAAACTATCAGTATAAGATTTTATATAAGCCAGGGAGGGCGAATAGTAACGCTGACGCATTATCGCGAAACCCCCCTGAGAATAACAAATCTGTTCTCGTCGTAGCGCCGGTCCGTACAAGGTCTCACGAAACTGTGACGGATGACGAGAGCGTTATGAGGTTTACCAGGTTAAAAAAACGTAAAACACAAAACACGGCGTCGGCAGATCCTGGGGAAGGAAGCGAACAACCAGAAACTTCCGCTGAACGTCCGGTGCCGGAAGCACGTGATAGGGAATCGACAATAACTACTGATTCCGGAGACGAGAATCTCGAGTCTGCCGACGAAATGTCAGTCAGTTCTGCCGATTCACCTGTCAGTTCGAGAGGATCAGTCAGTTCTGCCGATTCACCTGTCAATTCGAGTAGATCAGTCTCCCCTGTACCGGCCGATAGACTGCAAATCGTAGAGACTCGCGATAGACTTTCGATGCGTAAGGACAATTGGGCATTTTTTATAACGACAAAAAATCAAGCAGTGGGGGCGGGAGCAAAAGATTTAGCATCCACGGCCACCCTGCCGGTGTACGGACACCTGAACCTCTCACGGGCGGGCGTCGAACGCATCGGCAGCCGTCTGATGATCGGTTTACCGATAAAAAACGATTTGCGGGCTAACGTCGTCTTCGACGATCTAAACGAGGCGTTGGAATCACTTCGAGACGTTGTAACCGAATTAAGAATAAGATCGTTAAGCATAGCAAAAACCGAATTGATAGACAACATTTCTTGGGCGAAAATACAAGCAAGTATTAGCCAGCATCTTTCGGATCTGCCGCTCGAACTCACTATATGTAAACAACTCGTTCGTGTACCAACCGAGGAAGAGAAACGAGGCATCATAGAAGATTGTCACGACTCCCTGATCGGTGGCCATAAGGGGGTTACAAAGACCTACAAACGAATCCGCGAAAATTACTTCTGGACGAATATGAAGACGGAGGTCCAAGAGTACATCCAACGCTGTAAGGACTGCCAGCTCAAGAAGTTAGTCCGAGTTAAGACGAAACAACCGATGTTGATCACGGACACACCGGGATCCGCTTTCGACAAGGTGGCAATGGACATCGTCGGACCTTTCCCCATTACGAAGAAGGGATCTACACATATTCTGACGATCCAGGACCTTTTGACGAAATATTCATTAGGAATCGCCATGCAAAAAACTACGGCGATAGATATAGCGGACGCATTTGTCAAGCAGTTTATCGCTCGATTCGGGGCCCCCAGGGCGCTGCTCACCGATCAGGGCACGAATTTCTGTAGTAGTCTCATGAACGCGGTGGCAAAAAAATTCCGAATCAAACGATACAGGACCACGTCGTTCCACCCGCAATCCAATGGGTCCATCGAACGCTCTCATCACGTCCTCGTCGAGTACCTGAAACCCTATGTGGACCGACAAAATGATTGGGACGAGTTTCTAGAGATGGCCATGTTTTCATATAACACAAGCCAACATGAGGGGACAGGCTTTACTCCCCATGAACTGGTATTCGGAAGCATAGCAAGACAACCGGCCGGAGACATCAGAATAGAAGCACAGCGTGACCCAACGTACGCGGAGTATCTTCGCGAGCTATTCACAAAAATCCAAGGTCTCCAAGAAATGGCAGCCGATCATCTGCAGACTGCCAAGGAAAGATCAAAGATATATTACGATCGAAAATTAAACCCTCAAAACTTTAAAATCGGTGACAAGGTTCTTATGCTCAAAGAACCAAAAATCGGGAAATTTTACGACCAATATACCGAACCTTGTGAAGTATTGGAAATACTCCCCGGGGAAAACATAAAAATAAAATATAAGGGAAAACCAAAGGTTGTCCACGCGAACAAACTGAGGTTAACGCGGCTGTGAATTGTTTGTTACAGGGCGTTTAAAGAAAAGGGGGAAAAATGTTTGGGACAATGGGTATGCTTGCCATCCTCGTTCTGATAAACGGAGCGAGCATCTGCCAAGGAATCATCGGATTCGACTGTGGAGGATCGACACTGAACGTCACAACGATGTCACTAAACGACGTAAAAGAGTGCGACGTCCCAGCGAACGAGCCGGAACCAGTCTCAACCTACATACAACTCCTCCAGCTGTCAGAATTCGCGGACACGCCAGTGATACAGTGCAAGATCGAGATATCCCGCATTGTGACGCATTGCGGTATGCACTCCCATAGCTCAATGGTGCACAACGGATTCCACGAATACCTGTACGAGTTAGATGAAAGCTCGTGCCGCCGTCTTCAGGAAACGGGAATAATTCGTCTGGGATTCACGGCCGAAATCCACGGACTACGCCGAAACGACACCACGACCAGAAGCATCACTCTAGCCGGATCGACAACAGCCAACGGAGAATGCCAGGGGACACAATACAACGATCCCTTCGGTACATGGAGCGACGTCATCGTTCAAGCGTCCGTGAAGATTTCACTATTTAATTACCAGGCGGTAGTCAACCTTCAAGCAGGAAAAATCGTACTTCAATCTGGAACGCAATGTCAACTCGCGGACGATACGTGCATCGACGTCGCTGGAAACTCCGTGTTCTGGAAATCGACACCATCGGACTCTTGCAATTTCGACACGTACGGCGTATTGTACGAGGGACTCGCCTCAAAATTCACAACCGTGGAAGATGGATCACACCTCCCAGATGTATATACGCTAACGACGGATCAGACGACATTCGCACTAGCCAAACGCTCGGAATATCCAGTCTGTGGCTATAGGCTGATAAGAACCGAACATCCGAAGTTATTTATCCTCGAGACACAGCGAGGTCAATCCTTCGCAACGAAAAAGAAGATCTCCGTTAATAATCTCGACATGTTCTCGTACATAAATTCAAAGTTTATTTACGTTGAAAAACACGTGAGAAAGCAGATGAAAAATCTGTACCGCGATGTGGTCGTTCAGAGGTGCAATTTGGAGAGACAGATCCTCCAAGGCGCTTTGTCAACCGCCGCACTGCTACCGGAGCGATTCGCGCGCACGGTCATGAAAGGACCGGGCTTCATGGCAGTCATCGCAGGTGAAGTCGCTCACATCATAAAATGTGTACCGATCGACTGCAAACTCAGACGGACGGACGAATGCTACCAGGAGCTTCCCGTGACGTACCACAACGAATCGTACTTCCTGTCGGCGACATCGAGAATGTTGATTAAATCAGCAACGCAGATAAACTGCGATCCGGTCGTACCTGTACAGTACCAAATCGAGGGAACTTGGTATCGTCTTTCCCCGGGGCCAATAGAAGTCCTAACACCGCAGTCATTGGAACCACTAACCAAGCTCAACTGGAAATACGCGTCACCAGGCAATCTCGCTAGCAGTGGCATTTATTCACAAGACGATATTAACAATCTTCGGGAGCGGATCATGTTTCCTGCGGAGAAACCGGCTCTACTCAACAACATCGCACGAGGAACGGCCGGGTATCATGTTCCTGCCGGAAGTTTGTCGCTCGCCGGATTATTGGACGAGAAAACACTCGACCGTATCGCCGAAAATGCCACTGCCAAATTCTGGAATGGATTTATGAAATTCGGATCCGCTACTGGAGGCATCGCGGGTATCATCGTGGTGCTGGCATTAATAAAATTTATCATCGATACATGCGTTCAAGGTTATGCCCTCCACGCACTTTAAGGATGGAGCATCCATCTGCTGGGGGCAATATGGGGATCGCTAACCGGCCTCCTTCTCACGCTGGCACATCGACGAAACGTCACAACAGCGAAGAGCAACAACGAAGACGTCGAGACCGGCCAACAAATCGAAGAGAATGCGGAGAAACCGGCTCTACTCAACAACATCGCACGAGGAACGGCCGGGTATCATGTTCCTGCCGGAAGTTTGTCGCTCGCCGGATTATTGGACGAGAAAACACTCGACCGTATCGCCGAAAATGCCACTGCCAAATTCTGGAATGGATTTATGAAATTCGGATCCGCTACTGGAGGCATCGCGGGTATCATCGTGGTGCTGGCATTAATAAAATTTATCATCGATACATGCGTTCAAGGTTATGCCCTCCACGCACTTTAAGGATGGAGCATCCATCTGCTGGGGGCAATATGGGGATCGCTAACCGGCCTCCTTCTCACGCTGGCACATCGACGAAACGTCACAACAGCGAAGAGCAACAACGAAGACGTCGAGACCGGCCAACAAATCGAAGAGGACCAGGCTGAACAAATATCACCACCGACGCCAGCATACCGGAATCAGTATCCTGTGTTGTCACCAGCAAAATCGACTCTAACATTGAGCGGTGTCGACCCCGAACTTTCCTCACGGCTGTTCGCCTCACGAATACAGAGCCGCGCCTCTGCATCCGACTAAAACGGGGAGGTGTTACGTCCGGGGTTCCGACTGCGGTCAATGTTGAGCGAATATTAACCGCTTACATTTTATTTCTATTTTTTTTTATTTTAATTTCTCGTATGCATATGGAGTATAAGTATAACTCGCTAATCTCGCTTCTCTCGGGAGACGAGAGCAGCGAGTTGCGAGAGCGATTCCTTATCGCCAGGGTATAAGGTATCCGAATACCGTGCGACGAAGGGTCCGAAACGGTCCCTCGCACGTCAGCACATCCCTTCGAGGAATCGAGGCGAGCACCGTGCGACGACTAAACACCTCGCTGTAATCGTCAGCACTTCTTGATAAATTAAAAGTGGGGAACAGAGTCGTAATGGCTAAGCTCTGAACGGAGAACAATCAGTACCGTCGAGAACTCCGAACCGCGACTATAAAAAAATTCAAAACCCTCAGAGCGAAGAACGAAAAAGTGAAGCCCGGGTTGTACGCGAGTATCGTTCAAATTCGTATCCGTCGACGAAGAACCCGAGGTGAAGTCGGGATACGCGTTCCTCGTCTCGATCAAGAGTGCTCCCTCGAATATATCGAGGAAATTTCTTTAACTTGTGCCGCGTAGCGAACTATTGGTTCGGTTAACGCGTTCAACAAACTCGTTATACCTCGAGAAATAATCTTACGATTTAGTGATTAAGTGACTGTTCATTTCTATGCTAATAAACAGTAGGAAGATATTCTCGAATTGTGATTCAGTGGTGGTAACGAACTACGCTATCCTTCACTCTACCTCCCCTGAGCTCGACTAATAACGAAATATTCTAAAATCTACTTTTCCTCTAGTGAATTACTGTGCTAGATCGCTTTGCACGTAATTCACGAAATCTATGTGGTTGTTTCGCTGTGCTAAATTGCTCTGCACGCGAGACAAACACCCTAAACGTCGTTACGCCGGCTACGCCAGGTGTACGACCCTACATTTTCTGATACTGCTGTGCTAGATTGCATTGCACGCAGTATCAATATCCTTTTTTCTCGATTGGCGGTGCAGCATTAAATTTGCACGCCAGGAGAGATATTTCCGTTTCAAACATTCGAAACAATCCCACTCTTTATTTTACTTTTCTCCTAAGCGTTGATGGGGAAGAAACGACGAAGCGGCGTCAAGTACCAATTGCGCCGAGCAATCGCAATCGCTCTCGGAGCCCCCAGCGGTAACCTCGCTGGAAATTCCGTTGGTGTTGGCGCCAGCGATCGTTCTGCCCCAAACGCTCCATCCAGCAGTAACCTTGCTGGTGGTTCAGCAACAGAGACGGTGTTACGAGACAATTTCGAACTCACTACGCGTGGCGAGAAGAAATTCGTACCGATAGCGCGCGTGTTGCCGACTCCGGTGCAACGACCAACGTTTACGTTCGACGTACCCGAGCCCTACGTTCCAGCGCCGGTACGTCCCGAAGCGGTGCCCCCGCGCCCGTATCATCCGCAACCGATACCGCCGACCCCGAGTTCGGACGACGAGGATTCGGACGCATCGACAGTGGAGATCGTCACCCTGGAGTAAAAGCGAATCGCCAAAAAAGGTGAGAAGCGACATATTAATTACCGTCAAGGTGAAACGAAAATCGCCAATCGAATTAGCAGACCCTTGCTCCTGTCCCAAGCTTGGACTCAAGCTTAAAAAGGAGCGACTTTCTATTAACCCGTTGCGTCAAAAAGGAGAAAATCAACCCACCAAAAACCCTACGACGTAACAATATATATACATATATATATCGTAACGGGGCAGACCCTACCCCTGGCAGAGTCTGGCACTTTGCCGCTAGATGGCCGGCTGGCGTCCGCTTCTCGCAAGCGAGACTGCCCCGGGATGGCCATAAAGGCTCTACATGTCCTCTCCTTGGGGTTCCTATCCCACTCCCGATACTGAACCATTTCCTACAAGTCGCTGTGCGGTTGAAGAGCACGGCGCAATTGTATTATTTTCATGCTTCTGAAGTAATTCAGAAGCATTGAGCACTGTCTTTGGTTATTGCAACCTGAGATACAGTGGCTTCTACGGGATGTCTTGTCTGGTTTGACACCTTCTATTCGCAGACTGTGGGAATGGTGTACCTCGCCCGTTTACACTAGACAAGTCTCCCGGCCTCCCCGTAGCTCAGGGATAAAGGAGTAAGAAGCAATTTTTTTCAAGGGGAGTACTGAGCCTTGAACGCCGGGTAGATCCATGGTCCCCGGACTGCAAGACTAAAGAAATCCACCAAAAATAAACCGCCCTCCACACCTTATCTAGCCGGTCCAGTACCGAACTCTTACCTTCCATTTGGAAGAAGACGATCTAAAAAATCGTGAGTTCGATATTCCGCTCCCACGGAATATCGAAACGTTTCAATATATATATATAACAAATTAGCATAAACGCAGCTCGACACGTATTCGAGGTTATACTACACGTTGAGTGAATTTAATGCACTGTAGAATAGCACACAGCTACAGCATTTTTATAGCAGACGACAAATAATCGCAAAGGCAATAGTAGATAATGGCGGGCGCCTGTCGATATATCTGAATAGGGTTTTGGTCTGTTTTTTCGAAGTTAATTATCTCTGTCATTTCACATTTATTTTCCTATTCCTTTGCTACAAACACACTTCCACATACAATGCTTCTGAAGTAATTCAGAAGCATTGAGCACTGTCTTTGGTTATTGCAACCTGAGATACAGTGGCTTCTACGGGATGTCTTGTCTGGTTTGACACCTTCTATTCGCAGACTGTGGGAATGGTGTACCTCGCCCGTTTACACTAGACAAGTCTCCCGGCCTCCCCGTAGCTCAGGGATAAAGGAGTAAGAAGCAATTTTTTTCAAGGGGAGTACTGAGCCTTGAACGCCGGGTAGATCCATGGTCCCCGGACTGCAAGACTAAAGAAATCCACCAAAAATAAACCGCCCTCCACACCTTATCTAGCCGGTCCAGTACCGAACTCTTACCTTCCATTTGGAAGAAGACGATCTAAAAAATCGTGAGTTCGATATTCCGCTCCCACGGAATATCGAAACGTTTCAATATATATATATAACAAATTAGCATAAACGCAGCTCGACACGTATTCGAGGTTATACTACACGTTGAGTGAATTTAATGCACTGTAGAATAGCACACAGCTACAGCATTTTTATAGCAGACGACAAATAATCGCAAAGGCAATAGTAGATAATGGCGGGCGCCTGTCGATATATCTGAATAGGGTTTTGGTCTGTTTTTTCGAAGTTAATTATCTCTGTCATTTCACATTTATTTTCCTATTCCTTTGCTACAAACACACTTCCACATACACAGAACTAGTGTGCCAAATTCTGTCAAGAGACATTGCGCCGTTCTGACAAACACTGGAGACAACGAAAACAGCAAAATCGGGGGGCCTCAGTGAAACGCATAACTCCCGGCTTTTTGCCCTACCGGGCAGTCGGGAGTTAAAAAACAGGGCGATAGAAAAAAGGTGAGCGATGGGAAAAAAGAGAGCAATAGGAAAGATGAGAAGAGAAAGAGTGAAAACCGTGATCAGCCGTCATACGCGTCATTTATCCTTGTGAGTATGATTGTAGGGGTATGCGTGTATGCGTGTATGAGCAGGCGTGGCTAATCTTGCTGGCTACCACGATGATACCACGATATACAAAAAGCTTTCCTTATTGAGGAAGCTTTTTGTTATGGAGAAAAAAATCGAAAAATCACATTTAGAAAAAATGCGCGCGCGCGCGTGCGCGTGTTAAAAAAAATTCAATTTCGTGATCAGCGTGAAAAAATACATGGAATTACCGTTCCGGAGCGACAACTAACGAAAAAGTTTATCGGGCGTTTTTATAGCCAAAATTGCAAAAATGATTGATTTTGGGTATTTTAAACAGCGATTTCTTTGCATTCCAATGGCATCGCGGAAAACCCCAAGGGCCTACCGTCATCTACAGCGAGACATACATAAGACAATGCATATGACGGGGTTGAAAAAGCTACATAAAGAGGTATCACTTGGATTCCTTGAGTAAAAAAATCGAAAGTGCAAAAAAATCAGGAGCGCATACTTCTGTAACGAACTTGCATCGCGATATAAATGTTCCGATTTTAATTCTAATAGAAAGTCTCTAGTCAAATCTTCCGTCTTATATAAAGACTATTCGGATTTATACCTCGTTATAAATAGTTCAAATCATTACGTGAAAGCCTCATGCTTGACCACAGGAGGCTTCTCCCAAAGCAAACAAAGGGGAATTAGCTTATTGGAGCATTTTTACCACCAAAAGCCCCATAGTTGGTGGTTTTAACCCCTCCGTTGCCGAGGGATGAGTAGGGATGATTAGTATTTAGGGAAGTTTTGTGTAGGCCGAGAAGGAGTATTCTCGCGACTCATCGGTCCGACCGTCGGGCGTTGTTGCCCTCGGTCGTGCCCATCGGGAAGATTGGCCTAAGAAGGCCGGAGAGGATTCCGATCGTCGAGCAGGCGGAAGCAGAAGATCGGCTTCCGCGGAATAGGAGGCCGGAGGGACGCGGGTTGTAACCGATATACAGTGTTTCCCCTCCCTCCCGAGTACACGGCCTGGAGCCGTTTTTGTCCCGTCGATATTCACGGACAACGCGGACCGCTCATCACGGCGCCTCCACTTGAGGGGATTACGAGGGAAGGATGGACATCGAGGTGCAGGTATCCGGCGTACCGAGTGGGCCCACCGCGAAGGAAGAGGGACGCCTTAACTTCGCAAGGGAGGCCTCCCCTCGTGTCCATTTTGCCCCACCGGATCCTGGGAGGAAGGAGTCCGTGGACATCAACAATCGTAGCTGTGAGCCGCAGATTCTCGCGGGTAGCGGGCACGGCCGGAGGAGAAACCGGTTTCCCGGCGTCTTAGCCGTCTAGCGTAGGCTAGGATTCGGGAGTCGCGAGAGAGAGAGAGAGAGAGAGTAGCGCTGGTGTCGGCTGCCTAGGGAGTACGCGTGCCGTTGATTTATTCGTTAGTCGGTGATCTAGTGCGGTGACGAGTGGCAGCTTTCTTTTGTTTCGTTCAGCGGTCTCCCGGGCTGTTCACACACCGGTAAGCCCCGTCTCTCTCTCTCTCTCTCCCGTACTCTGTGCTAGCCGGCGATGCCGAACCCGGACCTAATTCTATTGTAGATTTCCTATGGAGATTTTGGTATTGCTTTTACATTTGCGTCGTTTATTTACTTAGATTTTTTGGTATACGGTTCCGGTGAAGCATGTTCGGCTAGTTTCTCCCGTCTGGTCAATTCTTTTCGTTTCTCGCTTTCTTTTTTCTCGGCTATCTTTAATCCGGCAAATTTATTTTCTTACGTTTCTTTACTATTGTTAATTTCGTCAATTCGCGTCTCTTTCGGCTACCTTTGGCCACCTTTTCTCTACCTAATCTGTCGCGTACCCCGTTCTAACGCCTTTGATATCAGCATCGGTCATGTTATTCGTTCGGCTATATCCCGCGAATTATGTTGTATCGGGGCGAAGGCGAATTCGCCGGTTACATTGGCTACATTACAGCCCGCGAGACCAAGGGATGGCCAGTGTCGCGTACGGCGTTTCGTTAGGCCGGTCGACGGCACGTTGGCAACAGAGCGCGTAAAAGGTCACGGGCGCGCCGTGTTTACATCGGGCGACCCGTTCCGAGAACCTTCTCGGTTACTTTAGCTATCTGGCGTACTAGTTTTGTTCTAGCGAGCGTTTGTATCTTTTGGTTTTATCTCGCGTCCAGCGTACCGGTGAATTGGCTACATTTAGGATAAAATATTCTGGCAATTGTGACTATGTCGTATCTCTCTTTTTTTTCTTTCCGGTCTTCTGCGTTTTCGTCTGAGTTAATTATTCGTCGCTGAAATTTCGTATCACACGTCTCCGTAAAATCAATTTCGCCTACAGGTTGGATTTAGTCTCAATTCATTTCTCCTTAAATTATTTTCTCCCCTTGGTTATATCTAATTCTCGACAATAGTTATTTTACCCCCTGGCTACATTTTTCTTTGCGGCAAGCGGTCGACTTTCGCGTTACGGCCTCGGCTATATTTACTCTCAGCGATAATCGTTTAAATTATTTTCTCCCTTTGGCTACATTCAATTCCTTCAATAGTGCGTCGTACCCTTGGCTATATTCGACTCCCTGCTATAGTTAATTTTCTCCCTGGCTACATTTAATTCTTCGCAATAGTTTTTCACCTCGGCTATATTCCCTGCGCAGCGTCATTATCCTCAGGTACGCCGTTAGGCTGTATTACCGATTCCGGCTCCACTTGCTATTTATCACGGTTTTTGTCTACGAGTTTGGTTTGCGGAAATTATGTTATCGAGCGACGAATGAAATAAACATTAAATTATTGTACTGCGTTTAGTCACTCGCCCGTCCACCCCCCCCCCCCCCCCCCCCTCCATTTTCTCCCAGGTGGGCTGAGTTAGCCGGAGTCTCTCCAGCTTCGCCTCACCCGTTTCCCTTGCTCGTTCCCGTAACTCGCCGCGAATTTTTAATAAATATGCCGCTTTCCTAGCGGTGGGAGCGAGGTACCTGGCGCCCAATCGCGTGCGAGGAAGTGGCTTCCACCTTGCCACGCGGGGACGGCTTTGTCCGATCGGCATCGACAAGGCTGATCAATCTCGTCGTGGGTTCGAGCCCCGAGATTCGGTACCGAGCCCAAGCTGGGAAGTTCGGGTCTCGGGAGTTGGAGCCAAGAATGTGCATGATGTAAAAACCACGTTACAGTTTATAAGACACAGTCAATTTAATCAATTTAGTTCAGTCACCATCGAACCGTTGTACGGACAACGCTGGGCTACACGCCTGTCAAACTCATCGAAGCCAGCTATATTGAAACTCAGAGTTCATAGCTCGTACGGCGATTCAGTAGAAGCTGCGTCTTCTAAGTAGGTAAAATAATAGTCTCAACGATATTAATTCTCCGGATTCCAATTACGGTTTGAGCTAATAAAAGCACAGTTATATGTAACGTCGTTTATAATAAAACAATTAATATGTGAAAAACAATGTGAGTATATGCAACCTTTGTCTCCTCGTTACAACCTTAACCCGCGTTTAAATAAGCTCGAATAACCGCGCCGATGTATCGTAGACAGCGATCATTTAAAATCCATAAAACTATAGTGTAAATAGGCGAGGTTTCCGTCCCCGGTGTAAAGGGCTGCCCGGCCTTGACCCGAAAGGAGAAACCGATATTTAGCGCTCTCCCCTACACTCTCACGAGTTGGGCTGGACGTAACACTGCCATGTATTTTTTTTCGCGCCAAGCGTAGATCTGACAAAGTGAGGCGTGACGATGGAGTATTTTTGCGCGCTGAACCTGAATCAGCCAGCCGTTTTGCATAAAACTAACCAGACGTTGCCGTTGAAAAAAGATGGAAATTGACATTTTGATATCGCTTACTCATAAAAGTTGAGAAGTGAAATTGAAACTGTCATATCGTTATCTCATGATCTTCCTTTACTCGCGAAGTTTCCTCTATGAGGAAGCCAAAAATACAGAAAATGCTTCCTCATAGAAGAAGCTTCGCGAATAAAGGAACATCATGAGAAAACGATATGACAATTTCACTTCTAAACTTTTATGAGAAAGCTATATGAAAATGTCAATTTTTGTTCGAGATAAGATTTTAGACATTTTTCACTATCACCTGTGGTCTAAGCTCATCGTTGCTCACGTGTAGAAAACCGCTCACACACCAGATACGCATAAATCTTGACGAAGACTTTCGAGTATGATTAAGGAATATTATTGAATTCAAATTATTATTACTATTGTATAATATTCAAAATATGTACTAATAATAATAATAATTGTTATTAAATTGTTGACTCGAATTGGGCTCGTAAATGCGTCATAAAAAGAATTTGGGGGGCTTTCAAAGTCTCGGGGGGTGACAGACAGTTCACCGGATGCGAATCGTGTATCATGACCAACGTCATCATATCGAAAGTCTCTAACGTGTTTAAGTCCGAAATCTTTATAACTAAATATCAAAGGTATCCACGGTTGAATGAAATTGCAGTATAGAATCTCCGGATAGGTATGCATACCTAGCAAAAAGATTAATGGTGCAATGATTTTTGTGATCAATATCAAAATCCCGATAGATATACGCATCGCACTTACCATCTACGAACGCCTACCTACTGCATACTGCAACAAAATTATAATTTTTTTTCCAGTAGCTGTTTGATTGCGAAGCGATTTTTAACCAACCCGATCGGTTAATAAATCGGCAGGTCAGATTCGAAATTTCGACGACGTCTTTTTAGCACATTACTGCCCGAAATCATTTATGTAGAACAGATAGAATATCCGCGCACAAATAGAATTTCTGTATAGAATCACCTGAGACATTTGCATAATACAGTCAAAAAGTTTAATACAATGATTTTCGTGAGTAATACCGAAATAATCGAAATATCGAAACGACGGACACGCGTTTCATACGCACCATCTAGGAAGCCCTCCGATAGCATCTACATGAAAACTCAAATTTCTCCTCATGATATAAGGTTAAGCGAAAAGTGATTTCCACGGTTTGAGTCAGAAGAAGCAGCTAAATTACCGACGCTTGGAGAAGCACGCTATTCATACCCTTATGCAGCGCAATAGAAGGAAGAGCGAGAGTACTCGTGTCCAACTCCTTCGGTCGAGCTAGCCTAGCCGATCATTATTGTGAGGATCTCCGTCCAAATTCATTCTACATGCCCCGGAGGTTAAGAAAGAGCCAACGTAGAAGCGAATAAACTGGCCAGCTGAGTATAAAAGATTATTGGTATTTATCATGCGTATGGTCTTGAAATCCCCAATTCTAGGGGAAAATCCGGTCACCGACGAGAATTTATTGTATCGAATTGAACCGACGTGCAATTTAGAACGGTGAGTGAGTGTTGAATGAGTGAGATTACAATATTTAATGAGTGATACGGTATATGCTGTAATGGTTTTATTTATCTCCAACGCGCTGGGACGGGAAAGGGGGCGGGGAATTCGAAATCAAATAATGAATGGGAAAATAAAACAAAAAGAAAGAAATATTTATTGTATTAGCCAGAAAAAAATTGTGATTCGGTTTTGATTTTCATGGGCGCCAGTCGCCTTCATGGCGACGTCGAATTCCTATTTTGTTAACAAAAGAACACAAAGGGGGAATGACTCGAAAACAATAATCTCAGGGTAGTAAACGTGTTCTTGTCGACCTCGCGACTTTTAATTATTACCTCTGTTCCGGGAGAACTCGTTTGGGTTCGAACGGGGTGTTTCGGGTAAATCGCGGGGCACTGCTGTAACACGCGTGACTCGATGTAATAAAAACAGGACCAATGAAAAACGAACGAAAAACTTACGTGTACTGCTCGACTCTCCCGTCGGCGTCGTGTCGCGGAAACGAGCTGTCGATATTACACGATCACCGGTTCGCCTTGTCTCACTTTTGCACACACGGGAAAAACGGGGGGGGGGGGGGGGGGCAGGGTTCCAAAAATAGTTGGGGAATAAGAATTTGGATAATTTGTAAATCCGTTATCGGGAGGGAGATATTTTTCGGGAAAGCTCGGATTCGATACTATTCAAACGTCGAAGCCAGCAGATGATGCGGAACAACGCGTCTCGTCGCGCACGTGGCTTATACACTTATATTCCACTGAGTGTGTGGAATATATGCACTTCCGACCGCTTTCACGGTGCTTCGCACTCAATTTCTGACAAAAAAAATTGAGTGTACCACTCCATAAACTTGTGTTTATCCATCCAAGCACTTTTTTTACCGGTATACTTTACAGGGATCGTTTTTGTTTGCTTGAAGCACCGAGGTTTCGCTGATTTTCCAATAGCGAACAGCGGAAGTTTATGCGTGCCGCTAGCATTCGCACAGACCATGAGCGTGATACGATCCTTCGCTATTTTGTATCCGTCTCGGGATTCATCGTAGGCAACGAAAGTTTTGCTTGTCAATGTTCGCCACCATAGACCAGTTTCATCTGCATTGCAAATCTCGTCCATGGTGTATCCTTCCGCTAGCATCTGTTCATAAAATGTCGAGCAGAAATCGTCACTCGCTGTTTTGTCAGCTGAAAGACTTTCTCCTTGGACAGAAACGTGATGAATGCCATGACGATCCTTGAATCTCTTGAAATATCCATCGGTAGCTGGAAATGATAAAGGTCCCTGCAGTTTTTCGTTCAACTGCAAAGCTTTTTCTTTCCGAACTGGTCCAGATATAGGGTCGCCTCTATTTCTTTTCTGTGAAAACCACAAATATAACGCTTGATCTAATTGTGATAGTTCCACTGAAGGAACTCTCTTCTTGTTTAGAGATCCGTGACCTTCAGTGATAGTTTTTTCACCAGCCAATATATTCTCCTTATTTGTCTTGATTTTGTAGATTGCGGATGGAGTGACGTCGTATTTCTTAGCAAGGATATTAGCAGTTTCGCATGAATCTAGGCAGCGCAGAATATCGAGCCGATTTTCAATCGTTAGACGCTTTTTCGATTCACTTTCACAGATTTTCTTCTCCATGTTCACAAAATATTTTCAGATAATAACTTCACATAATTCTTCACATAAGCGACTCTAGTATAGACGATGAGATTTTACACGAATTAAAATGAGTTCTTGTTCGTTCTAACTCGTGTTCAGTAAAGGAACTGTGACGTTCATGGCAGCGCATCTTATTTATAAAGGATGTTTTGGGCCATAAAGTTTGAACCCCCACTCCGCAACCGCACCTCATTAATGATTGGACGTCCCCGCCATTTGGAATTGCACATTGCTTCCTCATAATCATACTTTCATAAGAAAACATTTTCTATCATTTTTTGGCTTCCTAATAGAGAAAGCTTTGTGAATATAAGAATAAAGAATACGATCAGGATTTTTTGAATTTAACAACATTTTATTTTATGTTAGGTCGATTTATCCGGTTTCAGCTCGTTAGATAGATTTTGCTCAAGTTTAAACTAAGATGGTCATCCATTATAAAGTTTAAAATTTAATAAACTTTAAACTGCTTTATCACTTCTCCCCAAAAGCAATGCCAAACATCCGTGATAATAGCTTGATTTATACACAACATTTAAATCCGATAACGTGAGATATGCAGCGACCATTTTTTTTTCTAATTCGAACCAACTAACTCGATTCGAGTGCAAATTTTCAGCTCAATTGTAAACAATTTACGAAACCGGCAGCACATACACATGATTTTTAAAAATCTTGCAGATTGGAATTTTCATATGACTTTCTCATAAAAGTTGCAAATTGAAATTCATATGTCTTTGTAATGATGTTTCTTTATTCGTGAAGGTTCTTTTATGAGAAAGCATTTTCTGCATTATTGGCTTTCTCGTAGAGGAAGCTTTGCGAATAAGAAAGCCGAATGAAAATTTTTATTTTCAACTTTTTTAACGTCAACGTCGTGTTTGACTTTTATGCAAAACGACTGGCCGATTCAGGTTCTGTGCGAAAAAATACTCCAACGCGCTTCACTTTGTTAGATCTGTGCATCTACTTCGTTTAACGAAAATACAGGGTCTTAGAAAAAGATGTTTTCCATTAATCTAATATTTGCCGTTTTGTGGTCATGTCTAATGTATTTTTTCCCGCTGATTACAAATTTCGAACTTATTTTACTGTTGGAAGGATATTCGATGCAGAAACTCTCGTCGGACGTAAAACAAATATTTTCCGAAAAATTAAAAAATGTAAAAATCTTGTAAACGTTTCGATCCATTTTTGCCAAATTTAATATGAAACATTATACAGTGTTAGTCCATTCCCGTGTCAAATTTCAACACGATATCTCCATGTGTACTCGAATTAGACCGTTCTTAGTAACTTTTCAAAAAACAAAAAACTCAAAATCCCGTCAAGTCTGACCACTTCGATAGATTTTTACCAAATTTAATACCAAAAGTCTTCGACCAAAATAGTATATTTGTGTGCAGTTTATGGATGACAGCTCAAACTTTATGCAAGTTAGTGCTACCACAGGGAATTTTCAAAAAATTCAAAGTCGCGTAAAATTTCCAATTGAGCCTCAATCTTCACGAAAATAGCACCGAACGAAGCGATGTGATTACTCTATTGGTGTACCAAATTTGAATTCGCCGTCTCAAACCTGCATGAAACAAATATTGCTGTGGCCATATTTTTAATATAGTTTTTATACTGTTTCATTCTGCTTCTGGTACTCAACAGTAACAATCTTCATTGTCAGAACCGAGATATAAAAACATTGTATTCATTGTTACGTCCATAAAACAGTGTTACCCCTCGGATAACACTGTTTTATTAATTAGAAACAATTTAATTTTCATAAATTAATATTTACTCACGAATCTCATCTCCGCTAAATTTAGAATTAAAATATTTTATTTCAATTTATTTTCTCACGCCCGAATTATGCATCCACAATTTTGTCGTCCGGTCTTTCGATTTTCTCTCTCATGACCGGACGCTAATATCAAATTTCTGCAATCCATATCCGCTCGCGCCAGACGCGAGCGTTCGCTTTATTTTATTTTACTCTTTCCGAGTCTTTTCTGTGCTCGCGCGTGGCGTGCGAGCTCAGCATTTTTGGCCGCTTCACGGCAATTAGTCTTACAGAAATTAGTGAGTCTACATCGAACTCTCGAACTGACCGGTCTTCTACAGGCAGTCTTCATCCAAACCTCGAACGAAACAGTGGACTGGTCTTCCACCAATCTAATAAAAATAATTGCAACTCATGTTTTAAATCAAGTTGTAATCGCGTAATATATATATATATATCGGGACAAGCTCAATTAAACCTATTGAACAAAATAATGGTTTCGCACGGTAATTCAAGTCGTCAATTTATAAATCCGCTTATTTTTAAATAAATCTGCAAAATATTTTTATTCGTCACGGAACAGAATAATTATTCCGTACGGAGAACGGACCCGTCGATCTCGTTGCGTACACGTCTCCTATTTCCTCGACCTCTGAGCCGCGAGCGATAAAGTTTAAAGGGACCTCTTATCGCTGCGGACAAGTTATTCGCATGCCCTTGACTCGACGAGCACATGTCTCATATTTAAACCGACCTCTGAGACCTAAAATTCATTAATAAAAGGAATCTTTCTCATCGCTTCCACGAAAAGCCACGACGGGTTTTAACGTTCGGTGCAATTAAGCGATTACCGGTCAATGGGTTCAGATAGTGGAAAAGGTTTTGTATTAAACATAAATATAAATTTTATTATTCATTGAATATAATCGAGGCAACATTTAGATATTTCGTTCACTTCAGAATTGAATGTTTTAAACGATCTAAATAATCGTAAACGATGCTGCACTTAATAGGCAACCGATATATCCACTAGGCAATAAAATATAGCATGCTCCGTAGCTCGCGCGAGCTCTTTATTACAGCTCACATTGGTATCGAGCCATAGGCAAAAAATCGAGTATACCGTTTATATTACTTTGGATACTTGACTCGGTGATTCGTGATTGCGGCGTAATATGAGAAAAACCACAAGACTGATATGAGACGGATGGTCAGTTGCGGGTGATCAATGATCGAAGGCGAGATGATATATATTTGTAGGTTTATTGGTCGCAGCGAATTGATTGTTAAGAGCAACGGAGAGTGTACCGGTTGGAAGCTCGAGCTGGACTGATGTGAAGCGGGCGTGAAGCCGAGGGTCTGACGCGCGCTTCACAAAGGGAACAAAGTCGCGACAGAGTGTCGCGACGCTCGCGATAAGGGCCTTCTCACGGCTCTAAGCCGTACGGCCGGATGCAGATAACCCGGGAGGGCTTCTGGGTTAATACCCGGTTTTAATAAACGCAGCGGAAAAATAATACCGCTGCGAAGAAGAAAAGTAATACCGGTGCGAAAGAGGCTGGAGCCGTTACAGAAAATTGACATTTTTGATTAGAGTAAAACCAAATATTATTTTGTTGTTTGAAAGCGGCAATTGAATTTCACGCAAATAAATTGCTCACATAACAAATAGTATTTGTTTACTTTAGCAAAGCAAGTAATCAAATAAATATAAAATGAGTAATTTATAAAACGGGATTTTTACGCGTCTCCCTTAAACCACAGAATGCATTTCATATTCAAATTAAGAATTCAGTTTCGAACTATGGTTTGAGCCAACGTCCTGCATTATCACCTAAACAGAGTGCCGGGTTTGCACCGGACTTTGACGTATTCGCGACGAAATTTCGTCGGGCTCTCCTTTATTCGTGTTTCTCATTTCTCCGAGATTCTCTCCACCGAATAGATTCGAGAATCCCGACCTGAATTAAATCTTTTGAGCTTATCTTTAAGCTTATCAGCACAATCTAAACAGGATCGCAAAACCTTACGAACCTTACCTAAACGAGAGCTGGACGGTACCTGGACAGCCGAAGAGCAGTAAAGCGGGAACTATAACGGGCTAACCGAACTAAATCGATAGCCGTATCCGTAAAACATTAATTTATTTGTATTTTTGTGACGGTGATCGAAAAATCACGTCACAATACGTATGTCATGATCCGTAGGTGATCCGTCTAAACCGTATATACAATTTGCCAAAATTATGTACTCAAGTCCAACATAGCCGAATAGGTATGGTCACTATCTACAAGTCCGAGGGTCCCAGGTTCGTATTCCCTCCGATGGTACACGAATCAATAGGGTTTTTTTCTAAGATGTATTTGTTCCTCCATCCATCGATAGAGTATTCCTCCACTAATAAATATTCTGATCCAAGGACAGAATTCGTGATAACATGTTTTTTATTTTTTTAAATAAAAAATTGCATGTTACATTGTTATATAACAACGATATAACACGGTAATATCTGTTATATTACCGTGTTTTATCGTTATATAATATCTGTTATATTACCGTGTTATATTGCTGAGTCGGAAATGGCAACTTACATGTAATCTACATGTAACATTCTCGTAACATTACTTGTTATTTTCAGTTACATTGCTCTTACATTGCTGCTACATTACTGTATTTACTGAGAAGGAACATCACTTTGATGTTCCCTTTGACTTTGCTGAAACTCACGTATGTTGTAGAGCATCAAAAACTAAAAGACACGCATTTCTTATCCGCGGAAAAAGATTTCTAAGAGATGAAATCGCCCTTCGAACTTAGGCATGCCGAGGGGTGATTAGGGGAGACCGGGGCAAAATGGCACAGCGGGGTAAACAGGACTGTGAGGGCGAAACTAATTTTTCCAATCATTTTTGGATGCCCCATTTTGTCCCACTGATCGCCACCATCCAAAAGTTATTGGGAAATTACCTTTTGTCTCGTAATCCTGTTTTGCCCCGCTGTGCGATTTTGCCCCGCTCTCCCCTACGCAGTGTCACCCAGAAAGCGTCAACCGATTTCAATGAAACAAAAACCAAAATATTCCTCATCGAAAACAACGAAAATGCCACGTGAATGGAAGAAAAAAAATTCATTTGCAGGAGTGAACCACCTCCTGATTCTTCAATTTTCCACCCTACATAAAAAACTAACCAACCGAATTGAACAGAACATGTACGATTTGGAAGGACAAGTTAAAATAAAGTTGACGGGTTTTTGCACATTTACAGGAAATCGAGTTGAGGGGGTAAATTACTCATTATCTATTAGTACGTATGTTTGTGCATACATTATCGTTTCTCGTTATTTAAATGTTAAAGAGGTGCTTGCGTTCACTCTTTGTGCTTATCAATAATTTATCGTTATATGTTATCGGCCTTTCTATTAGATTGTATTTCGATCCCGCGCAAATTTCGGATTATATCGAGGATTCAACAGTCGTTCAATCTATAAAACCATGTCAATTATTCCAACGAAATGAATATGACCTTATCTTTTGAGCCAAAATCCTCAATCGATACCAGAGGAGTATAGGATATCATGATAGTCAATATTCATAAATCATACGCCAATATGATAAAAATACTTTCGACGCAATAAGAGGTGTTTTCTACATAGGCGGCTATCTGGGGCAGCGTATTATCTGCTGATATCGCAGCTGGTTCAATAACAACTCTTTCAAATATAATAACCGCAATACATACAGCGATCTTCAATGACTCATTTGGACGGAGTGTCAGTCCGTCAGTCATAATTTTTGATTAAAAAATCAATAGAGCATGAAAGTGAATCCAATCAACCTCATTAAACTTCTCTTGGCTACATTTGAAGCCATAAATATTCCCAAAACTCCGATTAACAATGCAGAAATCGAGGTAAAACAGATTTTTGAAAAAGTCCTGATCGACTGTATGGACGATTATAACGGAGTTGAAATCGAGGAACAATCACTCGATTTTCAAAAGCCATTCTCAAGCAATATGATGTTAAGGGTTAACATCATGTATTAGATAGGGATCTAATACACTATTTGGCAACATCATGAAGGTCCAGTCGATTTTTTAATTTGTTCTGAGGACGAAGAAGACTTAAGCTATGCTTACAAACGCAAAGCTGTCGAATACTGGAGATCCGGTAAGAAGAAAAATTACCGTACTGTACAGAAATTCACAAAATTCAAATCTGTACAACAATTAAGATGCTGGGCAAATCAAATGAACAAAGGCAGGACCTACACGGAGAAATTAGCTCAAATCTCTGAATATACTTTGAAAAGCATGTAAGCCGCTGTAGATGCTGGTTTCATTGTTCATGATATCGACCTTCAAAAGTGGGCTCTACAAGCTCAAAAAGAGAACACGAAGATATTCGTTTTAAAGCTTCTCGTAATTGGCTTTGGAAGTTCAAGAAGTCACATTGTATTGTATCCAGGAAAATTAATAAATTCATAACACGAAAAACTATTGAAGACGAAAAAGTTTCGAGGATTAATGCAGAAAACTTCGTGAATGAAATTAAACCATATATTCAAAAATATGGAGCGGAGAACATATATAACTCAGATCCGAGCGATTTTCAACTGGAAATCCACTTTGGCAGGACTCTGACGATTAAAGGGACTAAACAACTGGATGTATAGTACTGTCTGTATTCTCTACAACTCACAGTTACACGATCCAGCCAACCGTAAATGCAGATGAAAAATTAATTTCACCCCTTTTTATCGTTCTAAAAGAGGGAAAGGTTGAGTTCGGCCCAATCGTGGAAAAAATTTATTCAGGCCAGAAAACGTATTTTTACCAGCAACGTAATCCGGAAAAATTACTTCAAGTATGAACCAAAATGATGGCTACAAAATATTGAACATAGGTTGAATTATACTACATCGATAATCAATATCTTCCTATGATTTCACTTCGAAGTTTGGTTGGAAAAAGTATTCTTATCCGATACCGGCCGTGACGGCGTATTGTTGTAGACTGATGGAGTGGACACTGCTCATAAGATGTTCGAAAAGCAACGCTTGGGGGCAAAAAAAAATTACAAAGATAATACCTAAAGGCACAACAGGGAAAGGCCAACCACTCGACGTTTTGGATTCCGAATATGGAAAAATTTTGTTAGACGTTTTTCCGACAGTGTATTATTACTTAATGTTGATATTAATTCACTCTTGAGAAACAATATAAGCAAACTGCAATCGCTCATACACAATCAACTCTCACCACCCAGATATATATAAACCTTTTTAAATATGCATGGTTCAAAAGTAATGATATAACCGATAAGCCGATAAGACAAGTTCGACAATCCAGTGAGTTTTGGTTTCGGTCAATCGTCTCAAGCACACTGCGAAGTATCAGGTTGTAATAATGTGATCATCATCATATGCTCATGGTGCAAGAAATCTTTGTGCTTGCAACATTTTTTTTTAAAGAGTATCATTTCTGTACGACTTACGAACCATGATAGCTGAAAATTATGACAGTAATGCGCACTTTAACGAATTGCAAAAGGAATTATAAATTATATTATATACTGTAGTGTATGTAGGTGAGCAAGGCGGTAAGAATATATATGAGAGAATGGAGAGTGGGGTGAGTGATAACAGGAGACGTGAAAAGGACGGCAGTCGAATAAACGCGCTTGCCGAAACCGGGTTTTGTTATTTCTCGCCTATGTCCGCAGCGGATTGCCGCTATTCCGGAATACAGCCTGTAACGGGAGCAAATGCCTTTTACAATAATTCTCCGGATTTGCGCACCTCCTTAAGAGGGACGGGCACTCAAACGGAGGGATTCGTGGACTCGAGTGTCTAGGAATTATGGGTTGGTGTGACAGAGACGTTTTTTAAGTGAAACGATACTAATTTTTATTTATCAATTGACAAGCTCTCCTATAATTACAGGTCTTTCTCTTTCTTGAATTGTCTCGTTTCTTTATTATCGTCCAAGCAATTTATTTCCGTTGATGACAAAATGTGTGGAAATCGATTATTCTAATACTCGGATTTTATTTCTTCTTATCACGAATAATTTACTTGCTAGAAGTCAGAATATTAAGTGACAGAATTTATTCACGTATGAGCCGTACGACGCATGCGCGGGCAGCTTCTCGATCGTCGCTGAATCCAGCCCGTCGTCGCGCTCTGCTGTCTCGTTGTGACGTCACGGCACGGCGATCGACGGTGACAGCCCGTTCACCTCGCGAATTGCAATTGGTGTTTATTTCCGCAATGGACGTTTTTACCTTACTCTGATGGTAGAATCGTCTTCCGGAGATGTGAACCTTTCCCCGAGTATGCCTTTTGCTGTCCTTGGAGTTATCGGATTATCCCGTGATACTCGAGGCCTTTCTGACGGTCACTTTGGTCATTTGACCAGTCCCTCTGAATGTCACTTTAGCCGCCCGGTCACTTGCGAATGTCATGCGGTTTTGTTCACTCGTAATGTCATACACTGGTTCGATTTTTACCAGTCCAGCGTTGCACAATTTTTATAAGTTTGAAATTGGCACAGATTTTATAAGTTCGAAACGGCACAAATTTTACGAGTCCGAATCGGCACAGATTTTATAAGTCCGAAACAGCCCAAAATTTATAAGTCCGAAACGGCACGAATTTTCTAAGTTCGAATCGGCGCAAATTTTACAAGTTCAAATCGGCCCAAATTTTATAAGTCCAAACCAGCACAGTTTTTACAAGTTCCAATCGGCACAAATTTTACGAGTCCACTTTTGCACAATTCACTTTTATTTCAAATTTACTCACTGTGTACTTTTCACTGGTAGTCCTTGAGAGTTGTCCGCTGGTAAGGTAGATCGTTGACTGATGATCGACTGCCGAAATCGCCGTCTCTTATACCCTGATTTTGGACTCCCACTCCGTCGGTTTGGCAGATTTCTGGCGGCCTCGCGTCTGCGTGCGGGCGCCTGGTTATTAATTTTCTTATTGGCCGATGGCCTTGCTCTTCCTCTGCCCTCCAATGCCGAATCGGTACAGTCGTGACGATTATCCGGTGTTATCCCCCGAGCTAATGATATGCTCTCGGTCTGCTCGGTCGGTGCCGTGTGCAGCTCGTCGTGTCGTCATTTTCGTCCAATCGTTGAGGCTGACTTTCCCTCGCTTTCGCCTTTCCTCGACCTTGAGCGTGCTTTCGATGTAAGCCCGCTCGGCAGCGCCGCTGTGCTTCCGAATCCTTGCTGATGTTGGCCATTGCGCGTGCGCGTCGCTCGGCATCGATCGAGCCGCCGCTCGATCCCGTCGGATGGCGCTACTTGGCTCTCCGCGTGTTCGTCTGACGGCTGCATCTCTCCTGTGCTGACCGCGTCTCCCGTGCCCTCGCGGTGTGACGTCACCGGGGTCACACGGGAGATTTTATTCTATATGTAAGGGAGTCTCATTCTCCCCCACATTACTGGTGAAGCTCGTCTCGAGCTTCTCCAGTCATGTACTAATGTTCTCTTGTTTTCTCTTCCCTCTAGGGTCTCCAAAGGGTAAAATAACCAATGTTTGTATTTATCTATATATTGTTTTTATTCGACACGTCGGTTTTTTTTTTTTTTTTTTTTAGATATATATTCATATTGCGACGTTGTTGCCCCCCTCTCCGTCGGATTCCGTGCTCGAATTGCTGGCGTAGCCTTCGTCGTCACTGCTGTCGGTCCAGGCGCCCATTTCGTCGACATCCATGTCGGCCTCCTGACCCTCCGGGTCCATGTCCGCTCCTTGGATCTGTTGTCGGAGGGGCACCTGCAGACTGTCACAGTGGTAGCCGCCATCTGTGCCCCAGTCGAACCATGCCGGGTTTGTGCCCCATCGTCCCTGTCCCGTGGCGAGGAGTCGATCCCTGGGGCCTTCCTGCACGTTTCCATGGGCTTCCAAATTGACCCATACGGCATCAGCTCCCGTGTCCCGATCCACCACGTATAGGTCCCACGATTTTTCCTCGAGGTACTCTCGGACGTCTCTACATGCTTCCTGGCTCCACTCCTCCCCGATGCCAGGGCGTAGGGCGTTGAGTCCACAGCCGATCGCTTGGAAAGCGATGGCCCTGTGCTCCATTGGAACCGTGAAGAGTTCCGCGGGTTTCGCATATAGGGCCAGGGCCCAGTCGCCAAGCCAGATGGGTATATCTCCATCTTCCTCCGGCTCCTCGTTCACCACTTCGCGGTAAAATTTTTCGTCGTGCCGGAAGTAGACGGGCGCTCCAGGGTACGTTTCCTCCTCGATGATCGGACGGACATCCGGGTGATTGACACTAGTGTGCGCATAGTAATGTAATAATCTCGCCCGGCTGCCTTCCGAATCTTCCAAGTGGACATATATCCTGCTCGGATTCTGCACGTTGATGACGGTGACGTTTGGATACCGTCCTTCGAGGTTCTGGGCGGGGTAGTTCCGGAACGTAGCCATTTTTTTTTCTGTTGAGGGTATAACGGTATTTTTTTTTTTTTTTTTCGATCGTTCTTATTTTATTCTAATTGGTTTTCTTCTCGTTTATTTTATTTTATTCGATTTTATTTTATTTCCCTCACCTCCTCTCTTCGTTGCCTCTTTTTCCGGTCTTCCGTCTCTTCTTTCTTTCCTTCTATCTGTACTTTCACTTCCTTCGCTTTCTTGTCGCCTGTCACCGTGGTACTGTCCGACGCTGTCGATAATTAGGCTTGATAGGCCGTGAAATTTAACGCGATTACCTTCCCCCCCTTTTTCGTTATCGTGGCGAATTTTCGCTCGTTCGGGAATAGTCCCGTTATGTTTGTATAGCCGGGATTCTATTGTCCCCTGGGCGACCCTGAGCTTCGGAGGCATACTCATGATTCTGGTGATTTCTGCCGGTCATCTGCTTTGCCGCGAGCTTCTCGGTTCTCGGGATTGTTTGTTGTGGTTCTCCGAATTCTTCGCCCTTGGATCCTTCGCCGTCTGTGGTTGCTATCAGAGGGGGGGGGGGGTTCCTCGCGCTCGGCTGTTCGAAAGCTCGTGCGGGCGCCGTGCTGTCTCGATGTCCCGGCCGCGGTGAGATAGCGCGCTCTCCTTTATCGATTCTTTGCTTCTCGATCTTTGCTGCCGGTTATCGGGGTCGGTACCAGCGGTTTCTTCTTCTTTCCGCGAGTGTTATCCTCCCTACGATTCCTTCTGATGTCTAATTTCTTTGTCATTTCTATCCTTTTCTTGTCTTTCCGCATCTAATGTCTTTTTCTTCCGGTTTTTTTTTTTTTTTTTTTTTTACCTAACTTCTATCTTCCCCTTTTAATTATCTCATTCTATCCTTAATCTTTGTTTGTGTCGTTACGTTTATTTTCTTTTGTTTTTTATTTTTATTTTTATTTTTATTTTTATTTTTATTTTTATTTTTATTTTTATTTTTATTTTTATTTTTATTTTTATTTTTATTTTTATTTTTATTTTTATTTTTATTTTTATTTTTATTTTTATTTTTATTTTTATTTTTATTTTTATTTTTATTTTTATTTTTATTTTTATTTTTATTTTTATTTTTATTTTTATTTTTATTTTATCGTTTTCCGAATGTTTTAGTCCTTATTTTTACCCTTTTCCTTATCTTACTTTGACTCTTCTTGTTCCTGTCTTGCTTCTCTCTTCTTTGGTTTTATTTTCCTAATTTCTTTATCTCTAGCCTACCTACTTTTTTATCCTGTCCTAATTATTTTTGTTACTTTTGTCTCGATTTTTGTTTTTGTTTTTCTTAATTCTTTTGCTCGTCGTCTTCCGAGTCGTCCGGATATTTCCCGTTTGTCTTGCTTCGGTACTTCTTCAGTAGGCTCGAGTGGAACTTGCCTCGCTCTCGGTGAGATTCAGGTTCTTCGAGCAAATATGTTGCCAGTCCCACACATGCTTTTATCCGGTACGGACCCTCATAGAGAGGCATGAACTTCGCGGTGACCTTGTCCATTTGGTGTGAGACGTTTAAGGCCTTTACTAAGACGAGTTCTCCCTCTGCGTACGTTGTCATTCGATGGCATTCGTCGAACTTTTCGGCCCTTCTCCTTCCCTTCCGGAGGATTCTTAACTGGACTTCCTCGAGCTTTTTCGTGTAGTCCTCTATTTCGGCTATTTTTCCTCGTAACGCCGGAATCCAATTTTTCCAGGGGCGATGTGGTTTCTTTTTTGTTTGTAGTTCCATCGGAGTGTACTCGGTGGTGTCGTGTGGCGTCTCATTAATACAATCTTGTATTATCGGTACCCATCTGGCCCATGCTGTGTGGCGATCGGTTAGGAAGGTACGGAAAAATCTTCCGAGCTCTCGGTTCACCCTCTCGACAATGTTTCCTTGCGGGTGCCGTATAGACGAGAATACTCCCCGGATGTTTTCATCTTCCAACCATTTTTTCCATGCCTTGGCCGTGAATTGCGTGCCATGGTCGAATTGGATCCTTCTGGGTTTGCCGTATTTCGGGATATAGTCCTCGCTGAGCTTCTTTATGACCGTCTTGGTGTTCGCCGTGCGCATCGGGTATAGGACGACGAATTTCGTGAACGCGTCCAGGGTTACTAGAATGTGCCGAACTCTCCCTGTGGATGTCGGGAGGGGGCCAAAGAAATCGATCGATATTAGATCTCCTGGTCCGTCGGGCACAATCGTCTGCATATTCGCATAACTCGTTTGGACCGCGCATTTCGTTCGCTGACAGGAGTCGCATGTGGCGAGTTGGTGCCTGATGCTTTTCGCAAATCGGGGATACGCGAAGTCTTCATTCAGCATCTGAAAAACCTTGTTCGCTCCGATATGTCCATACATCTCGTGGCATTCCTCGACCAGTCTTCCTTTTATCTCTTCCGGCAAGGTTATCTTCCATTGGCCGGTTTTCGCGGCTTTTTGTAATACTCCTTCCTGGAGTCGATAATTCTTCGGATGGTTAAGCGTCTCCTTTTCATCCTCGAGTAGATTTATAATGGCGTTGAGATCTTCCTGATTCCGCTGCATCGTACCAATTTGTCGCATCTTTTGTGACAGCAACTTCGACGGTTTTTGCACGAGGGCTGCGATAACGATTTTTCCCGGCAGTGTTCCATCGGGCTCGTACGTGTGATCGCGGAGTCGGCTTAGCGTGTCTGCTACTTGGTTCGATTTTCCCGGTCGGTGTTCTACCGTTAAATCATATCCTTGTAACAGCAATGCCCATCTCAACAATCGGTCGCTTGTAAATCTGCACGTTTTCAGAAATGTCAATGCCTTATGGTCTGTTATTATTGTTATCTTCGCTCCTTTAAGATAACTTTGGAATTTTTGCAGCGCCCACACGATGGCGAGTAATTCTTTTTCCGACGTGGTGTACCCGACTTCTGCCCCCTTAAGTGTACGACTGGCGAATGAGATCACTCCGACTTCCCCATCTTCGTCGGTTTGAGACAATGTCGCGCCCAGCGCGTAGTCACTCGCATCCGTCGTCAGGGTATATGGCTTCTTTACGTCGGGATGTTCGAGGATCACTGACTCGCAAAACAGTTGTTTTATTCTTCCGAATGCCGCTTCGTGGTTGTTGGTCCATTTCCAGCTCGTCCCTTTTCTCAATAGTTCCAACAGCGGGACAGTTTTTTCGGCGTGTTTGCTTGTAAACTTAATATAAAAATTTACCAGCCCAAGAAAACCCCGCAGTTGCTTTACGTTTCTGGGACGTGGAAATTCTTTGATCGACTTAATCTTCTCGGGCTGCGGCAGTATTCCTCTGGTCGTTACGACATGTCCGAAAAAAATTTACCTCTTCTCGGAAGAAATGCGATTTTTCCATCTTGAGAGTCATTCCATGTTCGCGGATTCTCGAAAATAATCGTCGGAGATGTTGCAGGTGTTGTCGAGTGTCTGCCGATACCACTAGCAGATCGTCCACGAAATTTACTATAAAATCTCCCGTGTTTTGAAGGACGATGTCTAGTCCTCGAACCAGCGCCGCGGTACTCGTTTTTAGCCCGAATGGCGTAACCGTGAAATCATAGCATTTATTTTCATGTCGAAAAGCCGTGTATTTCCGTGAATCAGGATGTAGCGGTATCTGCCAGAAACTGCTGGTCAGATCCAAGGTTGACATGACCTTTGCGCCCCCGCATTTCTGGAAAATTTCCTCGGTTGGTAGCGCTGAGTCATAATCTCCTTCGAGGTGCTCATTCAATAACCGTGCATCGAGACACAACCTGACGTCCCCGTTAGTTTTTATAACGGTCACCAACGGGTTAATATAGGTGCTCGTTGACCTTTGAATAACCCCTTGAGCGAGCATCTTATTAATTTCGTCCGTTACCTTTCCCCTATACGCCATTGGAACGGGGTAAGAGCGAGATACGAAGGGTTTCTCATCCTTCAGGACGAGCCGATGTTCGTACGCTTGCATCCGCCCAGGTCGTTTCCGAAATATGTCTCGGTATTCATAGACCAACTCTTTGAAGTTCCGCTGAGTCCCGATGTCTACATTGGTGCACTCTAGAAGCTTTTCGTCGACTTCGGCTTCACGGAGACACTCTGAGGCGGGATCTTGTATTTCTCCGCTCATAACGTGTCTTATGATTTTGTCTTCCGGTTCTTCTTCTTCCCAGGTACCTTCGGCTCGAGCGAGCATCGCTCTACTCTCCCCCATTTTCTTATCCCCTTCGGCCATGTTGTCCTGGTTCTCCTTCATCTGCCAGTATCCTTCTACGAGACGTCCTACAACTTTGTCTCTCACCTTTATGACTTTCTCGTGCGTATCGACATACACTCCGAGTCTATCCATTCCGTCGATACCGAGGAGCACGGATCTCTGCAGTTTTGGTACTACCAACAGCGTTACATCTCCCTCTGAATCGTACACTTTTGCTGTGGCCATGACTTGCTGTTTGATCCGTCCCGAACCTCCTCCGAACGCTCCCACCACATTTATCGATATAACCGGTAGTGTTGGACAATTTCGAAAGGCTTCCAAATTCTGTGTGTAGAATTCTTCGGAGATACACGAAACCTCGCTCCCGCTATCGACTAACGCACTGGCCAATGCTCCCTCGAGACCGATCGGCACCTCGGGGCACATTGGGCGTGTTTCGTCATAGGTCACGCCCTCTCCTGGCCGTGGCATATCGAGGAGATAGTCCTGAGGGCTCTCGAAAATTGTTTGGACCCTTTTTTCGGTCCTTTTGGGAATTGCTCCTTGTCCGATAGCGATGACTATTTTGCCCGTCGTCATTGGCACCGAAACCGATGCGGGCCCGACTTGGGGTAGACCATCCCTCCTCCTTTCCTCCACGGCACTGATCTCTTCTTGATCTCGTCCGACCTTCTTCCCCCCTTCTATAGGCTTGGTCTCTCGCCCATTCTTCGGTAACCCTTCTCGTTCTTCCAATGATTCGACATTACATGTTGTCATCGTCTCGTAGTTCGTCGCTTCTTGCCTCGAATTTCTCGCTGCCTCTCTTTCTCTCTCTCTTTTCTCTTGTCGTTTCTGCCAATATTCGTCCTTTCGCCTTTTTCTTTCTTCCGCTTTCCTCTCTTTTTCTTCCATTATTTTCTTATCCCCTTCCCTCTTTTCTTCATCTCGTTTCTTCTTTTCTTCTTCGTGTTTCTTCTTTTCTTCTTCCTTCTTCTTTTCTTCCTTCTTCTTCTTTTCTTCTTCTTGTACCCTTTTTTCTTCATCTCTTCTTCTTTCCTCCTCTCTTCCCCTTTCTTCTTTTTGCACCGCCGTTGCGTCTCGTGGTTTCTCTGCGTGCCTTACGGACGCAACGTTTACGCGTTTCCCTGGTTCGTGGTCGTGAAGTTCGCATTAACGCCTTGTCCCTGCTGCATCGCTTGTGCCGGTGTTGGTGGAGGCGACACGGGGTAGGCTGGTGGCGGGACCGAAAAATTTGGTGTTGTGACCGTCCCTGGTGGTCCTTGCCACTGATTATGATTTTGCGGCGGTACCTGAGATGGGCCATACTGGGCAGTTTGCCACTGGCTTTGCATTCCCCCTCGCTGATGCCACGGGCGCTGTCCGCCCCCATTTCCTCGCCCGTTTCCTCGCTGTGGCCCGTATCCACCTCCGTTCGATCGATCGTTGCCGCGGCTCGCGTTAATCGTGCCCCCGAGATCGTTGCTTTCGAGCAGCTCGATTAATTCACTCACCTTACTGACGTTTCGGACAAGAATCGCCGTCCTTATGTTTTCGTCAAAGTGCTTTGCGAGCCGTCGGATCGTCTCTTGATCGCTGATCGGTTCACTTAGATCGCGAACGTTTCCGATGACCCGAGTCGCGTACTCTGCCTTCGTGAGGCGTTGCCCTTCGACAAAATAAGTTCCATACTCGAGGTGACGCTTTACTTTGTCTTGTAGTTCGCGTCCCCAGTATCGTGCACGGAAAGCTGCCTCGAATTGTGCAATGTTCGTGATCTCGGGTGCCACGAAGTGCCACCAATCCCTTGCCGTCTCAATCATAGCCTCTCCTATCATGCATCGGAACTCAGGGCCTTCTGGCTCGATGGCACTGAAATGATCCCGAAGCGTCTTTAGGTATTGCATCGAGCGTTCGACGCCATCGCCCTTAAACGTCGGGAGCTTTTTTGATGCCACGTATGCCTTACTGGCGTTGAGGCCGCAGATCGTTGTGTTCCCGAGCATGGTTTGGGAAAAACCTGCTTGTGCCCTTTCCGCATATTCCCGTATTCTTCGGGCGTTCTCCTCGGCCTTTCTCAGCGCCTGTGTCGATTGATCCGTTACTTGTTCTAGTTTCCCGATCATGTCCACGATGGTGACGTCTTGTGCTGCGAGTCGGTCTCGAACGAGATCGTTCGTTGGCTCTTGTTCGTCCCTTATTATGTTGTGCATATTTTCTACTTTTTGGTCCGTATATCGCTCGACATCCTGGGCTACTTTAGTTAACGCGTCGAGCATCTCGGTTTTTATCTCGGTACCCCGAGCGACGCATGCCCTTTCTTGGTTTTTCTGGGTTCCTTTCAGCTCGGCAAATTCCTTTTTGTTGTCCGCCGCCATGCCCATGAATAGTTTAACGACGTCCTCGAGTTTTACTGCGCCGCTCCCGTTTCCACCCGCTTCCTCCGTCCCTCTCGTTTCTTCCGTCGGGTTTTCCATCCGATCGTTTTGACTCGGTGGTGTATCGCCGTTCTGGTGCGTTATTATTGACATTCGGTTCAGTCCCTCCTGGTTCCGGATTCCTATGTGTCCAAGCATGTGGTCGGCGGTGGTCGATTCCCAATTCATGGTTAAATTGGTCGCGTTCGCATCCACAATACTTTTTTCGGAGTCGGAGTCCTCGACCGCCGACGTGTGGGTATTATTAGGCTCTCCTTGTCACGCAGTTCCCGGCGAGCGCGATGGATCTCCTCTTCACATTCCATCAGTTCGAGTTCCCGGAGTTCTTGACCGACCGATTTTACCGACATTGTTTCGAATTAATTGGTCCGATTTTAATTTGAATTGCGACTCTGACACAACCAATTCCGTTTTGCTCGAGCCCCACGTTGGGCGCCAAATGTAACGGGAGCAAATGCCTTTTACAATAATTCTCCGGATTTGCGCACCTCCTTAAGAGGGACGGGCACTCAAACGGAGGGATTCGTGGACTCGAGCGTCTAGGAATTATGGGTTGGTGTGTCAGAGACGTTTTTTAAGTGAAACGATACTAATTTTTATTTATCAATTGACAAGCTCTCCTATAATTACAGGTCTTTCTCTTTCTTGAATTGTCTCGTTTCTTTATTATCGTCCAAGCAATTTATTTCCGTTGATGACAAAATGTGTGGAAATCGATTATTCTAATACTCGGATTTTATTTCTTCTTATCACGAATAATTTACTTGCTTGAAGTCAGAATATTAAGTGACAGAATTTATTCACGTATGAGCCGTACGACGCATGCGCGGGCAGCTTCTCGATCGTCGCTGAATCCAGCCCGTCGTCGCGCTCTGCTGTCTCGTTGTGACGTCACGGCACGGCGATCGACGGTGACAGCCCGTTCACCTCGCGAATTGCAATTGGTGTTTATTTCCGCAATGGACGTTTTTACCTTACTCTGATGGTAGAATCGTCTTCCGGAGATGTGAACCTTTCCCCGAGTATGCCTTTTGCTGTCCTTGGAGTTATCGGATTATCCCGTGATACTCGAGGCCTTTCTGACGGTCACTTTGGTCATTTGACCAGTCCCTCTGAATGTCACTTTAGCCGCCCGGTCACTTGCGAATGTCATGCGGTTTTGTTCACTCGTAAGTTTGAAATTGGCACAGATTTTATAAGTTCGAAACGGCACAAATTTTACGAGTCCGAATCGGCACAGATTTTATAAGTCCGAAACAGCCCAAAATTTATAAGTCCGAAACGGCACGAATTTTACAAGTTCAAATCGGCCCAAATTTTATAAGTCCAAACCAGCACAGTTTTTACAAGTTCCAATCGGCACAAATTTTACGAGTCCACTTTTGCACAATTCACTTTTATTTCAAATTTACTCACTGTGTACTTTTCACTGGTAGTCCTTGAGAGTTGTCCGCTGGTAAGGTAGATCATTGACTGATGATCGACTGCCGAAATCGCCGTCTCTTATACCCTGATTTTGGACTCCAACTCCGTCGGTTTGGCAGATTTCTGGCGGCCTCGCGTCTGCGTGCGGGCGCCTGGTTATTAATTTTCTTATTGGCCGATGGCCTTGCTCTTCCTCTGCCCTCCAATGCCGAATCGGTACAGTCGTGACGATTATCCGGTGTTATCCCCCGAGCTAATGATATGCTCTCGGTCTGCTCGGTCGGTGCCGTGTGCAGCTCGTCGTGTCGTCATTTTCGTCCAATCGTTGAGGCTGACTATCCCTCGCTTTCGCCTTTCCTCGACCTTGAGCGTGCTTTCGATGTAAGCCCGCTCGGCAGCGCCGCTGTGCTTCCGAATCCTTGCTGATGTTGGCCATTGCGCGTGCGCGTCGCTCGGCATCGATCGAGCCGCCGCTCGATCCCGTCGGATGGCGCTACTTGGCTCTCCGCGAGTTCGTCTGACGGCTGCATCTCTCCTGTGCTGACCGCGTCTCCCGTGCCCTCGCGGTGTGACGTCACCGGGGTCACACGGGAGATTTTATTCTATATGTAAGGGAGTCTCAAGCCATACATATATGCCGTACAGCCAGTCAAACCCAGCAATATTCCCCAGTATTCTGTATTTGAACAAGCTATTTTTTATCAGTAAATAACGCGAAACTCGTGAATGGGCCATTCTACATAACAGCCGGTCACACCCTTAATTATGAATAAAGCATCGTGCGAAGCGCCTGCATTGACTTCGGCTAACAGGAATGTTTTGGATCGATTCGGACATTTAAATGACGAGTAACGAGAATGTATGCACAAATATACCTACTAATGGATAAGGGGTGGTTTACCCCCGTAAACCCTTTTTCCTGTGAATGTGCAAAAACACGTCAACTTTTTTTTAGTTCCAAATGGTACACGTCCTGTTCAATTTGGTTGGTTAGTTTTTTGGTGGAAAATTGAAAAATCAGAGGGTAGTTCACCTCTGTAAATGAATTTCTTTTTCAACTTCACGTGGAATTTTCATTGTCTTCAATGAGGAGTATTTGGGTTTCTGTTTCATGAACATCGGTTTACGCCTTCTGGGCGAAACTGCATAATCACCCCTTGACATGCCTAACTTTGAAGGGCGATTTCACCCCCTAGAAATGTTTTCCGCTCATAAATAATACATGTCTGCTAATTGTCGATTCTCTACAACATACGTGAATTTCATCAAAATCGGAGGGGGACATCAAAGTGACGTTCCTTGGTAGAAGGGTATCTCAACAAAACTTGATAGCGATCAATATATTGTTGTATACGAAGAACCTGAGCCTCCTAAAGGCGAGAAGTATCTTCTTAAATGAAAAATACTTGAAATCAACGAAAAAATATACTTAAAAAAATCCTGCCTAAAGTTCTTAAAATTCGTTATCTGTTGCAAAAAACCGAGATGTTTCTCAAAACAATCATAAAAAAATATCGAGAATAAATTTACTGACATAAGCCGAGTTATGGTAAACAGAAATAAAAAAAACCTCTTAAAACGAAAAAATCTGCCAAAACAGATGTTTATCAAATCAGTTTCTGAACAAAAAAATTCTTCCAAAAAGCCGTTTATCAAAGCATTAAAAAAAATATATATACGACGTGGCCATACGGCATTGCCGCTAGTCGACATCCAGAGCCAGCCCCAAACAAATAACTAACTAACTAAAAAAAATATGTGTATTGAAATCTCAACAAAAAAAAATAAAAAATTGAAAAGAAATCAAACCAGCCAAGTAGTAGTACATACAAAAAAATTCTTGAAAAAATATGTTTATCAAAACAATTTTAAAAAAAATACAAGATGCAAAAAATCTTGAAAAAAAACTTGGCTTGCCAGGTTTTTTTTTACAATTACAGTTACTGCAGTTATTACAGTTACTTTCCCTCTCCCTCGATTATTTGAATGAACCATGTACGACAGCTATTGGAAAAAAAACTGGCACGCCAAGTTTTTTTTTTCAAGATTTTTTGCATCTTGTATTTTTTTTTTAATTGTTTTGATAAACATATTTTTTCAAGAATTTTTTTGTATGTACTACTACTTGGCTGGTTTGATTTCGTTTCAATTTTTTATTTTTTTTGTTGTTGAGATTTTGATACACATATTTTTTTTAGTTAGTTAGTTATTTGTTTGGGGCTGGCTCTGGATGTCGACTAGCGGCAATGCCATACGGCCACGTCGTATATATTTTTTTTAATGCTTTGATAAACGGCTTTTTGGAAGAATTTTTTTGTTCAGAAACTGGTTTGATAAACATCTGTTTTGGCAGATTTTTTCGTTTTAAGAGGTTTTTTTTAATTAACATATTTTCTGAACGACCATACAATTTTTAAGTATTTGGCGTACCTTTTTACTTTTTTTTAAAAGTTTTTTTTTGCTTTGATTTCATCTATTTTTGACATCCAGTCATGTAGTTTAATTGATTATTACCAACATACTGGGAATAAACCGAATCATCTTCCTGTAAAATATATTCGTGTAACATTTTGTAGTGACGAAAGGCACCTTCGACACCTTGAGTAGCTGCTCTTGATGCTCTGGACCTTCGAAGGCAGCTGTGTCAGGATCAGAAGGTAGGTTTCATCATGCGTAGCTAACAAAAAACTTATCTCTCTCTCGCATGATGGATAAAGACATCTTTTGATGCTGACGCAGTGCCTCTGAAGTTCTAGCGCATCGATGGCATCTGTATGTGGAGCTGGCGATGCCTTTCGCCACTATATGCAAAAATTATGTATATAATAAATTATCAATTTTCACTGCGAGCCTTCAATTATACATCGACAAGGGGAAATGTCTCAAATAGACTGTCAGCGCTGTCAGGAAAAGATTTCTTCCTTGGTTTGGGTATATGTAAATAAGTGCATGTTTTGCTAACAGAGCATAGATTCCATTTTGAAAAAACCAAATCATTTTCCTGTAAAATATATTCGTGTAACATTTTATGGTGACGAAAGGCACCTTCGACTCCTTGAGTACCTGCTCCTGCTGCTCTGGACCTTTGAAGGCAGCTGCGTGAGGATCAGAAGTTGGTTTTCATCATGTGTAGCTGAAAAAAACTTATCTCTCTCGCATAATGGATAAAGACATCTTTTGATTTTGACGCAGTTTGTCAGAGTGCGTCTGAAGTTCCAAAGCATCTAGGGCATCTGTATGTGGAGTTGTATATGCCTTTCGCCACTATATGCAACAAGTATATATAAAAATATAAATAATTTAAATTTTCACTGCGAACCTTCAATTCTTAAAAAAAAAACACAGAATCATCGCTCTGTATTATTTGGACTTATATCGAAGGCCATGGTTTGCCAGTTCCGTCAGTAAAAGATTTATTCCCTGGTTTAGATACCTATCCAAACAGAGGTAAATAAGTTCATGTTTTCCTGACGGAGCGTAGATTCAATTTTTTTAAACTGAACCATCTTTCTGTCAAATATATTTAAAAATATCAATTTTTGACGAAAGCCAAATTAAAACGAAACTTCAAAAATAGGTTAGTCATAAAAAGATCGAGGAATTAACTTTAAAAAAAGTCACATCCAACACATTATTATTTATTTATTTTTTACAATATGAATCAAGTTTTTTCCACGAGTTATTTTTATTTTTCATTCACGATACGAGTGGACACATTCACCTTTTTTTCATTCCGAACCGAACATCCCATATATCACATATCACACTTATTTTCTTAACAAAAAAGAATTTGTTTTGCCGAGCGATTAACCGAAGCGCGAAGTGCGCTGCGCTGATATACGACGAAATCCAAGAGAGATGGGTAAACAGAGACGGGTAGAGAGAAAGTACCAGACGGATGCGAGCATCCGAGAGAGATGGAAGATGAGTCAGCTGGCGGACGTCTGCGCAGTAGACGCGAGGACTCACATCACATCACATCACATCACAGGACAGGACACTTTTATAATATTTTCGGACCTCAAGAGGGACACGATGCCCATATCTCAGCATCTACCACAAAGTTATAATCGGAACTGGGCGCGTTGGAAAGCTTGTGTCTTATATATATGAAAAGGGGTCGTCAGAATTCCGATCCGGTACTTCGTTTCCGAGAAAATCGGGAAGCAAGAATCCACTTCCGGCATTTTGGAGTATATATACTTGGTAGCGTCTCGTCAATTCGCTTAAAAACTTTTTTTAAGTACTTGGCGTCGAGACGCTACCGTGTCTCTTGATTTATACAGATTTATATATATTCAGTATCGTAATCATGTTACTTTAACTCAAAAATCCAGTAAGAAAAAAAAATACTTGGTGCATCCTTTCTTTTGCTGCAATAAACGCACACTCCGTAAATTTCTGTTTGCGGATGCACCAAGTATTTTTTAAATAAAAAGGATTAAAAACTTCGTGTTTGATTTCGAATTTTTTATCACGATTTTTACGAAATAATACTAAATTACATGTATACATATGTGTATACGTCTGTATACACTTACTTGGCTCATGTGATTTAACATTTTTTCGAAAGTGTTTCTTAAACAAATTTTTTTGTCGGAGAAAACAGACTTAAAGGACTTGGTGTAACATTTTTACTTTTTTCAAAAAAAGTTTTTTTTCACTACATACTTAGTATGTATATATCTATATACCCCTACCTGTCTCATGTAATGTTTATTTTTCAATTTTTCTTTTGCGCGATTATTTTGATGAACATTTTTTTGGAAATTTTTTTCTTTTTTACCTTTGGTTTAAAGATTTTTTATGCATAACTTTTTAGCACAAACAACAAATTTTAAGTACTTAGCGTACCATTTTTACTTTCTTGAAATGAAAGTTTTTTTCTGGTTTAAATTCTCTACACGTATCAATTTTTGAGCGAAATCAAAGTCGATTTCTCACTATTCACATATCAGGTGTTCGTCAAAACGTTAATTTCACACATACTATATTCAGGTTTTTTCGTCTTTAAATTCAAATTTGTTCACCATATTTTTATTGAGCTGAGATTCGATCCAACGTCGACTCGATGCAACATAGATCCGATGTAACGTAAACCCGATCTAACTTAGATCCGGATTTGCCTAGACCCATTCTGACGATATTATTTACCAACTTCACGTCCCTATTATGTACCGACTTTACAGTGGACTGGGGGCACAATCATACAAATAAAGAAACCTACAGTTTTTTACAATACATATAAGATACTTAAAATATATTGCAAATATATTTTGCACATGTATGTTGCATATAAATTGTTTCATGGGCGACAAAAAGGTTACTCCGAAAAGAAATCTCATGCTAGTGTAGTGAAACTCCTACGTGTCCGTGCGTAGAATACAGCAATTCTCGTTATAAGCTACAGTGTGGATAACCGAGGGAAAGAGAAGTCGTGGGTAATGTGGCTCACCGAGAAGATAGCGTTATGTTCGGTAGACCGATCTTCGTCGAATAATTTTTTACAATCCTTTTTATTTTGTATTTCGCACCTCTGCTGCTCTTGCTTATAACTCAGGCTGCGGAGTTCGTTCGCAGACTGGGTCGATGATAACACTAAAACAAGTGATACGAAGAGACACGAACTATGAGCACAGTGGTAGCTCGCATGTCGGCCTCCATGAGTCTGTAGCATGCGGAGGTGCTGTTAAATATTATTCCACGTCGGGATGCGATGAATTATTGAACGGTGAGTAGCCATAAAGTGGGAAAACGTATGTACTATATGTGCGCGCTATTCGCTGGCCTAGCGCACTATAGTGCTTAGTTGATCTACCTCGGGCGCGGACTCAGATACACACGAGACGGAGTATGTGCAAAGAGTTGATGATGCCTACGAGCGCGTGGTTAACACACATGGCTGATACACCAATAGAAGAAGACTGAAGAGATGGAAAGTGTGAGGCGAAAGAGACAGTATTTGTAGCTAACACATAATTACACATAATTGAATTTGACAGTCATCCTCAGAACATCTTCGAGAAGTCCTGCGTCCCCGTTTCTATCTTCGTCAGGTTTCTTTGAAACGGGTTAACCTACTCTCAATTGAGAAGAGGTGCTAAGAGAAGGGGATGAGAGTGTGAGAGGCATACATGTTTATAAGAAAGGTTCTGCGTAATTCACAATATGTATGTGAGAGTTGAAGTTAGCAGAAATTTCAATATGATAATAAAAAAATGTAATACTGAAACAAGATGTTATAATATACCTAATCCATCCAAAAGTCTAGCCGATTGTTTGTTGAAATAGTGACCTCTTAATTTTTATGAAAAATACGAGTTAACGTTGTAAGTGTAAAAACTACTAAAATAGGCCTATTTAAAATGCTACAATAAACTATAAAATACTTTTTTTTATTCTACGGTAAATGCTTAAAGCAAAAATCCTTTTTTTTTTTTAAGTAAAAAGGTACGCCAAGTACTTAAAAATTGTATTCTCGTTCTGAAAATATGTTTATCAAAAAAAAAAAAAAATTGCCGAAACAGATGTTTATCAAAACAGTCTCTTAACAAAAAAATTCTTCCGAAAAGACGTTTATCAAAGCAATTTTTTAAAAATCAAAAAAATATGTATCTAAATCTCAAAAAAAAAAAATCGAAAAGAAATCCAATCAAACCAGCCAAGTAGTAGTACATACAAAAAAAACTTTAAAAAAAATATGTTTAGCAAAACAATCTAAAAAAAAAATACAAGTGTAACGGCTCCAGCCTCTCATTACCTTTCACCTTCGCAGCGGTATTACTTTTCCGCTGCGTTTAATACGCAGAAGCCCTCCCGGGTTATTTGCATCCGGCCGCACGGCTTAGAGCCGTGAGACGGGCCTTATTGCGGGCGTCGCGACACTCTGTCGCGACTTTGTCCCGTTGTGAAGCGCGCGTCAGGCCCTCGGCTTCACGCCCGCTTCACATCAGTCCAGCTCGAGCCTTCAACCGGTACACTCTCCGTAGCTCTCAGCAATCATTACGCTGCGACTAATAAACCTATAGACTCGTTACATCTTGCATTCCATCATTGAAATACCCGCATTGCCATTCTATTACATGGTGTCAGAAGTGCCGGAACCACATAAACACGTCCACATTTTTAAAAAAATATAAAAAATAAAGTTTTTAACGGTAAAAAAAAAAAAAATCTGTCACCCGTGTACATCTATTACATGGTGTCAGAGTGGGCGTTCCATCCAAACACGCTACACAACTTTTTTACCAAAAAAAATAATAATAATTTTGATTTTTAAAAAAAAAAAATTTTTAATTCGATCGAACGCCAGTGCTCGAGCGGAGCTCGCACCCAAACCGGAAGTAGAAAAAAGAAAAAAAAACAGATATCAACAGTGAAAAAAAATATAGTGCGACGAACCAGAAAAAAAAAAATCTTCAACAGTCAAAAAAAAAAAAAAAAAAACAAGAGAACATATCAACAGTGAACAAAACACTGTGGATAATAATAAAACAAAAACAGAAAATGAAAAAATAAACAATAAAAAAAAGAGTGAACGAAAAACAATGAAAAAAATACCATCTCACCGATAGTGCTCGAGCGTAGCTCGCACGACACTACGGAGTGAAAAAAAAAACAAATAAAGTGAACTACCAAACAAAAAAAAAAACAACAGCGCATAGAGCTCGGTGATTAACGACAAAAAAAAACCAAAACCCGTGCTCGAACCCAGCTCGCACGATACTATAACAGTGGACAACCGAATAGTGACATTCAGTGAAAAAAAAAAAAAAAAAAAAAACCAGTAATTAACACACACAAAAAAAAACACCTCATTCCGCCTATTGTGCTCGAGCTCAGCTCGCACAACACAATACAAAACAAACAAAAAAAAAACGACATAGAAAAAAAAAGAAAAACACAATGGAGAAATAGGAAATTATCGATCAACGCAATCAACAACATTCAGCACCAACACCTATACAGCATTTATTTAATAAGAACCCAGAAGGAAGTTTCATAAATACATAAATCGAAGGAAGGAAGGAAGGACGACACAACAGGGAAAGCCAAAAAAAAAAAAAAAAATGTGTCTAACCATAACCGACCAAAGTTGAATAAAATTATTATTTATCCTCATCGTACACGTAAGTACAAACCAATTAATTAAAATATTTTTGTTATTATTATTATTTGACAGTGTGTAACGTATATTGAGCCAATTATTATTATTATTTGTTTTCAAATTTGCAATTAAATACGTGAAAAATGAAAGTCGATTTACGAAAACGTATCGCAACAACCTTGTTATGTACTCGTGGCGCATGTCACGCCGTACGACCGCCGTAGCTCATGGCATCACACGGGAGAAGTAGAATTTCCCTTTTTCTCTACTACACGTCAATTCTCTTTTTGCCCTTTTTCACCCTAATACAAAGTAAACGCGCCTCACGTAGATAGCAGCGAATAATAAAAAAAAAAATTAATACAACATTTATAGAGATACACAAAAAAAATATAACGAAAAATTGAAAAAATTATATCGATGCGAAAGAAAAAAACAATTTTGAATAAAACAAATCGAATAGAGTATTACAAATATTTATAAACAATATTTACCAAAAATTATTAATATTAATACCCTTTTTTTAACTCAATAAATTTTCAAACCTTTTTGAACCATAACAAAATCTTTTTTTTTAAATTCTCATAATTCAATTAAATTTTTCATACATAACTTCGAAATTTATTTGTCTTTGGCCTTTATCAATATTTCGTTTTATCCTGCGAATATCAAATAAATCCAGTTTCGATTTCAATCAATTCTTTTTTCACATATTCAATTAAATATTTTAGCATATGCAATTTAAAAAAAAATATATATATAATACAAAATTCAAACTTACAATTAGTACATAATTCTGAAAAATCGATCAAACAACAATATCATCAACAATGGCGACCAATAGTATTGCGTTTCGCGATGTTTGCAGCGCAATACCATCATTTAATGGTAAAAATATTCCGGTTCGCGACTTTCTACGCATTTGTAGAAAGGTAGCAGAGATGGTTCCCGAAGTTGACCAATCGCTATTTTTAAACGTAATTTATCTAAAACTATCTGGATCGGCTGCAGATATAGCAGATTCAAAAACGCATCTTACACTCGAAGCGCTTCTGAGAGATCTCAGAAATGCCTTCGAAAAACCAGTAGAATTATCCGACTTAGAATTGGAATTAAAGTCTAATGCACAAAATTACAACGAGTCTGTTAGAGACTACGCAATGCGTACACGAAAAACTGCCGAAAGAATCGAAGAACAACTCAACGAAGTATACACAGAGCAACACCAACAACAGTATCTGCTAAACAGAATACAAGAAGCAAGGCAAACAGCGATAAAAGCCTTTATTCGCGGATTATTCGATCACATTGGAAACATAATCATGCAACAAACATTTCTAACCTTGAACGATGCAATTAATGAAGCAGCAAATATAGAAAACGAACTCGCGCGTAGGCGAACGCTTCATCACACGCGAAGCCGCGAAAAATTCGAAGCTAGGGAAAATAGTCCCAATAAAGCGAAAATTCATTTCGCACAGTGGAACAACCAACATGGACGCTGCACCGAAAAAGATATGCGCGAAAACATTCATTCACGATCCGATAACTATCAAAATCGTGACAGAAATTCTCGAGTGCAATTCAACTATCGTGATAGAGACTCACACAATCGACACGTCTATCGCAAGCGACATTCACGAGATTGTAACTACCAAAACAATTCGCGCTATAATTATAACAATCCACGTGACAATCAAAACAACTCGCGACAAGACGATTCGCGAGATCGCAATTATCAAAACGACCGAAAATATCGTGACAACGCGCGCGACCGAAATTATCGCGACAACTCGCACACTCGAAAGTACCAAGACAGTTCACATGATCGAAACTATCGAAACAGATCACGAGATAGCAGTCTCAGCGATTCGCGAAATCGCCAAATATCCAATCAACAGTCGAGCCTCGATATAGCACAGGTCGAACAGATTTTTCAACGCCTACTTAAACAAAAAGAAGCAAAGTGCTCCACGAGACTTCGCAACAATAATCAAGTCTCAACAGTGTATGACGCAAACGCCGAAAAATCTAAACGTTCTCCCTAAACAGACAAAGCAACCACAAGAAGAAACAAACCAATTACCGAAAATGGAAGAATCAAAACAAATAACGGAGAGTGTACCCACAAAAATTGATTCAAATATTCACAACGAAACACCGCAAACAGAAACATCAGAAAACGAAGCTGAACTCATAAAAATACCTACATGGAAACAGACCAGGCAAATATTAAAAGGAAAACGCAGAATCAAACTACAATGGAAACCGATCGAAAAATGTCTAACGGACTCATCTGAAGACGAAGGAAGTAGGCAACAACCACGCAGACAAATCAGGAAACGAGATAATACAGAAATAAAATATAAATATACGGATATAGAAGATAGCAAAACAGAAGATGAAGAGGAAAATGAAAAAAGCCCAATGAGGCAACAAAACGGAAACAACCCAACGAGGCAACAAAAAGAAAAGAGCCCAATGAGGCCAAATAAAACAAAAAGCTTATCGCAGCTGAACAAAAGCGAGATTCGTGAAAAAGTCAGCCCTGACGGGAAAGCCGGCTACTTATACGGTGACAGCTACTTAAACGAAACAGAATCCAAAAACGTAAATTTCAACAAACAAGGATTCAAACTGTTGCCGACGAACATCGGAGAGTCGTCTGGTGACGAAAATAGTGGTAAACCACCCGTGAAACCAACCTTCAGGTCACCTCCAACAACTACGCAAGAAAAGGATAACCCTCCGAAAGCCGCACAAATATCAGTACAACTTGACAACTCACTGCCAACTCGTGACGAAAAAATACCAAATTTGGAAAACTCAGTACAACCATCAATACAACTGAATCCCGAAATGTCACAAGAACATAAAGACGTTGCGAACCTCGAAAATCAATCAGTAAATAGCGATAAAGCAAATGAAACACTATCACCACCAATAGCATTAGATTCGCGAAAAATCGCTCTACCTTGGCATCGAGAAACAAGGGCATCGGAGAAAAATGAAAACAGCATACCACAGGAAGTACCACCGAACTTCCGATCACCACCGATTTCCAGAAACGCCTCAGAACTCGGAAATTTACCATTGCCTTTCAGCTGTATTGAATGCACAACGAAATCCAAAATGGATTCTCCATCACCCGTGCATTCCAATATTAGACTACCATCGATAAACGCTGAACGAACAAATGATTGTGAACAATATCCTGCACAAACACCAGTGCAACCGAACTTCAGGTCACCACCAATACTTCATGGTGACATAAAAATTGATAGACCAAAAGCTAACAATTATCAACCAATGATACTAATACCGCGCAACAAAGTGCTACCAGAAACGATCAGTAACCTTCTATCGAAACTAACATCAAATCGCAGAATATCGCCTGGAAGCGCATAATACGCATTCGTGGCTTAAACAAACATCCCGATCATCGACAAAAAAAATCATAAACAATAGGAGAATATTCATTAATATTTTAGTTAAGACTAGATATAAGACAAATGAACTACACGTACAGACAACACACACATCTTATACATAGTAAACATTCGAAACATTTAATAAAACAGATACTCAGAAAAACCGGAAACACACAGAATGTAGATAAATACCAAGCCATCCAGACACTTAATAGAACCAAACGAACTGCAAATTATTTTTTCGGAATACCAGAAAATACGATAAACCATAGTGATAGGACTACACTTCTTAAAAACAAATCACAACTAAACAAATATGCACGAAACTCATATACTTATTCACTCATAAATTTAACGTATATTTATGTCCAATATATTAATACTCCAATATAATCGAGCAAACATCAAAACATTCAACTATAAAATTTACTTTATAAACCGTAAAAATGAGAAAAACGGAAGAAAAAAAAAGAATAAAATTGAGACAATGACAACCTAACAAAACAAAACCGGATGTTTTTATACAATGTCTGACTGCGCTGTAACGTGCTCCGCGACGCGTACTACATTAATAAAAAAAAAGAAAACGAAAAAGAGTAACCCTTTATATGCACTCAATAACTCCTATGGGAACAATAGCATTTCATTTAGTTTAATTTCTCTTTCTCAGGTAATTCATTGTCTACTTTTTGGTCAATATATTTATACTATGCTTCATTATTAATATATATTGTGATCATACCTTTTCGTGTAGTCTCCCAAAACTGGGTCGATCTGTGGAGTAAGGGGGGTGAAGGGAAGGGGGAAATAACGGTCCGAAGTTTTGTGTAGGAAACTAAACTATTATATCCTTCAACAGTTCAACGTATCAAAAATAACAGGTAATAACAAAAGAAAAGAAAAAAGAAACGAGGTCGGGGTCTTACAACAAAAAAGGGGGTAGGGGGTACGTTAATGATAATCGGGGAGGGAAATAAGAAAAGAGCTTAACAGCGTTAATCGAATGTAACAAACGAAGAAAACAAAAGAAAAGGGGAAACGGAAAAATCAAATAATAATCGCAATAATCAAAGAACTGAACTTAAAAGAGCTTACACAAAAAAAAAACGATGTTTAGCATAAGTATCGGGACGGCAGGGGGTTGGGGTCGGTCGCACGGAAAAAGGGGGGCTGGCCGGTGAAACACTCTACACAAAAATCTCGATTGGGCTAAATCGAAAAGATAATGACTCGAAAAATAATTAAACTCAAAATAAATTTGTCAGTTGTTTTTGGGCGCCAGCTACTTTCTCGGCGTAGCACCGTAACTCACAGAAAAAAAAAGAAAGACAATCGGCAAATTTGCGCGGCACGCGGCTAGCAAGGAACGGGGGGGGGGGGGAGGGGGATGAGACTTCTCAGGTCGGGGACACTGTTCCAGGGCTTCTTGACAAATTACCTCGGCACACAAACTGGTAAAAATTACAATAATGAAAATCGGTAAATACTCGCAAAAATGCGTCTCGGGGAACGGGGAAGAATAATAATAACTTGTAGGAACGCACGCGGAAAAATCCCGCGAATACCACCACTCACGCGCACGTGTTTGAATAACTCGGAAATGTCGGCGCACGTGGCGGCCGGTACTCGACGGTCGAAAAGTTTCACAATAAAAACGCTTACAATTACGAGAGAAGAGGGCACAGGTCAATGTTCAGGGGTCGGGAAGATGGGAAAAATCGAGAAAGGGGCAGGCGGGGGAAAACTTATGCGCTACTCACGCAACCTGGTCACTCGTAAAATATCGGTTACAAAACCGTCCGATATTTCGCACAATATTCCTCTCAATATTCCTCGATTTGCCTGGTAGTAGATATACAAGGCGGGTTCTAACGCACGAGCTCTGCACCGACATTTACCGACACTTTTTAGCCGAGACTCGAACCACTTAGCTGAGACTCGAACCACTTGGCGGCGGGCGGTGGGTTGGTGGTTGGGTGGTTGGGTGGCGGTGGGTGGTGGGTGTGTGGGTGGGTGGGAGGTTGGTGTGTGGGTGGGAGGGAGGTGGGTGGTGGGTGGGTAAGTGGTTGAATTATTATTTAATTTATTTATTTATTTATTTATTTTGTTCTTAGAATGAATCGCTTGGTCACACACGCACACCAAGGCCTGTCAATTATCACCTATAATATAAACATTAATAAATAAACACACCCGAGTTGAATTCGAATTTTCATGAAGTGGTTGTTTAGACGATAATATATACAAACACTTCAAATATCTTAGACCACTTGTCACTCTTGAAATTTATGACTGCGATAAACATTTATAAACAAATGTTGAATAGAACAGTTATGCCCAATGAATGCATGATGAGTCAGACCCTTGTTCGTCGTGAGACGCAGAGCTCCGTGAGTCAGACCCTTGTCCTCAAAATTTCTTATAGGGGGAGGGTTTAATTAAACAAACATCGTCGCACCGAATATTCAACGCTTTATATCGTGGTGTGTTTATAATATTGAGTGTATAAGACTCGATAGTCGTGAGACGTGGAGCTCATTTCTTAACTCGAAGGCAAGATGAATTCAATCGATGGTGTACTCGCGGTTCATAATATTAAAAATCCGTGGGAATTAACGAAGGCTGAGCTGAAAAATATCACGAAACCTCAGCTTTTGCGGCATTGGAGGAAGCAAATTCATCGTCCACGTATCAACGGAAAATGGATTTCTCTGCAATCAACGCGGTGGGCAAGATGGCGGAATTCCTTCCAACGAGGAAGCTGAAAGACTGGGAGGTGCAGCTGGACCATCCAATCACTCACATCAAATTCGTAGAAACGAAATACGGCAAGAGAATCGTCGTCGAAGTGGACAACGAATTCGCCACATTCCTTCCTGCCAGACTTGTGAAAGCTCTCGACGCGGATAAAGAACAATTTCAAAAAATTGTGGACGCTGCACAGGCTGGAGAACTCTACATGAACTATTACGGTGGAAGATATAATAGTGTCGAATTCAAAAGCCTGTGAACCGATGATGGGGATGTACAGGACAATGTAGCAGCAAAAGCAGCGGCAGCCGTATGAGATTCATGCAGACGATCCGAGCATTGAATTGGCAGCAGCATCGAATTCTTCAAGCTGCTAGATTTGTGACAATTTTCGACAGTGATGGTGACGATGAACTGTTTAACAACGAACAATCTTTGATCTCGAGTTGGGGGCTTCGTTATATATATATATATATATTCTATAACCATATATATAAATATGTATTATTTTGCTTAATTTTTTAATACTGTAAACAAATTTTTGGGTGTGGGTGGGAAAATAAAAATATATTTTATATAGTATATATCGTGTTTATTCATTTCTTAGGAAACCTCCTCCGTCTTCGATTCTTCTTCTTCAATTCTTCAAAGATTTCACGTTCGCTTCGGCACAATTATATTTCAAGATATTGGGGTGATGGGGGCATCCGTTGGTCGATAGGATGGTCGGTAATTTTCGCAGCGATGGACAGTCCAACGATTCCATGTCAACGATGGATGATGGTGATTTTTCGATGAAGCTTGCTATCCATCTCTTCTTCTCCAGACCTTTCACGAAAATGGTTCTCGCATATTGTAAAATGGATCGAACTGTCTTTGCTGCTGCTTGGTAGGATACATCGCCGGAGGTCCAGGATATTCCGTGATAATTACGTTTAAGCCAAGAATTCATGGCTTTATATTTTGCTGGTAAGGCTGACCACGCACAGGGCGGTTTGAGGAGAAGTGTCAGAGGTTCGTCTGCTTCGTCACTTTTAACTCCAATGATGGAAAATTCTTTCAGAACAAACTCATCGAAAGGTTTCTTGAAGCCCTGAACGTCAACGATGTAATCCATCTTGAATGTCACTAACTCGACTCACGATCGAGGGTCGGCTTTTATACTAATTTTTTTACCCCACCACTAATTGGATTATATTCGACTATTCGATCATGTATGATTAGGCAATATGCGGATGTTTCAGCAGGGAAATTATTTTTTGCTTCAAACTCCAGGCGAATGTCAACGGGGCCAGATTTAAGAGATTCGTTCTGTTTTGAACAATCGATTACGATTAGCGGAGCATAATTTTTAAAATCACTTTTGTTCAGCAACGGTTCGGCATCTTTGCTGTAATAGCTAGATTGGAAATTCGTATACATTTCATACAGCAAAGCGTACTGATTTTGAGCAATATTCAGATTCAAGTTTCCATATGGATAACATTGTGAATTCAAGTACAATTTCACATCGCTAATGTTACAATGATCGAAATGGTTGACATTTTTAAGTGGCTTATTTTTCCTGCTAGTTTGAAAGCCTAGAAGTACATATCGAGGTTTCTCCAACTGGGAAGATGTTTTGACGGTCCACACATGCTTCGTGGTAGTCGGGAGTAGCGGATACTCATACAATTCCCAAGTACGAAAACTCATGGGAATTGGAGGATCTTTGGCAATCAAATTTAGTAGTCGTATTTTTCGTTGGTCTGAGATTGTCACATATGGTATAAGCCATTCTACTTTATGTATAAGAATTTTAAACGCTTCCGCAGTTGTTTGTATAACAGCATTGTCATCACTTTTTGATCGAGACAAAATTAATTCATGTTTAGCATTGACGACAATCTTATGATAATCTTCGGCAAATCCAAAGATCGAACTAAGTGGTACGCATACGTCGAAGTATCCTGCACTGGTTAAGCTCTTATTTTCTTCGATATCCAGCCAACCAGCATTTTCCAATAACGAACTTTTGCCCGGATTTAGGGACACATATCCTTTCATAAGACTCGTAATCCCAACGTTTTTGTTTCGATCAATTTCTATACCGTTCAGTTCATAGCGAGCTTCCTCAAACAAATGACAAATAGCATTATTGGCGAGTGTCGTCGTAGTGACGACTGCTCCATCTTCCTTTACGAGTCTTCCACATATGTGAATCGAACTCTTGCTGGGTAGTAAGCTGAGATCTTGATGCTGAACGGCAATTCGTATCTCATCACTATTGTTGAAAGTTGATGATGCATAAGGTTGATGAGCATGGATCTCACAATGTATTATGGATTCATCGAAGACGATGGGCGTCTGAATATTGAGTATTTCTTCCTCCATCGTATGCAGCAGCAGATGCAAAATACGCGAAGTAAATATCGATTTATTGTCTTGTTCTGCCTTGCTTGACCTTCAGCCCCAGACTCTTTAGAAGCAGTATGTTCTGATGTGTTAACGCCTTGGGAGTTGGCCGTCGACTGATCTGACTCGCACATGATGGCTTATTATAATTAATATTTTTTCTGTTAAACACTATACCCATTATTACTGGGATTTGATATGCAGTCGAATTGTTATGACTTCGCCGCGAAAATTAACCAAATTCCCATCCTGATCTACTATTCGCAGCTGAATATGGTCAATTATCTTGCCGATGATTGGTAGATAAATGACGTGCGATGGCACTTCAATTATTTTATACCCCGGTGGAACGAATGGAAAAAATTCGTGAATCGTATGGACTTTTCGCTCGTTTATATACGCACCAGTCGTGAGATTGCATTCGACTCTTAACGCGTTTACTTTGAGAATGGCTACGGGGAGGTCAGACTCGTAGCTTTTATTCGCTGCCAAAATACGCTGAGTGAATCGCAGTAGCCGACCAATAGAATCTCCCGGTCTAAAGTCTATGTCACGAGTACACCTAATTTCACTGCGAAGAGTATTATTATTTGGTTTGATATCGATAACAATATTTTTACCAATTAAAACTTGCTTCATGTAATTTTTGATATCTTCGATTTCATAACTACCAGTAGGAATGGTTATTACTTCATCTCCAATGTAAAGCTTATTATTACCAACATCTATGTTCGGAATTGAATTGAAGGTTAATAATTCAACAAGTCCGAGAGTATGGTTTTTATATGCGGAAAGTTCGATAGGCGGAAAATATTGTGCTTCGAGAACAGACGATGTTCCCGATATAGTTAATGTAAATGTATCGCTCATGATGCTGACGTATACATAACTGAGCGTATAGCATAATGACGTATGTTTATATAGAAAATATTTTTCTTTACGATCAAGCTGATTACAAAGAAATTTGAGACATAAATGTCCGCACTCTACGGTATCATAGGACTGATATTGTTTATAGTTATAGTTAACGCTGCCAACACCCGCGTAACTGATGAATTCTATTGGTGGTTGAAGATCACCGAAACTATCAAAGTAAATGACGTTGTTATTAGATTTCTTGTACGCTACCCAGTGCGTACCGGATCCGTCATTATCGTCAAGATTGATAATCCCCGACTCATGCTTGAATGGACCACTCTTCGGTAAACCATTTCGCATGAAAACTCCACGAAAATGGGGAATTTTCATAATTTTAGCATATTTGAATAAATCGGTATCAGTTAGCGGTCGATGCGGCAGCGTCACTTTCCGTTTTTTGATGCGATATGAAGTCCGAATCCTCTTTTGTATGGTTTTAGATGCAAACCTTTGCCCAAAGCAATTGCCTCTATCGTTTTATTATGCCGCTTACTTTCCTCTAAATCACGCTTAGCTGCTTGAGCAGCCGTAACGGCTTTAGCTATACTAGCTGCACCGCCGGACAGCGCACCGGCAGCGCTGAGACCCGCAAATATAGGTACAAGAAATGGTAGGAAACCGCCGATCTTGCGCGGTACAGGGAGAATGCGGGGTGTACGCAACTTGCTCTTGCCGCCCACCTTTTTGACTGCTTGTCGCGCACCTTTTAGAGCTGTCTTTATGGCTATACTTGAATCATTACTCTGAATCATCGCTTTCTTAGCAGCTCCAATTATCTTTTTGAGTCCTGCGGTACGCGGTCTCTTCACCCCCATACCCAATTTTCTTTTAGCTTTCATTATGGCTGTTACACTCAACGCCGCTGCCTTCTCACCAATTTTGGCGTCGTTAGCGGATACACGCTTCCAAGCTTTCTCAGCCAAAACTTTGTCAGCTACGTTCCGAGCGGAAATGTCCTCTCGATTTTTCGAGTAAGCAATATCGTGCTCCTTACAGGCTGCGTCGAGCGGATTAATACCGGGATCGCCGCGCGCGAGACGCTTCGTCAGATTCGTACCAGGTCCACAGTACTGATAACCGGGCAGATGCAATTCAACGGGAAGATTGTTAATGATGCTATTAACCAAGCCCTTACCGCGCTTTTTGGCGCGACTCTGCACACTCATATCCACAAGAAGACTCATGAGCTACTGAGAAAAATTACTTATAACTCTCATATTTATACGAAGTTTCCTTAGTCTTCGTCAAGATGAGGTTCAAGACACAATCCACGGATTTGCCCGTGATAAATTTTGATCAGTTTGCGCAGCAGGAGAGGATTGAGAAACGTCATGGTAATTTATTACCAAATACAGTTCGGGCAGTGTTCTGTGGACCGTCGAACTGCGGTAAAACTAACGCGCTGCTTACACTCATAACTCATCCCCATGGATTACGATTCGAAAACATTTACATATACTCTAAATCTCTCAAACAACCAAAATATAAGTTACTAGAGAAATGACTTGACTCTGTAAACGGTGTTGAATATTTTCCATTTAATGAGAATGAACAAGTGGTGCCACCAAACGAAGCTAGACCGAACTCGATATTCATTTTCGATGATGTAGCATGTGAGAAACAGGATAATATTCGAGCGTATTTCTCAATGGGAAGGCACGAACACGTCGATTCATTCTACCTCTGTCAGACATATGCACGTATTCCGAAGCATCTCGTGCGTGACAATGCCAATCTGCTAGTACTATTTAAGCAGGATGATATGAATCTCAAGCACGTATACAATGATCACGTGAATACCGATATGACTTACACCGAATTCAAAAACTTGTGCTCAGCCTGTTGGATCGATAAGTATGGATTTATTTTGATTGATAAGGATAGCGATCTTGATGAGGGGAGATATCGGAAAGGATTTGACTGTTTTGCATGCATGCATGAACATGGCATAAATATTCCCTAACTAGACGAATGAGAGGCAGTAGCATTCGTGACTCAGCTCCGACAGCATGAAGACCGAAAAAATATCCAAAGAAAAAGACGTTTTGCGTCAAATCGTTAAAGCCAGCGATGCAATTCGTAGAAAACATAAAATGTTAAAGTCAGGTCGAGAGGCCAATGAACAGGCAATGCAAGTCGCCTTCAAACCAATAGTGGAGCCATTAGAAAAATTAGTGCGTTCGTCTGATACAGCCGACAATCATGATAAAACACTAGTGAAGAATGAGATCAGGGAGAAAATGAAAGATGAAATTAAAGACGGAATGAAAAAAATTGACGGAGAAGATTTTGAGGAATCGAGTAATAGCAAAGTAAAATACAAAGAGGATGACGACGATGATGATGATGATGGCAGCGGCGGCGACGACGAGGATGATGACACGAATTCTTTTAAATCGGTTGCTGATGATGTTGATGATGATGATGATGATGATGATGATGATGATGATGATGATGATGATGATGATGATGATGATGATGATGATGATGATGATGATGATAATATCGGCGATGAAACCGTGGTGAAGTCAGGTGTTGAGGAAGACGATTTGATAAACGAGTATCTTGCACTGTTACGATCGGATAACAAAACTACCTTAGATTGTTCGTATGGCGTACGAAGGCTTGCCAACGACAAGTTTATGATCGGTGATACACCGATAGAATTTAAAAAGTCTTCTATAAATGTCGGTGATGCAAGGTATGATAAAACTATCGGGCTCATCGAATTATTGTTCAAAAAGGAGCCCGATGATGCTAATATGAACAACAGTGATTTGGAAAATTATAAAACCATTGTACTTCAAACAAATGCTCATAAAAAGTTTTATAAAGCTGATGAAGCGATCCGTACGAGTAAGAGTTTCAAGTTCGATTATTATATTCCAAAATCGTTTATCCCCAATCCTAAGCGAACTGGAAAAGGTATGCCGAAGTACAAGGTGGCAAAAACAAATATTCAGATGGATTATGTTTACTGGGATGATCCCAATGAATTGGTGAATCGCCTTCGTCTGCTCCTAGCATCTCAAGCAGCCGGCAACTCATCTCATGGAAATGAAATTACGTCTATTATTGAGGAATTACGAGAGGCTCAAATCATATATTAATCCATCGATTATCGTGATTTCGATCATTCGCAAGATGAGTGTCGATGTGTTCGGACGACAGCTGGATAAGAGTGCGGCTGTAAAAAATCGTGGTCCACCAGGCAATCCAGGTGTCGGATTTAAGCTGACTGCGGACGGTCATTACGATTTGGAGAACAAACGACTCTGCAACGTTGCCAATCCGGAACAGCAGAGTGATGCCGCAACGTTAAACATCGTACACCGCAAAATACATAACACCGTCAAACTTTTACGAAAAGACATGAATGATAGTAGTCTACTATTGGTTCAAGGTCTTGAAGCGACGATACAGAATATTATAAAAACTCTAAACGTCGATCTTAAAACAGTACAAGACTTGGCAACTCGAAATTCTAATGCCATTTCCGATTTGGATTCTGGACTAAACGTTTTAAAAAATGAGCGTGCACAAGAAAGCGCTCGTAGAGGAACTGCATAAATCAGCTCGACGTAATTATCCTCGTCGTCATGTCGATATTCGTGGTCTCGATGAAACTTGGCAAGCTGATCTTGTTGATATGTCAGCTTACGCAAGTAAAAATAATAATTACAAGTATCTGCTCACCATAATTGATATATTCTCCAAATTTGCTTGGGCTGTACCAATGAAGAGTAAGACAGGTAAAGATACCACTGACGCAACGAAATCGGTACTTATTCAAGGTCGCGTTCCATCGAAATTACATGTGGATAATGGCGGAGAGTTTTACAATTCGAATTTCCAATCTCTCATCAAGAAATACAATATTCATTTATACTCGACATTTAGCAATTTAAAAGCTTCAATTTGTGAACGATTTAATCGCACATTAAAAAATAAAATGTGGAAACAATTTAGTCTCCGCGGAAGTTATAAGTGGACGGATATTCTAAATGATTTGGTTTCATCGTATAACAGCACGATACATCGTACAATTAAGATGAAACCAAAAGATGTTAACGGAAAAAATGAAAAGGCTGTACTAAATCGTATATTCAACAAAGCACAAATTAATTATGCGAGCAAATCTAAATTTAAAGTTGGAGAGAAAGTTCGAATTAGCAAGTTGTGACGGGGCTTTTCTGCGCCCGCCACAAAGAGAGCCCAATCTCAGGCTCTCCCTCGTATCGGCACGGCACACGGCATTCTTCCTCCCGGGAAGAGTCCCTTCCAGGCAAACAGACAGGGTCAATCGCAAGCGAACCGTTCCCACGACTAATTTCGGCCTTATTTTTATTTTCCCGATAATTCTCTCGAGCGTACGGCGGTCATAACCGCCGCAAGGACATCTCGACGCCTCCCAGCAACATACAGCAGGCTGGAGCCTTGCTACCGATCTCGCCGCAGCCGGCCACCGTCAGCGGGCTGGAGCCTAGCTACCGACCTCGCCACCGTCACACGGCCAGCACCTCGACACGTCGCCCGCCGTTCAGCCGCGTCGCTACCGAGGTAGCGCGCGACGTTACCGACAACGGGCCCTCCACTCTCCGAAGCCGCCTTGACACGACGAGCCACCAGCTACCGAGATCTACAGCGTCCGGCTCGTCGCTATGCCATCACCTCGCTCGTCTTACCGAAGTTCCCGTGTCTACGCACAACGACGCCCGTGGATTCACCTCCCACCACGAGCGTACGCAACACCTCGCGTTCACGATATCACGAACGCGAGGAAATTCAAAGAACCGCGCGAGATCTCCGAAATTCGGGGAACTCGGACAAATAGAGCAGAGGGCGAAACGACGACAGGCATAGGGTGGGGGGAAAAAGGACCCGCGATCGCGAGAGCGTTACTTCCCTCGGGGACTCAATCGTAGGCTCCCGAGAAGGAAGGACGTCGTGACCGCTGCCGATCCGTGCTTAACGTCTCGCGAGAATACCGACATCTTGCCATACGCGAAGTGGGACTTCTGGCCGAGGACAACTCGAGAAGCTCCCGCAACTGCAACGAAACCGGTGAGATCGTCGTACGTGTTCGGTTTGAGGCTAGAGAAAGAATAGAGCAAACTCAACTCGTTATCGTGGGGACGGTACGTCTTCGCGCGCGGAACGCGGAATTTGTTCTCGGGGAAAAATCCAGTAAAGTTCATATTTTCATTCCACCTAGTTTCCGTTACATTATTTGCCTGGAAGGTTCTCCTTTATTCATTAATCTCATTCAATAGTTTGCGCCACGGGCGAGTCCACTATCTAATTTCCGTTTTATCAAATTTCTAACAATTCATTCATAGTTCAACTTTTCCGATATTTTAGTTTACTGATTTTTTATGAGATTCCGAGTACTCCCGCTGCGACCGGGCTAGAGTAGTGATTTGAGAATTCCGCGTATTCCCGCTGCGATCGGGCTAATTTATGTAATATCTGTTGCGAAAGGTACCGTGGCTGCGATCCACGCTAGTTATTGTGGGCGAGTACCGAGATTCCGAAGCATTGCCTGTTGCCGATTATCCATTACCACATTTATTTTGTCGAATCCACTTACGGAGTATTGTTGTTATTTTGTTGTGAAGGTTTTGAGCTCTTGAGGGAACGAGCGTGCACGCTAGTCGCTTCTCGGCCACGCTCCCGATATACGTTATAATAAAATATCTTTTGAGTTCCCGTATTTCGTCTCGATCTCTGTTTCCTCCTCGCGGAGGTGACCGAACCACCCCCTCTACCAATTCCCAAGGCTGAGCGACGCCGGGTCGCTCTCGTCTCTCGTTTGGCTCTTAAAATTAAAATTTCGTCGCGAGAGCTCTCGCTCTCGCGGCTGGCGCCCTTAAGGCCGAGTGAGACGGGTTTTGTAGCCGTCTCGATTGGGTAAATTCGGGTGTTGGGAAAATACGGTTACAAATTTGGCGCCCAACGTGGGGCCCACGGCGTTAAATTCATTTCATTAAAAATCCGCGAAAAATTGGCCCCAGGGAAACAGAGAAAATAGCAAGAGCGAAATAAGAAAATAACGGTAACAGGCAAACGACTTTGTTCGGATCAAAGCTTTCGCTATTTGTGTGACAGAATAAGAGTATTTGTGTGATTGGGATATTTGTTTGCATGAGTTTGTCAGTGTCCGTTTCTAGCTTTTGTTTTGACCGCTGTCGCCGAGACCGGCGAGGCGAGCAGCGTTCCCGAGCGTAGCCGAAGCGCACGAGCGCGACTCGGGTCGTCGTTAGACGCTCAGTACGCTGCTGTGTGGTCGTGAGTGGACACGTGCTACGATACACCGCCTCGTGCTACGCTCCCGTGTGAAGGACGCTAGGAGGATTTTGGATTATCGTAATACCAGGTAACGATTCCTCCTCTCTTATAACACCCTACTATCCCTGTATATCGAGGAAGATTTCTCGTGAGCGGATAACGCGGCGAATATTCACCAAACGATCCTCAACTTTCGCGACGAACGTCTACGCGCCGTACGCCCGGGTACCGTCGAGCCGCTATCGCTGTCTCTCTCCAAACAAGAGGTCGGCCGTTCCGACTCGACGCTCCCGTGTTTACCTTTTCGACTCGGGAACAGTGGCCTTGTCGACGTTAAGACTCGTTTCACGTCGCCTTGCTTACGAGAAATATTCTTCGGGAAATAATATTTCAGGGAGCCCGAATTATTCGGGATTGTCGTCGGTATATTTTTCTGTCGAGGGCCGCTGACTTGCGATAGCTCTCGGGACACCGTGAGCACGTGCTCCCGGGACAGCGAGCAGCCGTCGTGTCCCTACCTTACCGACTCCCATCGGGTCGGTAACTTAAAATCTGAACTAAAATCCGATCGATTTATTCTCTTTTCTCTCGTTTTTTTTCCCCCCCCTTTCCAATTTTTCTTTCCTCCGGTTGTTTGCCGATTGAGTTCATTCTTTTCTATTTTTTTTTTATAGTAATTAATTACTTTCCTCTCATTCTGATTCATCTTTGTTATCCTTTCATATCTTTAAAATTTTTTTTTTCTTTGTTTGTTTTTTTTTCCGAGTTATTTTTTTTTGTTTTTTTGTCGTTACTTAAATAGTATCGCTTACTCTCAGTACTATTAATTAATCACTTTCGGGAGTATTCATTAGTTCGTTCGATTATCTTATTCTTATTTCTTTTAAGTTTTTTTTGTATTTACTCGAAATCTTTTTTTCTCACCTCAGTCAATTTCGTTTAATTATCCTATTTCTAATCTAAAATTTTTAATTTTTTTTATTTTCTTTCCCCTTCTGTTTCGTTTGGCTATCTATTTACTCTTATTATAAATTTTTTTTTTTTTTCTTCCGATTGTTATTGTTATATCTTTCCTTTTTTTTCCTCCCTTCTACTGTTCACGTCGGGATATTTAGTCATTCGGGATCAATCTTTCGCGGGCCTTCCGATGGCGACCGGCTCGAATAACACGGGAACGATGGAAACCGTTCAGGAGCTCGACCTCTCAGCGGATCGCCTCCGTCACGAGCTACAACAGCGAGGGCTCTCGATCGTTGGGGAACCGAACGAGTTGCGGGATCGACTCTTATCGAGCCTGTTGATTTCTCTCGATCCCGCGGGAGCGGCCGCGAACCCCGGTAATAACACCCGCGCTCCTTCGAATAATAACGAACAGCGGGCAACCCCGTTCGGCCTACCCCTAGGGCCACTTGCCCACGGGAACAACCGGGCTCCTTCGTCTTTGACCGCGCGGCCGTACGAAGGTCTACCCCCAGCCATACGACCGGCGGGGGGTACCGGAGCGAATCCAGACGCTCTCGCGCGACGATATCGTGAGACCGATGAATCCCCTCGCGATCGCTACCGCGACCGAGGTTTCCCTCCACCCCAAGACCATTCGTCCCCCGTGCGGACACGCGAATACACGCAAAATTTTACGGGACTTAACAATTCGCGTTCGGTCGCGGATATGTTGCGGAAGTGGGACCTCCGGTTCTCGGGACGACGGGGAGAGGACGCGATGGGCTTTCTCACGCGTATCGAAGAGGCGCGCGAAGTCGCGCCAATTCCCGACACCGACCTACTCCCCTGTATACCACTCGTTTTGACAGGGATCGCACTCACGTGGTATCGTGGGGAGCGAGCGCGCATCCGCAGCTATCGGGAGTTCGAAGATGCCTTCCTGGCTCGGTTCGGCGATCCCGATCTACAATTTACGCTTCGCGAGGAATTACTGCGCCGTACGCAGGGAGAGGGGGAAGACACGGTCGACTTTCTAACCTGTCTCCGAGCGTTACTCGACCGGGTAGTTCCGCCGTTCTCGTTACGCGAACAACTCGACTACGCGCATCGGAACATGTTACCGCGGCTACAGATCGCGATTCGGCGCAACGATTTTCACTCGTTCACCGATCTCGAACGCATCGCAGTACGGGTCGAACGCAGTTATCAGGCTGATCGGTATTACCAACCGCCTCCACCGCCGGAACGATCGGCCTTCCCTGACCTCGCATACCGACCGTCGCGATCATACCAACGCCGAAGCGACGCGAATTACGCGGTATTCGGGGAAGCACGCGCACCCGGCTCCGAGCGCTCGCGCCGTCCGGACTCTCGCGACGCGCGTAGGGGGGAAAGATCGCCCTCCGCCGACCGCCCGGGTTACCGCGGCCGAACCCCGGAGAGGCCAACCGATCGGGGAAACGATCGCGCGCGTACACCGGAAAGAAGGGACGATAAAAAGGATGAGCGCTCCCGATACCGGTCACCGGGCACCCAAGCCCCGCAATATAACGGCCGGCAGGCATACTCGCGCTCCGACTCAGCGACACGCCGCGTGCATTACACCGACGAAAGGGATCGGGCCAGATCTCCCGCGACGCGATCGAAAACGCCGCCGGGAGAGTATCGTTCAGCGGCTCACCGTTCTCCCACGCCGGGACGAACCGGGACACGCGACGCCGGCGCGAATAAAGAATTGACCTGCTGGAATTGCGGGAAAGAGGGACATCGATCGATCGGATGTCTTGCCCCAAAAACCGTTTTTTGTTATCGATGCGGGAAGAAAGACGCGCGAACCACCGACGATCATGAGTGTTCGGGAAACGCGTCCCGGAGCCACCCGTAAACGCGACGGTGGCTCCCGAAAACCCGAAACCGATTCAGTCGAACGCGTTCCCGACTTTAAATGAATTTCCGGATTTTCCTAAATTATTGACCGAATATTTTTGTAGCCCCCTTCATAGCTCGCGTAATAAAATGGTACTGCTCGTCGTCGTGAAATTAGGGGAACGCCTCGTGCCAGCTATCGTAGACAGCGGGTCTACCAGCACGTACATCGGCAGTGAGGGACTCGCGATCGCTACCGAGCTGGGGTGCCTTCCCCAGAGCGTACCTCCCGCTTCCGCGACAATTGCCGACGGAGGCCAAATCACGTGCGACGAAGAAATCGAGTTGCCTATCACCCTCGAGGGACGCGAACGGCCCATCATAGCGCGCGTATTTCCTGCCTTACCGGTACCCCTGTTACTCGGCTTAGACGCGCTAAGCATTTTCGAAATAGTCGTCGACCACGCCCGACGCATATGGAGTTTTAGTGGGGATGGCTCTCGCGAATTTAAATTCATGGGACGCGACTCGGCCGCGCACGCGAATATCCTCCTCGGTATCTCCGACCTCGAGCGAAGCGAGAGCGAACGGCTCTCGGCCTTCCTAAATCGCGAGTTACCGAAACTTCGCGCTGCCCCGGGACGAACCGATCTAATCACGCATCACATCGACGTCGGGGATAGCGCGCCGATCAAACAACGATATTATCCGGTTACCCCGATAATTCGCGACGCGATGAACGCCGAAGTGGACCGGATGCTCGAAGCCGGAGTCATCGAGCCCTCGAGTAGCAATTGGTCCACACCGATCGTCATGGTGAAGAAACCGAACCACACCTACCGGTTTTGTCTCGATTTTCGAAAAGTGAACGGGGTCACGAAAAAGGACGCCTATCCGCTCCCGTATATGAATCAAATTCTCGATCGGTTGCGTTCAGCGAAATACATTTCGACGCTCGATTTAAGTCAGGCTTACCATCAGATCCCGTTAAGTCCGGAGTCGCGAGAGATCACAGCGTTTACCGTACCACAGCGCGGACTTTTCCAATTCACGCGGATGCCATACGGCTTAACGAACGCTCCCGCGACCTTTCAGCGACTTCTAGACCGCTTAATCGGGCCCGATATGGAGCCACACGCGTTCGCGTATCTCGACGATATTATTATCGTAACCGAGACCTTCGAGGAACATCTCGCGTGGCTCAAACGCGTTTTCGATACGATCACGGGAGCGGGTCTACTAATTAACCCCGACAAATGCGAGTTTTGCTGTCCGGAAGTAAGATACCTCGGGTTTCGCGTAAACCGCCACGGTCTACAGGTCGATCCCGAGAAGACCGAGCCGATTCGAAATTTTCCGGTGCCCGCAGGGATTAAGCCATTGAGACGATTTCTCGGTATGGCCTCATGGTACCGGAGGTTCGTTCCTCACTTCGCCGAAATCGCCGCCCCACTCACGAAGCTCACGAAAAAGAGCCAACGGTGGACGTGGGGATCGGAACAACAATCGGCGTTCGAGAAATTACGCGAAGCTCTCGTGAACCCTCCGACACTGTCTTGTCCGGATTTTACCGCGAAGTTCACGCTGCAAACCGACGCGAGTATGAGCGGTTTAGGCGCCGTATTAACCCAGTCTATCGAGGGCGTTGAACACCCGATCGCGTACGCGAGCCGAGCCCTCTCAGCGGCCGAACGAAATTATTCGACGACCGAACAAGAATGTTTAGCCATTCTTTGGTCGATTCGAAAGTTCCGCGCCTACCTCGAGGGATACCGCTTCACGGTGATCACCGACCATCACAGTCTTCGGTGGTTACAAACACTAAGGGATCCCGCCGGGAGATTAGCGCGTTGGGCCTTACAACTCGCCCAATATGATTTCGAGGTGGTACATCGGAAGGGTGCGCTAAACCACGTACCCGACGCTCTCTCTCGAATGTTTGAGGGACAACCTCCGTCGGCCGAAAGTGTCCCCGACACCGTCGATCTCGCGTCACTCGCTCTCGTATCAGGCATTACGGGGGGAGAGTTAGTAGAACGCGAGCCGATCGACACGCTCGCCGATCGCTGGTACGCGAGGAAAATGCACGCTGTCGAGACCGCGCCTAGTCGATTTCCGAACTGGAAGATAATCGAGAATCGGCTCTACGTTCATCGCCGTACGAAACGCCGAGTGTTACCGAAAGGTGACTATTCCGAGTGGAAACTCGTCGTTCCCCAAGCCTCCCGTTCGGAAGTCCTCCGGGAAAATCACGACGCTCCGCAGGCCGGACACCTCGGCGTCGATAAAACGTACGCCCGAATTTTTAATTCGTATTTTTGGCCCGGGATGATTCGCGACGTAATCCGCCACGTACGCCACTGCGGCGTATGTCAACGCACGAAGGCGGAACAGCTACCGCCCATCGGACTAATGGGTCGTCGAATCGTCGACGAACCCTGGACGGTCGTCGCGGCCGATATAATGGGACCGCTCCCGCAGAGTCACTCGGGATGCGCGTACGTTCTCGTGATCCAAGATCTGTTCACGAAATGGGTCGAGTGCTGTCCGTTACGCAAAGCTAACGGAAAGAAAATCGGCGAAGCTCTCGAGGAGCTAATATTTTCTCGATGGGGAACCCCTCAAGTTTTGTTAACGGACAACGGTACCGAGTTCGCGAATAACCACCTGAACGCGTTAATTACCGACCGGGGAATCCACATCTCGCGAACGCCGCCGTATCACCCTCAAGCGAATCCAGTCGAGCGAGTTAATCGCGTATTAAAAACAATGATTGTGTCGTTCATCGAGAACGATCACCGCGCGTGGGACGAACACCTGTCCGAGTTTCGATTCGCATTTAATACCGCCTTCCACTCGTCGATAAATAACACGCCCGCGTATCTCAATTTCGGTCGGGAACCCAAACCGCATAATTTCTACCGTCGGCGCGAAGAAGGAGACGTCGAAATCCTCCGGTTACCGCTCGACGAATGGTCCGAACGTATGCGAGATCTCGAGAGCGTTCGGGTCAGAGTCTCCCACGACCTCGAGGAAGCGTACCAACGGCAAGCGGCCCAGTACAATAAACATCATCGCGGGCAAACTTTCGATACCGGGGATCTCGTACTCCGACGGCAACGGATTCTGTCATCGGCGGCACAAAATCAAGCCGCCAAGTTGTTCAAACGATTTGAAGGACCCTTCCGAATCCGTACGGTTCTCTCGCCGGGGGTTTACGAGGTCGAGGACCCCCAGTCGAGAAAAATCCACATCGTGGCTGCCAAAGACTTACGTGTTTATTTTCCTCCGCTACAGAATACCGATACCGAGGAAGTCGACGACGATGAGTTACACCGGACGAGGAGCCTGGCGAGGACGCCGCTACCTCGGCCTCGGAACCCTGCCGACGGCTGCCGAACCCCCGACACCACCGACGCCTCCCGACGAGTCACCCGCTCTCGTCGCCAGGCGCCCACTCGACCTCTGGGACGGGTGGACGAAAATTGAGGGGTACGGCCGCCCCGAGACAGCTCCCGCGAAGAGCCAGGAGGCAGCCACCACGCTAGCGGACCTGCCAAAAGGCCCGGAAGCCGCCGAAGTCGACCCGCGGTTGCGTCAGGTCACCATCTACCCGGGGGGAGGAGCCCCTCCGCAGGTCACCTACGCGCCGATCCCGGATCCGGAGACGACGGGAGCCGTGGCAAGGGCCAGGAAGGCCCCTCCACCACGCCAGTGGACACCGGCCCCAACGGCCAGGCCACCTCCACCGGTCTTGCCACGTCCTCGTCCCGCTCACCCCAGCCGTAACTGCTGGAACTGTGGAGAGGAAGGCCACGAACGAGGCCAGTGCGGGCTGCCGAAACGCCCGGACGTCGACGTGTGCTACGTCTGCGGTACCGTCGGCGTCCGAGTGAACAAGTGCCCTCGGTGCGCGGAGCACTGGAGGAGCCTGGGCTGCCTCGCCGTCCAAGAACGACGGGCTGCCGAAGGCCTCCGCCGGGTCCTTCAGGACCGCCAACGCAATCCCACCGACGTCAGCAGCGGCCCACGAGAGCCGACAACCGCTCCCGCCAAAAACTAAATTTCTTTCATTTTCTTTTCTCTTTTTTTGTCCACCTCACTTGTTTTTTTTTATTCTTAATGGAAAGCGGCCCGAAGGCCATGTATCGTACATTCCGACCGACCTTACCGTGACAAAATAAAAATTAAATCCAAAGAACTCTCAAAGTTACCGACTAACTCACCGCCCCTTCCCCTTTCCACTCCCGGAATCGACCGGCGAAGAGGGTTAAAGGAGAGGTTGGAAAGGAACAGGTAATTGTGACTGTACCCATGTAATGTCTATGCATGCTACGTTTGGATCCGCTTGCGGATCATCGTTCGCTACCGTCGTACCGCATGCCATCTTGCTTTTATTCACGCCGACTTGACCATGTCTGATCGCCCGTACGAAGGTTTGCCGTCTCCCGAAAAATTATTTAATTGCTGCCTCCCGAGCTGTACCACGGTCTCATACGGCCGAGGACGGCCTTACCGTAGGGGGGGAGGAGTTGTGACGGGGCTTTTCTGCGCCCGCCACAAAGAGAGCCCAATCTCAGGCTCTCCCTCGTATCGGCACGGCACACGGCATTCTTCCTCCCGGGAAGAGTCCCTTCCAGGCAAACAGACAGGGTCAATCGCAAGCGAACCGTTCCCACGACTAATTTCGGCCTTATTTTTATTTTCCCGATAATTCTCTCGAGCGTACGGCGGTCATAACCTCCGCAAGGACATCTCGACGCCTCCCAGCAACATACAGCAGGCTGGAGCCTTGCTACCGATCTCGCCGCAGCCGGCCACCGTCAGCGGGCTGGAGCCTAGCTACCGACCTCGCCACCGTCACACGGCCAGCACCTCGACACGTCGCCCGCCGTTCAGCCGCGTCGTTACCGACAACGGGCCCTCCACTCTCCGAAGCCGCCTTGACACGACGAGCCACCAGCTACCGAGATCTACAGCGTCCGGCTCGTCGCTATGCCATCACCTCGCTCGTCTTACCGAAGTTCCCGTGTCTACGCACAACGACGCCCGTGGATTCACCTCCCACCACGAGCGTACGCAACACCTCGCGTTCACGATATCACGAACGCGAGGAAATTCAAAGAACCGCGCGAGATCTCCGAAATTCGGGGAACTCGGACAAATAGAGCAGAGGGCGAAACGACGACAGGCATAGGGTGGGGGGAAAAAGGACCCGCGATCGCGAGAGCGTTACTTCCCTCGGGGACTCAATCGTAGGCTCCCGAGAAGGAAGGACGTCGTGACCGCTGCCGATCCGTGCTTAACGTCTCGCGAGAATACCGACATCTTGCCATACGCGAAGTGGGACTTCTGGCCGAGGACAACTCGAGAAGCTCCCGCAACTGCAACGAAACCGGTGAGATCGTCGTACGTGTTCGGTTTGAGGCTAGAGAAAGAATAGAGCAAACTCAACTCGTTATCGTGGGGACGGTACGTCTTCGCGCGCGGAACGCGGAATTTGTTCTCGGGGAAAAATCCAGTAAAGTTCATATTTTCATTCCACCTAGTTTCCGTTACATTATTTGCCTGGAAGGTTCTCCTTTATTCATTAATCTCATTCAATAGTTTGCGCCACGGGCGAGTCCACTATCTAATTTCCGTTTTATCAAATTTCTAACAATTCATTCATAGTTCAACTTTTCCGATATTTTAGTTTACTGATTTTTTATGAGATTCCGAGTACTCCCGCTGCGACCGGGCTAGAGTAGTGATTTGAGAATTCCGCGTATTCCCGCTGCGATCGGGCTAATTTATGTAATATCTGTTGCGAAAGGTACCGTGGCTGCGATCCACGCTAGTTATTGTGGGCGAGTACCGAGATTCCGAAGCATTGCCTGTTGCCGATTATCCATTACCACATTTATTTTGTCGAATCCACTTACGGAGTATTGTTGTTATTTTGTTGTGAAGGTTTTGAGCTCTTGAGGGAACGAGCGTGCACGCTAGTCGCTTCTCGGCCACGCTCCCGATATACGTTATAATAAAATATCTTTTGAGTTCCCGTATTTCGTCTCGATCTCTGTTTCCTCCTCGCGGAGGTGACCGAACCATCCCCTCTACCAATTCCCAAGGCTGAGCGACGCCGGGTCGCTCTCGTCTCTCGTTCGGCTCTTAAAATTAAAATTTCGTCGCGAGAGCTCTCGCTCTCGCGGCTGGCGCCCTTAAGGCCGAGTGAGACGGGTTTTGTAGCCGTCTCGATTGGGTAAATTCGGGTGTTGGGAAAATACGGTTACAAAGTATAAAAATGTTTTTGAAAAAGGTTATACTCCCAATTGGACAACTGAAATTTTTACGATATCTCGAGTTGTCAAAACTACACCTGTAACGTACAAGCTAAAAGATTATCAGGATCGATCAATCTCTGATGGTTTTTATGAGCAAGAACTTCTCGCGGTTAAATATCCTGATATTTATTTAGTAGAGAAAATATTGAAGAAAAAATCCAATAAACTGTATGTAAAATGGCTTGGGTTTGATAGCTCTCACAATACTTGGATCGATAAGTCCGATTTATAATTTTGTATAACGAGATATCGAAGAAGTAAAAATATTCATTATTTTGCCCGGTGTGGGATTCGAACCCACGCTTCCTCAGAGGGAAACCGGAACTTAAACCCGGCGCCTTAGACCGCTCGGCCAACCGGACAGGGTATCCTAGAGGAATGAAAAAAAGACGACATTTTTTATTTTTTATTTTTTATTTTTTATTTTTTTTATGTAAAAAATGTATTTATTATTATTTATATTTTTCATTTTCATTTTCATTTATATATATATATATATATATATTAATATTCGACGCTTTCCGAGCTCTCATAGCCATCACCTAACAATTCTGCGACGCGCTCCCTCGCAGCCAAGTCGTCCGAAAATGCCGAAGCGTATCCTGTAAAGAAAAAAAAAAAAAAAAAAAAAAATTAGAAATTATAATCATGATATACAATTTATATCTGATCTATTTTCTTTACCGAAATCTTCCTCTCGAAACGCCGCCGCTTCCTCCTCCTCCTCCTCCTCCTCCTCCTCCTCCTCATCCCCCTGTTCCTCTGCTTCGCCACGTTCCTCTGCCTCACCACGTTCTTCCTCGTCCTCCTCCTCCTCAGCCTCGCTGGCGGAGTCGGCGAGCATCGCGTCTCGTGCCGCCTCGTTCGCCTGTCGTGCCTCGTCCGAATCATAATTTGTCGATGAATCATCATCGACAATCTCATTTATGAGCGGCGGTGGCGGTTGATATTGGATGCGGATCCATTCCCCAGCATCCTGCTCGGGGGCTCTGTCAGGAATTGCTTCGGCTACTTCTTGCGCAAGCGGTTGCGGTGCAGGTGGATGCTCCCGGGCTTCAATCCCGACTGCATTTGAAGGCCCTGCAACCGCTCCATCATTCTGGACGAATATGTTGTTGTTTGGACGCCGACGCAAATTCTCAAGAGTGATTGCCACATCGTAGTCATATTGAGTTTCGCGGCGTCCTCCTACGTTGTCCCCGAGCTGGATGAAGCCATTTGTGGGAGGGATTTGGATGAAATCCTCATCGATTGCAGCAGCAGCATCGCTGTCGTCTTCATGAAGACGATCATGATCGACCCTTCCCGCGTAATCTTCGCGATCTTGCTCCCACTGGGGCAATGTCTTATAGACATTGTCTAAAAATAAATAAAATTAAGTTACATATATATATATATATATACGTGTGCGTGTGCGTGTGCGTGTGCGTGTGCGTGTGCGTGTGCGTGTGCGTGTGCGTGTGCGTGTGCGTGTGCGTGTGCGTGTGCGTGTGCGTGTGCGTGTGCGTGTGCGTGTGCGTGTGCGTGTGCGTGTGCGTGTGCGTGTGCGTGCGCGTGCGTGCGTGCGTGTGTGTGTGTGTGTGTGTGTGTGTGTGTGTGTGTGTGTGTGTGTGTGTGTGTGTGTGTGTGTGTGTGTGTGTGTGTGTGTGTGTGTGTGTGTGTGCAACTTACCACGTCTCCAGAAAATTGAATTGAAGATCGGTGATTTGTCCCATTGACGGCCCCGAAGTACCCGCACAACTGAATCCAACAGGTCTCCATTCCAGAACAGACCGCTGTTATTCGCGTGGCTGATATCCTCCATCGTTGCCGCAAACAAAACCCCGCGCAACTTCCATAAAACCGTGTTCCGGTTCATCATGCGAATTAAATGCAACTTGCATCGTGGCCAGCGACGCCTGAGAGCAGGGTTCCTCTTAAGGAGGAAGACCAATAAAACATACACACTCCAATAGTTAAAAACCATTGTCAAAACTTTGAATGCAAAACTTTGAAAAAACCTTTGAAAAATTCTAAGAGAACGCGTAGAAAGTTTGAACTGACTATAACGCCTTCGAATATATTCAAAGAAGTGAGCCCTCTCGATACTTTGACCGCCCTCGAAGTCTTTTTTTCTTTCTTTTAAGCGAGGGTAGTAGGGGAGCGGGAAAATGGCTAATTTTCCCTGTCGCTCTATTGCTGCTGGACCATATGCATTTTGTCAAGTGCTCCTCTTGGACTTTTCTTCGACTGGATATATAAGCGAAAAAGAGTGGGGAGGATATGCGCAGGGATTGTGCATGCATGGCAGGAAAATAAACACATTGTTCTGTATTAGCTTGAAATAGAAAATATATATATATTCATAAATCGCACTCTTTAAATTTATACAATTTATAACATTTTTTTATATATATATGTATATATATACTGATGCAATTAACAATTTGCAATTATTATTATTATTATTGCCGATATCCCCAAGGTAGAGTATCGGTACAATCGCGCCGTAACATTCTTTTGTCATCATTCCAACTTAAGGATAACTTATTTTGCTCAATCGTCTCCACTTCATGCTTCCGACTTCGAATCAAGCACTGCCTTTTTATCAAATTTCGGCGATCGAACAGGCATCGTTTATAATCGTCAAACGATATCCTCTTCAATGTCGAGCCTTTAACACCCTTAGCACGCTTTTTCTCTCTTTCATCGCCCTGAACTTTGTACGAGTACAATTTCGCTCTCAAACCCACGAACTCCACTCATGATCTTCCCATTGTTCTCATCCTTCATGAGACCTACAACTTTCTTGTTCACTAGGGGCATTCCGTACCGATTGTTTTGTGGATAGTCAGAAGTATCAAATTTGTGTATATCGATCTTTATTGTCTCGAATATATCAGGAACTACAATATGATAAATAAGACTGTCTGTGTCGGTGTAAAGTAATTTCGCCTTGTCCTGGAATTTATTTTTCATATAGTTATAATGAAAATCGTAGATGTAGATCTTCGATATATCCAGAATAGTGAAACCCGCATAAATTGGCTTGTAAAATTTAACTGAGGCTCTATTCAATTCTATAATCAGCATATCGCGATCGAATACGGTGCTGCTGTGAAACGTTGCTTTTGCTATGAGAGCTCGCGCACCATATCTTCCACCCCACTCGGTAACGATTCTAACATCACGATGTTTTCTCGGATTCTCCATCGTTTTACCAAAGACTGCATTGTTCATCAGTTTGAAAAAATTTTTAGCAAATTCATCTAACGCCTGTTGTCGCAAATTTGTATTTAAATTGATATATTTTTTCAGCCAGGGAGATTGGTTGAATTTTAACACCCTATGAATTTTTCCCACCTTTAAACCCAAGTTGAGGCACTGCTTTAGATTTCGATAATGGATGACATATTTCGTCTTAGGTGTTAACGTGGTCATAAGTTTTGAGCTGTTACGACCAGGTATGGGCGGCGTGAAGTGTTCGGGAGCTAAAGGCAAATCCTTATGTCTCTCATGCAGTTCCTCGGGATAATCGAAATCGACTTCGAATATGTAGCCCGTAGAGGCATCATCCGCAATATTTGCTATGTCGAGACTCTGAAAATCCTCCACCCATTGAAAAGATCCATAGGGTAACGATTCACTCATGGCTGCACCATACAAATTATTCACATCGTAGTACATAATGTACGATTCTTCGATAGCTGCATCAAAATCTTCGTCCATGTATCGGTTATTCGCTTTAGCGTACCTATTCGAACATTGAGCAACACCTCCACGAATACCCTTCTCAATAAATAAAAGCATCTCCACATCAGTTAGCAGTTCAAGCTCAACATTGGTGCACTTTAGCATCGCATCGAAAGCCAACCCTGGCGCCGTGTAATAATGGAGAGGGTCTAAATCGTAAGCTCTCTTACAGTTGCTTCGGAAATTTTCAAATATATCCACCAAAAGCAGAACATCAGTCTTCAAATACAAATCAGAATATTCACCCAAAGTTTTGATTTTACATTCACGCCAAACGTTTTGTGCATGCGCATATTCATCATCACTGATTTCAGCATTATTCAATTATGAAAAAAAGTCGGCTTTCGATGGTAATGTCCTTTCATCAAGTTTACTCCAACTGCTGAGATAATCGTACGGAAAAACACCTTTTCTACTTAATAATGCGAATTCCTCCGCACTCTCGCAATGCTTCCGCGTAACCGTCTTTTCTCCGGCGTCTAGATACGATGCTAATCGCTCAATACCACTCGGCATAAATCGAAATGAATCGAGGAATCTGTAGTGCACCACTGTGCCCTTAACCTGCTTCGTGAAGGAAATATATTTTTCCTTGTTGATAGGGAGAAGTTGAACCGACCCTTCGAATCCCTTCACCAATTTTTTTATCAAAAAATGTGCATCGTAACCCGATAAATTGTGGAATATCACCGGTACAACATGCGAATTCTGATAATTTAAATTGCAGCTGTTATGTGCGGCACCGCGATATTTGCCAGTGAAGTGGCAGTGATCTCGAACTTTGAGCTCGTTTCGATCGTTAGTGAATGGTTTCTCGCACACATGACAATTTACTGCTTTTTGAAATTCACGACGCTGGGCAATACTTAGTTTCTCCATCGGCTTGACATTGAGAAATTGCGTAGTGAAGAAGTCGGCTAATTGATGCAACTCTTTCATGAACCACTCAACGCAATCTTTACCGCGACAGGACTTATATTGACAGATTGCCGCGTCGTGTGCACAGTGAATATAAAATCCGATGCTATGAGGCACGTGCTTTTGATTAGCCGAGTTTGATGCTTGCTGAACTGGCTCGAGAAGACACTCAAGGTCAGCATAGATCGCAAATGGTACGTCCTCTTTATTCTTATAATTTTTAAATTTCAATTTTGTCTCCTCTTCGGGGAGAACAACTTTGCAGCCATTGATAATAAAACAATCATCCGCATGTTTTTTCCACAACTGTTCGGATTGAAAATGACAGAGGCACCTATCGCAAAGCCAAGTCGCCCCGTTATGTCGTGATATTTGCGAGCTGACTAGACGAGATAAATTTTTTATCCACGCGAAGTGATGCACCGGATTATTTTTATCATCACGCTCGATTTCGGTCTCTAACATAAGCAAGTGTATCGTAGGATTATTGGACCTTTCCCTACTTAAATAAATTGGAACAATTTCCGATTCCTTCGTCCTGCACTCTACGCCATAAACATTGATCGAGAGCCCATTTAACTTTTCGAATCGCGGAATTTCATTCACTCGCATCGGATAACTAAAATTGTCCCAATCGAGCACGTTGGTAAAATTCGTATATGAACTTGATCGATCACTATCCCTCGCCGGTGGTGGTGAAAGAGCCGCTGTTACTGCCCACAGAAAACAATAGGGATCCCTGCTCCTGATGTTGACAACGGCACGCTTCAGCTGAATATCCTTTGGAACTGCGACATAGGTGGACAATCCTCCTCGTAGTGGCACGTATTTGTTAATATTAAAGGTCAGGCTGATTATTTCGATCATCGTCCAACCAGATTCTTTTTGCTCGAATTCCTCAACCCTTAATAATAACTTTTCTTTTACATGTTCTGTGAACCACTGTTGCAGGTCCGTTGAACGGAGAATTACCTCATTGCGTGTGTTAAACGTTTTAGTCTCCTCGATGATTTCCTCACTTTTTGAAACGCTGAATTTGCATGCCAAGACAACGTTCACTTTCAAGTTACGCCCCCTGTTCTTACGCGTTCCATCCTTCTTCTTACTCGTTCCATTTATCAGTCTCTTTACTCTCGAGATGATTAGACGTCTTGAGTCCTCCAAAAAATCAGCCAAGTCATTATGCTTCAGATTGATTACTACACCGGTTCGTATTCTCCTCCTAAACGCGCTCACCGTGTCAACCCATTGCACTTTTTTCACCACATCACCAGAGCCGCGTTTTTTGAATTTCGCCAACAACGACATCAACTGCACTATAGTCGCTTGTATTTGGATTTTTTTACCAACTGTCAAAATATTTCCTTGTAACATTTTACCGAGGAGATTCACATTTCGATGACCGAAATTTATCCACCTCTGTACTTCGGCTCGCGAAGATTTGTCTCTGAGAATGGAGTACGCACTCTCCATAATACGAACAAGCCTTTTGCACTTTTTCACCTCCATTTTCACTCGTAAATAGACACATGAGAGAAAATCCTGATTGTGATTGCACGCAGTGAAACTCTATGTCGAAGGATGGATGTAGACTGAGCAGCGAAGCTCAAAGTCAACGATATTACAACCTAACTTCCCACCACGAACCTTAACAGGATATTTGTCAATGGCTTGACATTATCGACAAGTGGTATAAATATGTTTGCGAGAAACAGAGATAATCTCCAAGTTCTCATAGCGCTCGGGGTGGGCCTCTCCAGCAGCATCAATGCATGCAGCGGTATATCATTCAGTTAAGGGTCCGCTAGCTCGTGTTCTGCAGCTATAACCAAACATTGCCATATTATCTGTTTAGTTTAAAATCTATTAACGTTCCTCGAGATATTGGACACTACCACAGCGGTCAGAGTCGAAGACAGAACGTTAGGCCGCCTCACGCGAACCCAAGTTTCAAGTGGAAAGGGACCTTAGCACCGTGGGGTGGCGGTGTGCAGGTCATCGAGTGATGCGTACTCGCTGACACGTTCCTATGCACTTGAGAACAAGGGTCCGACTCCTCGACGACTGTATTGGGAACGTCTGCAGTGGACCCACCAGCGAGGCTAAAAAATATCATCGACTAGACTCGCACCCACTTCGACGACATTCGATTTTTTCACACCATAGTGTGGATATACTTACTTCTTTGTTTATAAAATACTTATCACTGTAATAAATTTTGAAGGGTGACACATGGGTATAGGATGCTGAAAGAACAAGGGTCTGACTCATCATGCATTCATTGAGCATAACTATTCTATTCAACATTTGTTTATAAATGTTTATCGCAGTCATAAATTTCAAGAGTGACAAGTGGTCTAAGATATTTGAAGTGTTTGTATATATTATTGTCTAAACAACCACTTCATGAAAATTCGAATTCAACTCGGGTGTGTTTATTTATTAATGTTTATATTATAGGTGATATTCCGTCGCGACGGAAGACTCGTCGCGACGTACGGCGCGCGCATCCTCGTCATCGATTTGCCCATCGATCGACGAGCAGTTCTTGGCGTCGAGAGGTGGCGGTTCCAGGCGGCCTGTTGGTGAAGCGTCTCCCGTGATAGATCGCCTGCTGCATTTAGTGTTTACCCGGACGACACACCTCGTCGGTTTACACTCGGCAATCCGAGCCGAGAGGGTGTCGCCGGGTTCTTCAGTGCCTGTGGACGAGTCGGGAAGGATGCTCCGACTCGTCGGAATTTTTCCCGGGGCTGTCGGGGTCGGACTGGCATGTTGGACGGTCTTCAGGTTTGCAGGTTAGTGCTTGATAGGTCTTCCTGTTTCTCAAATTGTTGGCTGTCTAGGTTGTTCGGGGTCGGTCAGGCTTCGCAGGGGGTCAATTTCCCTCCAGGGTCGTCTTCGATGGCTGCGCTGGGTCTGCGGTGTCTGCGATGGGTCTGCGGTGTCTGCGATGGGTCTTCGGTGGCTGCGCTGGCTCTTCGGTGGGTCTTCGGTGGTTGCGTCGGAGGGCTGACGGGGCCTCCGTTGAGTGAGTATAGGGTCTGACGGGGTGGTAGGGGATGAAGGTCAGTCAGGGGAGGGGGTTAACAATGGTAAAATTCGTTGCTTAAATGATCGTCCTAATTGTAGTTTTTCCCTAGGTGAGTGGTGGGACTCCGAGCCAGGCAGCGGAAGGGACTTGTGACGTGCCACGTCACAATATGTGTTAATAATTTTACCTATTTCCAGAGTCAAATCTTCCATTCCCTAATAACACGTCCAACCCACTAACTACCACTAATCAGACATTAGAATGTTGCAGGCAATACAGTTTCAAATAAGTCCAAGAAATTTATATAACAAAAAGCTTACCCCAAAAGATGACAAAACAAAGGACAAAACGAATACAAACAAACAATAGACCACTAAGGAAAATACAAAAATCAGAACAACAAAAATGGAATAAATATTTTGGAAAAACAAACATGGAACTTCACTAACCGATCCAAACAGGACAACATTTTTATTTTTCTTAACTGTTTTTAACACCAAATTTAAACCCATCCAATTTAACCAAACCATTCCCACTAACACGAACAAATAACAGGTTTTTTAGATTGTTACAGAACAGCATAGATGCCGATATTTACCACCACAAATATATTCAGCAGCGGGAGAGTGCCGAGACGAATACCAAACAAAGGACATTTTTAAAAAAATAAAACCAAATTCGGACGACAACGAAAAAAAAAGAAGAACCAACCAACAACCAACGAAACAAAATCAAGAAAGAAAAACACAAAACATAACCCATCTACACAAAAATGAAAATATAGAAAAACAAAAAACCCCAAAAAACATTTAATTTATATAGAATAACACTTAACAAATGTAAATTCTGTTTAACATCCGATGCGGGGGCATCGTTTTCTCTGGAGGGGGAGTGTAACGGCTCCAGCCTCTCATTACCTTTCACCTTCGCAGCGGTGTTACTTTTCCGCTGCGTTTAATACGCAGAAGCCCTCCTGGGTTATCTGCATCCGGCCCCACGGCTTAGAGCCGTGAGACGGGCCTTATCGCGGGCGTCGCGACACTCTGTCGCGACTTTGTCCCTTTGTGAAGCGCGCGTCAGGCCCTCGGCTTCACGCCCGCTTCACATCAGTCCAGCTCGAGCCTTCAACCTGTACACTCTCCGTAGCTCTCAGCAATCATTACGCTGCGACTAATAAACCTATAGACTCATTACATCTTGCATTCCATCATTGAAATACCCGCATTGCCATTCTATTACACAAGATGCAAAAAATCTTGACAAAAAAAAACTTGGCGTGCCAGTTTTTTTTTACAACAGCTGTTGTACATCTGTAATAACTGCAGTAACTGTAATTTTAACTGTAATGGTAAAAAAAACTGGCACGCCAAGTTTTTTTTTGTCAAGATTTTTTGCATCTTGTATTTTTTTTTTTTCCGATTGTTTTGCTAAACATATTTTTTGAAGAGTTTTTTTGTATGTATTACTACTTGGCTGGTTTGATTGGATTTCTTTTCGATTTTAATTTTTTTAATTTTTTTTTTGATAAACATATTTTCAGAACGAGAATACAATTTTTAAGTACTTGGCGTACCTTTTTACTTTTTTTTTTAATTTTTTTTCGCTTTGATTTCACCTATTTTTGACATCCAGTCATGTTGTTTGATTTATTATTACAAACATACAGCGAATAAACCGAATCATCTTCCTGTAAAATATATTCGTGTAACATTTTATGGTGACGAAAGGCATGTTCGACACCTTGAGTAGCTGCTCCTGATGCTCCGGGCCTTCAAAAACAGCTGCGTCAGGATCAGGAGATAGATTTCATCATGCATAGCTAAAAAAACTTATCTCTCTCGCATGATGGATAAAGACATCTTTTGATGCTGACGCAGTGCCTCTGAAGTTCTAGAGGATCGATGGAATCTCTCTCATATGTGGAGCTGGCATTGCCTTTCGCCACTATATGCAAAAATTATATATATAATAAATTATAAATTTTCACTCCGAGCCTTCAATTATACATCGACCGGGGGAAATATCTCAAATAGAATGCCAGCTCTGTCAAGAAAAGATTTATCGGTTTGGGTAAATGTAAATAAGTTCATGTTTTGCTGACGGAGCATAGATTCCGTTTTAAAAAAAAACTAAATCATCTTCCTGTAAAATAAAAATATATTTGTGAAACATTTTATGGTGACGAAACGCACCTCCGACTCTTAAAGCAGTTGCTCTTGATGCTCTGGACCTTTGAAGGCAGCTGCGTCAGGATCAGGAGGTGGTTTTCATCATACGTAGCAAAAAAAAACTTAAAGACATCTGTTGATCCTGACGCAGTCCCTCTGAAAGTCCAGAGCATCGAGGGCATCTGTGTGGAGCTGGAGAGGCTTTTCGGCACTATATGGAATAGGTGTATACACATAAATTATAAATGTTCACTGCGAGCCTTTAATTATATATTTTCTTCATATCATTCCCATCGCCAGGGGGAAATGTCTCAAATAGAATGCCGGCTCCGTCAGGAAAAGATTTATTCCTTGGTTTGGGTAGGTGAATAAGTTCATGTTTTGCTGACGGAGCATAGATTCAACTTTTAAAAAACTGAACCATCTTCTGGTCAAGTATTTTATATTTCAAAAGCAAAAACAAAACAAAACGTCAAAATTAGGTTAGTCATAAAAAGATCGAGGAAAAATTAACTTTACACGTCCGACACATAATTCAAAAATTTAATTTGATATTTTTAAGATATATAATACATACTATATTTATTAATATTATCAGATTACATGTATTTATGGGGGTTTTTATCGACGGTTTTCAATTTTTTTACACGAGAGTTATTTTTTTCTTGACACTTATTATGCACAATTTTTCACGGAACTCTCACATTTTTTTAACGCAAAAATATTTTGATTTCTTTAAATCACATATCACATAATCACAAGTTTGTTTTCTCAATTTTCAGCACAAATGTTCATTATGTAAAAAAATATATATTTTGCCGATTGATATACTCGGGTACGATTTCTGAAACGCAGCCCAGGCGTCGAAAGGCAAGCCAGCTGGCCTGGCGGATGCATGCGCAGTAGACGCGATCACGTCACGTCGCGTCGCGTCGCGTCGCGTCGCGTCGCGTCGCGTCGCGTCGCGTCGCGTCGCGTCACGTCGCGTCACGTCACGTCACGTCACGTCACGTCACGTCACGTCACGTCACGTCACGTCACGTCACGTCACGTCACGTCACGTCACGTCACGTCACGTCACGTCACGTCACATTTTATAATATTTTCGGACCTCGAGAGGGACACGATGTCCATATCTCAGCATCTACCGAACAGTTATAATCGTAACAGGGCGCGTTCGAAAGCTTGTGTCCTATATATATTGTAAAAGTGTTTTTGGAATTGCGATCCGATGCTTCGTTTTCGAGAAAATCGAGCTGCAAGAATCCACTTCCGGCATTTTGGAGTAGGTTACTTGATAGCGTCTCGTCAACTCGCTTAAAAAACTTTTTTTTAAGTACTTGGCGTCGAGACGCTACCGCGTCTCTTGATTTTTGGTTTTCGTTTCCACACCAAAAACATAGAAAATCGTACATATATGTACATATTTACACACAAAAATAACCATAGATCGTGTACAAAAACTGAAGACACACACAATTCGGGAGATATTATTGTAAATGGCGGCGTTAAGATGGCCGACATGTTTTTCAAAAAATGGAAATGTTGCGTCCTGTGAATTTTCAGTAAAATTCACTAACGCGACCGCTTAGAAATCTATAAGTATTGGATATAAAATAATAAATTCACAAGGGATTTAAAAACAATTGTCAAGTCATAGAAAAAATCATACTAACAAAATAACCACTGAAAGGTGATCGCACGTTAAATAATGAATAATTGCGCATTTAAAACGCCAAACGATTCTATTCAGTGATGGTCAACAACTATTCAACTCGCTCGCGAAGGTCATCGACAGAGAGAATACTTGTGGTCTATACATATTGTATTAATTAAAACGCAAAAGCAATATGAATCTTTCCCGCATGCCAAAGGAGATGACACGTTATCTTCTTCTTTTTCTTTCCAATTGGGCAGCATCCACAACCAGCGAATACTGCCTGGCCACAGGGACAGACCCGCGTCGGCCAATACCTGAAGATCAACCAATGAGGTGGCGTTGACTTAGCCACAGTCGAGCAATAATATTTAAGAGCCGCCACATATAGCCTGGGTGGTTAGGCGAGGAGGTTGGTATGCCTGCTGGCTCCAAGATATGAAAAAGCTTTTTACACAAAACATGGGCATATACTTTACTTTAATAATCAAGGTTTATTCTACTCTATACTAAAAAAAAATCACAAGGGAAATTCCCGTTAGTCACCTGAGTCAGTCTGAATATCACAGCTCTGAATTAATACAAACAAAAACAAAAAATAGAAGTATAGTGTACATCACCTGAAAGACTACATAAAAAAGATCAATAAATTAAATCGCAACAGTCCATAATCTCTCTCATAAATTTGATAAGGCACTCCAAAACACGCCCCGAATCCGAGAAAAGTAAACTCCTCACCTCGAAAGGGGGAGGTATACCCAAACCCACAAGGGACTTCCTTAGGGCCATTGAAAAATTGTTGGTTTCTGGACAAGCCCAATATATATGGATTAGATCTTGAATTTCACATCCGCAATGACAGCCCGTAGACTCTGCCAAGCCTATCCTAAAAAAGTGCTCATTGGTACCAGAATGACCCGATCGTATTCTGTTTAGCGCCGTAATCGCTTTCCGAGAGAAATTAAAAGAGCAGAACCGAGGGCGTTTGTCCTCGGGTTTCCTAAATAGTACATAAATTCAGCCCTTATGCTCGAATGATGCCGCCGTTTTTACATCTTCTGACTTTCTGTAAGGAAGCAAAGCAATTTCAGCTGCCACTCTGCTTAAAATTTTATTCTCACAATTCATTCCATTGACGCGCGCCTCGATCACCAATCTATCCGCTATTTCATTTCCCACCACACCCCGATGAGAGATGAGACTTTATCGCTCTAACACGCAGAGCGAGGCGACGCACGTACGCACACAGCGGTGCCGCCAGGGAACCGGTGTAAGGGCCGAATTTTAAGACGTTAGTTCGGACTTAAGTTCGAACTTAAGTTCAAGCTTGAGTTTAAACTTAAGTTCGAGCTTAACTTCGAACTTAAGTTAGAACTTAAGTTCGAGCTTAATTTTGAACTTGAGTTTGAACTTAAGTTCAAACTTAAGTTCGAGCTTAAGTTCAAACTTAAGTTCGAGCTTAAGTTCAAACTTGAGTTCGAACTTGAGTTCAAACTTAAGTTCGAACTTAAAAAAAAAAGATTATTTTTAACGTATAATGCGAAAATGTTCCGCGAATGCAATGATGCTTTCAAATACATTCAAATTCTGTGAAAGTGACATCGTCATGAATGATATTTCTATAATTTTACGTAAATAATAAGTGACGACCGGCTGGCGCAAAAGAAAAAACGTTATGATGATCGACTTCGGAGAAGTCGACGATATAAATATATTCGAGATTCAACCGATAATGTGAGTCTCATAAGCATTCACCTAAAATTCCGTAGCTATAGGGCGAATAAGTAGAATCATTCATTCAGATTTCAATTACCGTGCCGGTGAAAAATAATGAACCTTAACCTCATTTTCGGTTTAGCTTTTGATCCTAAGTTTGTCACTTCTCGCTTGAAATGCTTTCGTATTTTAAATATTATGAAAACCTCGTCCACAGTAACAACGAGGAGCCCCCGAATAATGTACCCCGACGACATATTAGGGATACTACCAATCCCTTTAATCGATTCTCAGAGCTGGAATTCCGAAAAAGGTTTCGTTTTCCAAAATTTTATGTACGAGACGAAATTTTTCCCAAGATCCAGGCTGGACTAGAAAGAGAAAGTAATCGCGGCCACCCAATCAGTCCCATCTTCGAACTACTGATTTGTCTGCGATACTTGGCAACAAACAGTTTTCAAGTAAATAACCATGACTCATCACGACAGAATAATTTTTACAAAACAGAAAAATTTATTTATTTACAAATATTATGCAGAAAGTGATAGGAGACTTGATGGACATCAGCCAGTCTGCTGTTTCCAATATCGTGTTCCGAGTTACATTGCTCCTCGCTGCTTTATTCGACCGCTACGTGTGCATGCCGCACTCACTTGAAATATTAAATAATAATAGACGTTTGTTCAGAGAATTAGGAGCTGATGATGCAGGACGCAGTTTACCCAACGTCGATGGCCTTATCGACTGCACCCACATAAAGTATTTCATCAACATTTAAATTAGTTTTGCAATCAAGTAAAATGATTGAAGCTAGAATAATTCGTTTCAATAACTTTACTACAAATTTATTACACACCACGTTTGACGATTGACACAACTAAAATATAATCACCTAATTGCTTAAGGCTTCAAGCTGTACGTCTTGGAGAATATCGTGAGGTTTACAGAAACCGGAAAGGATACTTCTCGCTCAATGTACAGGTATACGGGGTATCTGAATTTCTAATCCAATATTCTGTATAGACGTGCACAGGCACCTGGCGCCATATATTTCTTACCATAAGAAATAACATATTTCACCTATTTTATTAGGTAATCGTTGGGCCCCGAACTGAAATTCTCGATATTGTACCTGAATGGCCCCCGCAGGGGTGGTAGAGGGGTGCACGGAGCTGTGGGATGATCCGTCAGTCATATGCTTGTCGCCGCTCGAACCACCGGGGACTGGCGACCCCGCGGTAACCGAGCTCGGGTCATGCAGGAGACTCGTAAGGGGGTCCGAGGCCTTTGCTTTGCAAATGGTCCTGGTCAACCAGCAACCTGTTCGAACGAGCACTGTTTCGGCCGGTGCCAAAGATCCATGGCCATCTCGTGAGAGTGCGTTCATGCGGGGGCGGGAAACTGCCCCCGTGCAGCTCTCGTGTACCGCTTGTTCGCCCAAGCGGGATGGCCAGGATTACCCGCGGTGGCTCGCAAGAGCTACTGCGGCGCTTGCGAAAGTCCACCGACCCGGCACGCGAATTCTCATGCTATACCGCGTAGTCTTCCCGTTGCTTGGTCAGGACGAAAAAGCAGACCCGGTCAAGAGACCTCTGGCAAGTTCATCCCGTGAGGTGCTCTGGGTTCCCATTCCCAGGTGCATTGATTATGGCTCCGTCGATGGTAAATGCAGTAAAAGGAGACCATAGGTGAACGAACCAGGAGGTTGAGGCCGTCGAGAAGTGGAGGGCTCTCGCTTTGGTCTACCCCGGGTGGCTACCGAACCACTCGTGAGACTTAAAACAGTGGCTTGTACCACTAGTCAGTTATTGGACCCTAGGGGAGGTGACGATCAGTCTTCGAACGGTGTCTGATTGTCAAGACCTCTGCAAGAGGCGGTTTCTAGGGAGGCATACTGCATCGCATAAAGAGAAAGTGGATCGGATGTTCGTTGCGTTTGCTCTTAATGGGCGAGAGACCCTCACGGGTCGAGCAGAGAATGACGGTCTCGTGCCAGATTTCTTATACAATATCTGTACCTGAATGGCCTGGTAGCGAACATGATAGTCGCATTTTCCAAAACTCACGACTATACGTTCGCTATACCGAAGGAGAGTTTGGAGGCACTCGTGGGTGACTCGGGATACCCGAGCTTACCATTTGTTCTGACCCCCGCGAATCCAGAACGGTCTCCTGCCGAAAGAAGGTATTCTATTAATTCAATGAATTTGACGATAGCGCGCGCCCTGTGCTTGCGTATTTCGTACAGTTATGAAATACATAATGTAAATTAATTAATTCTCTACACAAATTGGAAAGGGAGTTTTTTTAACTCTTGAATTTATATGTAGGTACAATCGAGTGCATGTAAAAACAAGACGACTTGTAGAGCAAACGTTTGGAATTTGGAAACGTGAATTCCCGGTTCTCTCGTCCGGCCTTCGTACTAAACTTATCTGCAACACAAATACAATTTCTGCATGTGTGGTGTTGCATAATATGAGACTCGTGGCAAGGAACATTCTTCCCAATTTCGATGATGAACGAAATGAAGAAAGAATTTTATTCCCACCTCCTTGCATGGCCCCAGGCAACGGGCTGGCAGTGCTGAATCGATTGATTCAACAAATATTTAATTAGCGTCATTGTTTCTTCGGTATTAACCCTCTATGAAACGACTTTGTTTCTTGTGCAGCCGTCCATTTTCTCTGCGTATAGATCGAAAACGTATACTCAGGTGTATACTCGGATGATACAATGCTTAGGCGTTGGTTGATTGGTCAATTGTCTATTTTTTCCGTATTATACAAGATTTCACTTACCCGAAGTACGCTCTTCCTACATTACCTCGGATAAACGAGGTTCTACTGTACGGATAGAGAGAAAGCAAGAAAAAAAGCATAACGCGTTTCGACCGCAAACTTCGCTTAGTAGGAGTCTTCTTATCGTCTCCTGTTTTTCGTAATAACCTGATCAATCATGGCCGCAAAAAAAAAATGTTATATTTTCGACGAGCGAGAAACTCTTATTCTCAAAGATCTACAATCTACACAAGATGGATTTCGAAATTGGCAAGGACCGAGTCTCACGCGAGAAAAATGATTGCATATGGGCAAGAATCACGAAAGAGTTCAACAGCTGCGGGGACATCGGGACGACGGTTTGTGTAGTGCTTTTGGACTCATCCCGTCATAAGATATTGAAAAACCTTTAAATGCCGACTTGCAATACCTCTGCGGATGCCTTTTCAGAGAGAAGTTGCGCAATTAAAAAAATTATTTGCTAACAACAAGCAAATGGTCGACTCTTATGTTGAAGAAGATGACGTTGTCGAAAGCGAGGAGCCACAAAAGACGCTCGAAGAGGACAACACCGCAAAAAATAACGCTCACGACGACACGTTGTCGGATATATGTGAGTCCATATTTTGTTTACGTCGGCGAGATATCGTACATGTTCACAAAAACCTTTGATTTTTTTCTCTTATGAAAGGTAATATCGTGAACGAAAAAAAAAGATCATTGAGTCAAGATGATGAAGAACAGCAACTTTCGCCCACACTTTCCTGTGTGAAGCACCCACGTGTCACGTCGGGTGTAGCTGACGCTTCTAATTGTCAGGGTACCAAACGTATTAAGTTCATTACTTTTTGAGCAAAGCTGGGCAAAGAACCAAAAAAAACTTCAAGTACAAAGTACAAAAGTATCACACGTTAAAGTACCAAGTACTTGTACTTGAAGTACTTCTCAAATGTTTTTTGCAATTAGGTTCATAGTGTTAAGTGTTATCGAGGCTTAAAAAAGATGCAAAGTCATTGGCACATGGCTTCTTCATTGTAAAAATCGCTAACTGAAATTTTCGTAATTTGTCGTTTTCAGACTATTTTTTAAATCTACGCTCTTTTATAAAAAAAAATTCATAAAAATGTTTATAAAAAAATGGAAAGGTTTCCTTCTCGTTGATTTACAGATATTTTTTTAAATTAATAAATAAAAATAAATTAAATAAAATCGTTACAATTAATCGTTTCGACAGATAATGATATAATATATCATTTTACAATTAGAACTTTAGAACTTTAAGTACCAAGTACAAGTATTTTTTAGTACACGGTTGCATTACGGATGCTCGATGAGTAGCATGACAACCTGTTTCTATTAATAATAGAAACAGGTTGTCATGCTACTCAGCGAGCATCCGTAATGCAACCGTGTACTAAAAAATACTTGTACTTGGTACTTAAAGTTCTAAAAGTAATTGTGTACTTCAAGTACTTACTTAAAGTAGCAAATAAGTACCTGGTACTTCATGTACTGCTCAGATCTGTTTTTGCGCTCTGTTATTTGTTTATAGCGATCACCAGCTCCAAATCATTGTAGAGCGATGATGCGCACTGTTGCTGCAAGTATGACGTAAAATATAATTGTCCTGTTTTCTTTATAGAAAAGAAAGCTGACAGAGACGAGTGTGATCTCTCTGAAGAAGAGTTGCGAAAACTTCGCCTGAAAAAAATCATTGAGCACGAAGCAGAACTTGCTAAAGCTCGAATGATTAATGAGAACAAGATAGCGTTCATGAAAATTAGATTCGAAGAAGAGCTATCAAGAGTCAAGCTAGAACAAGCACGAGAACTTTTTGCACTTGAGAGGAGAACTGCCCTAGTAAAACTAAAAACGGAACGAATAGCGCAGGACCGGTTGATGAAGATGGAAAACGAGGATTCGCCAATTTAGATAGTATTCGTTAGATTCACGGCTATCAACTCGTCTTCTAATTTGTTGTTATGGACATTTTACTTAATTTATTCCTTGCTGAGTTTCCATTTATTCCATTGAGTTGTCCAAAGAAAAAGAATGTTAATGTAAAACTTTCCGAGGTTGTAACGAGAAATAGACCAGTAAAATGCTTGAAGCTTTCGAAATGTATGCAAACTTAATTTATTAGAAATTTATAGTCATCGAAATGTAGCAAATATTTGTTTCTTCATCCTGTAAACATCCGAACGGTTCGATACCTTTGCTGTATCTTTCTAACACTCGTCCAAGACATCGGCGCGTTACACATACACGTAATGAGAATAAGCAACAAGTACACATAATGAGAATAAGCAATAAGGGCTTTTCAGCGAATTTTTATTTAATATGTAGCAATCATTATTCCGCATCTTTGCAATCGCACCTACTTTTTATATTTTCTTCGACTTATTTTTAACATTTCGTTCAACTGCTTGGAAGGTAACGCAGCAATAGACCTTCGTCTGTCTGAAAATAAAGTTAATATGGATATATATATTATTACTTTTTCATTATACACGAAGTATGTAAGAACTCAAAGTATTTTCAAGTACAATGAATTCAATAGTTTGGATACTATTACGGGTTCGCAGCAACCTAGTTTGTTTCCTTTCTCATCATACTCGAAATATCTACAGGGCTGAAATAAAAACCTACCAACAAGCTTCGAAGTACTCGTATTCGACGAGAATAAAGCCGGTACAGTCTGCATGACATGCGGGGCTAACGCTGCAACATCCGGATCGATGCTTGCGAGCGATCTTTCTCGTCCACCACCAGTAGCCATTCGACTTTGTCTTTCTCTCGTCAACTGGTCACGGAGTTTTTCTTTCAATGATGTCCAGAAATTCATCAGTTGTTTCATTGTCCTCTATTATTTATACATGACGCAAAAAATATGTATTTGTTTCCCCTTAATTTTTCACGTACGGGATTCTCGTCAAGCAATGATGTTGCTAAAATATGATGAAACATGTATTCGAAAAGATCTGTAGATGAAGATTGACGTATCGTTTCCTTGATAACAAATAAAGTTGGTTATAAAGTCTTATATCGATGTTCTAGCTAAGAAAATGCAACGCTGTTTCATCACAGTAAAAAGTTCCCTGCACTCGAAGGGTTAATCTTTTGCGTATTCGGTCAAATCAGCAAGAGGCTCCCGTACGTGGAGGATAAAAGGATGATCAAAGAAGCAAATTAATTTTCAACATTTTGTACCTTATCAGTAACCTGTGGGTGCTTATTGAACTGATCGGCTATCTGGTACCACGCTTTTTTCTTCTGGTCAGGGTTTACCGCGTCCGTCATTTTATTATCAACGATATTTTGATATCCCTTCAAAATATCCAAAAAAATCTTCTTATCGCTCTCCACATATCGTTTTCCACCCATCTTCACAGTCACTAACCATGTCATTGATAAGAACAACTAGCAAACGTTCCATAGAAACGGAATCAAGAAATTCGTTTACCAGATTACCTATTCATGACAGTGTCGTGTCATCAAAGTTAACCGCATTTGGGATCGAAATATAGATTTTACGCCGCAAAAGCATGAAAGTTCGAATTTAAGATCGAACTTGAGTTCGAGCTTAAGATCGAACTTGAGTTCGAACTTAAGATCGAACTTGAGTTCGAACTTAAGATCGAACTTGAGTTCGAGCTTAAGATCGAACTTGAGTTGGAACTTAAGTTCAAACTTAAGTTCGAGCTAACGTCTTAAAATTCGACCCTAACTGTCCCGAGGCGATCGATTGGGAAAATTACCGTTGACACTAATGAGTACAGTATCTCATAGGGGATAATTTTTCAAACCATTATAAAAAAATAAAATGAGTAATTATTAATAATAGGCTGATTTGAGTTGAATATGTGTAGAGAAATAGCCAGCAAATAAATAATTAAATATTAATCCAGTCAAATCAAGTTTGGTAAATTATTTGCGTCAAATCGTCGATATCAATTATTATACAAATTATAAATTATTACTATAATAATCGGGGAAATTATTTTATGTATTAAAACCATATTTTTACTATCAATAGAATGCATAATAGAATATTCAATAGTGGCGAATTAATCAATATCGTCAGAGATAAATATTTTGGGTCCTTATTATAATTTGAGTAAAGTTAAATAATCATTCACTAACAATCCGAAATATATGGAGAATATATGAACAAAGCCAATTAATCAAGGGAATAACTTTTGATAGAAACAATATATAAAATTTGTTAAAATTTCTAAATCATTGTAATTGAAAACGAAAATTATGAGAATAATTTGTTTTATTGGAAAGTTATTGTACAATTCAATTTTGTAAAATTATTAAAATAGGCTACGTAAAACGTTAAAACCGATCGATAATCACCACGTAAGGGGACCAGCCGATCAGCTGCTAGCTTACTTGACATCAGTAGATGCAACGGGGAGCTTGGTGGCGAGGGCGCCCCCCGATCAAAACGAGAAAAGAAGCTTCTTTAAGGGCGAAACGATGGTAGTCGTGGAAACATTATTGGTCGAGGGATCAACTATTAGCGGGACCATTATCGTTGGAACGAGTTACTTATCGAGATACCAGCACCTCGGCGTGTCATTACTCATTACCGAGAGTTAATAGACATACATAGTTGATTATTGTATGAAGTCTTGATTTATACAACTATTAAACCCTGTGATGGTCACCGAAGGCCCGCTTCCCCATAAAAGTTATATCGCGGAACGGATCAGGCAACACGAACCCCAGAGATCGACGCAGGACACCCGAAACGGACCGGTAAGCAAGAGCGCGGACAAGACAGGTGTTACCCGGCAATGTTGCGTCAGTCGCGTGTAATCTCAAGAGGCGAGGGAAGTGGCGCCGATTGACGTCAGATTGACGTCAGGAAGCACGGAAGGGGATACCGAGTGGCGCCGTGTGCAACACGGTCGATCGGATATAAAAGGCGGTCCGAGAGCATGCAAAAGTCACTCTTGGCTGAACAGCGATTACGCTCACAACCAAGGCTCCTTCCAAACGCCAGCATCAGCAACCTTCCCCAGAGACGGGGATAACAGCTGCTGTCTGGGTTACCCTTAACCTTCAAACTGCGCCGACGACTTCTCTTGGAGACCGAAGAGACTACCATCGGAGATGGGGGTGACTGCTGTCGTCTATTTCCATCACCCATTTTTTATTATTAATTAAAATTTAACTTCAGCGAGAGCGAAACTACCGAACATTATTTATCATTCACTACGGGTTTCCGAAGAACCCGCGAATTATCAACGATTAAAATTTTGTTGTATTAAAATAAAAACGAAATATTTTAATTGACAATTAGAATGAATTTCTGTGTCTTGAATTTTTATTTTCACAGCATCTGCCCTTCCTTTAGTGAGCAAAGAACTCACGTAACGTCACTTTCGGAGCAGGATTCGCCTCCAAAAGTGATACGTTACAGCCCTGAAAAATAAATGTTGAATTCAATTCTTAAATTAATCGTTTGAATACTTTAACCCCTAAATAAATTGGAGTTCCATCAATAAATTATTTCATTACCTGAAATTATTCATCATCTTCAACACTTACCACCGACTCATTCGACATTCATTGAAAATTGAAGGAAGGAAGGAAGGAAGGAAGGGAGGGTGAGGAATTTCAAATCCCTGACATGCTTGTTCAACTTCAAGTATTTTATATCATTTGAGCATTTAAATCAATTTGAATCATCGTAAGTCATCAAATTGTTACGTCAAACCATGCAGGGTTTTCCTGGCCGGTAGGTTTGACTGCATCGTCGCAACGACTATGTCTGAGCGCTCTTTAGTTACGGGGAGTAATTCCCCTTTTCTACGCCTGACGTCAAATTCGCTTACGACGGCCCCGTTTTCTAATCGCAACCTTGCGGAAAGTTACAAGGGATTAGGGCAGGAAATGTTTGCTTATTTTATTTCCCGATGAAGAATCTAACTTAGACCCTAAATTCCTATACTTCAGGGTCTAATTAACCATGGAAAGATAGTATATTATGGGACAGCAATTATTAGGTTTTATATTTCGTGTTTTAAAAGTTACCGAAGGAATAAGAAAATTAGCGCAAAGAATCATTTTACCCAAAAAAAGGAAAATGTAAAATGATAATTAATTAATTTATTTATTTATTTATTTAATTTCACATTAATTTCAATTAATAGTTTTCACATAATAGGTATGGGTTGCTGCGTCGATGATTCCCAGGCAAAGGGGTTTTGGTCACAATGATGTGATCAAAATTTTGTCGACAACCCTGTTGTCGACAAACTGCCTTTTCAGATTAATTTTACAGGAATTTTGACGGAGATAAACTCGACATCTTTGGATTGTCGCTTCTTAATGCACTCAGTGCTCGGGATTCTTTAATTTCTCAACACCGCAACCTTTTCTAACTTCTCTGACATTTTTTTGTCAACTCTTTTCACAAGCTTCACTTTGTCCACTCTGTCTATTCGTCTGAGCCCGTTGCTTCGCTCGATCTCCTATTAACAGACGTCTCTACTCTCTGGTAACAGACATTCAGGGGAAGGCCTATCAAGAAGGGGGAGCAGATACTATATACGGTCTTATAGACAATGTACGGAGTTGAATATAGGGCATCTCTCCTCCGATTCGATGTTTCGATATTTCCGCTGCAATCCTTTACAGTTTAGCGCAAGAGGGGAGACACTCAGACAGGTATCCACACATATAGGGATGTACAAACAGTGTGCTTCCTTCCTCGATTCAGACATGCATACATTATACGAGTTTCTATTGTAGAGCCTGCTATTTGGTAATGTAGGATGTATTATCCTCAAATGTTAAACAAACGAACGTCGAGACTAGAGAATCCGCTCGAGTCAGTTGGTTGTTGGATGTCAAAGAGATAACACATCTCATCACCTGTATTATCTCTCGCTGAAATATAACGTTTCGTTTAACGTATCTGTTGGCTATCCGATTTATTTCCCGACCTTACAGTCTCAGAAGTAGGATTAACAACCTTATCCTTGTGAATTAAGCGATAGTACCTGGAAATTTATCCGGAAAAGATCCTCTGAATGCAACGCTCCTGCAAAAAGCTGTGTGCGGTGCAATGATTTCATCAATCCTGAAACGGGCTTGGATACAATACAAGTTCCTGAGTTACATATTTATACTGCGTGCAAACCCGAACGTTCCCAGTTCTGTGTGAAAATGTCCGAAAGATGCGCCACTAAAATCATAATGACGGTGGCCATTCGGTACCGATTCTACGTATGTTGCAGATCGATGGTGTGATCGATAGTTCTGAAATAGAAGACTCTGAAAAAAGAGAGAAGAAAGAAGAATAACGCGAGACAGTTGCATTAGATTTGTCTAATAATTTGACAAGTCGTGATTCGGAATCGAGAAGATGGATATTCTCAAGAAACTTACAGTATCCGAACTTAAGGACATTTTAGTCAAACCCGATTTAACCACTATTGGTTACAAGGCGACCTTGATCGCCAGAATAATCGAAGCCAATGCAGGAAATATGTGGACAACCGCAATTTTCGAAAACAGGGCTCCAGATCCAGATCCAGATGATCGAGACGCTATTGTAAACGAAAGGTATCGTATTGAGGAAAACGAGATGCAGCCATGTTAAGAAAATGTACTAATCCATAACGCTACCAATGATGGTCAAAGATTGCAGGAAGGATCAATAAATAATACCCATGAAGTACTCCAACACGAACTCGAACTTACAAGAAGGGAAATACTTGAACGTCGCAAAAATGAGATCCTTAGAATAAGATCGTCAAAATCGCCCCTGACGAATCCAATAGGCTCACGCTCCATACCAATATCAAGGGTATAAGCGATCTTCTCAGTGATTTTAATGGAAGTGGGGACCATTTTCGGAATTGGAAAAAACAATTAAAACTCCTTCGAACAACTTATGAGTTCGCTGATAACCAATCAAAGATATAGCGGTAGAGTTTGAAACGTTGCAAACTTACAACGGTTCTCCCAGCTCTGGCGCTTAGCTCATATATCATACGGCGAATAAAAAGAGGTTATCGGATCACGGAACAGTGTCCAGCCTTTGTAAGCGTTGTATAGGATTGTTGCGGTTTCTAAAAAACTACTTTTCGAAGGAAAGAGCAAATCATACTGTGAAGGAAAAAAATTAAGACTATCCAAGATTTATGCCGAGCTCCTTGTGCTCGAAAATTGAGTTAAAGGTAGATACTGCATTTTTTCGTATCTGGCGCTTTCGGTCTTGTGCTTTGATGTATTAAGAAGTATAAACAAAATTAAAAGGATCTTTTTTTATTCGACATCATGGTTGTTGCATCGAAGTTCGAAAAAATGCAGTATCTGGCGCGGATTTACATTTTGGCTATAGTGACTTCGTTCCGGAAATTGGGACCTGGTCGATGTTGTTCTTCAATGTATTAAGAAGTATTGTAACGTTACACTTTTTGCGCCTGGTATTTTTCACCAGGTGACCGATGGACGTTGGTTTCGGGACGCGCGGGTAAATATTTGTAGGCAATCGGTTACAAAAAATTGATTGTTTATTTAAATTGTTTTTAAAATTATGATACATTCAGTTTCTTCCTTGCAGTTGATCTTCTTCTGGATTCCTTGGATTGATGATGTAACGGCTTCAGCCTCTTTCGCACCGATATTATTTTCTTTCTTCGCAGCGATATTATTTTTCCGCTGCGTTCTAATACGCGGAAGCCCTGCAGGTTATCTGCATCCGGTCCCGCGGCTTAGATCCGTGAGACAGGCCCTTACCACCGGGTCGCGACACTATGTCGCGACTTTGTCCCTTTGCGAAGCGCGCGTCAGGCCCTCGACTTCACGCCCGCTTCACATCAGTCCAGCTCCAGCCTCCGAACGGTACACTCTCCCGAACAATCACGCTGTGACTAATAAAGTCATCGAGCATTCATCTTATACTGCTAATCAATCATTTATACCCGCAACGGTCAGCCTGTTACATGGTGTCGGAAGTGACGAATTACATAAACGCGTCCACACATATAAAAAAATAATAATAATTTTTTTTTCTTGAGTTTTCAAGAAAAAAAAAAAACAAAAAAAAGAATCGATTGAACTCTAGTGCTCGAGCCGTGCTCGCACCCAAAATCCCGGAAGTGAAAAAAAAACAACGAACAGATAGAAACAGTGAACAAAAAAACCCAGATAAACAGTGAAAAAAAAAACAATACAGTGCCAAGACACTTAATAAAATAATAATTAATTTAGACATTAAATATATATACACACATTTATTAAATAGTAACCTACGAATAATAATAATCAAAAAAGAGACAACAGTGCAAAAAAAAACAACATAGGACACGAAAAAGTCACATCCAGAGCTTCATTCACTTCCCCTGAAGGCACCTATGCCGTCAGATCAAGGTGAAAACGAACCGATCTCAAATAATCACCAATTGCAAATCGCGAAGTGAGCGAGCTGTCACCGTCGATCACCGTGCCGTGACGTCACAATGAGACAGCCGAGCACAGCGGCCAGCTGGACTTCGCGACGACCGAGAAGCTGCCCGCGCATGCGACGTGCGGCCAACACGCGAGAAAATCCTGTCGCTTAAATATTCCGACTTCAAGCAATTAATTTATTCAATAAAAAGAGAAATAAGATCCGAGTATAAGACTAATCGTCTGGCACCAGTTTTGTTATCGACTGAAATAAATATCTTGAAATATAATAAATAAAACGAATTAATTCAAGGAATAGAAAAACTTGTAATCACACGAGAGCTTGTTACGTTACAAATAAAAATTATGATGGTTTCACATAAAAAAATGTCAAATAACTTAGAACGACCACATTGGAATTTTGACATAAAACCTATTGCATAATTAACGGCTAATTAAAGGCTATTGTAGTGCCCCAAAAAAAAATTTCCGCCCCACCCCTAAGGGTAGAAACGTGTGGACTTTCTGACTGCCAATGAAGCTGGGATGACCACAGGCAAAATAATGGTAACGGTAAGTGCTAGGCAATTTTAACCGACGGATTATTTAACGGCTATTTAAAGGCTTTCGAATGAGACTAGTTACGATTTAATCGGACCACCCCCTCCCGAGAAACCCACCCCCTCGTCAGCCGATATTCGCATAACTCAGCAGAGGGACGAGCTAAGACATTGAAATTAGTCTTAAAAATTACGTTGAATTAACCGCCCGACATATCCGTATTACCCGATTTTGCCTCTCCACCCCCTGCCGAAAACTCACCCCCTCGTTAGCCGATATTTGTATAACTCCGGGCAGGGACGCGCTAGGATATTGCAATTAATCTTGAAATTCCTGTTGAATTACCGACTCAACATTTCCACATTTGCCGATTTTGCCGCTCCACCCCCTTCCGAAAACTCACCCCCTCTACAGCCTACAATCGTACAACTCGGGAAAGGGAAGAGTTAGAAAATTGCAAATGACCTTAAAATTCATGTTGAATTAACGGCTCGACATTTACATATTTTCCGATTTTTCCGCTCCACCCCCTCGCCGGAAACTCACCCCCGCTACAGCCTATCATGGTATAGCTCGGAGTAGAGAAGGGTTAGAAAATTGCAAATGGCCTTAAAATTCATGTTGAATTAACGGCTCGACATTTACATATTTTCCGATTTTTCCGCTCCACCCCCTCGCCGGAAACTCACCCCCGCTACAGCCTATCATGGTATAGCTCGGAGTAGAGAAGGGTTAGAAAATTGCAAATGGCCTTAAAATTCATGTTGAATTAACGGCTCAACATTTACATATTTTCCGATTTTTCCGCTCCACCCCCTCGGCGGAAACTCACCCTCTCTACAGCCTATGTTCGTATAACGCGGTAGGGAAGGGCTAGAACACTCTAATTACAATTACAATTACAATACAATTTTTGCAATATAAAATGAACATGTTATACTTTAATACGTATATGTATTTTTCTTCGCTGATTACGAATATCCAACTTATTTTACAGCTAGAGTGTTATTTGCCGCAGCAACGCGTGTAGGACATAAAATATAAATGTTCAGAAAAATTCAAAAATTACAAAATCATATAAAATTGAAACGGTTAGATCCATTTTTTCCAAATGTAACGCTAGACATTGTAGTGTTGTTACTTCATTAATTTGCGAAATTTGAACTCGATAGTATGAAGTCTGTGGTCCGCTTGCGGTGCGCCTTCACTGGCCGCTGGCTCCAGCTTCATACGATTAATTCTAGTAGTCGGAGCAGTACAGTACACCAAACGTGAGATTCAGAGAAAATTTCGAACACTTGTCGATGAGATAACATTTTTTAAAAATCAAGTATATAGGGAGGTGCTGCAAAGATTATTTTTGTGAAATAATAATTCCAATTTGTTATCAACAAATTTACCGGCAACTTAACTATTTTGCTTCATAAAAATAATTCGTAAGTTTTTCTAAATACGTATCAATTTTTTCAGAATTTGTTGTAATCTTTGAAAATTGCGTTTTATTAGTTTGAACATAGAAAAAACGCAATCTTCAAAGTATAAAAAAAATTCTTACCTATTCAGAAAAATAAACGAATCATTTTTATGGAAAAAATAGTTAAGTTGCTGGGTAATTTGTTGAAGAATTATTTTTATCGTTAATTATTGATAACATTTTGGATTATTATTACATAAAAACAATATTTGCGGCACCTCCCATATGGTTGATTTTTTTCAGATTTTTATCCCATCGAAAAATGTTTGAATTTTTCCCTAAAACTCACGTTTGGTGGGACGGTATCGCTCGGACTACCTTAAGCAAGCTGAGAGAAGACATTCCCCGACTGTTATTGAAGTGATAAATAAACGGTAGGTATTTAATTCCTTTTACTTCTAAATATATAATATAATATAATGTAATTCTATGTACATTTGAAAGTTGAAAAAAATGTCATTCTATTTTATTTTGTGTGTTTTTTTAATTCTACGGTATTGATTTGTTTTTTAAAGATTTATAACACAACATTTAGACATGCGAATTACTATTATATAATCATTCGCAAAATCCACCAATCTCCAAGTTCAATTTTTATTTTTATTTCGGATAATATAATATAAATATTCTTAAATATTGCATCCAAACAGTGATATGTTGGAATCGATTGATCATATTAAGAATTCTAAAAAACGAAAACATGCAATATTATATTGACGACAAGATGAAAATTGATTGAAATATATTTTAGACATTTTAACCTATATTTTACGGCACAATCATTGAAAAAATATATATGTATATATATTTTTTGCCGGAGCCACTCGATATTGTCATCGATTTAATGTTCACAAATTTTTTCAAGCAAATAACGGTTTTTTAGTCATCATAATGAGCTGTTACAGTCCACATGGCCGCTGACCGTCGCTATACTGGCACAACATAGAATTATCTATCCATTTTTTATCTATTTGTACTTGTACTATGTTTGAATAGAGTTTGTCCTTTTCCATTATTGCTGAATGTAGTTGATTGCTTTTTATTTTTCGAACTCAAATACTATCTCGTCTTACGACAATTTCTATTATGACCAAACACTCCGCTCCGCTCCGGGCTTAGTATTTCTTGCTTTTATGGTGCCAGATGATTACAACGGACCTTGCTGCAAAAATTCTTCTCATTTCTTTACCTGACCCCTCCTAATAATAAGCTACCCCAAACCACCAATCGCTGAACACAGAATACCACCAATTCTTCGAAACTGCCAATGACACAGCGACACAGTACTTTCCTTTGGTTCAACAATTTATTACTTAACTCAGCCCAATAGCAATACGTACATCCCCTAAGGAATTCGAGATTTCGTATATATATATCGCGTTTACCGAAAATCAGTTACTCTTCAGACTTGGCCGCACATCATCGTTTTCCACGTCTGATAGTGACATTTTTCATAAAGTATTCTTCTATGACATTCTGTGAAATCGTCATACCATCGCCGCTGGACTTCGACCAATTCAATACGGCACTGTGGAAATAATTTCGTTCGATTGTCAGGTAAAATGTGTTTTTAAATATATATATTTTTTTTTGTATGGAATAACTCATAAATATGGAGCATTCCATACCGATTCGACCTAGGTCGGACCCTCGTCGTCTTCAATTCAGTCAGTAATTAAAAATATATCTGAAGTGTTATAACTGCGCGTTAAATCATTTATCTGAATTGCCAAAGTTTACGTTGCCCTCTGTCGGTGACATTTAACAAACCTACATTTGATATAACATTACTGAACTCCATTCTTTAATTAGCGCCATTTATTAATTTTGATTTACGACTATACTGAAAATGTGAATATGACTCGAGGAAAATCTTATAAAATTCTTAAAAATCATATATTACGAGTCTGAGCCGAAGCTTGAGAGTGATCGGTCGTATTTCCGAAGTTCTCCGTGTGTTTACATACACATAATAGAATAAGCGAGGATCAGAAGACAGAATTCCGTCCGCAGGCGGAATGGAGGGTGTAGAATCAGAGTGGGAGGACCCGCCAACTGACTCCACCATCTCCCAGGAGTTCACCAAGGTGAAAGCAAGAGGAAGACCTCCGAAAAGGAAAAAACAAATGGATAGTCACAGCGTATCATCGGACAGCCAGTCAGAGAAGGCCAAGGAACCGTGCAGTCAACGAGCCCACACTAGCTCACAGGGATTTATTAAACCATCTATTTCGCGCACAACAACACACACACACACCACCGGAGCACAACCAACAAGAGCAACAGATGCGGTAACATACAAACTGTTATTTTTCATCAATGCGATAAAAATTAAAACTCGAGTAGAAATGGCTAACCACTGGAGGCAGGTAGCGCCTCTGGGCAGAGATATTATTCTGCAAACAGCGAAAGGCTTCCTTCTCAAAACAAACACAGCAAAAGAAAAAATAGATTTTATGCTAAACAAACTTAAGCAAGAAAAAGTAATCGACAGCTACTCTGAGACAGTCGTCTACTCTAACGAGCGAGTACGAGCCCCCCCACCTGAGACATTTGCTGCCGTGATAACGCAGGTAGATTTCGAGATCGACGACGACACAGTTAGCCAAGCGTTGAACAACAACAACATCACTCACCGCTACTGTAAGAGAATAATCTCACGAGCCACGTCTAAACCGACAACGCTTATTAGAGTAATTACCGGGAACGCCGAAGCGTTTCACCAACTTATGAACGAAGGGCTATATTTGCTCAGTAGACACTATCGCGCGTCACCGAGCACCCCTCCACCGCCACTACCGCAACCATGCTTCAAATGCGCGCAATTCACGCATGTTACAGAGAACTGCCCAAATAAAACCCAGTGTAGCAAGTGCGATGGCGAGCACCGCACAGAGAAGTGCACAACAACGCTGCCGATGAAGTGCACTGCCTGCAACACCACTGACCATGTAGCATGGTCAATAAAGTGCCCCAAACGCCCAGTAAAGCCCATCGAAGGCATTCCGAACACACGAATAAAAACACTGAACAGGAAGAGCAAAGACGTAGACGCGAATTTGAAACAAAACAACCGCATCCATGAACCGATCACCACGCACGATTTTATAATCAATGTTTACACATACAAAATCAACAAACCCTCGTCAACGAACAGAGCAGAATTGATTCAAAAACTAAAAGCAAGATTTATTAAGGAATTCAACATAGATACAATAGTAGTTTTCTCCGGCAACTGGATGTATGTTCTGATGGTGGATCTAGAGAAACCTGAAGACCCTTCACCTACTCAGACAATCTCTCAGGGGCGATGCGCCGTTACTAATAATGGCTCTTAAAATTCTATACTCAAACGTGAACAGTTACCAGAACAAAAGTCATCTCATCAAAAATGTCATCGAAAAAACCGGAATTAACTGCACAGCATTTGTTGAAACAAAAAATAAACCCGAAACTGATATCAACTATAGAAACTGGACAGCCATAACACAACCTGGGAATACACTAAATCGGAACACAAGAGGCGGAGCAATCTTCCAACTTCACCCAGATACGAAAATGCGGAAGGATAACCCTCCAAGAATTAACGACACCCGCCACAATGCAATGCATATCTCTATCCCATTCCTCGAAGACCGGTTACACATCATTTTAGTATACGTCCACAATAATTCGAGTATAGAGAACACTGTACTTAACAAATGCAAGCTTTTCAAGTACGTTATACTGCTAGGTGATTTTAATCCGAACCGCAGAAAACGCGTGCAAATCAGAGATTTCCTGCAAAGCTCCAATCTCATTCAAATCAACACACCACCGACGTTCATCATGCCAAATAATAACGATACAACGCCAGACCTAATATTTTGCACTCAAAATATCAGGAACAACATCACAAACATCGAAGTTACACCAGATTTAGGTTGTGATCACTTGTCCATAATTATAACCGTCGACACGGGGAAACCGATAACCTATTCACCATCCACAGAAAAAATGAATTACAATAGAGCAGATGTAGAACAAATAAACCACGAAATAAAAGCCTTCCTTGACGCACACGAAGAAACACGAATAACGGAAGAACACATACATAACTTCAACACCACATTGGCCAGCTCAGTTGCGGAAAACACTCCTAAATACAAAAAAAACTTTTTCCTGCATGAGCTTCCACCCTTCATCATGCAACAAATAAAGATCAAAAGAAAACTGTACAGGGAATACCGAAGGAATCAATGCCGTATGTTTAAAGCAAAAATCAACACGTTCAACAAAAATATACAACAAATGATTTCGCAGTACAAAACTCACACGTGGCTAAAGGCATGCGATGAAATCCGGCAAGCACAGGGAAAAAACTACTGGCAAAGCATTAAAAAACTGACGAAATACAATCAAGCCTACAATACAACATCAAACATCATAGTAAATGGAAGAACACTCACAACCAACTCGGAGAAAGCGTCAGCAATTGCACACCACTTTAAGAACATCTATAAAATATCTGAAGACCCCAGCTTTAACGACGCAAACTTCAGACAAGTCTCCAACTGGTATGAGGAATTCTTCAATCATGCTACTTCAGAAGACCACGACTTCAGTGTAGTAACAACAGCCGAAGTAAAAAGCATTTTGAAGCACTGCAAGAACACCTCACCAGGTATCGACAATATTCCGATTTCAATAGTAAAAAAACTAGACACGAGAGCCCTTCTATTCATCACTGAAGCATTTAACTTCTGTCTCAAAACGGCACATTTCCCGAAACTTTGGAAAACCGGTATAATCATAACTATTCCAAACCCCAACCAGGACCACAGCGAAATTAGTAATCACCGACCAATAACTCTACTACCCACCAACGGCAAAATTTTTTAAAGAATCGTCAAACAAAGAATCGATCAAGCTATATCAATATATATATATATCAAGGAGAAAAGATTCCGGAATACCAATTCGGTTTTAGAAGCGGTAAATCTACCCTAAATGCGCTCACAGTACTAACATCCAACGTAGAAGCAAGCAAGCTAAATAATAAAAAAAACAGCAGTTCTGTTTCTAGATATCGCTAAGGCCTTCGACAGCGTCTGGTACAAAGGGTTATTGTATAAATTACACCAACTGGAATGTCCACCATATCTAATATTCATGATAAGAGATTTCCTCCAAGCGCGGTCACTAATAGTCAGAACAGAAAATACAACCTCTAACGCATTCTCACCGGAACAAGGAGTGCCTCAAGGTTCACCACTCTCCCCATTACTATATAATATTTACTGCAATGACATGTACAATAGTAACTTAGATAACAAACAATTCATAGACCTCAGCCAATATATACTCCAGTTTGCCGATGATACCGCTCTCGTCTCTCACCAAAACAACCTGAAAAAAACTACAGAGTCACTACAAAGCGCCACCGATAATATATCAGCATGGTTTAATAACTGGCGACTTAAACCAAATCCACGAAAATCACAGCTTCTCATCTTCAACCATAAAATCAACCCACAATCTCCGAAAATCACTATGTACAACGTCGAAATATCAGCTGTACCCCACGCTAAATACCTAGGAATAAACATCGACCACAAACTAAATTTTAACCACCACTTACAACAATGTAAACACAAAATCACACAAAGAGCCTCACACTTCAGAAAAATCACATTCAAGCAACGTGATATACACATAAAACACCTAACAAAAATGTACAAATCTATCTGCCGACCATTAATAGAATACGGGCATCTTATCTTCACTAATTGCAAAGAAACAGCAATCAAGAAAATGAAAACAGCGGAAACATGTGCCTTACGACGTTTGACACGTATCCATCATCCTGATAACCCACTACACAACCCTCGCAATACTCTACTGTATGAAGTTACTGGAATTACACCTATAAGAATGAGAACCAGAGAACTTGCCAAACGATTCGCCTCAACTCAAATAGAAAATATAAAACCATTATGCATACAACCCATACCTAACACGATACACACATTCAAACACCCAACATGTACAACGTACCAGCAACTCGAAAGATTAAAAAATGAAGAAATTAACTGACATTTAATTTTAAGTACTAATACTTAAAATAATAATAAAACATTTTCATGTTAAAACGATGAAAAACCGTGGCTGAAGGACTTCGGTCGATGTCCAATTGGCAGCATATGTGCAATATAAGTCTGTTATGTATTATGAAAAAATGAAAACTGTTCCATGTTATGTACTGCTAATAAATTACTTCTACTACTACTCATATATTACGAATACACACATTGTAGACACAATTGATAGAGTTTTGACTGTCGTTACTACATACATTTTTTTTTTGAGAAAAAAAATAGAAGCTTATGAGATACTACTTTCGCTCTAGTCTTAAAAATGTTCATATCTGATATAGGATTTTTGATAATTTTTAAAAGATTTTGTAATTTGGGCAAACAATATGTTCACTGTAAAAAAATTCTATAAAAAAAAAATTTGGAGTCATTTTTGGAGTTAGAACAATATTATAAAGCATTACCGACCGAATTGAAGAGGAGAATGTCTCATATACAGGCCAAAAATTAATAGTTTAATACATGTTAGTTTCTTTGTCTTTTCGTAGGTGTAGCAGCCCATCAGTAAAGATTCGAGGACTGGACAAATCACCCGAATCTTCGTAATTACACGTCTAAAATGAAGTTCCAAATGACGTTTATTCGTCGGCGTTACGATAAAGAGGCAGAGATCACGATAACGTTGGACGGAGGTGAAAAATGTAAAATTTTCATCACAGTCTGTCGTTTGATTGAAGGTTATGACGCGGTGATCATCACTGAAGAAGACTTAAAGTATATATTGTGACGGGGCTTTTCTGCTCCCGTCACAAAGAGAGCCAAACTTCAGGCTCGCCCTCGTATCGGCACGGCACACGGCATTCTTCCTCCCGGGAAGAGTCCCTTCCAGGCGAACAGACAGGGTCAATCGCAAGCGTTCCCACGACTAATTTCGGCCTTATTTTTATTTTCCCGATAATTCTCTCGAGCGTACGGCGGTCATAACCGCCGCAAGGACATCTCGACGCCTCCCAGCAACATACAGCAGGCTGGAGCCTTGCTACCGATCTCGCCGCAGCCAGCCACCGTCAGCAGGCTGGAGCCTAGCTACCGACCTCGCCACCGTCACATGGCCAGCACCTCGACACGTCGCCCGCCGTTCAGCCGCGCCGCTACCGAGGTAGCGCGCGACATTACTGACAACGGGCTCTCCACCCTCCGAAACCGCCTAGACGCGACGAGCCACCAGCTACCGAGATCTACAGCGTCCGGCTCGTCGCTGAGTCACCACCTCGCTCGTCTCACCGAAGTTCCCGGGTCTACGCGCAACGACGTCCGTGGATTTACCTCCCACCACGAGCGTACTCCACACCTCGCGTTCACGATATCCCGAACGCGAGGAAATTAAAAGAACCGCGCGAGATCTCCGTAATTCGGGGAACTCGGACAAATAGAGTAGAGGGCGAAATGAAGACAGGCATAGGGTGGGGGGAAAAAGGACCCGCGATCGCGAGAGCGTTACTTCCCTCGGGGACTCAATCGTAGGCTCCCGAGAAGGAAGGACGTCGTGACCGCTGCCGATCCGTGCTTAACGTCTCGCGAGAATACCGACATCTTGCCATACGCGAAGGGGGACTTCTGGCCGAGGACAACTCGAGAAGCTCCCGCAACTGCAACGAAACCGGTGAGATCGTCGTACGTGTTCGGTTTGAGGCTAGAGATAGAATAGAGCAAACTCGACTCGTTATCGTGGGGACTGTACGTCTTCGCGCGCGGAACGCGGAATTTGTTCTCGGGGAAAAATCCAGTAAAGTTCATATTTTTCATTCCACCTAGTTTCCGTTACATTATTTGCCTGGAAGGTTCTCCTTTATTCATTAATCTCATTCAATAGTTTGCGCCTCGTGCGAGTCCATACTTTAATCTCCGGTTATATAAATTTCCGTCTTATTAATTAATTCTTCAACTTTTCCGATTTCTCATGGTAGATTTTTCTTGTTGCCGATTTTGTAAGATTCCGCGTACTCCCGCTGCGATCGGGCTAATTTATGAAATATCTGTTGCGAAAGGTACCGTGGCTGCGATCCACGTTAGTTATTGTATGCGAGTGCCGAGATTCCGAAGCAACGTCTATCGCCGATTATCCGTTACCGATGTTCCGTTACCTAATATTGTTGTGAGTTATTGCTATCGTTTTGTTGTTAAGCTTTCTGGGTAATTGAGGGAACGAGCGTGCACGCTAGTCGCTTCTCGACCACGCTCCCGATATTCGCTGAAATAAAATATCTTTTGAAGTTCCCATCATTTCGTCTCGATCTCTGCTTCCTCCTCGCGGAGGTGACCGAACCTATTTCCCAAGGCTGAGCGACGCCGGGTCGCTCTCGTCTCTCGTTCGGACCTTGAAATTAAAATTTCGCCGCGAGAGCTCTCGCTCTCGCGGCTGGCGCCCTTAAGGCCGAGTGAGACGGGTTTTGTAGCCGTCTCGATTGGGTAAATTCGGGTGTTGGGAAAATACGGTTACAATATATAGTAAATTAACGGGCGAACTTCTGGGGATCCGTAATAAGAAAACGTGGCAATATGAAGATAGAACAGCATATAAACGATTCAAAATGTAGGTTAAAATTTGAAAAATTAAGATGTTTGTATATAACGTTTTTCAAATAAAAAATGCTTGGTCATTTTTAACGTGTTTTATGTATTGGATAAACAGCTGCTCTACCTACGAACGCCTACCCACGGCATACTGCAAGAAAATTACAAATTTTTTCCAGCAGCCGTCTCGAGTGCGAAGCATTTCTTAACCACCCCGATCGGTTAATAAATCGGTGAGCCGGGTTCGAAATTTCTACGACGACCTTTAGGACATTAATGTCGAAAATTGTTTATGTAGAACAGATGAATAACCGTGGACACGCGTGATGAATAACGAAATTCCGACGGATATGCGTTTCGTACGCATCATCTGGGAACACTTCTCGGTTGATTGCTACACGAAAACGTGAAGTTGTCCATGAAGTATAAGGTAGTCCTTGCGAATAGTGTTCACTTTAAATAAGTTTCAGAGAAATGAGCGGGAATTCCAAACACTTCTGGAAGGTATAAACATTTGAAAAAATCAAGCATATTCAAGGTGCTGAAAAGTTTAATTTTGCATAATAATAATTTCACAATGTTATTAATAAGCTGATGAAAAATAAAAATTTTCAACAAATCTCCCGGAAACCTAACTTTATTTTATGAATGTGCTTTGTTCGCTTTTCTGAATACGTATGCATTTTTTCAGATTTTTAAAAACACTTTGAATTTTTTCATATGGGAAAATCGTGTAGAAAGTCACATAATTCAACGTTATTTTAAAAATCTGAAAAGATTCATACGTATTCAGAAAAATGAACGAATGAACGAATGGAAACAAAAAAAAGTTGTCTCCAGGGGTTTTGTTGAACAATTTTATTTGCTATCAATTTGTTAATAACGTTTTGGAATTATTATTATACAAAATTATTCTTTTCGCCATCTTTAATACGGTTGATTTTTTTCACATTTTCATATCTTCGGGAAGTTTTCGCAATTCCCTCTCATTTCTCTGAAACTTGCGAAGTGAATACTATTCGCAAGGTAGTACTAGCGGATAGTTCGACCTCATGTGGGTTCAGAGAGAATTGAAAGAGAATTGCGAACACTTCTCAATGGGATAAAAATCTTGAAAAATTAAGCATATGGAAGGTGCTGAAAATATTGTTCTGCATAATAATAATTCCAAAATTTTATTAACAAATTAATTTTTTTTTTATGTTCAACAAAACCCCACGCAACTTAACTTTTTGCTCATATAAAAACAATTTGTTAATCTTTTTGAATACATATGAATTTTTTCCGAATTTTGTGTAATTTTTGAAAATTGGGTTAATTGTTAACTAAAAAAGCAATTTTCAAAAAATACACGAAAATAAAAAAAAATTCATACGTATTCAGAAAAACCGACAAGTAGTTTTTATAAAAAAAAATTAGGTTGCCGGGTGATTCGTTGGGAATTTTTTTTTTGTTAATTTGTTAATAACATTTTGGAATTATTACTATGCGAAATCAGTCTTTTCAGCACCTTCCATACTGTTAATTTTTTCACTTTTTTTTATCCCATCGAGAAGTGTTCGCAATTCCCCTCTCAATTCTCTCTGAAATTTTTGGCGTATCGCAAAGTACTGAAATTTTTATCAAATTAAAATTATGTTTGGGAGTATATATGTGATACATATTTAATGATTACTGGAATCGCAAGTAATGCCTCACCTGTAATGTCCGATGTCGCTTATAGAGCATTTCAATAAAAGAAATTTGCAAGTTAGGAATAGCCTAGCCGGTAACGTTTTAGGTTTATAGGTAGGCATAATGGTTAGGTAGGCAGATCGACTCCCATCCCCGGTCGATCTTCTCTTTGCTATAGGTAGTTCGATTATTCATGATCAAATTTTCTCATCAATATTTCTTTTTATTTCTATTATTATAGTGTATGTATTATAAGTTTTATCATTTAATATCAGAACGTAGTAGGGTACAACGTCATTATTTTCAGACCTTATTATTAATATACCAACAATTTATATTTAAACCAAGAATGTATATTAAAATGAATATACAGTATATGCACCCGATCTTTATATGCATGTTTATTTATTTTTAAGCCATTTTTTTAACAGTGAATTGTCCCGAGCGTTTTCGAGAAAACAATGGTGATGCCGTGAATATTATGAAAGTATTGAGTCGTGTCTACGAACTAGATGGACATTTCGCACCGTCCATATTTATTAGCATATCCAAATAAAACTTATTCTAAGCATATACTCAGTTATTTTCTGCGCACGTCGATCCCGGCGATTCCTTAACGGCGAACTCTCTCCACGAGACCCTAATCCTACAGTATATGATACAGTAAAACATCGGTTACCCGAGGTAATGTGTGAAAAAGTTACCGCGGTTAAGCGAAACCTCGGAGTAGTGAAAGCTCGGATAATTTAAAAAAATACGCGATGCAAAAATACACAATACCTTCATATATTTAAAAAAATAACACAATTTTATTGCATGGAACAAAGTAGCAATCATCATACTACTTTGCGCGTATAGCATAGGCATAGGCGTTTCATCCATTTTTTTCCAAGTTTCTCTGCATTATCCAAGTACACACCTCAATTAATGCCCAGTGTTTCGATGAGTTGAGTGTCTCGGATAATGCGGAGTCATCATTAATCGAAGGCTGGACAAACGCAGTTCTATTGAATTTTTGGTATACCTTATTACTTTGCGCAGTCATCGCATTCACAATCGATTACAATGGATGCGGTAGTTAACGTAGGGGCGGAGGGTACTATGGATTCTGATTTACCGCCAGATAACCGAGGGTATAAACCTTGATATGGCGTTGCAATAGCTACTGTCGTGGCATTCATTTCTACATCTTCTAGTGGTGATGATTCAGATGATGTTTCGGATTGACTTCGATTATTAGCAACGTGTATCAAAAAATGTGTGATCGAATCCCATAGAGCTCCTACTATATGGACACTCCACCCATAAATTCCGTGTAACGTGTAGGCGTGAATCATTATATCCAACATATTGTAACGAATATGTAGCTGACTATTCGTTAGGATTCGTTAGGATTCGTTAGGATTGACAATAGACGGACGAACGGACGATCGATACAAGATCGATCGTCATGTAAAACAGTCTGGACTGACACGTCTGAACGAACAGACGTGTGACAGCTCGTGCTCGGGATATTTAGAAGCGATTGTACTAATAATATCCGCCCCCAAACTAAATACGCGCGTTTTTCATTGGCTCGGTCGTTACAATATATTTAACTATCATTATGATTGAACAAAATCCGACGAATGTTGACATGTAGATTGCAAATCGAACTAACCAGGTTGGCATTTTTTCCCAGTAAGATTTAACCGCTTGTTCAATCATATTTTCTCCTATGAGATTCGATATGTATATCCCGTTACGATTAGTTTCGTGTCCTGTTACAGTACGCGCTATTTAAAATGCCCGGTTGTTCAATAGGAAACATGAGATGATCGCGAAACTTTGTCAACTCATTCATCGAGTATATTCCACTGGTCATGAGCCACTTAGGACTTGTATATTTCCACGTCGCAATTTTCGATGCTTTTAATGCGATAGGAGATTTTGCTTCAGTGAATTGAGCGTTAACGGTGTACCACTGACCATTGATGACATACATAGGCCGAATAATGTTATCGCAGTCTAATTGTAATCCGTTTTCTTGTAAAATGTGAGTTTTCGGAGTTACAAACATACTCTGATTTTGGTTGTATACGGGGAGCTGTTGATAACAGACTTTTGTTGGACGCATTTTAACATCGACAGGAATACATTTCATCATGTAAACAACTTCACCTACTTTTGCAGCCATGTATCCAGGCCCTTTCATGACATTATACGCAAATTCATCCGGTGCGATCGACGCCAGAGACAATGAATTTTTGATAACGGATTGTTCCAAAATGCATTTTTGGCGTACAATGTCTTCGTAAAGGGAGGTAATTTGAGATCGTATGTGTCTTTCGGTGTACACGAATTTCGAATTCACGTAGCTAAAAATATCCATGTTCTGTGTTAATGTGTTTTTCTCGTTCGTGAAGGTCTGCCCGCTCTGAGATTCGAAAATATATAATCGAGGGTGCTCTGTCTTGATTAACTCATACGAACATAACCGTTGTTGTCCTTCATTCGCAAATGCAAAGGTAATTTCCGGTGTAGATATGGAATACACTTCCTTATTGTCGTTGGAAACATTGTCCCGTATTTTTTCAGCTATCCCAATCCACAGAACCTCATAATTATTAAACCCACAAAAATCCTTATCCATGAGATTCCAAAATGTCCATCCTCCAATATAATCCATGCAAGTGCCTACCGAATACGAACAGACCGTTCCAGAACGCAATTTTATATTGTTGGTCGATAATCGAATAGACTCGTAAGAGTCTTGGAAAGTTACTGTGACAATTGCCTGGACAACTACACTACTCCACGATCCGAAAGGGTCCGAATATTCCACGCCTATGCACTGGCCATCGGTGGTTATTTCCCCCCCCAGTGTTAAGGATTGTGAAGTCGACTCATTTGCTTTTAATCCAGTCACGTAACTATTGACTCCTATCAATAGACTTTTCGTTTCGTGCAATCTCGCACACTGATCTCGCGATATATCCATTACATATTTCATACGGCCGGTTTGTACAGCGGATATATGGGAATGCATCCCACAGTGGTAAATGGTGCGGTCGATATCAATTTTACATTGAATTATGTGCACTAATGCGTATTCGGAAAGTTGAAGAAGTTGTACGGCGACTTGCGAAACGTTCGGCTTCATGATCGGAGTGTTGCAGTCGTCTTGTTCATCAATTGTTGAGAATACTCCGATTTGCTGGGGGTTAGTTCCACAGTCATAGGCTACATAGCCGCTGCATGTAGTCAGCCACCACATACAGATGATAGCACTCAGAGATATTAATGGTCCCATCGTTGTTCAGAATCTGGCGAAAGGTAACTGTTTATATTGTATTGTTTAAAAAGGCAATCCTATATTATACGTCTACGGGTAGTGGTTACATATCATTTCTACCAAGATTTTGTTCCAATATGCTCGATTTCGAATTGGTACAAAAATAAATTCTATTGAATGATATAGTTAAATTTCAGTAATGACGTATCTTTGAATCAGGATATAAAGGGCGCAAAAATGTTTTTAAAAAGTTGTTATTATGGTTTTATTTTGTACCTTTTTCTTCGTCCCCAGCTAATAATAGCATAGATTGTTGTTTCAAAACCCATCACGGAAGGAGGAGGAGGATATTGCCGAAAAATCCTAAACGGTGTCTATTCACTTTTGATTAAAACCCATAAAGACATCAATTAAGCTTCAGTACTGGCGCGCAGCTTTTTCGTGGCGTTTTCGTATACAGAAATTAAAAGTTCTTGCTGGTCACTGCTGAACTTTTTATATAATTTAAAAATGATTTTTAAAAACAATTTGGACAACATTTTAGATAATGCTGAATAACTTGCAAAGTCAATTGAATTCCTCATTTTTCGGAAAGCAATCATTACTGAACGCGGTATGGCTCTGGTATACCGCGGCATACAGCATAACAGTTGCTTAAGAAAAAACTAAGTACAAATGCAATTTTTTTGTAAGTCATTCAGCATCAGTTGCTCTTAAGAACTATCAAGTCAAAGGAATTTTTCAGATTGTTTGTCAACCGGAAAATCCGTTGAATCTTCAAAAAATTCATTCTGAAAATGTGTTTTTACAAAATCTCAACAAAAAATTTTAAATATGATTTCCGGAACTTTTTAGTTTTTTTCATGTCGCAATTGGAATTTTTATTTTTATAATCAGTCACAACTCCCTCAAATATCAATGGTTTTTATATAATAGAATCAGTGGGAATTTTTTCAGATTAAAAAAAAAGCATTTACGGACTTGGCCCTTCGAGAATTTCAAAAATTTCCCAGTGGTAAAAAATCTGGAAAAACTCCGAAACCCTTATGGGCTAGTAACAACATCATACTAAAAAAGCGTGCAACGTGATTTGCACAATTACTTCCTCATGTTTTACGATTTTACACATAACTTCCTCTAAGATAAAGTTCGTTGATCCATTATAGCTTCCGCATAGAGAAAGGTGTAATTAAAATAAAATGTTCTCAAAAAAAAAAATGAAGGAACATTATGAGAAATCGATATGAAAATTAAAAATTTCAACTCTTTTTAATTGCATTTTTTAGTTAAGTATAGAAAAACCATGTGCAAATTACTTTGCATCTTTTTTCGTAATATAAAAGAAATTCTATATCATAAAATTAAAACCGTAAAAATTGACACCAGAATTTATTATAGGAAATCGCAAACTGAAATTTGCGGATTGCGTCGTTTTAAGGCAATTTTTAATGTATTCTTCAGCGCTAATTACAAAACTATAACCCATTTCACTCTTCGTGATATTTGATTCAGAATTCATGTCAAACGTACGAAAATAAATTTTTCAAAAAAATCTATATTTTCAAAATACCATGAAGTTCAAACGGTTGGATCAATTTTTGTTCTACCCCATTCCTGTACCAGATGCAAGCTCGATACCTCAATGTTTACTCGAATTAGACGGTTTTCAGTAATTTTTCAAAAAAATCATATTCCCATAAAATCTGACCGCTTGGATAGATTTCGACCAAATGCGATACCAAAGAGCTTTGATAAAAATATTATATTCGTGTGCAGTTTTTAGACGAAAGCTCAACATTTACGAAAATTAGAGATACCACAAACATTTTTCAAAACAATGTTGTACCCCGAATTATTTTGTTCAATTAAAATAAAAGAAATATAAAAGAAATTAGAAAATACATTGGGAAATACTTACTGGCAAATCCACCGCGTCGCGAAGCCGACTCGCGTAGGAATTTGCCGAGTAAGTATCATATGACGCCCGGTTAATGCACCTGGCGTTGAGAAATCGTGCTGAGCGAGAATCGGACGATAGCCGATTCTCGATGTCGAAATAAAGGAAGTCAATCAAAATTGCAGACGTATCAATTTGCACCTCGCGGATCGCGATCGGGAAATTGACAGTCTGAACTCGACTAGAGAACAGAGAGGTTGGTCTCAGAGTTAGGCTCATCTTCAAAAGAAATCAACGATTGTAATAAGAAATACTGGCAACGATCAAATTAATTATCTTTCTTTGAATAAACTTGTTATTTAGTTTGTATAAACAAACTTGAGTTTTGCTCTTAATTTGGCAACGATCCCAAATACCTTTAAAATTATATTTGTTGACCTCGCGTACAACAACAATAAAAATCGCGCCAAATCTCCAATTGGAGCGCAATCTGCATAAAAATTGCACTCAATGAAGAGACGTTATAACTCTACTATTGTACAAAATTGCAACCCGCTATCTCAAGTCGCTTCCGAGTTATAGTCGTTCTAAACTATGCAAGCTGTCACACGCATACACACGCACATATACGTAGATCCGGACGCCTGGTAAAATCGCATTTCTCAACGCTTTGGACTATTTTAAATAGTCTGACACTAAAATCTCGAACTTTTTTTTTAACGAAAACGTAGCTTCCTCCATGAGGAAGCAAAATCTAAATTTTTTATCGTTTGGGCATGATTTATTTTGTTTTTTTTAATTTTTCCAAGGAACCATTTTAAGCAAATCGAAAATATTATAAAAAGTTCAGCTCCCACCAGCTAGAACTTTTGTTCTCTGTGTAAGGAAACCCCATGAAAAAGCTGTGCGCTGGCAATGAAGCCTAAAAGGTGTCCAAGGGTGTAAAAAAATGTGAACAAACACCACTTGGTATTTTATTGGCCAATATCCTCCTTTCCGGAGGGGTTTTGTAAGACAGCTTTGTAAATAAATTTGGTAAGATAATAAAGTAACAAATAAAAAAGAAACACTTTAGTGGTTATGTATTTGACCTTTTACTAGTAAACGTCAAATTTTCAGATACGAATTTTTTGAATGAAAAAAGTACATCCCATTAGACAAAAAAACCTAGTGGTTATCTGAATCCACGACATGCATACATTTTTTTATTGAAACATTTTCTAGCGCAATAGAAAAAGATAGGTGGTATGGGATGTTGATGTAAATCTGATTGGAATAGTACAACGGCAGCTCGTGTAACCAAAAATAGCGTTCGATAATTTGAGAAAACGATCGGCATGGGAACCACTTCCGCCTCTCCATTAACTAATTGCTCAATGGACACTTTATCTATGTATTGGACATCGGTTTCCTAAAGTCAATCGGCATGATAACCACTAAAGACCTTGGATTGCTTTGGCCAATACAAGATTGCTTTCACTGCGCTACAGGTTTCAGTAAACGTTCAGACAATCGGCATGGGAACCACTAAAGTCCTTAGGCTTCCTATTCCTTATAACGAATGTGGCCTTTTCTTGGTTCTGGTCTTTAGTAGTGAGACAAACGGCCGGCATGGAAACCACTTCCGCCGACTCAAAACTTGATAACCTTTCACAAGACTTGTCAGGGTCCAATTTGCGGAAATGAATTTTCTGAAGAACGCTCAGTAAACCCAAACTGACGATTGATAAATTAAACCTTACCTCGGTTAAGTTCAGAAAAGTGCCCTTTCGTCTCAGTAGTCAGCTCTGGCTGTTTTTTTTTTATTCCAATATCATAATTGGAATATCCTCTGAAGGCGCGGCAAGATTAATTGGCGCGGCCCTATACTTTTACGCCAGTTGCTTTACGCGTGTATTTCTTCTGTATCACTTATTTTCAAAACTGCACTCAATTTACAAGACGACAGCTTCCTGATTACAGACAGTTCATCTCCGAACGAAAACTCTCTAACTGTCTTAATGAGAGCCAAATAGTACAGTCTTATGTACCACGCCAACCCCACTCCACAATATTTGGTTTTACCAATCGTTTTAAGGGCTACTTCTATAGGATTGGCTGCCTGCATTTTTGGGGGGTAGGAGTTTGCCTACCCCTAAAAAATGCAGGCAGCCAATCCCCCTAAAAAAAATACAAAAAATGCAGGCAGCCAATCCCCCTAAAAAAAATACAAAAAATGCAGGCAGCCAATCCCCCTAAAAAAAATACAAAAAATGCAGGCAGCCAAACCCCTTCTGCGCGACTTGGGCGAGGCCGTCGCCATAGCTGATAACATAAGGGTATTGCGTTGACTATAATAAACATAAACCTGGAGACGGCTGATCTGTCCAAACTCAGACGTAACCATCTGGCGAGGATAAGAATGGGTGTTTTTTCTTCCAGAAAAAACTAACCCACATTTCCAACCTATTAATATTTTTTTAACTCATATACAAGTTCCAGAAAAGATTGGATAAAATAATGTTATGTTGCGATACGGATTTTGAAGAGAAACGGCGGTCGCCGTTCTTCAGCCTCCGGTCCGGCAAATACCGACAGTCCCCGGCTGGGTCGTACCCAAGGAATAAGGGTAGAGGGCTTGGTCGGTCCGACTCGAAGGTATTTCAAAATAAAGACGTAGGCAACGGTGCTACTAGCTGTGTACAGCTCGCGAAACGGAGTAGAATGATTTATTAGAAATGGTAAAATTAAAAATAAAAAAAAAACTCCCGACTGCAAATCAGTCGTTATGATTTTTTTTAAATAGTTGTAAAAAAGTACAAAAAAATTATTCATAAACATTAACTTAAAAAAACATGAAATAATTCATGTACGCGATAATAATTAATAATGTCAGTAAATAATGATAGTAATAAGTAATAATAAAGAACTAATACTTAATAATTGTTGAAATACGCGTGGATCGAGGAAGGAATAAACCAATACGTTCACTCGTGTGGAAATTACGTATATTTTAAGTAGATTAATACATGATGAAATCGGATTCTTGTAGACTGATTGCGTTTTTATATCGATACCCGTGGATCGCTTCTGTTCTCACTTAGTAAGCGGGATGTGACGTAAAAACGATCCGTGATTGGCTCTCTCTCCAGCAGAGCGGGCATATTGAAGCGCGGAGATCGAATCTTGATTTCTAACACGCCCCCTCAAGATGCACGCCGTTGATATAATTTTCATTTTGCTGGTTCCATTACGCATCCGGTTGCGCATCCATTACACATCCGACTTCCTCGATGCAGTTCCAGTGGCTTACTCTTGGTAGCGGCTTCGTGAAGATGTCGGCTTCCATTTGATCGGTAGGAACATGTACGAGGGTCACCAGGCCATTCGCGACTGCGTCTCTGATGAAATGATATCGGATGTCGATATGCTTCGTGCGTTGGTGGTACATATGGTTGCCTGCTAGACACTCTGCTCCACGATTATCGACGAATAGTGTTACTTCACTTATGCGGCCTTGGCCCAACTCCTCGAGGACGCTGCGAAGATACATCGCTTCCTTGACCGCTTCGGTCATGCTTATATATTCCGCTTCTGTCGAGGATAGAGCGACTATGCGTTGCTTTTGTGATTTCCAGGATATGGCGGCGCCTCCAAGCAGGTAAACATACCCTGTGTACGAGCGTCTGTCGATCGTACATCCGCCCCAGTCTGCATCCGAGTATCCCTGGAGAGAATAGTCCGTTTTGGTGTATGTCAATCCAAGGGTTGTTGTTCCAGCCAGGTATCGGAGTACACGCTTTGCTGCCAGCCAGTGTTGCTTCTTTGGATCGTTGTTGAATTGGGCTAGCCTAGACACAGTGTTGGCTATATCCGGCCTAGTCGCCACTGCTAGGTACATGAGCGCACCGATAAGCTCTCGGTATGGCCACGACTCTGTCTTCGAGTTGGTTGACTCTTCGAGGTTTCCGTTCGCCTCAGCCGGTGTGGCCACGGTGTTGCACTTCACCATTCCGAATCTAGCCAGGATATCGAGTGTGTATCCTTTAGCGACTATTCTTGCCTTGCGTTTCGCAATCGTGCCGTCCAGGGCGTATTTGTTCGTCAGGACAACTCGGCAGCCTACGAGCTTCTGTTCGTCAGTTTTTCTGACAATTTCCCACGTGTCGTTCTTGACCAGACTTTCTACCTCAGACAGAATAGCTTCTTCCCATTCTTCCTTCTCTCCGCTCGACATGGCTTCTCGAACAGAGACTTCGGCGGCTCCTGCGAATATGTTCTCAGGATCGACCGTCCCCTCGCGAAAAACATCGTCCTCCAATTCCTCCAGATTCACTAGAGGTATTTCTTCTTCACGTTGATCGTTGTCACGGACAGTTCGGTAAAGCTTGCGGGGACGCCCTCTGCTTCCGGTTCGCACGATCCTCGGTCTACCCGGCAGGCGTCTATTTTGAAGTACCGGTCCTGCAGGTCGCTCGGGTGTCCGTGGTGTCTGGCGACGCTGTTGACTCGCCGTGGCTTCGGGCACAACGTCGAACAGACCCGGAGGAGAACGTGGGTCCACGTCCTCGTCGTCTGAGCCTTCTGTCATTTGCAGCAGCTCTCGAACCTCGTTGTCGTCGCCCACGGCAGTGCGTTTCGTCTCCAAAAATCTTACGTCCCTGGCCACGATCACCTTCCGCATTTCCGGCGCCCAGATCCTGTACCCCTTTGTCTCCCGGGGGTAGCCGATGAAGATTCCTTTTGTAGACCTCGCAGCAAACTTGTCCTTCGTGGGGTCTTTGTCCAGAACGAATGCCTCGGAGCCAAATGTTCGAAGATGATCCAAATTTGGCAACTCGCCAGTCCATTTCTCGTAGGGGGTTACTCCACCCAAGCTACTGGACGGACAGCGATTTCGTACGTGGCACGCAGTTGCAACTGCATCGGCCCAGAATGATGACGGAAGCCCCGATTGCAGCATGAGACAACGGGCCATGTCGAGAAGTGTTCGGTTCATGCGCTCAGCGACTCCATTCTGTTGAGGAGTGCGAGCAACTGTGCACCGACGCTCGATCCCGCAGGTTGCCAGGAATAGGTCGAATTCGGAATTACGGTATTCTCTACCGTTGTCCGATTGCAGATATTTGATGCTCATCCCGGTCTGTCGCTCCACGAAAGCCTTGTACAGCTTGAAGGCCTCGACCACACCGCTCTTTTGTTTGAGGAAGTATACCTCGCACCATCTCGAGCTATCATCGATAAAGGTGACGAAAAGCTTCGCTCCGTTCATCGATTGGGTTCGCAGAGGACCTACAACATCTGAATGTACAATTTTAAGCAGTTCAGAGCACGGCGGATGTCCCTTAGGGAAGGGGAGAGCTGTCATCTTGCCTCTCAGACATATTTCGCATGCCTTCAAGTCATCGGTTTCCTTCATCGTGGGTGGCTGCATCTTCAATTCCCCGATGACCTTGAGCAGATCCTTTGAGTTAAGATGGCCGAGACGCTCGTGCCACGACCGCAGATCGGAGCAAAGAAGTGACGTCTCTGCGGCTCCAGCTCCCTCATCTTCTTCTCGGATGTAGTAAAGGTCCCCACGTCGCTCCGCTTTCATCTTCACTACTCCGTTTCGGTCAGTAACCAAGGCTGCGTCGTTTTGGAAAACAACAGTATTTCCCTTGTCGGTAATCTTTGCTACGGAAACAAGATTTGTCCTTAAATCTGGAACAAATAATGTATTTTGAAATTCGACAAGTCTTCGACCACTGCCACCGGAGACTGGAATTCTCACAGCGCCTCTGCCCTGGATATCTGTCGATGCTAGACTCGCCAGGTTGAGTCTACCACCGGTCGACGGAGTGAGCGAGTCGAAGGAATTTCTGTCTCCGCAAAGATGTGCGGTGCATCCACTGTCGAGTATCCAAGGTCGAACATTTCCAGCGTAGCTGGATACCTGATTATCTTCCGAAGTGGTGTGGCACGCCGTGTACGCATCGTCGACTGCATGTGCGCAGGGCTTCCCAGTGGCTGTCTTCGGCGTAGGTGGTCTCGACTTGGCAGACGGTCCACTCTTCTCTCCAGCAGTACATTCTGGGGACTTATGTCCAGGGGCTCCGCACTTATACCAGACAATCCCCGATGCACTGTCGGCCGGAGGATCCTTCGCACCTGGCCTTGCCTTCCTATACCTTGGTCGACGCCGAGACTGTGACGCTGCGAGAGCACCGGCTGCTTCGACGACTGCGGTCTGCGCTCTTACGTCGTTCTCTTCGAGGATCTTGACCTTCAGCGCATCGACCGCCGGAAGCTCGTCCCTGGACTCTATCGCAACCCTGAAGTTATCGAAACCTGATGGGAGACTATAAAGGAGCATGATTGACAACAGTTCTCCGTTTACTTCTACATCCATCGCGGCGAGCTTGTCGACGGCGTCGAAAAACCTTGCCATATGCTCCCTCACGTCCTCACCATCCACCATGCGCTGCAATACTTACTGCTTGAGCAATGTCGCCTTCCTCGCTGGTCCTTTGGATGCGTAGATCGATTCGAGCTTAAGCCAGACCTCTCGCGATGTCTCCAGATTTCGAACTTGGGGAAGCTGCGACGGAGAAATTGACAAAATTAAATCCGATTTGGCTTTTCTGTCAGCTTTCTTCCAAACACTCCGCGCCGTTGCAGCCGCTGCCAAGGCTGTAGCATCAGCACTCGCCGCGGCAACCGGAAGGAGTTTTTCACCGCTCACGTACTCCCACATGTCGCTTTTTACCATTAACGCTTCTACCTGCATTTTCCACGTGTCGTAATTGTCCTTTGACAGTGGTTCAATCCGTGTACCGTTTATAGCTGTCCCCGCCATGTCTCTCAAAAGTTTTATAACAAAAAAAAAACTCGCACGAACACGCGGCACACGCGGCACGTTTAACCTCAAAAGCTCTCTTACTTAACACGTTTCACTTAACCTCGTCCTGGACCCATAACCTGTTGAAATAATACCCGTGGATCGAGGAAGGAATAAACCAACACGTTCACTCGTGTGGAAATTACGTATATTTTAAGTAGATTAATACATGATAAAATCGGATTCTTGTAGACTGATTGCGTTTTTATATCGATACCCGTGGATCGCTTCTGTTCTCACTTAGTAAGCGGGATGTGACGTAAAAACGATCCGTGATTGGCTCTCTCTCCAGCAGAGCGGGCATATTGAAGAGCGAAGATCGAATCTTGATTTCTAACAATAATAAAGAATTGTAAAATTAATTAATCGTAATTATATCACTTCATTCACAATCTTCGCTATGTGATAGTCGTCCAGGTATGGTCGAGGTGGATCTGGTATGAATGCGTATGAATGAATAAGTCCGAATAACGGTAATTAACTTTTATTGTAATGAGACGTGAGTGAAGGAGAGTGCACGTCACAACGGTTCGGGACTCTGAGATGAACTGAATAAAGGGCCTGACGAAAGCAGGGCCCTTGCCTATTGCTGCGCGCGACACGATATTCTTACGCGCGATAAGACGGCCGCTGCTCGCGCGTGGCGAGCGCGGCGGCTGGATCGCCACCGTGAGAGCGTTAGCGTTCGCACGGAAGGTGCTGACGGTGCAGTAGATTAGCGAGAATGTGATACAATGTTTAATTTGAGTTTCCTGTGAGCCGAAATACTAATTCGGAATACGGGACCGTCACACTCCCCCTCTTGCTAAAAGAGTGATGCTCCGCATCGGATGTGATTTGTTTACAAGGTTTTTTTTTTTTTTTTTTTTGAATGTGTGAGTCTATATAATCAGATGGGTTTTTGTTTGTTTGTGAGTCTGGATTTTATGCATTTTTGATGTGTGGTATGGAAGTCGAGAAAATAGCAATTTTCCTTGGATCCCGCTTCTGTGTTATCCGGTTCTTTTATTCGGGTTGCCACAACGGTTCCTGTTCGTTCCATTTAAATATCCTGTTAGGTACGCCGAAGGTGGCTATAGGTGTTCTGAGTCTGAAACTGACTATTGTTTATTAGTATTTGTGTTAGTGGGATTGGTTGTGTTATAAAGGATCGGTCAGGTCCATAGGTATGTATGTAGTTCTAATGGTGATAGACTCTTTTACGTTAGTCCTCCGAATTTAATAACTTTGGTCTGGTCTTGGGTCTTTCGGCTATATCAATGTCCTTCAGGTTTGGTTCCTTCCTTATTCCTTTTGTCCGTATTATTTACTACCCTGTATCCTGTGGTGGGTTTGAGAAAATGTCTGTTGTTGGCTTTGTCCCCTAAAACAGTCTAAATTGTTAGCTTTCAATGTTAGTAGGAGAGACATGTTAACTTAGGATGTGGTTTGTGTGGTCCATGGTTTGGTGCTAGGAAAGGAAATGAGAAAAAAGAGAAAAAAACTGTGATTTCTGCGATGTATAAATGTATATTAATAAAAGGTTTTGCTTATAATTATATGGTTATTATTCTTTGTTTGTTATTATTGTTATGTTAATATATTGGTTATTAATATTTGATTATATGTGTCCTACATGTGGACTGTTCTTTTTTTTATTTTTTTATTTTTATTATTCGCCGATTTTTATGCCGTGTTTCTTCTCGTACTTCCTGATGGACAAGTCCCATTCGATTGCGTTCAATCTGCTCAGGAGTTCGCGTCGGGTGTCTGCGTCCTGGTGTTTGAACCAGCGACATGTCGCGTCTGTCCAATCGAATGCTCTTGACAGTAGGTAGTCACTAATGTCGTCGGTTTGTGCGTGTCGTGAAGTTTGGTTTGCTCTTATCGGTGGTGTTTTTGCTCTCTGTCTTGGTGCTGGTATTGGGGTTGGTGTTGATGCTGTTACTGCTTGTTCGTCCTTGGCTTTGAGTTTTGTGTCTGTTGGCTTTCCTGTATCATTTTTTGTCTTTGGTATAGCACCTGTTGATTTTTTTATTGTTTTTATGGGTTGTTCGTTCTCCTTTCCTCGTGTCTCTGTAGTCTCTTGTGAGCGTTCCATAGCTTTGGCTGGGTATATCACCACGGGTGGTGCTTTCCCACGGTATATGGTGACAGGTACCGGTTTCAGCTCGCGTGGTTGCGTCGGGATCGGTGTAGTTTTTTTTGCGGTTGTGTTCTGTTGTTTCAGCGCTTGTGGCCTGGTTGGTGTTGTTTCTTTGTTTATTTTTTGTTCTATTGGTCCGGTTTTTCCCGCTATTTTTGTTGTTGTCGGTGTCAATGGTGTTGTTTGATGTTTAGCCATGTAAGCGGAGCATTTTTCGATGTGCGCCATCATTCGCGTCGCCGGAAATACTACTTTGCACAATGGGCAGGGTGCATCCTGCGCCTTGCAAGTTTCCATTCTTGTTGTCAATGATTGCAGGCATTCTGCGATATGGGCAGCGCACAACTTTGCCTCTACCTCCATTTTGCACAATGGGCATTCTTTTTTTCCGTCCATTTTCGTTCTGTTGTTATCTGTTAGCGGGGGAAATTGTTGTTGCGTTGGATTTTTTTTGTGAATACATATATGTTGTGAAAGATTCGTAAAAGCATCGTGCTCATGCTCATGCTCTAGCGTCTGTGTATTTAACAAGTTGAGGTGGGGAGCATGCTTTGGAGCATTTACATAATGTTGTTGTGCGGATAATATGTAATAGCGCGTGCATGTCTGTGTTCTATTTCTAGTGGGGGTTCAGTTACTATTGCGACGTCTCTGTAACGGGTTATTGGTACGATTGCTCTTTCGACGAGCTCTATCGGTTGCTGATGCGCTTGTGTGGTTTGTTCCGTTCTTTCATTAGGTTGCTCTTGATTTCCCGATCTAATACTTTGTTTCCCTGTCATGCATGTTATTAAATTAATGATTTTTGAAATCTTTCCGAACAATGAGAATTTCCAACAAATTCCCAACAAAACAAGGATTGATCCGAGTGATATCCCTGAGTACTTCATAAAAGATTCTACTGATGATAATCTATTACTCAAGCGATGTGCTTTTGTTATTTCCTTAGCCTTTGCGATCACTGTTTTTAAGGCTACTTCGTTTTTTGTGAGGTCTTCGCGAACAGTGTTCGGCTCCACTGACAAGGCGTATGCCTCTGTCTCGGCAATAATCTCAGTTATATTCAAGTTATCTGTTGATTTGACGGCAGCTTCTATCATTTGTGTAATATTTAGGACTAGTGTGCTTGAAAAATTTACTTGTATGGACGATGTTATCTCTATTGATGGTGTTAACTGCACGGTTTTACTTTTCGCTTGACATTTGGGGCTAAGTTGCAAAATTCCTGTATTTTTAATTATTATAATTTTTGACTCAAGGTTTCTGCAGGTAATATAGAGACTTTCCGGTTTAGGTGCGGCATACAGCCAAGCATTTGTGTTACTAACTCTGGCCCAGTACGTTTGTTGGAATGTTTTTAGTCGGATGTCGCAGGTTTCCAAGTTAAAAAATTGAGGGTTGGTCACTAGTTGCACCTCGCATTCGGTGTGATCGGTAATACGTTGGACTGGGGTTACTTGCTCGCAGACATAATTGGATGCTGTAAGCTTACACTCATCTAGTTTCTGTAGACCAAAATAGGTTTCAAAATCGTCTGAGACGGCTGTATACTGGGAAGTGGGTTTGACAAATGCAAATCGTGAGTTGTTATAATTTGTGGCTTGGAGTACGGGAACTGCTGTGTGGTGGTATAGTTTGTATGTTACTAGGTCTAGCAATGGCATCTTAATTACGTAGATCAGTTTTTCTCCGTTATGGAACACACTTAATTTAGTTAGTTCCATCAGCTCGGGTACGTGTTTGGTGTCTAAAGGTATTGGGAATTCTGTATTCGGTGACGATTTCTTGACTGCCTCGGCGCTGAGTAGTATTTTTCTACTCGTCAAAAGTTGGGGATGTATTTGTCCGATTTTTGCGAAAAGAATTGCGTTGATCAGTGTTTCAATGTCAAGTTCCAGTTCTGTTAGGTTTTCTTCTATTTCGGTTGCGAATTGTATCGCTATTGTGTTTAGTTCGATTATGTGTATCTCAGCTCCGATTGCGGCGTGGATTGAGTTGAATCTCTGGGTTTCTTTTCGTAGTGCTGCTACTAGTGACGTGATTTGTTTTTGTGCTGTATCGAATCCTGACCTAATAATGTGGGTTTGATTTTGAACTATTTCTGCCAATTCTATAGTGTTATCCCTTAGTGCTTCAATTTGTGCGTTGATCCGTTCTGCGTCTTCATTATCCATTGTTCCAAAAAGTACCTTATTTATTTTCCCTATGAATTCAAATGGCGCTCGTTTTTCGCGGTTGTTTAAAGAGTTTCTTCTTATTGATGGGATCAACTCGTTCAGAATTAACTCTGTGTTCTCTAGGGTATCTAGTCGGGATATCATTGCCGTTAGTTGTCCTTTTATGAGACAGCGTGTTCCCAGTGTGGAGCAAAATTGTTCTGTCGCCATTATATTCTGTTGTATTTGTAGTCGCCTATCCGCAAGTCCGTGGGTGTTGATGTATGTGATTAGTGTCCATGTCGTGTGGTACAAACGGAGTTGTCCCAGTGGTTCAGAGTACAGTCCTGGGTTTTTTGTGAGTGGTATGATTTTTACCGGTTCGCCGATGTCTAAAGCGGCCGTATGGCATCTGCAACATACGCCGTTTTAATATCATCTATGTGTACTATTTTTGACTTTTTCTCGGAGATTTGTAATTCTATATTATTCTTATCTAATACTCGGAGGATTTTAAACGGGCCTAAATAGTTACTGTCAAGCATACTTTTTTTAGCTTTGTTTTCCAGCCATACCATTTGTTCAGGTTGGAAACTTTTTGTTTGGGTTTTTCTGTCGTAATAGTGTTTTGTCCTTTGTTTAAATCGGACTTGATTTTCAAACGCCAGTTGCTGAGCGTCCTTCAGGTTCTGTACCACTTGGTTCAGATAGTCATTATAAGTGACTGTTTTTTCTGGTGGCGGAAACTCTGAGGGTGTTCTGGCTGTTCTACCAAATACAAGTTCGAAGGGTGTGTAGCCTGTTGTTTCGTGTACGCTTGTATTGTACGACATTGTCGCGAACGGCAGCAACTCGTCCCAATCACGGTGTTTACTGATGAAATGTTTAAGATATTCTATCAATCCGTGATGGCTACGTTCCAGAGCCCCATTGGACTGTGGATGGTAGGCTGATGTTTTGTATCGTTGAATTTGAAATAACTTTGCAAATTCTTCGAAAGTTTCGGACATGAAGTTACTGCCTTGATCTGACAAGATAGCGCGAGGAGCGCCGAATGTTGATATTAAGGTCGTACAAAGAGCTTTCGCAACGCCAATACTCGGTTGGGTTTTTAGTGGGACCGCTATACTAAATTTGCTAAAAAGATCGAGTATTGTTAGTATATACGTGAAACCGTTCTTTGTTTCACGTAGAGGTCCGACTATGTCGATTGCAACTTTGTCGAAAGGTACGAATGGAGAGTCGGTGACGATCATTGGGGCTTTGCTTTTGACGCGTACAAGCTTGTTTTTCTGGCAATCGAAACAGTATCTGATGAAGTTTCGAACGTCGTTCTTTAGACCCTTCCAGTAATACTGCGAGAGTATACGTTGGTACGTTTTCGATACTCCTTTATGGCCTCCAATTGTTGAACCGTGCAACTCCTTCATGATGTTCTGTCTGATTTCGGGTGGTGGAATCGTTAACAAACCCTCGCAAATAGTGAACTCTATTCGCGATTTGTTTGTAAGTATTCTTAACTGAGTCTTGATGTTTGCCCACAATGTCGCGTCGATCATTTTTGGATCTTTTGACATAGTGCAGGATTCCAGTTTCTCTTTTTCTAAGGTTTCGACGACTGCTTCCAAGCATTTATTTACCATGTGCGTGTTTGTGGTGTCTGTGGATTTTGATTTACAGACCATCCCGATGTAGCATGTTTCTCCTTGGCGCGTGACGAGCATGTTTCCGACCTGTGGGTTACACTTTAACAGTGACTGCTGGTCGATTTTATTTTTTTCGGCTAATATTTCTGTGACCATGGTGTTCATCACACAGTCGGCTGCCAAAAAGTATGCTATGTTGTCTTTTTGAGCTAGGAGGTTAGATTGTGTGATTGCGATGTGATCATGTATAATCACATCTTCCGTTATCGTTGCGCTTCTGGTCGATGGTCGTGTACCAGTGTGCGTTAATCGCTTCCTATGGTAACTCGATGGTTCGAAAGGTGAGTCGCTGTCTGTATCATCGGATTCTTCTCCCGATGATTTTTCCTGATTTTGTCTCGTAGGTGGGGTTGAGGTGGGATTTTGGAGTTCCGGAGTAGGAGTCGGGTATGAGGATTGCGGGTTTGCATAACTGCGAGCAGGTATAATGGATGATGGTTGGCTGCATCGTCGGGATTCCCAGTAGTTATCGGTCATTTCGGGAGAGCATTGACCGGGGTCGTCTTCGATCTTGCTTGCTCCTTCATATTCCGATCTTAGAGCACTCGTTCGTTCGGTTCGTTTGTCAAGGGTTGTAGCTGGGGTTTCCTTAGTTCTTCTGGATTCCCAATAGTCATCCGTCATTTCGGGAGAGCATTGAACAGGGTCGTCAGCTGGGGTTTCCTTAGTTCTTCTGGATTCCCAATAGTCATCCGTCATTTCGGGAGAGCATTGACCAGGGTCGTCTGCGGTAGTTGATTTCCGTGCTGCCTCGGTACAGCCTCGGTTCTGGTCCCGAGACTTCGGGAGGTCCCTAGGCATAGGTGGTGACCTGAAGTTCGGTTGCACTGGTGTTGGTGCTCCAGCTCCTTTATTACCTCTTCCCACGTTGTGTATTGAAGGTGACCTGTACGTTGGCTGCACCGGTGGTTCATAGGTTTTATCGTCGCTGGCCAGTTCTCCGATATTTGTCGGCGGCGATTGATCGTCTCGTTGCTGTAAATCTTGCTCCTTTTGCATAGCCAGTTCAGTTTTTCCATTTTTTGTATCTTCTTCCTTCCGTGTTTGTGGACTTTTTTGTTCTGTGTCAGGCGGGGCTCTTTGTCCTCTGCGCTCTGCACTTTTCATTCTAGCCTCACTTTGTGCGGTCGGTTTTTTCTCCTTGTTCTTCTCTTTTATACTCTTTTCTTCATTGTTTTTTACATATTTCTCTGTTACTTTTTCTTTTCGTGTCCTTGATTTCTTGCGTGGTTCTTGTGTTTTCCTTTCATCCTCTGAAGTGTCCTTTTTACGTTTCCTTGTCGTCCTAGGGGGTTTCGGGGTGAGTTCATCTTCCGAAATTTCGGTTTGTGGTGTTTCGTCGTCAACCGTCGGATCTGTTCTGACGTGTGTGCTCTCCTTCTTCTGTGTTGTGACTATATTTTCGTTCTGAATTGAACCTTGTTGTGGCTGTTCGTCGTCCGAATCGTTTTCGTGCTGTTTTTTCCTGGGTGCTGGGTTTCCGGATGATTCGTCGGATGAGCGGCCGCGTGTATGTGGTTGGTGGAATATTTTTGGTTTTTTAAATGTTTCCTCTGTGTTTTCAGAGGAACTTTCGCGGTATCTAACGGGAAAAACAGTTGCGGGGTTCCTGGATAAAGCGTCTGCGACGACGTTTAGTTTGCCTGGTTGATGATGAATTTCGAAGTCGTAGTTGTTCAGCGTTGTTTGCCAGCGTTGGAGTTGTTGTGGAAGGTCAGCCTTGTTTGCCAGATAAGTTAGTGCTCTATTGTCCGTGATAAGGGTGAATCGTTGTCCATATAGGTAGGTTTTGAAATGTTCCACTGCGCTTACTATTGCTAATAATTCCTTTCTCATGGCATCGTATGACTGTTCAGCCTTTGAAAGAGTTCGCGAGAAAAAGGCTACTGGATCGTCAAATTTGTCGTGTTGTTGGCTAAGTACGGCGCCAATCGCATAGTCTGAAGCGGCGGTTGTGAGTTTGAATGGTTTTTTGTCATCGGGATAACGCAAAATTGGTCGTTCAATAATTTTGTTTTTGAGATACTCGAATGCCTTTTGGCATTCCTGGGTCCATTCGAATTTAGCATCTTTTTTTAGCTGTTTTGTCAGAGGGACTGTGGTTTTCGCGAAGTCTCGAATAAAGCGTCTGTAATATCCGGCGAGAGCAGTGAACTGTTTTATGGCTTTTTTATCTTTGGGGACTGGGAAGTCCTTTACGGCTTGAACTATTAGGGGATTTGGTTGGACTCCTTTTTCTGAAATCGTGTGGCCTAAATATGTTACCTCTTTCCTGAGAAAGTGGCACTTGTCGGTTTGTAGAGTTAGTCCTGCTTTCGTTAATCGTTCTGCTAATCGGTTGAATTTCTTCCCGTGTTCCTCGAGGGTGTTTGCGTAGATGACGATATCGTCCAGGTAAACAAAAAGGTCGCTTCCAGTGAGTCCTGACAGTACTATATCCATTAATCGTTGAAAAGTTGCTGGTGCATTTTTTAGGCCAAATGGCATACGGTTGAACTCGTAATGTCCACTCGGCGTAGAAAATGCAGTTTTTTGTTTGTCGTTCGGGTGCATTTCGAGTTGATGGAAACCGGAAGCCAAGTCAAATGTTGAAAAGTAACGAGCGTTTCCTAACTGATCCAGAATTTCTACTATGTTTGGCAGTGGATACGCGTCGGGGGTTGTTTTTGCGTTTATTTTCCGAAAATCTATTACCATTCGCCATTTTTTGTTGCCTTGAGAGTCTGATTTTTTTGGTACAATCCAAACTGGAGAGTTGTACGGTGATAGTGATGGCTGTATAATGTCTTTTTCCAACAAATTCTCGGTTTGTTTTTGAATCTCCTTTTTGTGGACCTGGGGGAAGCGATATTGTTTTATGTTCACTGGTCTGTCGTCCGTTGTGAAAATTTCGTGTTTCAGGAGAGTTGTGTGTCCTAGTTGATCGCCGGGTATGTGAAACAAGAACGGATTTTGCGACGCGAGTTTGTAAACATGATTTTTCTCTTCTTCATTTAGGTTTTCCAAATGCAGAAGAGGCTTCAGTTTTTCGAACCGTTCCACGGTGTTCGTGGCGACCGTTGTTTGAATTACCGCGCTGTGAGCGTCGCTGCTACAACGAGAATTCTCCGTTTCGGTCGTGACCTGAGAGATGCACTCTACTGGTTGCAGTTCGACTGTCGGAATCTCGAAATCGATGGCGTTATTTGTTTTATTAATTATGCCCACGTATGCAATTCCGTTGTCGCTTCTCACAAGGGCTTCGCCAAGAATGATGCCGTCCGGGGTTCTCAATCGCGGAACGTATCCTTCCTGGATTTCGGGGTTTTTTACTTTAATGTGGATGATGCTTTTTGCTCTAGGTGGAACCGAAATCCGTTCGCGGGTTGCAAATGGTATGCGATGATTTTTAAAAGCTATGCAGGCGCTCGAGTAGAGAATATCGGCCGGTGTCTGTTTGAAAAAGGCATCGCCTAATATGGCGTCCTGTTTTATCGGGAACTTGTCGGAAACTATGTGAAATTCAATTTGTACGGATTTGATCGAGATTGTGCATTTACCCAGTGTGTATACTTTACCTTCGGTGATACCTGTTAATTCGTAGATAGTTTGTGCGTCGATTTTTACGTTTCGTGCAATAGTTTTTTCTTTTATCAAATTGATTTGGGCTCCGGTGTCGATTAAAAATTTCGTCGGATTATAGCGCAGTTCAGGGGATATTATGCAGATTGATGGTGGCTTATGGCCTTTTGTTGTGCCTAGTGAGATCGTTGCTTTTTTAGAGTCTTGTTTAGTGCTTTTAAAATTTGTTCTACGGCGCACTGGTTCGTAAAACTCGATTCTAGTTTTTTAGGTTCAAGTTTGCGAGCATGGCTTTTAGCTGTTTTTCAATTTCTGATGGTGAGCTGGCTTTATCGTCGCGGTCGGAGGATCGGTCTCGTGAAGTGTTTCGGCGTTTGTCTCGTGAGTCGTCCCGTCTGTCGTGTGAGCTGTAACGTCGTTCATCTGAGCGTCTGTCCCGTGAATCGTTTCGATATCTGTCCCGTGATTGTCTGTTTCGTGAGTCACTGTATCTGTCGCGTGAGTCGTTTCGGTACCTGTCTCGTGAGTTATTTCGGTATTGGTCACGTGAGTCGTTCCTATATTTGTCTCGTGAGTTGTTCCTGTACCTATCTCGTGAGTCGTTTCTGTATCTGTCTCGTGAGTCGTTTCTGTATCTGTCTCGTGAGTTGTTCCTGTACCTGTCCCGTGAGTCGTCGCGCTTGTTTTTGTCGTAACGTTCCCGGGAATAGTCTCTGTTATCTATGCGTTTGAAATTTTCGCGCATTCTACGGATTGTTGTGCACTCTGCTGTTGTGTGGTTTTTTACGTATGGGTGTAGTTCGTAGTATTTATCGGGCTCGTTTGTTGTTTCTGCGAATTGTACTTTCGCTGTACCTGTGGCTATTTGGACGTCTCGGATCGCCTAATTTTTTCGTACCTGTTTTTGTTTGTCTAGTTCGTGTTCTATTGTCTTTGCTTGATCGATGAGTGCATCGAATTCTTGTGCGTTGTGGAGGATGAGGTGTGAGCCGATAGCAGCCGTAAGGCCTCTAACGTAAGCTCTTTTCGTTTTTGCTGTAACTTCTACTATTCTGTCGGCTAAATACTGTCTTTTGTCGGCTGTGATGTAAGTTTCTTTTAATCTGTCTGTAATTTTTCGGAGTTTTTCGCGCAATCGTCCTGCGCATTCTACTACCGTTTCGTTGTATTCCTGTGGCGTTGTTTCTATTTCATTTTCAAGATCATTTAGATCTTCGGTTTTCAAAAATGCTCGTTTGAGTTCTTTTAAGAGGGCCTCAAGATTTGCTGGGGATGTGGCTTCTACTACGGAGAGGGCTAGGTCAGATAGTTTGAATGGGATCATATTAAAAAATTTTTCGCGTTCTGTTTCGGCCAAGCAATCGTTTGCACGATTGCATGCCCTGACAAAAACGTCGACGGCGGGTTTTTTTCCGTCGAATGTTGGTATAGCCTTGTAGGCATCGCGAAATGTGAAGGTATTGCCATTTTCGTTTGGCATTCTGAGTTGGATATTGTCGAATAACGCAGGTGTAAATATGTCCGAAGTTGAATTCCGGCGTCTGTGGCGACGCGGTGGTGGTCATGGGTACGGGGAAGAAATGTTGGCGAGTTACCGTAACTGGTTCAGTTAAAAAGGTATTATAATTTTTTCCTTTTTTTTTTTGAACAAAGAAGTTATAATGTCTTTAGTTGAAAGAATTTCCTTGAAAATATTCTTCCTTATTTGTTTGAAAAGAAAAAGAAATCTCTTTTTTTTATTATTATTATTATTTTTTAACAGTTATTTTAATTCGGCGTTTTTCTTTTTGATTTTGTAAAAGGGGGGTTTGGAAATAATTTATTGTTTAGTTTGCGAAACTACGGGGAGAGAGTTAAAGGGAAAGCTCGGTGTAGCGTAGAACTTTGGTGTCGCCCTGTATATCTGTCAAGGGTTCCCTATCGGGATGACGTGAGCGCGCCCGGCGTGCGAGTGTAGAGCGAGAGGGCGATAGTCGCAGCAGCGGCAATAGGCCGGTGTTATCTGTTTGCCTTTGGCTTTGTTTTAGTGTATATGATTTCTGTTTTTGTTTTTTGTTTTTTTTTTTTTATTGTGTTTTTTTTTTGTTAGTTAGTGTTGCGTTAATCACTCAAGCAGCATAAATTGAAAAAAAAAATGGATAGAAAGAAAAATAAAAATAATTTTAAAGGGTACTTACAGTGCCAAAATTATTGGAATGTGTAGTTGCATGAAAGATTTTTTTTTTTTTTTAATATTTTGTTCGGCTTCCTTCCTTCCTTCCTTCCTTGATTTTATAATTCGTTTTCTTTTGTTGGGTGTACGTAAAATGTTGCGTTGTTGAAGGTGTTGAGAATGTCCGTGAAACTTGTTAATATCCGTTGAAAATGTTGAGAATATCCGTTGAGGTGTCCGTAAATGTCCGTGTGAATGTCAATAATGTCCGTTAGATGTTCGTTAAGTAGTGATTTTTTTTTTTTTTTTTTTTTTTTTATATAATTGTCACCAAATTTTCTTTTTTTTTTTTCACTAACTTCACTTTTGTTCCCTTTTTTTCACATTTAGCACTTTTTTTTTTTTTTTTTTTTTTTTAAAGATCCAGCACAATCACTTTTTTTTTAAATTTAAAATCCGAATAATTTTGGAAAAATGTTTTTTTTTGTAATATCGGTGTGCGCGTGTTTTATAGTCCGTGGACTCCTGACACCATGTGATAGTCGTCCAGGTATGGTCGAGGTGGATCTGGTATGAATGCGTATGAATGAATAAGTCCGAATAACGGTAATTAACTTTTATTGTAATGAGACGTGAGTGAAGGAGAGTGCACGTCACAACGGTTCGGGACTCTGAGATGAACGGAATAAAGGGCCTGACGAAAGCAGGGCCCTTGCCTATTGCTGCGCGCGACACGATATTCTTACGCGCGATAAGACGGCCGCTGCTCGCGCGTGGCGAGCGCGGCGGCTGGACCGCCACCGTGAAAGCGTTAGCGTTCGCACGGAAGGTGCTGACGGTGCAGTAGATTAGCGAGAATGTGATACAATGTTTAATTTGAGTTTCCTGTGAGCCGAAATACTAATTCGGAATACGGGACCGTCACAGCTACCGTCGGGATACGGCTTTCGAACCACAGATTTATATAATATATGATAATATTCTGCTACCAAGTTTATTTGTGTGGATATAGAACTGTGTTTGGAAGCCGTCTCCCGACTGTAGCGAAGATTATGAACGAATTGATGTAATTAAGATTAATTAATTTTGCAATTATTCTTTATTATTAATTATTACTATTATTGTTTACTGACAATATTAATTATCGTTGCATGAATATGAATCATTTCATTATTTTTTAAGTTAATTTTTATCAACCACTTTTTTTGTACTTTGTTTACGAATATTTAAAAAATTAATAACGACTAATTTGCAGTCGGGAGTTTTTAAAAATGTTTAATTATATATATATATTGTGACGTATTTTCCTGGATCTCAACGCGAAAAAAGAAACACAAAAAAACGAAACCGAAAACGCGAAAACGGAAGCTCAAACCGAACGGGAGCGGAGCGCGAAGTCGAGAACTCAGAAAACGTCACCTTCGGCCGCCCGCCTCCACGGATGCATCGACGTCCCGGTGGGCGCCAGTTAATTTTTGTTTCGCCGGTATTAACAACCGGGCTAAACTGGAGGTCGGTGGAACGGCCGACCTCCGAAGGACCGATCTTTGTTTCGCCGGAATCGCTAAGCCGGACTAATCTGGAGGTCGATGGAACGGTCGACCTCCGCAGGGTCAATTTTTGTTTCGCCGGAATCGCCAAGCCGGACTAATCTGGAGGCCGATGGAACGGTCGACCTCCGCAGGGTCGATTTTTGTTTCGCCGGAATCGCCAAGCCGGACTAATCTGGAGGCCGATGGAACGGTCGACCTCCGCAGGGTCGATTTTTGTTTCGCCGGAATCGCCAAGCCGGACTAATCTGGAGCTCGATGGAACGGTCGACCTCCGCAACGGAAATACACGAAAACAGAACAAAAGATAACGAGATCACACAAACGAGAACTGAACGGTACGAGAACTAACGCCGATGCATTCGCGAAAGCGAACGGTTGCGGAAATGCACGGTTGCTCAGGATGCGGGTTATGGTAGAAGGGTCGCGATCCTTGGCCAACAAAGTAACACGAAATCGAAACCGGAATCTCAACTTTAAATAACGGGAACAATTATTTATTGGCTGCTAAGCCACGGGATCGCACACTCGTGCATCGGGAGCACTCAGCTGACTGGGGGGTCGGAGCGAGCGTAACGAGAGCGGATCGATACGCGATCAAATAATTACCGAAACGATAAACTCACCGAATCAGCGTATTCTAATCCAATAATGGGCGGGAACTGCATCTCACGATGCCTCGAGAACTCCAACACAATCACTGCACCTCAAAAGCATTCCTCAGAACGCATCTCTAGCACAGAAAAATCGGTAGTAAAATCGGAACCGAATCCGCACGAAACACCGCACATACGAGTCAACTAGGGAACGCGCAAAGTGACAGGTAGCGTGAGCGAGATACGCGAACCGAAGCGAGAGCGATAGCCGGAGTCTACGGCAGCGCGAGCGAGAGCGAACGACTCAGCGCGCGAGACAATAGCCCAAACGTAAACACCGGTCGCGCGAGAGGTCCGAACTGCCTCGAGGACGACTCTCGGCAGACTGATTAGCCTACGACGATACTCTAAGGAAGCGTTATGATTATCGCCAAATCCTTAGCCGATAGCTACTGCCCTCTTAAACTATTTCCAAAGCGTCACTTAAGCGGGAACCGAAACTGTAACGCGGTAATATTTGAGATTCGTCGCGATCGTTACTCCAAATTCAGGACGTGAAAACAAGGCTCTCTCTCTCTTACTAAAACACAGCACAAGGTGTTCCGACCTTGCCCGGACCGTACTTAAACCTCCGCCTGTTTTCCAACGTCCTGCATTATCACCCAAACGGAGTGCCGGGTTTGCACCGGACTTTGACGTCTTCGCGACGAGATCTCGTCGGGCTCTCCTCTATTCGTGTTTCTCGTTACTTCGAGATTCCCTCCACCGAATAGATTCGAGGATTCCGACCTGACTGAATCTTCCGCACTTATCTCCAAGCTTATCCCACACCCAAGCTCGTCAGTAAAGTCTAAACTGGATCGTGATCTTAACGAACTTTACTCAAACGAGAGCTGGACGGTACCTGGACAGCCGAGGAGCAGTAAATCGGGAACTGTAACGGGCTAACCGAACTAAATCGATAGCCGTATCCGTAAAACTTTAATTTATTTGTGTTTTTGTGACGGTGATCGAAAAATCACGTCACAACTCCTCACCCCTTAGGGGTGGTTTCGACCTACGGGTCGAAACGGTAGCCAGTCCGAAGACTGCGGGAACTCCGGGATTTTCTCCCTTGAGTTTCAACCTAAAAGGTTGCGGGAACTATTCGGGATCTAATCCTGCATAGGACGTATCGGTAGCCATTGGTTCCTTCCGCGGCCTGGCACGAGGACTCACGAGTACCATCGCGTATAGGCCGCGCGGGGCGCGCGAGGGCTGGCCTCTCAGCGCGAGAACCTTTAATATAATCGCTGCTTACAATTTGGTCGCAGCGATCCCTCAACCCTGTTACTAATCGAGAGCCATTAAATTGTCGGGCGAGGCGAGATCGGCACGAGAGACCATGTCTCAATCGCGGTTCGAGAAAGTAATATAACGAAAAGGGACAACACTTTCGAGGACGACCACACGTAAGCAAATAAATGTCTCTACGTTACCCCCTTCCTGCAGCGTTGTCTCCATCAGTGGGAATCCTTGTCCTCACCGTTTGATTTCCGAGAGCTTTGGCCATCCGGCCAGGTGCGAGAGCGTGGACCCTTGGTCCAGTAATCGAGATCCGAGGTCTGGGGGCGACCTCCATCGTCGGGAACTACGGCCGGGGCCGGATACGGGAGCTTACTCTTTCCTCGGGATCGAGTGCCGAGACCGCAGGGGTCTACGAGGCGCGAGTTACGGCCGAAGCCGTGTGCGGGATCTTGTTCTTCCAACCCATAACCGAGCGCTGAGACCGAGAGGTCTACCAAGCGCGAGTTACGGTTGGAGCCAGGTGCGGGAACTTGCTCTTCCAGCCCGTTGCCGAGCGCCGAGACCGAGGGGCCTACCAGGCGAGAGCCACGGCCGAAGCCGTGTACGGGATCTTGACGGGACCCCCTTTACTGCCGGGAGCGCCCGTCGTCGTCCCTCCGGCCACCGCCGACCGTTGGTCGGTCCGGGAGGGGTCCGGGATCTGGGACCGCCGTCGGTTCCCTGGGAGGGGCGGTCTCTGGGTGGTCCGACCGTCGCGACCTGCGCCCCGCAGGTCGGACTGCCCTCAGCACGTCCCAGGGGACGTTGCGGCCAGCCCGCGAGACGTACGGTCCCTCCCGCCGCCATTGCTCGCTGCAGGCGGGGCACGTCCGCAAGGTCTTACCCTTGCGGCCGCACCGCCGGCAGAAGGTCTGGCTCGGTGGACCGCCTGGGCACTCCGGGTCCGAATAGCGGTGGCCTTCGCCCCCGCAGCTCCAGCAAACTCGCGACATAGTGCGCGGTAGGGGTCGAACGGCTCCTCCTGCACGTCGGCTGTCCCTCGGCAGAGCGGCTCGAGTGGCCTTCACTTCGCTTCGGGGTTCCCGTGTCCGTGTCGCTGGCGGGATCGTCGGCGATGTCTCCGTCGCCGGTCGGGATCGCGGCGATGCCTGCGTCGCCGGTCGGGACCGCGGCGGCCGGGCTACCGGCAACGCCGTCGCCGGCGGGGCTATCGGCGGTGATAGGGCCGCCGGTGGCGCCGCCGCTTGCGGGGCTATCGGCGATGATAGCGCCGCTGGGCGGGAGTGCCGTGGGCGCGACCGCTGAGGCTGCGTCGTCGGCGGGGCCATCCGGGGTGGTGGCGTCGCCGGTCGGGACCTCGTGACGGGTGGAGGCGTCGCCGTCGAGGACGACGTCCCTTCCGTGACCGTCCTCTGACGCCGCCGACGGTTTCGGGATCGGCGTGGGCCCCTCTTGCGGCGAGGGTCCTTCGAGAGTCCACCTCCAGCCGCCTGGGTTTCCACCGGGACACTGTCACCTACGTCGATGTGGTGTGCCACAAGGGAGGTGACGGCCGAGTCGGCAGGAATATCCGGTACGTGAGCGTCGAGGAACTCGCGCAAGCGCGTCGCCTCGTCGGTATCGGGGGTACGGAGGCCGCAGCACATGGCGATGCGCGGGCCTTTCCCCTCGGGAACGAAGCTGTACCGTTCCTCCGGTGCGTCACGGAAAACCCATGACTCATCGAAAAAATCGACTACCATCCTCGCGGAACGTAAGTAATCTAGTCCGAGGATTAGATCTTCCGAGAGCGAGGGTAAGTGTAGGGCGAGAGCTTGTGTCCGGCGGCCACGTAGGATGGTCGGTACCTCCGACGCTATCCTTATCGTTTCCACCTGGCTGTTCGCGACCAGCACGGTCCGAGGCGGAATCCGTTTCGTCGGCACTCCGAGGCCGGCGAGGAATTCTATTATCCTCAAGCCGACAAACGTCCTGGTCGCACCAGAATCTACGAGAGCTTTTACGGTTCGACCGTAAAGTTCCACCTCGACATGGAATGCCACAACGCCCCTTCGTCCAGCAGCGTTGATGACAATGTCGTCGAGCTGGGCTTCCCCTTCCAGCTCCGACGCACCGAGATCGGGGTCGAGGTTCGGTAGCGGCCTCTGTCCTTTCTTACGAACGGTAGCATGGCGACAGGGCTTCGGTATACGGGAGCGTGTCGAGAAAGTCTCCTCCAGGGCGAGGCTTTGGCGGCGTTGAGGCGCGGGCGGATGGCTCACGCGCCTCACTGCGCGTTTCCCCGGTTGCACGAGGTGCAACGGGCGGACGTCACCCCTGAGAGTCCACACCGATAGCAGAACAGCCGCCTCGACGCCTTACACTCTCGGTGGAGGTGGCCAGACTGGTCGCAGTTCCAGCAGTGTTTCTCCCCCGGTGTGGCGGGAGCGGTCAGGGCCTGGGGTGCCACTGGCCCCTGCAGCGGGGGTGCCCCTCCAGGAGCGGCTCCCCTCGGGATTCCCGCCCGCGGTGGGTCTGAGCGGGGTGCACCCCTGTCAGCGTTTCGGGATGCGGGGGCGCCGGTTGGCTTCCCCCCGGTATTCGGCGGGCGTCGCGGCATCAGCGCGTTCATGAGGTCTGGTAGACCGTCCAACCCGCCGGGCGAGAGCTCATCCTCTTGGACCAGATCCTGTTCCTGCAACGCACCCGCAGGGGTGGATAGGGGGGTGCACAGAGCTGTGGGATGATCCGTCAGTCATATGCTTGTCGCCGCTCAAACCACTCGGGTTTTGCGACCCCGCGGTTACCGAGCACGGGTCTTGAGGGGACCCGTTAGGGGGTCCGGGTCCTTTGCTTTGCAAATGTTCCTGGTCAACCAGTCGCCTCAAAATCCAAGGGGGATAGCGTCCCCGCGGTTATCAAGCTCGGGTCCTGCAGGAGACTCGTTAGGGGGTCCGGGTTCTTTGCTTTGCAAATGTTCCCGGTCAACCAGTCACTTGTTCAAACCCACGACCATTTCGTGAGCCGTGTTCATGCGGGGGCGAGAAACTACCCGATGGTACCTCAGGGTGGCTCTCGCGTACCGCTTGTTCGTGCAGCGAAAGGTTGCTGGTGTCGATCGTCCTTAAAATCCACGATCATTTTCGTGAGCCGTGTTCATGCGGGGGCGAGAAACTGCCTCAAGGCAGCTCTCGCGTACCGCTTGTTCGTGCAGCGAAAGGGTCGCTGGTCGCCTATAGGTATAGGTGTGAATGTGGTGCATGAAGGGAATAGAACGAAAGTTTATTTTTATATATTTTCGCATGCAATGCGCGTGAGAATTGTTACTTTAAGCCCGCACCCGAGGACTTGTCCTCGGGGCGGGCATATCACTTTAATAAGTTTTGGGTGCATGAAGCAATGCGCGTGAGATTTGCTTGCTTATTATGGCTTGTTATTATGGTGATGGGGTCGGTCCATATCCGCTTGTTGCATAAATTTCTGCAAAGTCCGGGCGAAAGATGCCCGTCAGGGAGGTTCAAAGCTGTTTGGCCCCCTTTGGATCCAATGTATAAGACCATCCGTCGTCAGGCCGTAGGCGTTTCAGCCGGTACTGTAAGAGTAGCACCAAGCAACGCGCGGAGATGGACAAGACTCCACTCTCCGGCTTAAGTTTATGCTATTCATTCTATTATTATAATTAATTATTTTATTTTATTTTATCCTATTTTGCACGAGTTGCATGGGGAGAGCGAAAGATGGTATTATTATTTAGCCTGTCCTGCGGGACAGGCATGGCACGTTAAGAATTTTGGCTTATTGTGGCTTATTGAGGCAAGTTTGGAGGCTTATCGATGCATGCGCGAGTTCGCTGCACGAGAGTGCGGAGTTGCAGTCTCCTCGGCAAAAGCCGGCGACTGCGATTGCCTCTTCGGCGAAGTCCAGCGGCTACACCGTAATGCTCGGGTAGCGGACAAGCTTTGGAGGTTTTATTATTTGGTAATTTTGCATGGGAACGAAAGATGGTATAATATTTTAACCTGTCCTGCGGGACAGGCGCGGCACGTTAAGGATTTTGGCCTACTGAGGCAAGTTGGGTGGCTTATCGATGCATGCGCGAGTTCGCTGCACGAGAGTGCGGGATTGCGGTCTCCTCGGCTAAAGCCGGCGACTGCGATTGCTTCTTCGGCGAAGTCCAGCGGCTACACCGTAATGCTCGGGTAGCGGACAAGCTTTGGAGGTTTTTATTATTTGGTAATGTTGCATGGGAACGAAAGATGGTTTGATATTTTAGCCTGTCCTGCGGGACAGGCGCGGCACGTTAAGGATTTTGGCCTATTGAGGCAAGTTGGGTGGCTTATCGATGCATGCGCGAGTTCGCTGCACGGGAGTGCGGGATTGCGGTCCCCTCGGCAAAGCCGGCGACTGCGATTGCTTCTTCGGCAAAGTCCAGCAGCTACACCGTAATGCCTGGGTAGCGGACGAGCTTTGGGAGGTTTTACTATTTTTATTTTATGCTATTTTATTATCGCAATTTGCATGCTTTGTGAAATGAATGATGTGCAAATAATATGTCTTACGTAAGCCAACAGGGAGACTAATCAAAAATCCTTACATCCACAGACGGGCCAACTGGCGAGAATCAGTGCCCCCCCCCCCCCCAGACTACGCTGTATCAACGTGGCTAGGGTCTCATGGCAGACGGGGGTTAAAAGGTCTGTCTCAAGCGTGACGGTTAGGAAACAGGCAACGTCCGACACCGTATCAACTGCCCGGGTGAAGCAAGGCGGCTCTGCGGCACCGTGTGAAAAGTACTTCCGACCAAACTCGTGGGAACAAAATGCAAAATCTTGGTAACTTGTATGAATGTCGTGTGAATGGGAGACGAAGTGCCCGACTGGCAGAGCAAAGGCAACCAGTCGCGGTACTTAACGTGGGAGTTGCTGACTCTGTCGCGAAGCCGTGCACCCAGCCGGCTGCGAGAATGTTGGCGGCTTCTCAGCCCACGCCCATCCGCATGCCCACGGGTAGCACTGGTAGCATCAGAGCTCAGTGTAATAGTTCCGGCCTTCGTGCCGTCCAAGTCGGAGAGGAGGTTTTAGTGGAACCCTGCGAGAGACAAGCGATAGGCCGCGTAGAAAATAGAGCCGCGATCGCGAATGAGCCCCGAGACCCACCTAATGTTAACATCGACCTGAGGCAATCCATGGGCATTAGGATAATGCAGTTGAACGCGAGGCGTTCGGAGGTAGTGACGGGAGAGGTGAGGGAACTCATCAGTAGAAAGCGTCTAGACATCCTGCTATTGCAGGAGCCATACGTCAAAAAGACAGACGCGACGCATACCTTCTTTGGACTAGGTACTGCGGCACGAGTTGCCGCAGTGAGAAGTGAAAGAGCATGGGCAACCATCGTGTTGTGCAACCCAGCCTTTCAGATGCTTTTTGTCTCGCAACTCAGCACGACACACTGTGTCTGTGCGGAGGTGCAGGCACCCGGCTTCTCGTTCTATGTCGTCTCGCATTACTTTCAATATCGGGACGACATCGAGTTGCATCTCAGACACCTCGATATGGTGCTTCGTAGTCTGAGAGGGAAGAAAGTGATAGTGTCGTTAGATTCGAACGCAAAGTCGGTTCTGTGGGGAGCACGGGAGACCGACGAGCGAGGAGTCCAGCTAGAAGAACTCATTCGGGTTTTCGGCCTGGACATCCTGAACGACGCTGATCAACCGGCGACTTTTTGGACGACGAGGGGAGAATCGTACATCGATGTCACCTTGGCGTCGCCTTCCATGTCTCGGTTTGTCAAAGACTGGAAGGTTCGACCGGAGTGGACGACCAGCGATCATAGGGCGCTAGACATCAGGCTACAAGTGCCGAAGACCGCAACGGGAGATCGGGTGGCCGATACTAGTCGGTTCGACACTCGTCGTGCAGACTGGGAGCGGTTCGCCGAGATTCTGACAGCTCAATCAAGAGATAGGCTGGAGGGGCTTGTATTTGAGACGGCAAACGACGTTGAGGTAATGGCAACAGCTCTCACGAGCGTCCTAACAGACGCTTGTGTCGAGTCCATGCCACGCAAGAAGAGATACAGGAAGTCCAACCCATGGTGGACACAAAATTTGACCAACAAGCGAAGATTGGTCTTCAGGCAGAAACGAGCGTATCAGAGGGAAAGAACGCAGCCACTACGCCTCGAGAAATTGCAAGAGTACCGCGCGTCTTTGCGGGAATACAGCAAAGAGGTGAAGAAGGCGAAACGTGAAAGCTGGAAGGACTTCGTCACGTCGTACGGAAACGAGGAGCCCTGGGGATTCGTATACAAACACCAGGCAGATAAACTCCGAGTTGAGAAAGTGCTGAGCACTATCCGGCGAGGCGAAGAGACTACAATGGATCTTAGAGAAACCGCCAGAGGCCTTCTGGATACGCACGTCCCCGATGATCAGGAGGAAGAGGATAGTCTGTGGCACAGGATGGTGCGCCGAAGAGTACGGGAACCACTGGACACGGAAGATACTGGAGCATTCACCGAGGGTGAAATGAGGAAGGCGTGCCGTACGTTCAAGAACGGCAAGGCTCCAGGACACGATCTCATCGAGGTAGAAGTCCTCAAGAGAGCGTGCAGCATAATCCCTGATCAGCTGCTAAGGTTGTATAACGCGTGTCTTGCTTGGGGAATTTTTCCCGCAGCTTGGAAGGAGGGCTCGCTCAGAGTCCTCCTAAAGGGCGAAGACAAAGACGAGAAGGACCCTAAGTCCTATCGCCCGATTTGCCTTTTATCCGTAGTAGGGAAACTACTCGAGAAATTAATAAAGCGAAAAATGAGCGTAGTAATAGAGGAGGGAGTGTCGAACAGGCAGTTCGGATTTATGACAGGTAGATCCACGGAGGACGCGATAGTAGAGCTTCGCGCGATGGTGGAAGAGTCCACATCGAAATTTACGATTGCGCTTCTTTTTGATATAGCTGGAGCATTCGATAACGTGTGGTGGCCGATGGTCTTCAAGGAACTGCGCACAAGGCAGTGCCCGGCTAATATTTACAAAGTGCTTCAGAGCTACTTTGACAATAGGAGAGTTACGTTGGCATGGGGGGATGAGAGCGTCTCCAAGCGTGCCACGAAAGGCTGCCCACAGGGTTCAGTTCTGGGTCCGGCATGCTGGAATATCATGTTTGATTCGCTTCTTAGGAAGCTCGAAGACTTGTGCCCTGACCGATTCATCGCCTATGCGGATGATCTTCTTGTCCTCGTAGGTGGGGAGTCGAGAAGGGAGCTCGAAGTCGAGAGCCAAAGAATCGTCGACGCTATCATGAGTTGGTCGAGAGATGCAAGGCTCGAACTTTCCGCACGGAAGACGGAGGCAATCCTCCTCAAGACCGTGTGGGTTCGACCACCACCAGTGGGTAGGCGCGGCGGGAACCGTCCCGACCGCCAGCGCAGACAGATTGTTAGGCCAGATTTGGCGAGAAGGTACCCTACCATAAGGATAGGTAACGCGACGATCCCATTTAAAGAATCAGTTAGATACCTGGGCGTCCACTTTGATAGAGAAATGAGGGTAAAGACCCACTGTAGCTACTTGCGCGACAAGGTAGCGTCGCTGTTCAGTAAACTTGGTAAGATGGCAGGATCCGGATGGGGTTTGCGCTACAAGGCGCTGAAGACGGTGTACAGCGGGGTCTTCCTCCCGATAGTAGCTTACGCTGCTGCGGGTTGGGCTGACCTGTGCAACGTACAAGACACTAGGGTTCTTCGTTCGGCACAGCTTGTCGCACTAAGAGCAACTACGGCGGCGTACAGGACGGCGTCGTGGGATTCGCTGTGCGTCATTGCTGGTGCAATTCCCGTTGATATTTTGCTGGTAGAACGTAGAGTCAAGTATAAAATTCAAACTGGCGTGGACGCCTGGATCAATGAAGTGGAAATTATGAGCAATAGTCGAGATGCGAGCAAGCGCATAAGGGAGCAGGCGTTGGAGATGTGGCAGACACACTGGGATTCTTCAACCAAGGGTCGGACCACACACGCCTTCTTCGGAAGGGTAAAAGATAGGCTGGAGGCGCGTTGGCTCCAAACGAACCACTACAGCACGCAAGTTCTCACCGGACATGGGAATTTCAGGGCGCGTCTCGCGTCTTTTAATCTCGTGGACGGGGAGAACTGCAGCTGTGGTTTGCCGGAGACATCGCAGCATTTTCTCCTTGAGTGTCGGAACTTCGAGGCGCAGAGAGTCGCCCTGCGAGAGATAGTCGGGGATAGAGAATGGCCAGAAGCGGCGCGCCAATTGGTGTCGTCTAAGGAGGCCTTCGCAGTATTCTCCGATTTTTGTAGAGAATGCCTCTGGCTAAAGAGACAAGAGGAGCTCGCTGAGCTAGAGTTGGAATAGTGTAGGAAGTGGAAACTGGCAAAGTGGTGGAAGTGGCGAAAGTGGCGTTAGTTCGTTCGTAACGAAGAGCGAAGACTGAAGATCGAAGAGGAGCGAGGAACGAAGGACTTGGAATAAGTTCGGGTGTAAAATTTTATTCGTTCGAAAGTGTCATGCTGATGATTAATGACTTTGTTGATTTTAGATTCTGGTGCCACTCAACCGGGACGTGTCGGAACTCTTGGAGATGAGTGAATGGACCGTAAGCCTCGCGGATCACCAGTTCACTCGAGTGGCATAGGCGGATGAAGAAACCTCTTCTTCTTCCATATCGTACTGGGAATTTAACTATGTGTTTTATTTTCAGCTGTAACATGATCGATTATTTTCAGCTTTTGCTATGCCTGCACTTGACAAACGCAGGGGTCCTGGGGGACCTGTCAAGGCAGACACAAGAGGTTCCATTCCTCTGACAAATACCCGAATAATATGGGTAGACCTGCCGGAATCGGGCATAATACATGCCGACGAATCTGCCTCCCCGTGGCCCCCGCCGGGTATGACTTCCGACACTTCGACTTAGAGCGAATCGTTTGAAGCCTAGCTAAATGACTTCGTTTCCCCAGTAGGGGTAGATTCAACTTGCTCGATGGGCTCACAAAAGAGAACATCAGGCAGGGTATTTCTCCAAGCACGCCGGCTCGGTGGAAGTTCGCTTGGTGGTTGTCTCAATGAAGGTGGATGGGAAGTTTGTTGCGTTTGCTCGTAATGGGCGAGAGACCCTCAGGGGTCGAGCATAGAATGACGGTCTCGTGCCTGATTTCTTATACAATATCTGTTCCTGCAACGCATTTGCGTGAGGGCGTCGGGAGTGCTGGGGCGTGCCCCGACGCGGATCCTGGTATGCGAAACCTGGGCAGAGGGAAACCTCCGGCTTCGGCGGAGGTTGGCGGGTGCTTAGGCCCCGTACCACCTGTTCCCGGCGGCCAGCTTCCCGTTCCAGGTCCCTCATCGTGAGCCGATCATGATACGAGATCATAATCTTAAAAGGCGGTAGCATATTGCGGTACGCGTACCGAACCCGTTCCTCTTCCGTCCATGGTGGACTCAGACGGGCGAACAGGCCGTTCATGCACCCCAAATATACGAGAACCGACTCGGCATCTCCCTGAGTCCTAAGCGAGATCTCTTCCCGTAGCGCGATCTGGTAATCAGGATCTGAGAACCGTTCGCGGAACGAGGCCTTCACGGTCTCCCAGTTGGGTAACCGGAGACGGGCGTCCCGGTACCACACTCGGGCTGCCCCCGTCAGGCAGAACGTGAGCGTCTTGAGGAGGTCAGCGTCCCGAATCGGGACGAGGTCGCGACCTTCCTCGATGAGGGAGAGGAAGTCCTCAACATCCTCCCCTTTACTCCCCGAAAACGTGGCTTCCCACCGGCGAACCTCTTGGAGGGCGCGATGGGGCGACAGAAAACGGGAGCGTCGTTGCGAGAAGTGGCTCTCATCAGAGCCACCGAGATCCTCTGGTCGCACCGTCAAGCGGCGTCGGGGAATCCCCGTTCCGTGCGGTGCCCCTACGGTAGCATTCGCGGCAGCCCCGGGTGGCGCCGCGGTTGGGGCCTCCGCCGTGCCTCTTGGCGCGGGGCTCTGGCCTCCGGGTGGGGGTGGGAATTCCCACGCCTGGGCGCGACGCCGTCGCGACTCCTTTTCGGAGCCCGCTTTGGGGTTGTCCCGGTGTCTCGAGAGCCGTCGCCGGCCCCGAGGGTCCGAGCGTGTCGTCCGCTCCCCGTCGCTGTCGTCGGGGGGGTCCGACGAGCTTCCTTCCTCCTTCCGGATCGGTATCCTCTCTCCCCCTTCCGCCATCTTGTGGCGCTGTCGGGTGCCGGGCTGAGCGATGGCTCAACTCCAAGCCGCGGGGAGACGGGAGCAGTCCTCGGAATCGAGCCTAAACCCGAGATCGATAATTCACGTGAGCGGGAACTATTCCGAGATTCCGAACCTTAATTCGAACTCGGAGTCCAATAAGGGCGAGAACCGTTCGAATCGGAAGTTCACCGAAACGAAAACTTCGAGAACGTCGGCAGCGGTCGGACACTCACGCGTCCGTCACGCTTCACGTCGGGATCCGGTCAGACTGCGGCCAGCAAGAAGCTTCGCTGTCGACCCGTATGCAATCGGGGCGGATCGGCGGGGATCCACTCCCTCAGGCGAGCAGGGAATCCGGCGTATCCCTGCAAGATCGCCTAACAGCCGAAACTCCCGATTGGGGTACTCCCGTGTTCGGGGTCTGTCCGGAACCGATCCCTTTCGGCGAGCCGGGAATCCGTCGTATCCCTGCACGATCGCCGGACTGTGGATCGGGGTGGACCGAGATCAACCCTTTTTTCTTTAGCGAGCCGGGAATCCGTCGTATCCCGGCAAGATCGCTCGACTCAGCCTCTTCAAGAGTGTCAGGAGAGCCTGAACTCGAGGGCCTACGGTGGTCGGAGCGAAGGAACTTCACTCGACGACCGATCCGGGAACGGTAACCGAATCGGAGGGACAATAAGCCCACTCGACAATCCTTTCGGGAGCCAAAATCGAGTCGAGCGACAGTCGGTACGCTCAAGTCTCGTCTGTTCGTACAGTCGAGAGCCGCTTCGAGCGTCGAAAGTAAATTCGCGTTCGGAAGCGAAGACGGGAGTTAATCCGAACCCCGAAATGCAGTTCGGGTTCGAAACGAGAGCGAGAATCGGCCCGAACTTCGAAAACTTCTTCGAGTTCGGAAACGAGAACGGAAATTAGTTCGAGTGTCGAAAATTAATTCGAGCTCGAAAGCGGGAACGAAAATTTGGTCCGAACGCCAAATGTTAATTCGGGTTCGAAAGCGGAAGCGCGAATCAACCCGAACTCTGAAAATTAATTCGAGTTCGGAGCGAGATCGAAAATTAATCCGAGCGTTGAAGGGTACTTCGAGCTCGGAAGCGAGAACAACTTAATTCAACCCTGGAGATTTAATCCGGGTTCGAGAGCGAGAACGTGAATTAATTTGAACCTCGAAAATTAATTCGAGTTCGAGGGCGGGAGCACCAGTCAACCCGAACCTCGAAAACTAATTCGGGTTCGGAGGGCGGAAACGAGATTTAATTCGACCTCCGAAAATTAATTCGTGTTCGAATGCGAGAGCCCAATTCACTTCGAACCTCGAAAGTTAACTCAGGTTCGAAGAGCGAAAACGAGAATAAATTCGAACTCTGAAACGAATTCGAGTTCGAAAGCGAGATCGAGAATTAACTCGGTGTCGAAAATCAATTCGAGTGCGGAAGTCGAGAATGAGTTCCGAATGTCGAAGAGTAATTCGAGTTTGGAGGCGGGAGCAATTCGGACGTCGAAACCCAATTCGCGTCCGAAAACGAAAATAAATTCTGAACGTCGAAAGTTAATTCGAGTTCGGAAGACGGAAGTAAATTCCGAACGTCGAAAATTAATTCGAGTTCGGAACGCGAGAGCAATTCGGACGTCGAAATTTAATTCGCGTCCGACAATCGGGAATCTATTTCGGACGTCAAGAATTAATTCGCGTTCGAAAATCGGAAACAAATTCCGAACGCCGAAAATTAATTCGAGTTCGGAATACGAGAACAACGTGGACGTCGAAAATTAATTCGCGTCCGGAAATCGGAAGTAGTTTTCGAACGTCGGAAATTAATTAGCGTTCGAAAACCGGAAATCAATTCCGAACGTCGAAAATCAATTCGAGTTCGGAATGCGAGAGCAGCTCGAACGCTGGAAAATTAATCCGCGTCCGAAAATCGGAAATAAATTTCGAACGTTGAAAGTTAATTCGCGTCCGAAGGACGAGAGCAAGTCGGACGCCGAGGATCAATTCGCGTCCGAAAACTGAAATATATTCCGAACGTCGAAAATTAATTCGCGTCCGAAGATCGGAAATAAATTCCGAACGCCGAAAATTAGTTCGAGTTCGGAATACGAGAACACTGCGGACGTCGAAAATTAATCCGCGTCCGAAAATCAGAAATGTATTTCGAACGCCGAAAATTAGTTCGCGTTCGAGAATCGGAAACAAATTCCGAACGTCGAAAATTAATTCGAGTTCGGAGTACGAGAGCGACCCGGACGTCGAAAATCAATTCGCGTCCGAAAATTGGAAGGCACTTCGGACGTCGAAAATTAATTCGCGTTCGAGAATCGGAAACAAATTCCGAACGTCGAAAATTATTTCGAGTTCGAAGTACGAGAGCGACCCGGACGTCGAAAATTAATTCGCGTCCGAAAATCGGAAGGCACTTCGAACGTCGAAAATTAATTCGCGTTCGAGAATCGGAAACGAATTCCGAACGTCGAGAATTAATTCGCGTTCGAAACACGAGAGCGACTCGGACGTCGAAAATCAATTCGCGTCCGAAAATCGGAAAGGTATTTCGAACGTCGAAAATTAATTCGCGTTCGAAAATCGGAAACAAATTCCGAACGTCGAAAATTAATTCAAGTTCGGAAACGAGAACACTCCACGAGAACGATGGGCGATCGGAGGAATTTCCACACAAAAGATGTCCAAGGTACTCACGAAATCGGTAGAATATCCCAAGTCCAAATTCGGAATATAATTCTTCGGGAATAATGTCGAGAGCACTGTGTCCGTTCACGGCAATTATCCACGATGATATGATCGTGAAATGGCCGAGTTCGGTAAGCGAGAGCGAGAGGGGCGGTGGAAGGGATTCCTCGAAATTCGGACAAAAAATTATTTGTCCGAATTCTAGAACCTTCGCGATAAGAGCCGAAGCTCGGCTAGCGGTACCTATCCCCACTCCAGCGCGCGTGACGCGCGAGCGTCCAGGTGAGAAAATCCGTCAATTTCGAAAAATTCGAAATTAACGACTTCCTCCGGGAACCTGCCGTCGAGGCATCCGAGAGCATTATGTTTTCCCCCCAAAAGATGTTGCCACCTTCCAGGGGTTCGAGAGCGACAAGCGAAAAATTTTGGAAGACGAAGAGGAAAAAAAAAAAAAAATAAATAAAAAAAAAAAAAAAAAAAAAATGTTTAACAATCCGCAATCGTCATCGGGAGCGCGTGAGTTCGCACGAACGTCCACAGCGAGAGCGCGTTACCCGGTGACGCGAGAAATTTCGAGGAAAAAAAAGAAAAGAAAAAAAAAGGAAATAATTATTTTCCTCGAGCGGGAACGAAATCCAAAAATAATTAAAAATAAACGAATCGGGAGCTGTTACTTTATTGGCATGGCCCCACGTTGGGCGCCATTTGTGACGTATTTTCCCGGATCTCAACGCGAAAAAAGAAACACAAAAAAACGAAACCGAAAACGCGAAAACGGAAGCTCAAACCGAACGGGAGCGGAGCGCGAAGTCGAGAACTCAGAAAACGTCACCTTCGGCCGCCCGCCTCCACGGATGCATCGACGTCCCGGTGGGCACCAGTTAATTTTTGTTTCGCCGGTATTAACAACCGGGCTAAACTGGAGGTCGGTGGAACGGCCGACCTCCGAAGGACCGATCTTTGTTTCGCCGGAATCGCCAAGCCGGACTAATCTGGAGGCCGATGGAACGGTCGACCTCCGCAGGGTCGATTTTTGTTTCGCCGGAATCGCCAAGCCGGACTAATCTGGAGGCCGATGGAACGGTCGACCTCCGCACGGTCGATTTTTGTTTCGCCGGAATCGCCAAGCCGGACTAATCTGGAGGCCGATGGAACGGTCGACCTCCGCAGGGTCGATTTTTGTTTCGCCGGAATCGCCAAGCCGGACTAATCTGGAGCTCGATGGAACGGTCGACCTCCGCAACGGAAATACACGAAAACAGAACAAAAGATAACGAGATCACACAAACGAGAACTGAACGGTACGAGAACTAACGCCGATGCATTCGCGAAAGCGAACGGTTGCGGAAATGCACGGTTGCTCAGGATGCGGGTTATGGTAGAAGGGTCGCGATCCTTGGCCAACAAAGTAACACGAAATCGAAACCGGAATCTCAACTTTAAATAACGGGAACAATTATTTATTGGCTGCTAAGCCACGGGATCGCACACTCGTGCATCGGGAGCGCTCAGCTGACTGGGGGGTCGGAGCGAGCGTAACGAGAGCGGATCGATACGCGATCAAATAATTACCGAAACGATAAACTCACCGAATCAGCGTATTCTAATCCAATAATGGGCGGGAACTGCATCTCACGATGCCTCGAGAACTCCAACACAATCACTGCACCTCAAAAGCATTCCTCAGAACGCATCTCTAGCACAGAAAAATCGGTAGTAAAATCGGAACCGAATCCGCACGAAACACCGCACATACGAGTCAACTAGGGAACGCGCAAAGTGACAGGTAGCGTGAGCGAGATACGCGAACCGAAGCGAGAGCGATAGCCGGAGTCTACGGCAGCGCGAGCGAGAGCGAACGACTCAGCGCGCGAGACAATAGCCCAAACGTAAACACCGGTCGCGCGAGAGGTCCGAACTGCCTCGAGGACGACTCTCGGCAGACTGATTAGCCTACGACGATACTCTAAGGAAGCGTTATGATTATCGCCAAATCCTTAGCCGATAGCTACTGCCCTCTTAAACTATTTCCAAAGCGTCACTTAAGCGGGAACCGAAACTGTAACGCGGTAATATTTGAGATTCGTCGCGATCGTTACTCCAAATTCAGGACGTGAAAACAAGGCTCTCTCTCTCTTACTAAAACACAGCACAAGGTGTTCCGACCTTGCCCGGACCGTACTTAAACCTCCGCCTGTTTTCCAACGTCCTGCATTATCACCCAAACGGAGTGCCGGGTTTGCACCGGACTTTGACGTATTCGCGACGAGATCTCGTCGGGCTCTCCTCTATTCGTGTTTCTCGTTACTTCGAGATTCCCTCCACCGAATAGATTCGAGGATTCCGACCTGACTGAATCTTCCGCACTTATCTCCAAGCTTATCCCACACCCAAGCTCGTCAGTAAAGTCTAAACTGGATCGTGATCTTAACGAACTTTACTCAAACGAGAGCTGGACGGTACCTGGACAGCCGAGGAGCAGTAAATCGGGAACTGTAACGGGCTAACCGAACTAAATCGATAGCCGTATCCGTAAAACTTTAGGTTATTTGTGTTTTTGTGACGGTGATCGAAAAATCACGTCACAATATTTTAAGCTTTTTGAATTCTACCATCTATACAATTCCTTGATACGATTTTTAATGTGTCGTTCCTCTCCGATGCAACATTTAAAAAGTGGAACGAAGAGCTACAATCCATAGAAAATTATATCGCTGACATATATCACCTTGCGAATATGACAGTAGGCTACAGCGATCGAGTTAAAATTTTATAATTAATTTCGATAAGAAAAGAAATAATAAATTAGGTTAAATGCGTAATTTATAATAACTATCAACGCGCCCGCTTTGCTCACGCTTATTTAATTTCTTCTAGGTTAAGTGTGTCGATCTTACCAATGAAACGGACGAACCCTATTGGCTACGTGGCTTCACAATTTCGATTATTTCAATATATTTATCTCGATCATTCGAGTGTCATGTCTTTTTTAACAGGGGAATTACGCACTCAGTATTTTTTTTATTAATGTGTTCGGTGTTTATTGCACCAGATATTAATATAGACACGGCATTGCATAATTTTTTTCGCACTCTGATTACGCATAAAATACCGATAACGTAAAAAAAACGCGAATTTTAAATAAACTACGGTTGTAAATAAATAACAATTCCGGGCTTCTCAGCAGCATGAAATATGCGGCATTATTTGCGGTTGTACGTAACAATGGGGATCGCCGACGGGATTTTTCCATATGTCACCGCGAACGTTTAACCGGTTTGCTCCAATTACCGTGAGTTCATACCTTGGCTCACAAATGTATTGTCACAAACATAGATCAGGCTATAAAGTTTTAGTAAACCAAAATCTGTTAAGTAATTTTTTGCCGTTCCGACGTTTATCGACACTTACGAAAAGTCGCCGAACCGACGGATCGGCTTTTTGCTCTAGCGGGCGGTCGGGAGTCAAAATAAGGATATGCCTTTGAATATAATAAACATAAACCTGGAAACGGCCGGTCTGTCCGAACTCAGACGTAACCATCTGGCGAACATAAGAATGAGTATTTTTCTTCCAGAAAAAGCTAACCCGCATTTCTAACCTTTTAATATTTTTCTAACGAATATACAAGTGAGCAGGGTGCTCTCTCGCCGAATGCTCGGTACTGGCAACAATATTCTAGGCGGCATTGTAGCAGTGTCGGCCCGACGATTTTCTCCGAGCCACGCCATACCTGCACGTGTACTCTTAAATACACGCTCGAACGTACAGAGTCTACGGCTACGGTAAAAGGCTGAAACCCATGAACAGTAAATAACATAAATAATATTAAAGTATCTTCTAGTAACACTATCATAATATTAGTTAGATAAGATACTGTGGGTAATATATAATAAGTAAAGAAACCATAGCGTAACAATAAGGATGGCAATATGTCTGATCGTTGAACTAATAGAGATTCCGGATCGGAGAAAATTCGTCAGGCGGATTGATTTCGCGTCGCGAAATTATCCTCCTCGAGCTGCTGTTGAGGATCAAAACGCCGAGCTACGCGCGAACGGTTGTCTCACGCGGGTGTTATAGTATGCGTGGCCTTTCTCTCTCGCACCTGAAGGGACGTAAGACCCGCTAGCCACCGCACGAATACTTGATCCGATCGAGTTTCGAGACGCGACCACTCTTTTTTACTCGAAAGATCGCAGTTGTCAGCCTCTCGCCAAAAACAATATTTTTATTTTTCTCTGACTATTGCAAAATATGTTGTTTTAACGACGCAAATATATGTATTTTTTTGTGACAGTAAATGGCGACCAAAATCACGGCTGTGGCTATGGGGGTGCAGATAATATTGGTTGTTTTTTATTTCACCGATCCCACATTCTTATCTTCCCATACCTGCCAATCCGTAGACTACCCAATGTGATCGTCGCTGGGACTGGCGGCCCGTAATTGGCACAGCGTGCTAGTATCTGACACGTAGCACAGCGTGGTTGTTAAACATTGTGTAAGCGAGAAATTTAAATCAAATGGCCTTAAAATTATTGAAGATAGTTATGTCAGCAAAATAAAAATATTGATGGTAAAAAATTATTGCTAAATATTATTTAAACAAAAAAACGTCATATATGAACCAAGCGACACCACATGTACTCGATATTCTGATTTAGGCAAGAGAACAATACTGCTGATAAGAAATCATTGCTAAATATTGTTTATACAAAAAATCCAACTGTGAAACGTTTGATGCCAAAATTGAGTAGTACCTATTGTTATTTCGGCAAAGGAACAATTGTTGCTAGTAAGAAGAAGAAATTGTTGCTAAATACAATTCAAAAACTTGGTCAATATTGTTTTTTAGGCCAAGCAACAATGCCGCCGAAAAATAATGGTTAGTGAATATTGTTTAAATAAAAAATCGCCAAGTAATAATGGATTGCCGTCAAAATTAGTTCGTACTGTTTATTAGAAAAGTAAACTAATGTTAACGGTAAAACAATTTTTGTTAAGTCCTATTTAGAGACATTAGTTTCCCTGCAATGTTAGCGATTTGAAACTTCATAAAAATCACATTGAGACAAATTTCAGGCTCCTGTCGAATTTTGTGAAAATACTCGTCGCAAGTGCATTCAAATATAAACCCAGACATTAAAATATTTTAACCCGATTTTTACAAAAAATAAAATAAAAAATGAAATCCGACAAAAATACACCATAAATGGTGTATAAAAACTGGAAACAAGTAGATTAATGCACGTTATCTTCGCAAAAGGGTGTCAAATGAATTAAAAACCCCTCAGTATTCAGTGCCATGTACATGATTTTTTTTTGTGTTTACAGTTTGTGAAAGCTCATTTTTATAGTGAGAATAAAGATCATGAATAAAACTCCCAATATTTCACGAGTCGCATTATAAAAGTAATTTGTCCAGCTGGAGTAGTCAGTTTTATTTCGCGAATAAATATGGAATACATGAGGTATTCCATACCAAATCGACCTAACTCTCAAAAGAACTCAAATATTTTTTTAGATTTTTTCAGATTGTTTATAATTATTTATAATTAAAAAAAGAAATTTATTGATCACCATAAGTTACAATTCTGAATAATCATGTGTCACATATAAGACATTGTAAGATTTGAGCCGGAGTGGGCCGACGCCACTTCTATTTCTATTTTTTGAAGAACTGAAAAAAATTGTAAAAAAAAGATGATTATGGGCTATCCGTTGACAATTTTTGTATGCATTATACTGGATTTTTCGAAATTTTCATGAAGTTTTTTTATTAATTAAAAAAAAAAAGGAAAAATCTGAAAATTTTTTTAAAAAATGCCGAATTGCAGATAAAAATGGTCAACCAATAGCCCATAATCAACTGATTTTTCTTATAATTTTTTTCATTGTTCGCGAATAAAATAAAAGGAGAGGTCGCTCACGACGGTTTAGACCATAGAAATTCTTATGGGGACATATATGATTTCTTAGATTTTTTTATTGTGGTGATCAATTAGTCCCTTTATTTCATTCTAAGTCTAAGTAATTATGAACAATCCGAAAAAAATCTTTAAATAAAATCTGAGTGCATTTGAGAGTTAGTTAAATCATATAAAAATCGCGGGCCAAATCGAAGATGTGAATGGTTAGGGCAAGATCGATATATGGAATACCTCATATATTAGCTCAATAAACTATTGACTTTTTATATATTTATATATTTATTCATAGACGGGATATAATGGACAGACTGGATAGATAGGTTTTATCAAAGCTTTTGGATTTGTGTATTATTTTTTATGTAGACTTTATTATAAAACATATTTATATTTATCTTATTTTTCGCAAGGTTACATAAAAGTATGGGATGCCATGGTCAACTCACTTTTTTAAATTCGCAGCAGCGCGTCCAAGTTGTAGCAGGAAAATGACATATCAAAGTTGTTTGAATTATAAAGCGGCAACAGATTATTCGCAACGTTATTACAAAAACGAAAACACGAGACGCTACGTACAAATATATCTTTTACACACAGCAACTCCAAGCAGTATTTAAAAAAACGTAGCATGTATTACACCACTAAAACACTACACTTGTCCAAAAAACTTGATGTACATAAAGTTGTTACTACTTTGCAAGAAGTCCACAAACATTCAAAACGCTCTTCTCATGTCTTGCTAAGTACATACAGATTAAAAAATAAACTTATTGAAAGGTAATTCATATTTGAAAACTATTCATATATTCATATTTGAAACTAGGTGAAAACTAATGCATATAGTAACCATAAAGATTATATATTGAAAAGTAAAAATAAAACTTGTTCGGCGGTAAACGACAATGTAACTTGACGAGTTAAATGAGTACTCCAAAAATAATACAGCCGAATTTTTTTCTTCCTTTTCAATTCGTAATCTTTATGGTTATACGAATTATCTATGATAAAGTTAAATTTAAAAATTGAATGTATACTTTTTGCAAATACGAATTAGCTTTCAACAAGTTTATTTTTTAAACTGAGTGCACTTGGCAATGCATGTGAAGAGCGATTTGAATGTTTGTCGACTTTTTGCAAATTAGTAACAACGCTATGTACGTCAAGTACATAGCGTAGTAAGTACATAGGTATGTGCGTCAAGTTTTTTCACGATATATGATTTTTGTATGCTATATTAGACTATAGCAAAACGGGTGCCTCCCGGTAGCCAACGTCCCGAACCCAATCTTCGGCCGTGTATAAGTCGTCCATCCATAATCACCCGGTTGGCGTGGTGAAATAATCCGTAAACTCCAAGGCCTCCCTCGTCAGCCCATGGGTCCCGAGAAATCAACTCCTCGCGATGGGTCTGCCGCATCCGCCGCTTAGCTTGCCGATATACATACGCGGATTCAAACTCCCATTGCTGAAAACAAACAAATCGTAAAAATTCAGTACATACAATATATTTCATGAAATAATAATATATACATATTTTTAGATATTACTTACTTTATAAATGTGGTAAGCGAGGCAGGCACGTTTCGAATCCATAATTAAACCTGATGGGTGGTGGACGTCTGAAAGTAGATAGCTCTCTTTCGCTGGTACCAAAAGCGGCGCTCGAACTACGGGGAAACTGAGTGAACAAATCTTGTTACGACGACTACCTCAAATAACAAAACACGCGACACATGCATCGCAGTTTCAATTTTTTTGGAATTGCGTATCATGGAATATTGTAACTATGTTCCTTTTTTGTATATGCCTAGCGTAGTAGCAGAGTTGGCGGGTTGGTATCGGGCTGGAATAGTACAACGGCAGCTCGTGTAACCAAAAATAGCGTTCGATAATTTGAGAAAACGGTCGGCATGGGAACCACTTCCGCCTCGCCATTAACTAATTGCTCAATGGACACTTTATCTATGTATTGGACATCGGTTTCCTAAAGTCAATCGGTATCATAGCCACTAAAGACCTTCGGTTGCGTTGGCCAATACAAGATTGCTTTCACCGCGCTACAGGTTTCAGTCACCGTTCAGACAATCGGCATGGGAACCACTAAAGTCCTTCGGCTTCTTATTCCTTATAACGCATGTGGCCTTTTCTTGGTTCCGGTCTTCAGTAGTGAGTCAAACGGCCGGCATGGAAACCACTTCCGCCGACTCAAAAACTTGATGACCTTCCACAAGATTTGTAAGGGTCGAATTTTCAGAATTAAAAAAAAAAATTTATTAATTTTTTAAAATTATATGCGCATGTACCAGACGTACAAAGTTTAAATTTTTTCGCATTTCGAATATTCTAGCACAATAGCACAGGATGGGGTAAGGGAGATAAGGTTAATCGGGTTAGAATAGTACAACGGCAGCTCGTGTAACCAAAAATAGCGTTCGCTAATTTGAGAAAACGGTCGGCATGGGAACCACTTCCGCCTCGCCATTAACTAATTGCTCAGTGGACACTTTATCTATGTATTGGACATCGGTTTCCTAAAGTCAATCGGTATCATAACCACTAAAGACCTTCGGTTGCGTTGGCCAATACAAGATTGCTTTCACCGCGCTACAGGTTTCAGTCACCGTTCAGACAATCGGCATGGGAACCACTAAAGTCCTTCGGCTTCTTATTCCTTATAACGCATGTGGCCTTTTCTTGGTTCCGGTCTTCAGTAGTGAGTCAAACGGCTGGCATGGAAACCACTTCCGCCGACTCAAAAACTTGATGACCTTCCACAACACTTGTAAGGGTCGAATTTTCCGCAACAAATTTTATGAAGGACCACCTACTGATGGTCCTTCGACCACCTGCGTTGCTGCTTGATAAATTGCACATTACCTTAGATAAGCACGGACTCGTGCCCTTAGATCGTTGTAATTGGATGTTCCGATGTTTTATTCCAAGGCCGCAACTGGAATATCCTCTGAAGAGACAGGAACATTAATCGGCGCGGCACTATACAATTTTGTCACGTGCTGCAAATGTTCACGTCCTTTTCAAGTGAATTGAGGAGATCGGAGATAAATTTCGTGTGTCTCAGACACACGAAATTTCGTGTGTGCGACAGAGAATTCTTCAACGAACTATTTAAACCGACGATTGCTAGACAGTTCGTCCTTGAATGAAAGCTACTGATTCAACGACAACCAAATGGTCCATTCCGTCATTCTACCATTGCGTCATACTCCACTCCAACCCCATTCCAGAATATCTAGCTTAACCAATCGTCTTAAGGCTGCTTCTTCGTGATTGGCGGCCTATCTTTTTTGGGAGTAGACAAATCCCTTCCGCACAATTTGAGGGAGGCTGTCGGTATACCTGATAACAGAAGACTATGCCATAATATAATAAACACCATAAACCCGGAAACGGCCGGTCCGTTCAAGCCACGACGTAATCATCTGGCGAAGATAAGAATGAGTTTTCCCTTCCTTAATATGCACAACCACATTTTCAATCTGCTAATATTTTTCTAACTAATATACAAACTCGAGAAGGATTAGACACATATGTTACGCATATGTTCTGCAGTTGGTGTAAATATCATTTTCAGAAGTAATCATTCACATATATTTTTATATAATTTCGTTCGTCTATCTTCGACGTTTCAGATGAAAATTCACATATACATGAGGTATTCCATACCGTTTCGAGCGGTCAAAAACGCGAGCCTCCAAAAAAATTGTAATTTCACCACAATTCATGATTATTTACAAGGGATTTTTGTAATTTTTTCGGAATTTTTGGATTGTATTTTTTTTACATATCAAAAATTGAACTTTTTTTAAACACCCCTATGTCTTAAAAATATTAGTAGTACAAAAAAACGTTTAAGACATAAAAGTTGCAGTTTCAAATGAACTTTTGAAAACAAAATTTTGTAGATGCCTTTGAATGCAATAAACGTCCATTTCTGTGAAAAATAGACTAAAATATTTTTTTCAGCCAATATGTCACGAATTTTTCTTAAAAAATTCCAGAATATGATCTTAAGTGCGTATTGTGATCTCATTTTTTTGTTTGTATGGGTGAAACGCCCGTTTGATAGCTATGCTCCGTTTAAGGTAGTACTCGCGAACAGCCTGAGCCCACGTGAGTTCAGAGAGAATTGAGAGAGGGATTGCGAATACTTCTCCATGAGATAAAAATCTGAAAAAGTCAACCACATGGAAGGTACTGATAAGATTAATTTTGCATAATAATAATTCCAAAATGTTATTAAGAAATTAACGAATAAAAAATTTCCCAACAGATCACTCGGCACAACCTACCTTTTTCAAAAATGAAAACGATTTATAAATATTTCTGAATACGTATGAATTTTTTCAGAATTTCGTGTAATTTTTTAAAATCGCGTTTTTAGTTAATAAAAAAACGTAATTTTCAAAAATTACACAAAATTCTGAAGAAATTCATACGTGTTCAAAAAGATTGACAAATCGTTTTTATATGAACAAAACGTTAAGTTGCCGAGGGATTTGTTGAATAATTTCTTTTTCATTAATTTGTTAATAACATTTTGGAATTATTATTATGCAAAAACGATCTTTTCGGCACCTTCCATATGCTTCATTTTTATTCAGATTTTTATCCCGTCGAGAAGTGTTCGCAATTCTCTCTCAATTCTCTTTGAACTCACGTAGGCTCAGGCTGTCCGCTAGTACTACCATAAGATCGATTTTTCATTAAAAAAAGAGAAATGTTCTCTCTATTTTATGAAAATCGATCTTAAACGGAGGATAGCTATCAAACGAGGGTCTCACCCATCCAAACAAAAATATGACATGACTCTACACTCTTGAGAGTATATTCTGAATTTTTTAAAGAAAAATCAAACGTGCCGTATTGGCGGAAAAAAAATATTTGAGTCTATTTTTCATAGAAATGTACCTGTAATGCATTCAAAAAAATCTACAAAATTTTTTTTTCTAAAGTTCATTTGAAACTGCAACTTTTATGTCTTAAACGTTTTTTTGTCTGACTAATAGTTCTTAAGATATAGGATTTTTTTTTAAGTTAAATTTTTCGATATCTCAAAAAAATATCTAAAAATTCTGAAATTATTTTTTTAAATCCCTTGTAAATAATTATTAATTGTGGTGAAATTACAACTTTTTTGCTGAGGGTCGGGTTTTTGACCGTTCGAAACCGGACAGAATACCTCATATATATCGATATTTTTTTTTTAAAGTGAATAATTTTGGATCGATTTACATTTGAATCGAAAGGCCTCAAACTTGGTCAATTTTGTTATATAGATAAATGACCAATATCGCAAGTAAAAAATGGTTGATAAATATTATTTAAATGAAAAATCACCATACATGAAACAATTGGCATCAAACTCTGTTAATAATATTATTCAGGGGAAAAAAACAATATAACCGGTAAAAAACAATAGTTGTCAAATATCGTTTGGACATTATTTTTCTTGTAATATTAACGGATAAAAATGTCTGAAAAGTGAATTTGAGACATATTCCTAGCTCCTGTAAAAATTGTCAAAATGGTGTGAAAAATCTTGACGAAGGTAAATTTACATTTGAGCAGAATAGTTAAAATATTTTCGATGCACTCGATATGGGCTCTGATGAAATACTAAAGATGATAGACGCTTGACACGTGGTTGCAAGGATGCATCTACGGTTCGAGCATGGATCTGCGACTGCTCCGTCACCAGCATCCTACGTATTCCTCGAAGTCCACGGTCAATCAAGGTCGAACAATGATGAAAAACTATCGATCATTTGGCATAGAATCATTATTTTTATTTCCTCATACCATAGAAATATTAATACACCGTAATTGAATGACGATGCATTGTCGGTAAAATTATATGTGGCGCGTTCGGCGGCAAGAGCACGCACACGCACACGCTCTGGCGCAAACATCGAGATTTTTAACGCCAATAAAGCATTTGTCATAAAGAAGTAAAAATTAAAAAATATTTTTACGCACAGTAATATCTTGGGATCGACTAATCATGTTCACAACTGTACGAAAGTGCGACAAATGTTTTTTGTCATTCAAAGTTTATATTGTTCCTGATAAGACGACTCGACGTTGCGGACAGCATTTTCGTATGACATGTCCTCTTGCAGCCATATGGGGTTGCACGTGGTGCTCTTGAAAATAATATTTTCGTTTTTACGTATTCTTCTCCTAGTGACGCATTTCGGACTCATCACAATTTACAGAATTCAAGAAAAATAATCAGTCTGCAGTATATACAATGTTTCTCCTTCCACTTAAAAAAACGGTGTCCATATATATATATTACGAAGTGTCGCAAGTTTTGGCTACTCATTCGTAGTTTTGTCTCCACGTACGTTGTGAGCTACCGAACAATCGTATGCAATGTAAAACTAGATTGCGACATTTGCGTGTGAGTTCCATAGTGTGCCATTAGAATGGCAGAGTCCACCGGTGCGGTGAAAGCCCGACGGGGGCGACCACCGAAAATAGATCGTGCATTACTAATAAAAGTTTTATTGAGTCGAAAATTAGATGTGCTTCGGCCTGATGGAAAGCCCGTGTCAAAGATCGAACCCATTTGGGAAGAAATGTCAGTCGCCTTGGATCAAAAAATTACGGCTGCAACATTATATAGTTTTGTTGCAGATGATAAGGACGATATTAAGAATCAACTTTTAGGGCGTGAAAAAAAGAAAACACGTATTGTGCGGGTGGATACCAATATAAGTACAGATAACTCAGAATGGGATCATACTGGTACATCATTGGATACTAGCGTGGAGCCTGGCTTGCGACAGTTCAGACTTTCGATATCGAAAAAAGACTACACTGATTTACTTTGCGAAGAGACGCGCCGCCGCGTGGAAAAAGATCGGGGCAAAGAATATGTCCGAAAATACACGACGTTAAAATCGGGAGTTTGGCAGGAATATCCAACGAACACACTATGGCAGGTCGAACGAATCAAGTGTGGATTTAATTTTCGTTCACCACAATTATCGCGGGATGGAACTCAAGGAAGTTTTCATGGAACTTGCCATTGTGGGTCCATTATAGAAATTACCCTTTTGCCGGGGTGCGAGAATGACCAGATCATCAACGCGGAGTGTCGATATACACCAGGGACTGGCAAATGTAAAAAACGTTACTTGCGTCAACCTATGAGAGAAGAAGTGGCCAAAACTTTGCGCACCACGTCGGCTTGCGTATATCGTGCAGATCTGGCAAAAAAAACAATGAAACCTGGCGACCCAGAGCCGGGCACCTTATATAAAACATCGGTGATGAATAAGGCAAAACACGAATCGGATATGAAGAAGTATCATCACCCCGAGGCATTTGCCTCTCTCGTAATTTTAAAACCGAAAATCCAGAAATTGAATTTACATGCGATGGGGTACGATCCATTATTTCTGTTATATTGGACGAATTATCAAGTTCATGTTTACCGGTTGTACGCAAAAAATATTCATCCGACGATATCAATTGATGCTACCGGAAGTATCGTGCAAAAACTGACCATAGATAACTATAAAACGAAGCACATTTTTTTGTATGAAGCCGTAGTCAACTGCCATTTGGGACAATTTCCGGTCACCCAAATGTTATCAGAGCGGCATGATACTGTAACTATTCATATGTGGCTAGAAAGGTGGTTACAAGCCGGTGTGCCAGCTCCCAAAGAAGCGATCAGTGACAGTTGCAAAGCATTATTAAATGCAATAGTTCGTACATTTTCGGTGTACAAAACTATAGAAGAATATGCCGACGCCAGCTGGAAAACTGTTCCCCCGAGATGCTATGTTCGACTGGACGTTGCATACTTCATGAAGATGTATGCCAATTTTCTGACTAATACGACCAACAAAGTTCGGGTTTTTTATTTATCCACTATTGGACAATTGATCATGGCAAGAACGGTTGAAAATGCCGCAGACATTGTTAGATCGATTCTAATAGTAACACAGAGTGAAAGTGAAGGCAACGATCCACGCACGGGCGAACCAAACCCGTGTGAAATCGAAAAAAAGAGACTACAGGAATGGATACCTCATAATACTGGTATGTATTGTTTTTCATACGTATTAATAATGAAGTTGAGCAATTGATCGAAAAGTGCTTCAAGTACTGGATCAGATTATAGGAAGTACTTAAAGTACCAAGTGCATTTCGTATTTGAGAATCATTTTGCAAATATTCAGATAAATTCTGTGAAATGGTACAAGATGTGTTGCCCTACTGATAAAGAATCGGGAAGTAAAATCCCGAAATCATGTCCATTTTTAAGCTTGAAAAGTACACTGACGTGACGAAGGGTCAACGATATTATATTTTTTTAAAGTGCAAAGTATTTTTACATTGTGATATCATATATAACAATTTTACGGATTGCTTTCTTTATGAGAAACTTCATTCAACAATTTTTTGCTTCGGCTGAGAGGAAGGGTCTGTTTTCATGAATTTTTTCTTTCGGGTTTTTATGTAAAGATATTCAGAATGTTCCAAAATGTTGAGAATTACATTTAGAAAGAGCATGTGCGTGTGCGTGTGCGTGTGCGCATTTTATTATAATTGTGATGTTTCAGTATTTTTGAACTTTTGTACATGATTACATGAAAATCGCGAAATAAAAATTGCATAAAAACAGCTTCCACTATGCTGAAGCTAAAACGTATTGAATTACTATATGTAGCAATTTGATAGTACATCAATTAAGTGCGAAAGGTCGTGTCGATATTGAGACCAATTTTTCATGCAAGAAAAATTTCATAATCTCACGAAAAATCTTACGCTTTGATCGATTCTTGCTTAATTTAATACCGATCATCGCTTGATAATATGCTATGCGTATAGAAATATTTTGCGCTTATGTCAAAAATGTTAACAGGTATCGTGTTTATAAACGTTTTCGAAAAAAATCCAAACGGCGTAAAATGGATATTAAATTGAATTGTTAACACAAAAATACTTCTCCAAATACTACACAAATCGACATCTCTCTTTTTTATTATAGTATGGACACAGTTTCAACCAGAAAAAAAAACGCAAGAAAAATAAAAAAGGAACTACAATGGAAAAGGAAAATGAGGTGGACATTGAAGATGATGAAGACGAGGATGACGATGAAGAAGACGATGGTGAAGAAGTGGACGACGAAGAAGCCGAAGAAATCGCTAATGCAAGAAATCCAACCCTTTTCGATGATACTGTGACTGAAAACTCGTGGAAAAAATGGGGCTATGACTTAAATGAACAGGCCAAAAGAAAATGCAAGATCGAAGGAGATAGGGACAACGCACATTATATGCCCAAATTAGCAAATAGGCTTTTGAAAGATATTCGCTGGCTGCCACTTTGGTCCTGCATCCTCAGAGACAAATACGGTTATGGCCCGTGCCTGCGAGCAGTTCACCGTCAGAAAGCGATTTTAATTACGTAAAAATACATTTGCTCAAAAAACGTTGACCCATCAGAATAGATGAGTTTGTCGAATTACGAATTGCAAACATAGAATGACGAATGACTATTGCTGATGCTCAAACAATTGGTACGTATGACAATTGGTACGTAAATCAATTGGTACGTATCATTTGTTGCTTTCGATTAATCGCAGCATTATGTAATTGTATTATGAACTTTGCAGATAAACAGGAACCCGACGATACGATATCTCGGTTGGCAACTGTCGTAAACAAATCGATCGAAAATTCTACCTAAAATACGATGACCTCACCATCAAAGCGCGAATCTAGAACGTTCACTGGAGATGTTGATGTAGTAGAAGGAGAGCGAAAAGATTCCAATGGTGCAATAGTGTCCATCAACAGCACCGTGGAGAGTAACGGCGGACGCGCACAAAACGGATTCGACGATGTGAGCGACTGTGCCTTCCATGATAACTCTGTAACGGCGAGTTACGAAAAAAACGAAACTGAGGATAAGAAGATACAGTATCACATAAAAAAGAATGAGTTGAAGAACAAGACTGTATGTCAAGTATGCCAAACAGTCATCCCGAAATCCAACTCGGATGAAAACGTTGAAAGCAGAGATTTATGCGAGACTTGCATAAAAATGGATGCTGAGCGTATTTTAGCATCAAGAGAAGAGGAAGATTGGGGCGGCAAAACATCGCAAGAAAAAAAGAAAATGGAACCACACGAAAGACCCGAAAAAAAAGAAATGAAACCAAATCCAACGAAAAGAAGTTCAAAATATTTGGAACGGAACCAACGTGTGTTAGATACAGTGTAACGTATCGCTTTTTGGAGTCTTACCCGTCTCTGCTCCAAAAGCGTCGCTACGTGAGTTCTTTGCTCACTTTTTAATTTTTGTGAGGGCAGGCACTGTGAAATAAAAATTCAAGACAGAAATTGATTCTAAATGTCAATTGAAATAGTTTGGTTTTATTCGAATACAATCCCAATCGTTGGTAGAAAGAAAAATCTTATTATAATTAAATCCGCACTGATGTAAATCCTATATAAAAGAAATTATAAGGAAAAGATTGGCCGAGGAAACAGACGGCGGCAGTCTCTCCCGTCCCCGAGAGAAGTCGCCGACGCTGTATTTTCAAAAGGACAGGGTCAACAGACGGCGGCAGTTACTCCCGTCCCCGAGAGAAGTCGCCGGCGCTGTATTTTAGGTAAAGGGTTAATCGAGACAGCGGCAGTTATCTCTGTCCCCAGAGAAAGTTGCCGATGCTTGATAGGAAGGAATCTGGCTAGTGATCGGAATCGCTATTGGACCAAGAGTGTCGTTCCTGGCTTCCAGACGGCCTTTTATACAGGAGCGACGGGTGTGCACACGGCACGAATGCGAGTCCCCTTCCGTCTCGTATGACGTCAATGTGACGTCAGCAGCCTTCCTCTTCCCTCGATCATGCGCGGCTGACGCAACACCTGCGTGCTAGGCGCGTACTCCGAAATGCGCGGTAAGTCTCGGGGTAAGACAGGCCGCTCCCGGCTGCCGACTCCCCGGGTATCAGCCTCTCGTCTGGGCGCTCCGTTTTACCGACGTGCTCGGGCTTCCCGCGCTCCTCGTTGCTCCTCTGATTCTCGGCAGTGCTCCAAAGGGTTTTGGAGGCGAGCGGACTTTGAGTACCGTCTCAACAGCGACATGTGAAAAGTCAAAACAGATTCCAATATTGAAAACCCGTGGAACTATGACATTAAAGGTACGTATTGACTACTTCAATGCCGGAGTATAATGATTAATTATATATTAATTACGATCTTTTTTCAGGGTATCAAAATTGAAGGCATCGACGTGACCTTGATAAATACGTGCGCATTCGACAGCATTATTCAAGTTCTGCTGGTTATCATGTTTGATGAACCAACTGCAGCAGAAACTTTTCAGCAATTGATGGCTCCTGTGACAAAACTGGCTCTTCACATTTGGGGTCATGGCTTAACAAGTCACGCTTATAAACAACGAGCAATTATTATGTTTGATTGGTACAAAAGAACTTCTCGGATGAACCAGTATTTGGAAAAGTACAAGAAAAAGCAACTGAAAAGTCTATGTGTAAACTGTGATTCAAGTGTAGCTGGTTTAACACAATCGTTATTTTCTGACATACCAAGTATGCATGAAGTATCGCGTTGCGAAGCAGGCTGCACAAACAAAGAAAAAAAATTGGTCATATTGTCATTGAAGCCACACATATTGACTGAACCAGGATTCGAAAATGTTTTAATGAAAGACATAGCGCTGTCACAAAAACATTGTTTAAAGGAAGGAGGATGCAAAAAAGCAGTAGTTACGTCCTTCTCCCAAATTGGTACGTCAAGCTAGATTGAGTATAATATATAAATTCAATCATAAAGCTACATTCATTATTTTATATTTCGTTCATCATTTACAGGGAACTTCGTTGCATTTGAGTTATTTGATAACGACTCAGATTTAGCTCAAAATTTTCTCACTCTGAGTGAAATACCAAAAATGATACTGGATCCTCTCGGAGGAAAACCTTTGAAGCTCAAAGGGGTGATTAATTATTACCCAGCTGGCCGTGCCCGTCGCAAAGCCGAGGTTAATTATGATCTAACTGGTCACTACACAGCGTTCTGCTTGAGATCAACCGGAATATGGATGGAGTTTAACGACCTGGCAGCGGAACCGAAAGTCTGGACTGATAAACATAAAGTTGATGTTCACTTGATCATTTACTTTCGACCATAATTTTGTAAGACAAGAAGAAACATTTATCTGCGGAACGAGAAACAAAAAATGATGTAAAGTAATTTGCACATGACTTTCTCATGTTTTACTGTTTTGCTCATAACTTTCTGTATATTTCGTTGTTCGATTTTGGCTTCCTCATAGAGGAAAGTATTACTATACAATTTTTACATTAAAAAAAGAACATGTTCTACTTTACAATGTCTATGTATTATTCCGGGCTGCTTACGAATATTCAACTTACTATCCTTCCTACAGTGATATTTCCGAAACATTTAAAGATTACAAAATCTTGTAAAATTTAAACTGTTAGATCAATTTTCGCCAGATGTAACGCCAAACATTGTACAGTGTCAGTTCATTAATTTGCCAATTTTGAAGTCGATGCCAATATGTTTATTGGGATTAGACTATTTGTAGTAATATTGCAAACAAATCTAAATTCCATAAAATCGGATCGCTTGGATACATTTCGGGCAAATTCAATACAAAAGGTATTGAATTTGCAATTTACAGCTACATAAAGTCGTATAAAATCTCGAACGTGGCCTCAATCTTTATGAAAATTGTACCAAAGCAAAACACGTGACCACTCTACTCGTGTACAAAATTTCAACTAGTGTGTTGAAATTTTGTACATGATTACAAAATTAGTTTTAATTTTTGTGTTTATTCAGACATTTTTTCCAAATAAAAAAATTAAAAAATCAAAGCTAATTGAAAAATCTGAAAAAATTCATACGTATTCAGAAAAATAAACGAATCATTTTCATAGAAAAAAATGGTTGTTTTGCCGGGCAATTTGTTAAGCAATTAATTTGTTAATAACATTTTGGAATTATTATTGTGCAAAATTAATCTCTTCAGTACCTTTAATCTGCATGGATTTTTTCAGATTTTTATATCATCGAGAAGTACTTGCAATATGCGCTTACTTTTCTCGAATTTATGCGAGATGAGCGGGAAGCGACATAGCTACCTTAACACGTAAAAAAAATTCCTTCCTCTAAAAAAAATTATATGCCGGCTCAAAATTAAAATATTGAAGTCGCTTCGGGTTTATTTTGAAGGGGAAAGATTAAGCTTTATGTAAAAAAAATTGAAAGACTTTGAGGTAGAGTACGATTATGTGGAGAATTTCCTGAAAGGAGGGTGAATTTATGGATAATGCCCATAAATAAACCCTCTGGGTTCTTGTATAACCGTTATATGTTAACTGGCAGAACTTTCAAGAGTTCGTCGTCTCCGTTATTGAGATATCGGTAAAAGTAATACAGAATAAAAATCGCAAACTCAAACCCACACGTTAGTTATATCATAGAGTGCCTGTAAAAATGTGTAAATACAGTAGACGACCGCGTTTCTCCGTTCCTCGGGAGCCAATCCAATTACCCGAGCAGAAATTGCCGTCGGGCTAACGTCAGGTCCCTATCAGGCACTGCCTAACGCTTCATCAGGTCCTGATAAGGCACCTTATCAGGCCCTGATCAGAAGTGTAACGCAGTTGCCCTGTAAGGTCCTGATCAGGCTGCCTGATCACGGCCTAATCAAGGTGCCTGATGCCCTCCTGAAAAAATATAATAAATACTTTTTATTTATTAGCGTTATATTATCGGACTTGTGAACCTTTAATATTTGTTCTTTGGATTAAATTAACTAATTACTACAATTAAATCGCGGAAAAATTAATTTTTAATTCACTCATGGTCGGACTCGAACCAGCGACCTTGCCAATTGGGGACTGCGTTGGCGGTGCCTTAACCAACTCGGCTATCCTCAACTTGGAAAAACGTAATGTCGAATTTGCTTTTAAGCTCCGGTAGAAGTATACACACGACTAAATATACTTTTATAAAGTGCCTCACACATGCATTGCCGGCGAATACTGAAATTTAGTGCGAATTTTGATCACTTTCTAATGAGATAAAAATCGGAAAAAATTAATCATATTGAAGATGCTAGGAATATTGATTTTGTATAATAGTAATGTAAAAAAATTATAATAAATAAAAAATAAATGTTCAACAAATAATCAGGGAATCTTTTTTATTAAATCGTTGGAATTATTTCAATTATGTATTTACTTATTAACTTATTAATTAACTTATTAAAACATCCAAATTCGTTGCAGGGTTTCTTAAAAAAAAATGTCCAACGTAAAAAAATTCTATAAAAAAACCACATCAACTGTAAAAATTGTACAAATTTATTTGAAATTAGAAAAAAAGGTTCACTAATTTTTTTCTAAAAATTTATTTCTCAAATACCTTAGAATCATGTTTTGGAATTTTCATTATGCAAAATGTTCGCTTCTCAAAATCAATGTTCTCCGGGCATGCATAATGCATGCCTGGAGAAAGTTTGCCTGATTTACCTGCTAAGGCCCTGGTCGGGGTACTATCAAGCTAGCCTCGTCAAAAGCCAAGGATATCCAGTCAGGTTTCCCGACCTGTACATTATCGGGCCCTGATGAGGCTGGCATCAGGCTCGCTTCATCTGAAGTGAGGATTATTTAGTCGTGCTTCACGACCTGCACCTTATCAGGCCCTCATCAGGCTCGCCTGATCAGGCACGCCCTGGCTATACCTTAACAGGGCCTGATAAGGTATCAGGCAGCCTGATGCCAATTTCTGCTCGGGTAGGCACGACCGCGTATTTCCGATACCCCACTACCTGCCCAAGCGTGCAGAAATATAAGCGTGCAGAAATATACTCCATGTATTTCGCAGCTCAAGCCATAGTTCGAAACTGAATTCTTAATTTGAATATGAAATGCATTCTGTGGTTTAAGCGAGACGCGCAAAAATCCCGTTTTATAAATTACGCATTTTATATTTATTTCATTACTTGCTTTGCTAAAGTAAACAAATGCTATTTTTTACGTGAGGAATTTATTTGCGTGAAACTCAATTGCCGCTTTCAGAAAACAAAATAATATTTGGTTTTACTCTAATCAAAAATGTCAATTTTCAGTCTTGTGGTTTTTCTCATATTACGCCGCAATCATGAATCACCAAGTCAGGTATCCAAAGTAATATAAACGGTATCCTCGATTTTTTGCCTATGGCTCGATACCAATGTAAGCTGTAATAAAGTGATTGGCAATAAATCCGATGCACCGGTGCTCGAGCGAGCTACGGAGCATGCTATATTTTATTGCCTAGTGGATATATCGGTTGCCTATTAAGTGTAGCATCGTTTACGATTATTTAGATCGTTTAAAACATTCAGATTCTGAACTGAAAGAAATATCTAAATGTTGCCTCGATTATCTTCAATGAATAATAAAATTTATATTTTTGTTTAATACAAAACCTTTGCCACTATTTGAACCCATTGACCGGTAATCACTTAATTGCACCGAGCGTTAAAACCCGTCGTGGGTTTTCGTGGAAGCGATGAGAAAGATTACTTTTATTAATGAATACAATGTTTTTATATCTCGGTTCTGACAATGAAGATTATTACTTTTGACTACCAGAAGCAGAATGAAACCGTATAAAAACTATATTAAAAATATGGCCACAGCAATATTTGTTTCATGCAGGCTTGAGACGGCGAGTTTAAATTTGGTACACCAATAGAGTGATCACATCGCTTCGTTCGGTACGATTTTCGTGAATATCGAGGCTCAATTGGAAATTTTACGCGACTTTGAATTTTTAAAAAATTCCCTGTGGTAGCTCTAACTTGCATAAGCATTGAGCTGTCATCCATAAACTGCACACAAATGTACAATTTTGATCGAAGAGTTTTGGTATTAAATTTGGTAAAAATCTATCGAAGTGGTCAGACTTTATGGGATTTTGAGTTTTTTGTTTTTTGAAAAGTTACTAAGAACGGTCTAATTCGAGTACACATGGAGATATCGTGCTGAAATTGGACACGGAAATGGACCAACACTGTACAATGTTTCATATTAAATTTGGCAAAAATGGATCGAAACGTTTACAAGATTTTTACATTTTTTAATTTTTCGGAAAATATTTGTTGGACGTCCGACGAGTTTCTGCATCGAATATCCTTCCAGCAGTAAAATAAGTTCGCAATTTGTAATCAGCTGAGAAAAATACATTAGACATGGCCACAAAACGGCAAATATTAGATTAATGGAAAACATCTTTTTCTAAGACCCTGTATTCGAAGTAGATGCACAGATCTGATAAAGTGAAGCGCGTTGGTGTATTTTTTCGCACAGAACCTGAATCGGCCAGTCGTTTTGCATAAAAGTCAAACACGACGTTGACGTTGAAAAAGTTGAAAATTGAAATTTTCATACGGCTTTCTCATAATATTCCTTTATTCGCAAAGCTTCCTCTACGAGAAAGCCTATAATACAGAAAGTGCTTTCTCGTAAAATAACCTTCACGAATAAAGAAACATTATTACAAAGACGTATGAATTTCAATTTGCAACTTTTATGAGAAAGTCATATGAAAATTCCAATTCGCAAGATTTTAAAAAATCATGTGTATGTGCTGCCGGTTTCGTAAATTTTTTTACAATTGAGCTGAAAATTTGCACTCGAATCGAGTTAGTTGGTTCGAATTAGAAAAAAAAAAATTGTCGCTGCATTTCTCACGCTATCGGATTTAAATGGTGTGTATAAATCAGGCTATTATCACGGATGTTTGGCATTGCTTTTGGAGAGAAGTGATAAAGCAGTTTAAAGTTTATTAAATTTTGAATTTTATCAAAAATGACCATCTTAAAACCGGATCAATCGAGCTAAAATTAAATAAAATGTTGTTAAATTAAAAAATTCCTCGCTTGGTTTGAGATTATTAATTTGTCAAAAAATTCCTGATCGTATTTTTTATTCTTATATTCACAAAGCTTCCTCTATTAGGAAGCCAAAAAATGATAGAAAATGTTTTCTTATGAAAGAGGCTTTGTGAATAAAGGAAAATGACGAGGAAGCAATGTGCAATTCAAAATGGCGGGGACGTCCAATCATTAATGAGGTGCTGTTGCGGAGTGGGGTTCAAATTTTATGGCCCAAAACACCCTTTATAAATGAGATGCGCTGCCATGAACGTCACAGTTCCTTTACTGAACACGAGTTAGAACGAACAAGAACTCATTTGAATTCGTATAAAATCTCATCGTCTATACTAGAGTCGCTTATGTGAAGAATTGTGTGAAGTTATTATCTGAAAATATTTTGTGAACATGGAGAAGAATATCTGTGAAAGTGAATCCAAAAAGCGTCTAACGATTGAAAATCGGCTCGATATTCTGCGCTGCCTAGATTCAGGCGAAACTGCTAATATCCTTGCTAAGAAATACGACGTCACTCCATCCGCAATCTACAAAATCAAGAAAAATAAGGAGAATATATTAGCTGGTGAAAAAACTATCACTGAAAGTCACGGATCTCTAAACAAGAAGAGAGTCCCTTCAGTGGAACTATCACAATTAGATCAAGCGTTATATTTGTGGTTTCGACAGAAACGAAATAGAGGCGACCCTATATCTGGACCAGTTCTCAAAGAAAAAGCTTTGCAGTTGAACGAAAAACTGCAGGGACCTTCATCATTTCAAGCTACCGATGGATATCTCAAGAGATTCAAAGATCGTCACGGTATTCATCACGTTTCTGTCCAAGGAGAAAGACTTTCAGCTGACAAAACAGCGAGTGACGATTTCTGCTCGACATTTTATGAACAGACGCTAGCGGAAGGATACACCATGGACGAGATTTACAATGCAGATGAAACTGGTCTATGGTGGAGAACATTGCCAAGGAAAACTTTCGTTGGCTACGATGAATCCCGAGCAGACGGATACAAAATTGCGAAGGATCGTATCACGCTCATGGTCTGTGCGAATGCTAGCGGCACGCATAAACTTCCGCTGTTCGCTATTGGAAAATCAGCGAAACCTCGGTGCTTCAAGCAAATAAAAACGATCCCTGTAAAGTATACAGGTCAAAAAAGTGCTTGGATGGATAAACACAAGTTTATGGAGTGGTACACTCAAGTTTTTTTGCCAGAAATTGAGGCGAAGCACCGTGAAAGCGGTCGGAAGTGCATTTTACTTCTCGATAACGCTCCTACGCATCCGTCAGTGGAGATATTAAATGCAGTGAGCGATTTGTGCAAAGTGATATACATGCCACCAAATGTTACATCTCTTATCCAGCCAATGGATCAGGGAGTAATTGAAAAACTAAAGAAAGTATATTGGAAATACTTCCTTCGAGAGTTTTTGCTCAATGAAGGTAGCGAAGTAACATTGTTGAAGTTTCTAAAAGGTTGGAATATGCTTAAGTGCTTATTATATACTGCAAAGGCTTGGGAAACTCTAACCAGTGAAAATTTGAGAAATGCTTGGAAAAATTTATTTCCGATGCATTTTGCGACGAACAATGTAGCGATGCACGAAACTGTTGATGACAATACGATTACAAGGATGGTGCAACGATCAACTCATCTGCACGATGTTACACAATCTGACACATCGGAATGGTTGGCGGAAGATACAATCGATCACGGATGGCCCTTACTCAGCGACGCACAGATTCTGTCCCCTGAAGATGAGACGATCGACGATGCCACTAACGAGCCACAAGACGAGGACGAACCAAACGACGAGGATGTCACAGCTTTCGAAGCTTTGCAGGCATTCGATAAATTTCAAGCCTGGTTCGACAAAAGATGGGACTTTACTCCTGAAGACTGGACAAACATGCTTTCGTATCGAGAAGTTGCAATTACTGTAGCTTTAAACGCCGAGTTCCCTCGTTTACCAATCGTATGAATCATTCTGTAATTATATCTTAAGTTGAATTGTTAATGTCCTCTCCCATATACAAATTAATGGATCACTACACTGTTCTACACGCGCAATATTATATACAATATTGCGCGAATATATATTGTTTTATAATAATGTTAAATTCCAATAATTAAATGTCTATATAAAGGATTTCTTATTGTGGGAAAAAATATATTGACTTGTTTAAAAAAATTATTTTGTTCATTATCGTGTATTAAATTTCAATTATTAATAAATTTTTATTTTACTTATCGTGTATTAAGAAAAAGGCTGCACATAAAAAAATCGCAACAGGTTTTTACTATTCCATGAGATTGTTAATTTTTCGAAGAATTTTTACGGTTCACAATTTTAACTCGATTAAATTCAATATGACATTTGAAAGAAGTACAAGCTAAATTTGCGCGTTGCTTGCATATTATTTTTTTTCCCCTAGGAAAAATAATCTATATATAAGAGGAAAAATTTGGTCAATAATAAATATTGGCGCATCTTGAGGCTGTCGGACGAGATAGCTTTTCCTTTATGGTAAAATGACGGAATATGTCCGATGCCCGAATACGAGAAAATGTATAGGTGGAAGAGTTCATCGATCTTTGTCTCACATCAAGCTTGCCGCCGCGTTCCTTCTTTGTTGTCGTTATAGCATCGACGATTTCATTCGCAGGTAGCAAAAGGGAAGGAGTCGTTCGTTTCCCTACCGCGTAGGTAACGGACCGTGAGAAGGGGCCGAAACGGACAAACGCGGTCGTCATTTTCGGAAATACGCGGTCGTTCGGAATTATGCGGTTGGGAGAAACGCGGTCGTCTACTGTAGATGCATCGGTGGAGCAAACTGGGATCTCTTCAAATCGTGGGAGGTCAATTGGGGTAAGGGAGAATGGGGAGCCAGACAGGCAGGCTGCCCCATTCTCCCCTATCCCGTTTTGCCTCCGACGATTTCAGAAGATCCCATTTCGCCCCACCGATGCATCGCAATTTTTTTTACCCCGTTTTGCCTCATGGATACATTCCAATTTCTTGCCCCGTTTTACCACACCGACGCATCTCGATTTTTTTTTTTACCATTTTGTCCCATAGATATTTCCAGATTTTTTGCCCCGTTTTGTCCCACCTCCCACTTTGCCCGATCGATACATGCCGATTTTTTGCCCCGTTTTGCCTCACCGATGCATCTCGATTTTTTGCACCGCTTTGCCCCACCGATACATCCCGATTATTCATGAACTATTCATGAATATTTGAATAATTCCGATTATTCATGAATTATTCATGAATATTTGAATAATTCGTATTATTCAAATTTTCGAATATTCAATTCGAATTTTGAATTGAATATCAATATTCAATTCGATTCAATTATTTACAGTCACTGTATGATGTAACTAACGTGTGGGTTTGAGTTTGCGATTTTTATTCTGTATTCCTTTTACCGATATCTCAATAACGGAGAAGTCGAACTCTTGAAAATTCTGCCAGGGAACATTTATATGTTACCCGGAAGAATTTTCAAGAGTTCGACTTCTCGGTTATTGACTCGGCTATACAGCAAGCCGGAGGACTAATTTACGGGCATTATCCATAAATTAACCCTTGTTCCAGAAAATTCTCCACATCATCGTACTCTACCTCAAAATCTTCTAATTTTGCTTCCTCATAGAAGAATCTTTGTTTTGGTAAAAAAAAAAAAAAAAATCGAGATTTTAATGAAAACATGTTCAGAATGTTCCAAAACGTTAAAAAATCCAATTTAGAAAAAATGTCCGGATGTGTGTGTGTGTGTGTGTGTGTGTGTGTGTGTGTGTGTGTGTGTGTGTGTGTGTGTGTGTGTGTGTGTGTGTGTGTGTGTGTGTGTGTGTGTGTGTGTGTGTGTGTGTGTGTGTGTGTGTGTGTGTGTGTGTGTGTGTGTGTGTGTGTGTGTGTGTGTGTGTGTGTGTGTGTGTGTGCGTGCGTGCGTGTGTGTGTGTGTGTGCGCGCGTGTGTGTGTGTGTGTGTGTGTGTGTGTGTGTGTGTGTCTGTGTGTGCGGGCGCGCGCGCGTGCGTGTGTGTGTGTGTGTGTTCAAACCGCTATAACTCGAGAACGCCTTGACCGGTCAAGCTGAAATTTGGCACACATCATGTATGATCAGTAGTCAATGTTTGGTCAAAATTTCATCCAAAAATATTCAGTTGTTTTTTTTGTACGCCATTTTTAATTTCTTAAAAAATGTCAGTTCGCGCTCTAGCGCTCGCAATTTTTTAGCTAAACATTTTCGGGCTAAAAACGCGTATACAGGTAGAATATCATCACCCGATGATCCTATTAAAATTTCAGGAAAATCGATCGAGCCTTTTAAATTTTGTCATTTAAAATTTTTTGAATTTCATGATTTTTTTTTTAGACGCATTTTTTTCGTATCAAATATTCATCTACGAATAAAATAAGTGTCAGATTCATGATCAGCGTGAAAAAATACATGGAATTACAGTCCCGGAGCAACAACTAACGAAAAAGTTTCCCAGGCATTTTTACAGCCAAAATTGCAAAAATGAGTGATTTTAGGTATTTGTAAACAACGATTTCTTTGCTTTCCGATGGCAGCGCGGAAAAACCCAGGTGCCTATCGCGATCTACAGCAAGCCATACACAAGACGATGGATATGACAGGATTAAAAAGCTAGATAAAGAGGTATCACTAGGAATTCGGGAATAAAAATCGAAAGGGCAAAAAAATTCTGGAGCGCATACTTCCATGTATTTTTTCGCGCCAAATGCAGATTCGACAAAGTGAAACGTGATGATGGAATATTTTTTTACGTGTTGAACCTGAATCGGTCAACCGTTTTGCATAAAACTCTAAGACGTTGACGTTGAAAAAAGTTGAAAATTGACATTTTCACATCGCTTCCTCAGAAAATTGAAAATTGAAATTTTTATATCGCTTTCTCATCAAAGTTAGAAGTTGAAATTTTCATATCGCTTTCTCATCAAAGTTAGAAGTTGAAATTTTCATATCGCTTTCTCATAAGGTTCCTTTATTCGCAAAGCTTCCTCTATGAGGAAGCCAAAAATACAGACAATGCTTCCTCATAAAAGAAGCTTCGCGAATAAAGGAACCTTAAGAGAAAGCGATATGAAAATTTCAACTTCTAACTTTGATGAGAAAGCGATATAAACATTAAAAAAATTTTTTTACATAAAGCTCAATCTTTCCCCTTCAAAATAAGTCCTAAGCGACTTCAATATTTTTATTTTAAGCGGAGATATCATTTTTCACCGGAAAAAAAATTTATTTACGTGTTAAGTATATGGAAATCATAAAACCTCTTCGAGCGACCTCTAAAAATTTAGCTGCAGTGGGGGCCTTTAACGAGGACTTTTTAAAAATTGAAAACTAACGTTGATAGTCGTGGGAGCGAAAAAAGAAAAAAAAAGTTTATTTTCGACACACCCTAATGAATATATATGTATAATATATAAATATATATATATATATTTTTGCGAGACGCGAACTCGATATCATCATCGATTATATGTACGCACATTTTTTCAAGCATATATTTTCAATAAGCCGTTACAGATCACATGGCCTCTGACCGTAGCTATACTGATACAGCATAACCGTTCGTTTATTATCTCTTTCTACGGGCCCTCGTTCCTTCGCGCACGTGGTACTTGCACTATCTTTGAAGAGAGTCTTCCCTTTCCTGTTATTACTGCATATTGTTTATTACTTTTTATTTTCGAACTCAAATACTATTCCGATATACATTTTACGACGATTTTATGACCTAACGCGCCACTCCGCTCACGTCTTACTATTTATTGCTGTTCTGGTTCCAGATGTCTGCAACATACCTTCTCACAACCATTCTTCTCATTTCTTTGTTCCACACCTCCAGATAATAAGCTACCCTAGCCTACCAATTACTGAACATAGAATCCCACCAATGCTTCGAAACTGCCAATAACACAACGATAGAGCCCCTCCCTTAGATAAACACTTTATTGCTTAAACCAGCCCAAAAGCAACACGTACAACCCTACCACCTAAGGATTTCGAGGTTTAGAATATATATCCCGTTTACCGAAAATCAGTTACTCTTCAGACTTGGCCGTAGATCATCTTTTTCCATGACCGATAGTGCCATTTTCGTAAAGTATTATTCTGTGAAATTCCTGCGAAATCATCAAACCATCGCGCCACTACACTTCGAGCAAATCAGCACGGCAGTGTGGAAATAATTTCGTTCGATTGTTAAGTAAGTAATAATAAAAGTTGTTTATGCGTGTTTCATAAAATTATTATTAGTTATTAGTATTTATTTATTTATAATCTTAGCAATTATACCGTTCGTTACAATCTGAGACGATGCAGCTTGGTAATTGGAACATGTGCTATACATAAAAAGTAAAAAGGTACGCCAAGTACTTAAAAATTGTATGGTCGTTCAGAAAATATGTTCATTAAAAAAAACCTCTTAAAAAGAAAAAATCTGGCAAACAGATGTTTATCAAACCAGTTTCTGAACAAAAAAACCTCCAAAAAGACGTTTATCAAAGCGTTACAAAAAAACATATGTGTATCAAAATCTCAGCAAAAAAAAATAAAAAATCGAAAAGAAATCAAATCAAACCAGCCGAGTAGTAGTACATACATAAAAATTCTTCAAAAAATATGTTTATCAAAACAATCTAAAAAAAAATACAAAATGCAAAAAATCTTGACAAAAAAAACTTGGCGTGCCAGTTTTTTTTCCAATAGCTGTCGTACATGGTTCATTCAAATAATCAAGGGAGAGGGAAAGTAACTGTAATAACTGCAGTAACTGTAATTGTAAAAAAAAACCTGGCACGCCAAGTTTTTTTTGCGCGTCTCGTGATTACACAAAAATTGGTGAATATTGTTATTTAGGCAAAGAAACAATATTGCCGGTGAAATTTTGTTACTAAATATTGTTTAAACGCAAAATTGCAGAATATGGACCCTGACACAAACATTGGTCAATATTGTTATGTAGAGAAAATAACAATACTGTCGAAAAAAATTCTTGATAAATGTTGTTTAAATGAAGAATCGACAGATATAGACCGATTAGCACCATGTTAGGTTAATATTGTTATTTAGGAAAAGGAACAATATCCCTAGTCAAAAATTGTTGCTAATTATTGTTTAAACAAAAAATCGCCAAGTGTGGACATATTTACACCAAAGTCGGAAAATATTGTTATTTAGGCAAAGAAACCGTATCGCTGGTAAAATATTATTGATAAATATTGTTTAAACAAAAAGACGCTAACTATCAATCAATTGACACCAAACTTGGTCCATATTCTTATTTACACGAAATAACAATATTGCTAGTAAAAAGTTGAAAACTGAAATTATTATACCGCTTTCTCAGCAAAGTTGGAAATTGATATTTTCATATATCTTTCTCATAATGTTCCTTTCGCGAATCCTCTTCTATGAGGAAGCATTGTCTGTATTCTTGGCTTCCTCATAGGGGAAGCTTCGCGAAAGGAACATTACAAGAAAGCGATATGAATATTTCAATTTTCAACTTTTTTTATATTGTTATAATATTTGTTATAACAAATATTGTTATAATATCCACCAGCGACAGGTAAATCTACCCATTCCATGTAGTATTTCTATTCAAGTTATACAACAGAACAATACAAAAACTTAGACCAAGTTGCATTTGAAAAAACCGTTGAAGTTCTTAATTTTGCCTTTACAAAAAAATTTTGGATAACTGCCAAAAATACCATACATAGTGTAATGAGAACTTGAGGCCGGATACTTTTATGTAAATCGTTATTGCTTTGAAAAAAATTGACAAATAAGGCTCAAAAACATCAAAAATGGTAAAAAAAACTTGAGACAAGGACATGTACACCCCAAAAACACTGTAAATGGTAAAAAAAAACGTACATAGATGGACGTACATAACACTTTATTTTTTTTTCATAGGTGTAGCAGTCAACTGGTAGAAATTCGAGGACTGGACAAAACATCCTAATCCGTATAACCATGCTTACGTCCAAAATGGATTTCGACCGTTCCAAGTTTAGTCGAAAGCGTTACCGTAATGCGGTGAAGACACTTAGGAAATGGTGTAAATGGGACGGACTGACTATTGCCAAGGACGCTAAAATGACTCTGAAGATCGATCGTCATATTGAAGGTCACCTTCCGTTGGTCATCACTGATCAAAATGTTGATTTTTATTATGATACCCTAACGGGCGAGCTTTTATACACCGCAAAAATGGAGCAATCGGTTGAAGTTGTAACTCTGGAATAAATAGTTAATGTGTTACCATTTTCAAATATGTTTGTATTCATTTACGTTCTTTAACAACCGACTCGCAAACTTACAAATCTTGTGGAAGGTTATTAAGTTTTGATTCGACGGAAATGGTTCTCATGCCAGCCGTTTGACTCACTACTGATGACCAGAACCAAGAAAAGGCCACAGGCGTTATAAGGAATAAGAAGCCGAAGGACTTTAGTGGTTTCCATGCCGATTGTCTGAACGGTGGCTGAAGCCTGTAACGCAGTCAAAGCAAACTTGTATTGGCCAAAGCAACCCAAGGTCTTTAGTGGTTACCATGCCAATTGACTTTAGGAAACCGATGTCCAATACATAGATAAAGTATCCATTAAGCGATTAGTTAATGGCGAGGCGGAAGTGGTTCCCATGCCAACCGTTTTCTCCAATTATCGAATGCTATTTTTGGTTACACGAGCTGCCGTTGTACTATTATAATGCGATTCATCTCATTTCCCTTACCTCATCCTGTCCTATTGGCCTAGAAAATTGAGAATAATAACAATTTTTTTACTTTCTGCATCTGTTATATATACTTAATCACATGATTATTTAGTTCATTTCTGGGGATTTGTTCTTTTAAAAAATTATATTCTAAAAAATCGAAGCTGTTTATTTAAGATGCCAAGTCGTTAATTCAAGATGAATTTTAAGGCCATTTGCAATTTTTTAACCCTTCTCTACTCCGAGCTATACCATGATAGGCTGTAGCGGGGGTGAGTTTCCGGCGAGGGGGTGGAGCGGCAAAATCAGAAAATATGTAAATGTCGAGCCGTTAATTCAACATGAATTTTAAGGCCATTTGCAATTTTTTAACCCTTCTCTGCTCCGAGGTATACCATGATAGGCTGTAGCGGGGGTGAGTTTCCGGCGAGGGGGTGGAGCGGAAAAATCGGAAAATATGTAAATGTCGAGCCGTTAATTCAACATGAATTTTAAGACCAATTGCAAAGTTCCAACTCTTCCCTTCCCCAAGTTATACGATTGTAGGCTGTAGAGGGGGTGCGTTTCCGGCGAGGGGGTGGAGCGCCAAAATCGGAAAATATGTAAATGTCGAGCCGTTAATTCAACATGAATTTTAAGGCCATTTGCAATTTTCTAACTCTTCCCTTTCCCGAGTTGTACGATTGTAGGCTGTAGAGGGGGTGAGTTTTCGGAAGGGGGTGGAGCGGCAAAATCGGCAAATGTGGAAATATTGAGTCGGTAATTCAACAGGAATTTCAAGATTAATTGCAATATCCTAGCGCGTCCCTGCCCGGAGTTATACAAATATCGGCTAACGAGGGGGTGAGTTTTCGGCAGGGGGTGGAAAGGCAAAATCGGGTAATACGGATATGTCGGGCGGTTAATTCAACGTAATTTTCAAGGCTAATTTCAATGTCTTAGCTCGTCCCTCTGCTGAGTTATGCGAATATCGGCTGACGAGGGGGTGAGTTTTCGGCAGGGGGTGGAAAGGCAAAATCGGGTAATACGGATATGTCGGGCGGTTAATTCAACGTAATTTTTAAGACTAATTTCAATGTCTTAGCTCGTGCCTCTGCTGAGTTATGCGAATATCGGCTGACGAGGGGGTGGGTTTCTCGGGAAGGGGTGGTCCGATTAAATCGTAACTAGTCCCATTCGAAAGCCTTTAAATAGCCGTTAAATAATCCGTCGGTTAAAATTGCCTAGCACTTACCGTTACCATTATTTTGCCTGTGGTCATCCCAGCTTCATTGGCAGTCAGAAAGTCCACACGTTTCTACCCTTAGGGGTGGGGCGGAAATTTTTTTTTGGGGCACTAAAATAGCCTTTAATTAGCCGTTAATTATGCAATAGGTTTTATGTCAAAATTCCAATGTGGTCGTTCTAAGTTATTTGACATCTTTTCACGGCCGTTTCATGTACAATATTTTTTGTACTATGTAAAGCTAAACGTGAAAGTTCGAATGTGCATTTTTCTACCTTTTAGGTAAGAAGGCGTTTAATGTCTCAGCATCCATCCAAAGCTCTGGCGCATGCACACGTCCCAATATTTGTAACTGTTCAAGCTCCAAGGCATCAAAAATAACGAATAATGAATGTGTGCACGCGCCGAGTCTTTATACAAGCTGGCACTAAAAGTGTATAAAATTCTACTTCACAGATGAGATGCATCATTATTAAAACTTTTTACGTTGGTTAAAAAACAGTTTAAAAAATATAAAAAGTTTTGCGATATACACTTACCCGTCTTTGAGACGTCGGTGAATCCGATTCACCTCAATTCCTTACGTTCCATATAAAAAAACGTGGTGTTTCAGCGCCGTCGTGCCTTGTTCAACAAAAAATTAATTGTTTATGTTTTTATATATGTGGAAACAAGAAATAAATTAAAAATTATTCAGAAACCAAAACACAAAATTAATCAATCTAGTATATCACGGGTGAAACGGATACAAAAATGAAAAATTGTATAAACTTAAAGGAAAATTTCCATCGCGTGTGTGTGCATCGGTGTCCAAGCGTAGCGATAGTATCGGTCCTGGCTGCACAATTACTGCACGCTATGCTATATTGCTAACAATGAAAACACCGAAGGACGTGATAAAAAAAAATTCTAAAATAGAATTTACACAATCGGCAATCATTCGGATAGGGGACAAGACACTCTTCCAAGTTAATATTCCACGCCTAAACGACATAATGGAACGCAGGTCATATCGGGCCACGCGTCGTACAAACAAAGAATATACCTGCCGATAAACCCGAAATGTCGAACACGGTCTCGAAACAAAAGCGACGACGAGGTTCAAGGCTCTTTGAAACAAAAGAAAAAAAATCACCTGACTATATTTTATGATTAATCTCTAGACGAACGAATGGAAAAAAAAGTTTACTTTGTATAAATAATCACGCCGAAACAATGACTAACATCGAATTTTTCATAGTACGATACAGTATAGGTCGTGGCGGCATAATTACTGCACGCTATGCTGTATTACAAACAATGGAGATGCCGAGGGACGGGAGACAAAAAAAGATCCTAAGACAGAATTTACACGATCGACAATCAGTCGGATAGCGAACAAGACATTCTTGCAAGTTAATATACCACTGCTAAACGGAATAACGAAACGCAGAAATTGTTAACAACGCGAATATTACGCATAAAGTGATTCATTGACAGTGCGACGCCGTGGTCATATCGGGCGCAGCTTCGTACGGTCAAAGAATATACTTTCCGATAGACTACAAATATCGCACGCGGTCGCGGAACAACAATGACGACGAGGCTCGAGGCAGATGGAAAAAAATGAAAAATTCGCCCGAAACAAAATTTTTCTATTAACGACAAGTGAAACGAGATGAAAGTAAAAACTAGCCACGTTGTCTATAATTAATCGCGACTATAAAGGATGAACATCAACGGATTTTTCTTCAACTCATTCGAAGGTTACGCGAAGGTATCGTTTCGCGAAGAGACGTTCCGAAACGTATTCGCGAAACGTGTTCGCGAAGAGACGTTCCGAAACGTGTTCGCGAAACGTGTTCGCGAAGAGACGTTCCGAAACGTGTTCGCGAAACGTGTTCGCGAAGAGATGAACGGCGGCGCGACGCCAGCGCTTTCGTTCCGCCGTTCCGATTCCAGCGTTTCATGTGCCAGCCGTGAATCGTATACTAAAAGAACTTTATTTTAGTATAAGAATTTAATTATTCCTATGAAAGAATCTTTAAATTCATCGAAAGAAGGATGTTCTGTATTCATTTTTCGATCATATTTCTAAATATATGCAATAAAAAATCCATTTCCCACATTTTTTTAATACATTTTTTTTCCTTAAAAATGGTGCGTTTTAACGAAATTCCGTTTGTCCCATCGAAGAGGGCACAAAAAAATCATGCAAAATTCGACCCTCCGGCAATCCCGAACGCCCGCGCAAATGCGGTAAAAACAGGTGGCCACCCTAAAATGGTCACCCTTTTTATACCGTTTTTTCCTGTTCATGAGTGGGTGTTTTGCACACCCAGTACATGTTTCTTGCCATAATTACTGCACAACGTGTCATCGTGAGTGCGAAGGGTGCCCGTCGTGATTTACAGATTTCCTCTACTTGTGTACAGAGTTGTTTATTATCCGTAACTTTAAATGATTCATATCGCCTAAATTTACGACTAATGATGATAATCGCGAATTATTTTTTCTAGCGGGTTTCTTAAAGATACTTTGATAAACCAGATTAATCACGGACGATGGGCTATAGTCGACTTCATTGATAAAGAGGCCGATCTGACAAGTTAAGTTAAGTATAATTTGTGACTTGTGTAATGTGACGGGGCTTTTCTGCTCCCGTCACAAAGAGAGCCAAATGTCAGGCTCTCCCACGTATCGGCACGGCACGCGGCACTCTTCCTACCGGGAAGAGTCCCTTCCAGGCAACCAGACAGGGTCAATCGCAAGCGAACCGTTCCCATGATTAATTTTGAGCCTTATTTTCGTTTTCCGGTCAATTTTCTCGAGCAAACCCGTCTCACTCGGCCTTAAGGGCGCCAGCCGCGAGAGCGAGAGCTCTCGCGACGAAATTTTAATTTTAAGAGCCGAACGAGAGACGAGAGCGACCCGGCGTCGCTCAGCCTTGGGAAATAGGTAGAGGGGGTGGTTCGGTCACCTCCGCGAGGAGGAAACAGAGATCGAGACGAAATACGGGAACTCAAAAGATATTTTATTATAACGTATATCGGGAGCGTGGTCGAGAAGCGACTAGCGTGCACGCTCGTTACCTCAATTACCCAAAAAGCTTAACAACAAAACGATAGCAACAACTCACGACAATATTAGGTAACGGAACATCGGTAACGGATAATCGGCGACAGACGATGCTTCGGAATCTAGGCACTCGCATACAACAACTAACGTGGATCGCAGCCACGGTACCTTTCGCAACAGATATTTCATAAATCAGCCCGATCGCAGCGGGAATGCGCGGAATTCTTAAATCACTACTCTAGCCCGATCGCAGCGGGAGTACTCGGAATCTCAAAAAAAAAACAGTAAACTAAAATATCGGAAAAGTTGAACTATGAATGAATTGTTAGAAATTTGATAAAACGGAAATTAGATAGTGGACTCGCACGTGGCGCAAACTATTGAATGAGATTAATGAATAAAGGAGAACCTTCCAGGCAAATAATGTAACGGAAACTAAGTGGAATGAAAAATATGAACTTTACTGGATTTTTCCCCGAGAACAAATTCCGCGTTCCGCGCGCGAAGACGTACCGTCCCCACGATAACGAGTCGAGTTTGCTCTATTCTATCTCTAGCCTCAAACCGAACACGTACGACGATCTCACCGGTTTCGTTGCAGTTGCGGGAGCTTCTCGAGTTGTCCTCGGCCAGAAGTCCCCCTTCGCGTATGGCAAGATGTCGGTATTCTCGCGAGACGTTAAGCACGGATCGGCAGCGGTCACGACGTCCTTCCTTCTCGGGAGCCTACGATTGAGTCCCCGAGGGAAGTAACGCTCTCGCGATCGCGGGTCCTTTTTCTCCCCACCCTATGCCGGTCTTCATTTCGCCCTCTACTCTATTTGTCCGAGTTCCTCGAATTACGGAGATTTCGCGCGGTTCTTTGAATTTCCTCGCGTTCGTGGTATCGTGAACGCGAGGTGTTGAGTACGCTCGTGGTGGGAGGTGAATCCACGGGCGTCGTTGCGCGTAGACCCGGGAACTTCGGTAGGACGAGCGAGGTGATGGCTCAGCGACGAGCCGGACGCTGTAGATCTCGGTAGCTGGTGGCTCGTCGCGTCTAGGCGATTTCGGAGGGTGGAGAGCCCGTTGTCGGTAACGTCGCGCGCTACCTCGGTAGCGGCGCGGCTGAACGGCTGGCGACGTGTCGAGGTGCTGGCCGTGTGTGACTGTGGCGAGGTCGGTAGCTAGGCTCCAGCCTGCTGACGGTGGCTGGCTGCGGCGAGATCGGTAGCAAGGCTCCAGCCTGCTGTATGTTGCTGGGAGGCATCGCGATGTCCTTGCGGCGGTTATGACCGCCGTACGCTCGAGAGAATTGACCGGAAAACGAAAATAAGGCTCAAAATTAATCATGGGAACGGTTCGCTTGCGATTGACCCTGTCTGGTTGCCTGGAAGGGACTCTTCCCGGTAGGAAGAGTGCCGCGTGCCGTGCCGATACGTGGGAGAGCCTGACATTTGGCTCTCTTTGTGACGGGAACAGAAAAGCCCCGTCACAACTCCTCCCCCCCTACGGTAAGGCCGTCCTCGGCCGTATGAGACCGTGGTACAGCTCGGGAGGCAACAATTAAATAATTTTCGGGAGACGGCAAACCTTCGTACGGGCGATCAGACATGGTCAAGTCGGCGTGAATAAAAAGAAGATGGCATGCGGTACGACGGTAGCGAACGATGATCCGCAAGCGGATCCAAGCGTAGCATGCATGGACGTTACATGGTTACAGTCACAATTACCTGTTCCTTTCCAACCTCTCCTTTAACCCCCTACGACGATCGATTCCGGGAGTGGAAATGGGGAGGCACGGTGAGTTACTCGGTAACGTTTATGGTACGTTAGATTTGGTCTTTATTTTGGTACATTATGGTACGTTAGATTTGCCCGTTACCGCGAGGTCGGTCGAAATACGCGATACATGACCTTTGGGTCGATTTCCATTAACAAAAAAAATAAGTGAAGTTGACAGAAAAAGGGAAAAATAGAAATAAAAGAAAAGGGAGGAGAAGGAGGGGAAAAAAATAAAAGACTGACAAATTTTAGGGTTTGGCGGTAGCTGTTGTCGGCGCTCCTGGGCCGATCCTGGCGTCGGTAGAGGCGTGCTGGCGGTCCAGCCGGATGCGGCGGAGGCCTTCGGCAGCCCTTTGCTCCTGGACGGTGAGGCAGCCCAGGCTCTTCCAATGTTCCGCGCATCGAGGGCATTAGTTCACGCGGACGCCGACGGTACCGCAGACGTAGCACACGTCGACGTCCGGGCGTTTCGGCAGCCCGCACTGGCCTCGCTCGTGGCCTTCCTCTCCGCAGTTCCAGCAATTCCGGCTGGGGCGTACTGGACGGGGTCGCGGCAGTACCGGTGGAGGCGGCTTGGCCGCGGGAGCCGGAGTCCACTGGCGTGGTGGAGAAGTTTTCCGGGGCTTCGCTACGGCTCCCGTCGTCTTCGTATCCGGGATCGGCTCGTATGCGACCAGGGGAGGGGCTCCTCCCCCCGGATAAATGGTGACCGGACGCATCCGTGAGTCGAGTGTCCGGACCGCGTCGGTTGACGTGGCAGCTGCCTTCTGGCTCCTCACGGGAGCTGTCTCGGGGTTGCCGTACCCCTCAATCGTCGCCCCCACGTCCTGGAGGTCCATTGGACGCCTGGCGACGGGAGCGGGTGACTCGGTGAATGGCGTCGGCGGAGTCGGGGGGTCGAGCCTCCTCGGCGGTGTTCCTGGGCCGACGTAACGGCGTCCCCTCCATGCTCCTCGTCCTCCGTGCATCCTCGTCGTCGGTTTCCTCGGTAACGTGGTCCTGTAGCGGAGGAAAATAAGCACATAAGTCTTTGGCAGCCACGATATGGATTTTTCTCGACTGCGGGTCCTCAATCTCGTAGACCCCCGGCGAGAGAACGGTGCGGACTCGGAAGGGTCCTTCGAAGCGCTTGAATAGTTTGGCGGCTTGATTTTGGGCCGCCGAGGATAGAATGCGTTGTCTTCGGAGTACGAGATCTCCGGTATCGAAAGTTAGCGCGCGATGGTGTTTATTGTACTGGGCCGCTTGCCGTTGGTACGCTTCCTCGAGGTCGTGGGAGACTTTGACCCGAACGCTCTCGAGATCTCGCATACGTTCGGATCATTCGTCGAGCGGTAACGGGAGGATTTCGACGTCTCCCTCTTCGCGCCGACGGTAGAAATTATGCGGCTTGGGTTCCCGACCGAAATTGAGATACGCGGGCGTGTTATTTATCGACGAGTGGAAGGCGGTATTAAATGCGAATCGAAACTCGGACAGGTGTTCGTCCCACGCGCGGTGATCGTTCTCGATGAACGACACAATCATGGTTTTTAATACGCGATTCACTCGCTCGACTGGATTCGCTTGCGGGTGATACGGCGGCGTTCGCGAGATGTGGATTCCCCGGTCGGTAATTAACGCGTTCAGGTGGTTATTCGCGAACTCGGTACCGTTGTCCGTTAACAAAACTTGAGGTGTTCCCCATCGAGAAAATATTAGCTCCTCGAGAGCTTCGCCGATTTTCTTGCCGTTAGCTTTGCGTAACGGACAGCACTCGACCCATTTCGTGAACAGATCTTGGATCACGAGAACGTATGCGCATCCCGAGTGACTCTTCGGGAGCGGTCCCATTATATCGGCCGCGACAACCGTCCAGGGTTCGTCGACGATTCGACGATCCATTAATCCGATGGGCGGTAGCTGTTCCGCCTTCGTGCGTTGACACACGCCGCAGTGACGTACGTGGCGAATTACGTCGCGAATCATTCCCGGCCAAAAGTACGAGTTAAAAATTCGGGCGTACGTTTTATCGACGCCGAGGTGTCCGGCCTGCGGAGCGTCGTGATTTTCCCGGAGGACTTCCGAACGGGAGGCTTGGGGAACGACGAGTGGAAAGGTGACTATTCCACTCGGAATAGTCACCTTTCGGTAACACTCGGCGTTTCGTACGACGATGAACGTACAACTGATTTTCGATAATTTTCCAGTTTGGAAATCGGCTAGGCGCGGTCTCGACAGCGTGGATTTTCCTCGCGTATCAGCGATCGGCGAGTGCGTCGATCGGTTCGCGCTCTACCAATCCCCCCCCGTAATGCCTGATACGAGAGCGAGTAACGCGAGATCGACGGTGTCGGGGACACTTTCGGCCGACGGAGGTTGTCCCTCAAACATTCGAGAGAGAGCGTCGGGTACGTGATTTAGCGCACCCTTCCGATGTACCACCTCGAAATCATATTGGGCGAGTTGTAAGGCCCAACGCGCTAATCTCCCGGCGGGATCCCTTAGGGTTTGTAACCACCGAAGACTGTGATGGTCGGTGATCACCGTGAAGCGGTATCCCTCGAGGTAGGCGCGGAACTTTCGAATCGACCAAAGAATGGCTAAACATTCCTGTTCGGTCGTCGAATAATTTCGTTCGGCCGCTGAAAGGGCTCGGCTCGCGTACGCGATCGGGTGTTCAACGCCCTCGATAGACTGGGTTAATACGGCGCCTAAACCGCTCATACTCGCGTCGGTTTGCAGCATGAACCTCGCGGTAAAATCGGGGCACGAGAGAGTTGGAGGATTCACGAGGGCTTCGCGTAATTTTCCGAATGCCCTTTGCTGTTCGGGTCCCCACGTCCACCGCTGGCTCTTCTTCGTGAGCTTCGTGAGCGGTGCCGCGATCTCGGCGAAATGGGGAACGAACCTTCGGTACCATGAGGCCATACCGAGAAATCGTCTCAATGGCTTAATCCCTGCTGGCACCGGAAAATTCCGAATCGGCTCGGTCTTCTCGGGATCGACCTGTAGACCGTGGCGATTTACGCGAAACCCGAGGTATCTTACTTCCGGACAGCAAAACGCGCATTTGTCGGGGTTAATCAGTAGGCCCGCTCCCGTGATGGTATTGAAAACGCGTTTGAGCCACGCGAGATGTTCCTCGAAGGTCTCGGTTACGATAATAATGTCGTCGAGGTATGCGAACGCGTGGGGTTCCATATCGGGCCCGATTAAGCGGTCTAAAAGTCGCTGAAAGGTCGCGGGAGCGTTCGTTAAGCCGTATGGCATCCGCGTGAATTGGAAAAGTCCGCGCTGTGGTACGGTAAACGCTGTAATCTCTCGCGACTCCGGACTTAACGGGATCTGATGGTAAGCCTGACTTAAATCGAGCGTCGAAATGTATTTCGCCGAACGCAACCGATCGAGAATTTGATTCATATACGGGAGCGGATAGGCGTCCTTTTTCGTGACCCCGTTCACCTTTCTAAAATCGAGACAAAACCGGTAGGTGTGGTTCGGTTTCTTCACCATAATGATCGGTGTAGACCAGTTGCTACTCGAGGGCTCGATGACTCCGGCTTCGAGCATCCGGTCCACTTCGGCGTTCATCGCGTCGCGAATTATCGGGGTAACCGGATAATCGGCGCGCTATCCCCGACGTCGATGTGATGTGTGATTAACTCGGTTCGTCCCGGGGCAGCGCGAAGTTTCGGTAACTCGCGATTTAGGAAGGCCGAGAGCCGTTCGCTCTCGCTTCGCTCGAGGTCGGAGATACCGAGGAGAATATTCGCGTGCGCGGCCGAGTCGCGTCCCATGAATTTAAATTCGCGAGAGCCATCCCCACTAAAACTCCATACGCGTCGGGCGTGGTCGACGACTATTTCGAAGATGCCAAGCGCGTCTAAACCGAGTAGCAGTGGTACCGGTAAGGAAGGAAATACGCGCGCTATGATTGGTCGTTCGCGTCCCTCGAGGGTGATAGGCAACTCTATTTCTTCGTCGCACGTAATTTGGCCTCCGTCGGCGATTGTCGCTGAGGCGGGAGGTACGCTCTGGGGAAGACACCCCAGCTCGGTAGCGATCGCGAGTCCCTCACTGCCGATGTACGTACTGGTAGACCCGCTGTCTACGATAGCTGGCACGAGGCGTTCCCCTAATTTCACGACGACGAGTTATACCATTTTGCTACGCGAACTATGAAGAGGACTACAGAAATATTCAGTCAATAACTTTGGGAAATCCGGAAAATCGTTTAAAGTCGGGAACGCGTTCGCCGAAATCGGTTTCGGGTTTTCGGGAGCCACCGTCGTGCTCACGGGTGGCTCCGGGACGCGTTTCCCGGACACTCATGGTCGTCGGTGGTTCGCGCGTCTCTCTTCCCGCATCGATAACAAAAAACGGTTTTTGGAGCAAGACATCCGATCGATCGATGTCCCTCTTTCCCGCAATTCCAGCATGTCAATTCTTTATTCGCGCCGGCGTCGCGTGTCCCGGTTCGTCCCGGCGTAGGTGAACGGTGAGCGGCCGAGCGATATTGTCCCGGCGGTGTTTTCGATCGCGTCGCGGGAGATCTGGCCCGATCCCTTTCGTCGGTATAATGCACGCGGCGCGTCGCTGAGTCGGAGCGCGAGTATGCCTGCCGGCCGTTGTATTGCGGGGCTTGGGTGCCTGGTGACCGGTATCGGGAGCGCTCATCCCTTTTGTCGTCCCTTCTTTCCGGTGTACGCGCGCGATCGTTTCCCCTATCGGTTGTCCTCTCCGGGGTTCGGCCGCGGTAACCCGGGCGGTCGGCGGAGGGCGATCGTTCCCCCCTACGCGGGTCGCGAGGGTCGGGACGCCGTGCGCGCTCGGAGCTGGGTGCGCGCGCTTCCCCGAAAACCGCGTAATTTGCGTCGCTTCGGCGTTGGTAGGATCGCGACGGCCGATACGCGAGATCGGGGAAGGCCGATCGTTCCGGCGGTGGAGGCGGCTGATAGTACCGGTCAGCCTGGTAACTGCGTTCCACCCGTACCGCGATGCGTTCGAGATCGGTGAACGAGTGAAAATCGTTACGCCGAATCGCGATCTGTAACCGCGGTAACATATTCCGATGCGCGTAATCGAGTTGTTCGCGTAACGAGAACGGCGGAACTACCCGGTCGAGTAACGCTCGGAGACAGGTTAGAAAGTCGACCGTGTCTTCCCCCTCTCCCTGCGTACGGCGCAGTAATTCCTCGCGAAGCGTAAATTGTAGATCGGGATCGCCGAACCGAGCCAGGAAGGCATCTTCGAATTCCCGATAGCTGCGGATGCGCGCTCGCTCCCCACGATACCACGTGAGTGCGATCCCTGTCAAAACGAGTGGTATACAGGGGAGTAGGTCGGTGTCGGGAATTGGCGCGACTTCGCGCGCTTCTTCGATACGCGTGAGAAAGCCCATCGCGTCCTCCCCCCGTCGTCCCGAGAACCGGAGGTCCCACTTCCGCAACATATCCGCGACCGAACGCGAATTGTTAAGTCTCGTAAAATGTTGTGTATATTCGCGCGTCCGCACGGGGGACGAATGGTCTTGGGGTGGAGGGAAACCTCGGTCGCGGTAGCGATCGCGAGGGGATTCATCGGCCTCACGATATCGTCACGCGAGAGCGTCTGGATTCGCTCCGGTACCCCCCGCCGGTCGTATGGCCGGGGGTAGGCCTTCGTACGGCCGCGCGGTCAAAGACGAAGGAGCCCGGTTGTTCCCGTGGGCAAGTGGCCCTAGAGGTAGGCCGAACGGGGTTGCCCGCTGCTCGTTATTATTCGAAGGAGCGCGGGTGTTATTACCGGGGTTCGCGGCCGCTCCCGCGGGATCGAGAGAAATCAACAGGCTCGATAAGAGTCGATCCCGCAACTCGTTCGGTTCCCCAACGATCGAGAGCCCTCGCTGTTGCAGTTCGTGGCGAAGGCGATCCGCTGAGAGGTCGAGCTCCTGAACGGTTTCCATCGTTCCCGTGTTATTCGAGCCGGTCGCCATCGGAATGCCCGCGAAAAATAGATCCCGAATGAACCAATATCCCGACGTAGATGGGATTCCGGATTAAGATAATAAAGGAAAGGGAAAAAAAAACGAGTCAATTACCCCGCTAAACGGGTAGACAGCGGGGGAAAGTATAAGGAAAAAAAAGAAATAATGATAGCGAGGGAAAGGAAAAATAAATTTTACAATAAGGCTAAGTGAATAGCAAAAAGAAACAAAAGTAAAAAAAAAAGGAAAAAAAAAGAATAATAATAAAGAGAAATTTAAAAAAAAAATTTAAGGGCAAAAGGGGAAAGGGGAAAAAAAAAGAAATAACGGATAGTACAAGGTTAAGATAAATCAGCGAAATTAACTAAATTGGGAAACTATCGGGGGGAAAAAAAAAGAAAAGAAAAGGGAAAAGAAACCTACCAACAAGAATGAAAGAAAATAAAGGAATTAAACGAAAATAGCGACTTCGGAAGGGAACCGGCAAAAAAAGGAAAAAGGAAAAAAGAAATGAAATTATAACAAAGATGAGCCCGACTAAAAGAAACAAAAAAAACTCAAAGTAAATCGGAAAACAATCGGAGGAAAGAAAAATAGGAAAGGGGGAGAAAAAAAACGAGAGAAAAGAGAATAAATCGATCGGATTTTAGTTCAGATTTTAAGTTACCGACCCGATGGGAGTCGGTAAGGTAGGGACACGACGGCTGCTCGCTGTCCCGGGAGCACGTGCTCACGGTGTCCCGAGAGCTATCGCAAGTCAGCGGCCCTCGACAGAAAAATATACCGACGACAATCCCGAATAATTCGGGCTCCCTGAAATATTATTTCCCGAAGAATATTTCTCGTAAGCAAGGCAATGTGAAACGAGTCTTAACGTCGACAAGGCCACTGTTCCCGAGTCGAAAAGGTAAACACGGGAGCGTCGAGTCGGAACGGCCGACCTCTTGTTTGGAGAGAGACAGCGATAGCGGCTCGACGGTACCCGGGCTTACGGCGCGTAGACGTTCGTCGCGAAAGTTGAGGATCGTTTGGCGAATATTCGCCGCGTTATTCGCTCACGAGAAATCTTCCTCGATATACAGGGATAGTAGGGTGTTATAAGAGAGGAGGAATCGTTACCTGGTATTACGATAATCCAAAATCCTCCTAGCGTCCTTCACACGGGAGCGTAGCACGAGGCGGTGTATCGTAGCACGTGTCCACTCACGACCACACAGCAGCGTACTGAGCGTCTAACGACGACCCGAGTCGCGCTCGTGCGGCTTCGGCTACGCTCGGGAACGCTGCTCGCCTCGCCGGTCTCGGCGACGGCGGTCAAAACAAAAGCTAGAAACGGACACTGACAAACTCATGCAAACAAATATCCCAATGACACAAATACTCTAATTCTGTCACACAAATAGCGAGAGCTTCGATCCGACCAAAGTCGTTCGCCTGTTACCGTTATTTTCTTATTTCGCTCTTGCTATCTTCTCTGTTTCCCTGGGGCCAATTTTTCGCGGATTTTTAATGAAATGAATTTAACGCCGTCGAGCCCCACGTTGGGCGCCAAATTTGTAACCGTATTTTCCCAACACCCGAATTTACCCAATCGAGACGGCTACAAAACCCGTCTCACTCGGCCTTAAGGGCGCCAGCCGCGAGAGCGAGAGCTCTCGCGACGAAATTTTAATTTTAAGAGCCGAACGAGAGACGAGAGCGACCCGGCGTCGCTCAGCCTTGGGAAATAGGTAGAGGGGGTGGTTCGGTCACCTCCGCGAGGAGGAAACAGAGATCGAGACGAAATACGGGAACTCAAAAGATATTTTATTATAACGTATATCGGGAGCGTGGTCGAGAAGCGACTAGCGTGCACGCTCGTTCCCTCAATTACCCAAAAAGCTTAACAACAAAACGATAGCAACAACTCACGACAATATTAGGTAACGGAACATCGGTAACGGATAATCGGCGACAGACGATGCTTCGGAATCTAGGCACTCGCATACAACAACTAACGTGGATCGCAGCCACGGTACCTTTCGCAACAGATATTTCATAAATCAGCCCGATCGCAGCGGGAATGCGCGGAATTCTTAAATCACTACTCTAGCCCGATCGCAGCGGGAGTACTCGGAATCTCAAAAAAAAACAGTAAACTAAAATATCGGAAAAGTTGAACTATGAATGAATTGTTAGAAATTTGATAAAACGGAAATTAGATAGTGGACTCGCACGTGGCGCAAACTATTGAATGAGATTAATGAATAAAGGAGAACCTTCCAGGCAAATAATATAACGGAAACTAAGTGGAATGAAAAATATGAACTTTACTGGATTTTTCCCCGAGAACAAGTTCCGCGTTCCGCGCGCGAAGACGTACCGTCCCCACGATAACGAGTCGAGTTTGCTCTATTCTATCTCTAGCCTCAAACCGAACACGTACGACGATCTCACCGGTTTCGTTGCAGTTGCGGGAGCTTCTCGAGTTGTCCTCGGCCAGAAGTCCCCCTTCGCGTATGGCAAGATGTCGGTATTCTCGCGAGACGTTAAGCACGGATCGGCAGCGGTCACGACGTCCTTCCTTCTTCGCAAAAAAACGAGAGAAAAGAGAATAAATCGATCGGATTTTAGTTCAGATTTTAAGTTACCGACCCGATGGGAGTCGGTAAGGTAGGGACACGACGGCTGCTCGCTGTCCCGGGAGCACGTGCTCACGGTGTCCCGAGAGCTATCGCAAGTCAGCGGCCCTCGACAGAAAAATATACCGACGACAATCCCGAATAATTCGGGCTCCCTGAAATATTATTTCCCGAAGAATATTTCTCGTAAGCAAGGCAATGTGAAACGAGTCTTAACGTCGACAAGGCCACTGTTCCCGAGTCGAAAAGGTAAACACGGGAGCGTCGAGTCGGTCGTTGCTATCGTTTTGTTGTTAAGCTTTTTGGGTAATTGAGGGAACGAGCGTGCACGCTAGTCGCTTCTCGACCACGCTCCCGATATACGTTATAATAAAATATCTTTTGGGTTCCCGTATTTCGTCTCGATCTCTGTTTCCTCCTCGCGGAGGTGACCGAACCACCCCCTCTACCTATTTCCCAAGGCTGAGCGACGCAGGGTCGCTCTCGTCTCTCGTTCGGCTCTTAAAATTAAAATTTCGTCGCGAGAGCTCTCGCTCTCGCGGCTGGCGCCCTTAAGGCCGAGTGAGACGGGTTTTGTAGCCGTCTCGATTGGGTAAATTCGGGTGTTGGGAAAATACGGTTACAAATTTGGCGCCCAACGTGGGGCTCGAACCCACGACCCTGAGATTAAGAGTCTCATGCTCTACCGACTGAGCTAGTCGGGCTCAGTTTTCGCGGTTTTCGGGGAAGCGCGCGCACCCAGCTCCGAGCGCGCACGGCGTCCCGACCCTCGCGACCCGCGTAGGGGGGAACGATCGCCCTCCGCCGACCGCCCGGGTTACCGCGGCCGAACCCCGGAGAGGACAACCGATCGGGGAAACGATCGCGCGCGTACACCGGAAAGAAGGGACGACAAAAGGGATGAGCGCTCCCGATACCGGTCACCAGACACCCAAGCCCCGCAATACAACGGCCGGCAGGCATACTCGCGCTCCGACTCAGCGACGCGCCGCGTGCATTATACCGACGAAAGGGATCGGGCCAGATCTCCCGCGACGCGATCGAAAACACCGCCGGGAGAATATCGCTCGGCCGCTCACCGTTCACCCACGCCGGGACGAACCGGGACACGCGACGCCGGCGCGAATAAAGAATTGACATGCTGGAATTGCGGGAAAGAGGGACATCGATCGATCGGATGTCTTGCTCCAAAAACCGTTTTTTGTTATCGATGCGGGAAGAGAGACGCGCGAACCACCGACGACCATGAGTGTCCGGGAAGCGCGTCCCGGAGCCACCCGTGAGCGCGACGGTGGCTCCCGAAAACCCGAAACTGATTTCGGCGAACGCGTTCCCGACTTTAAACGATTTTCCGGATTTCCCAAAGTTATTGACTGAATATTTCTGTAGTCCTCTTCATAGTTCGCGTAGCAAAATGGTATTACTCGTCGTCGTGAAATTAGGGGAACGCCTCGTGCCAGCTATCGTAGACAGCGGGTCTACCAGTACGTACATCGGCAGTGAGGAACTCGCGATCGCTACCGAGCTGGGGTGTCTTCCCCAGAGCGTACCTCCCGCCTCAGCGACAATCGCCGACGGAGGCCAAATTACGTGCGACGAAGAAATAGAGTTGCCTATCACCCTCGAGGGACGCGAACGACCAATCATAGCGCGCGTATTTCCTTCCTTACCGGTACCACTGCTACTCGGTTTAGACGCGCTTGGCATCTTCGAAATAGTCGTCGACCACGCCCGACGTGTATGGAGTTTGAGTGGGGATGGCTCTCGCGAATTTAAATTCATGGGACGCGACTCGGCCGCGCACGCGAATATTCTCCTCGGTATCTCCGACCTCGAGCGAAGCGAGAGCGAACGGCTCTCGGCCTTCCTAAATCGCGAGTTACCGAAACTTCGCGCTCCCCCGGGACGAACCGATTTAATCACACATCACATCGACGTCGGGGATAGCGCGCCGATCAAACAACGATATTATCCGGTTACCCCGATAATTCGCGACGCGATGAACGCCGAAGTGGACCGGATGCTCGAAGCCGGAGTCATCGAGCCCTCGAGTAGCAACTGGTCTACACCGATCGTTATGGTGAAGAAACCGAACCACACCTACTGGTTTTGTCTCGATTTTAGAAAGGTGAACGGGGTCACGAAAAAGGACGCCTATCCGCTCCCGTATATGAATCAAATTCTCGATCGGTTGCGTTCGGCGAAATACATTTCGACGCTCGATTTAAGTCAGGCTTACCATCAGATCCCGTTAAGTCCGTGAGCTCGGTCAGCTCCGTGTGCGTTAGCGCCTAGCTACGTACACGAACACTTTCAAAGTTAACGTAATTAAATCATAACAAAAAAAAGAAAAAACCCTTTTGGAAAATATTTCAAAATTCATCTTGACTTCCCACTTTGGTTGAAGGTGGACATCGATCTCGCGCGACGTGTGTCGACTGGCCGTGAACGTCAGTACAGTTCGCGCGACATACGATTAGGTAGCTTCACTCATCACCAAAATTCCGATGATGAGATGCCTCACCGTCAGTTAGACCATGTCCAGGAGGCTATCTGAGGAATCCTCGATCAATCCCCTCCTCTAAACGCTCCCGGTCCAGTACCGAACTCCTCAAACTTGCTGACACCCCGCGAGCGCGATAAAGAACGTTGCATAATAAAAGAGAATTTAATTACAACTGGCGCCCGAACAGGGACCGGAGAAGCGTTAATACTGGGTAGCCGAAAAACACCTAACAAAGGACGTTATCTCGGTACGAGGCCTAGAGACCGGACAATGGGTCCCGCGGCGACGTCAACAAACACCGCGAGTAACGAGACGATGACGACGGCATCGACAGTACAATCATCGACAGAAGCAAGCTCAACGACCACTACAGCTACAGTAGAAGTGACGATACCGACAACATCGATGGTACACTCGACCACAGGAACTATTCCGAAGGCCACCATAGCTACAGCAGCATCCGTGATACCAACGACGTCGGCAGTACAGCCATTGACTGGAATGAATTTAAAGACCACCACTGTCACAGCGGTACCCGGAATACCGTGTGACGTGGCACGTCACAAGTCCTTCCCGCTGCCTGGCTCGAAGGCCCACCACTCACCTAGGGACAAACTAGGATTAGGACGATAATTTAAGCAACGACTATTAATATTAACCCCCCTTCCCTCGACTTACCCTCATCCCCTGCTACCCTGTCAGCCCTTCGGCTCACTCACCGAAGCCCATCGACACCCACCGAAACCCATCGACACCCACCGAAGCCCATCGACACCCACCGAAGACTCACCGCAGACCATCGAAGACCCATCGCAGACCATCGCAGCCCATCGAAGAAAGCATATAACATGTATGAAAAGGGTTTCCGTTGTTTATCCTTGCATTAGTGTGCGAAAGTAAACTTCCCCGCACGAGTGCGAGAAAAAAGAGCGCATAGTCAGGTTTGTGGCACGGGCGAGAGATCGCTTATTCTTACCCGTACCCCGAACCCGATTTTCCGCTGATTTTTCTCGCACTAGTGCGGGAAAGCAATCTTTCCCGCACTAGAATGAGGAAAAATAGCGGAAATAACTATTGTGCGTATAAGAATAATTAATTCGTTTATTATTACGTTTAGTTATCGTTTATTATATTTTTATTATGTTTTCCATGAAGTGTACATGTATGAAGAGTGTTTTGTGCACATGTGCGTATTTAATTCGTTAGTTGCGTTCAGTTATCATTTATTATGTTTTGTATAAGGTGTACTTGTATGAAAAGGGTTTCTTGCTGTTTTTCCTTGCACTAGTGCGGGAAAGTAAACTTTCCCGCACTAGTGCGAGAAAAAAACAGCGGATAGTCGGGTTTGTAGCACGGGCGAGAAAAATTGGTCTCTTTCGAACGCGAGCCGAAATCATATTTTTATTATATTTTATATAAGGTGTACGAGTATGAAGAAGAGTGTTTTGTGTGCATGACCGTTATTTATTCTTTTATCATTGGCTGAATTTATCATGTATCGAGACAGATGTTTGAAGAATGCTTTGTGTGAATGAGTGGTTCAGATCCCACTTAAAATCGGAGGTCCAGTAATCGCGTATGCGACTTAAGGTATTCAAGCTTTTGGGCATTGGCAAGCACGAAGAATTATAAGCGGCTGATCAATGTCACATAGCTTGGATCTTTGGATTTCATACGCATATTCATCATGTCAGACAGCACAACGTCATTCCTTGTAGAAGAATCTAGAAAAAAAATCGACGGAAGATAATTCGGGGCGCAACAATAGGTTTCGCAACATGAGATACAAAATCTACCGTGATTTTGCTTCTCAAATCCGTTGCCTTTTATAATTTTTTAAAAGTTCTACCAGCGATTTTACAAAAGTAGTAGAGTTCGTAAATTAAATTAGTTATATGTATGGCAAGGGCGTAGAAAGGGAATTCTTGACGAGTCCGGCATTCACACGAGTCAGGATGCCCTTTTCAACGCTCATGCCATTCACACAATTTTTCTTAACAAATTCATGGAAAACACGCTTTTCGTTTTTGGGAAGTGTGCGCAGAAACGCACTAGTGCGGTAAAAATATAATATTGCGTTTCTACGCATACGCAGTATTCTTCTCGCACGCGATGCGTAAAGCGTCTTTCTGGGCATACTTCACAGAAACGGAAAGCAGGATATTACGTGCATATATTAGGAGAAAGAATTGCACATTCATTTTCACGGTTTAGTATAAAGCGAAAATGAGTACGTCAAAAACCACTTTCGAATATTGGGCCAAAGTGTGGGCATCTATATACCTAATTTAAAATGGTTTAAATTATATCAGTTATCTGTGCCGACTGTAGTGAAATACGATTACAAAAAATTAGACATAAGTATTTAATTATGTTTGAAATATTACATTATTTTTTTAGTTAGTGTAAAAACGAACAAAAAATATTGGACCAATATTTAGCAATTTACGAGCCATCGTGTCAGCACAGCGGTCCCTGATTCTGCTTCAAACGTGCCGCTAAACCATCGTGTTAAAATATCGTCATTTTGCCGTTCACTTGTCATCACGGCGCTTCCACACTGTAGACCATTTATGCCACAATTCTGCTTTACATTCTTCACGAATGTAGTGGCTTCGCGTTCTGTAAATCTACCGTTAGTGTGGCGTCTCCCTATCCATCAAATTTGAATCAACTTGGCGGCACCGCGTACTCTAATTATGCCGTCAGCGTGCCGTTAAAGTGTGCAACAAACTCTGCTAAACGTTACGACACCGCGAGCCCCAGCTCTGCCGCCAATATGTCGTCACTGTGTTTATCAAACCTGGATGAACGTAACGACACAGTGAGCTTCAGTTCTGCCGTCAATGCGTCGTCACCGTGATCATCAAATTTGGGTATACATGGTGGCACGGCGATCATGCATTCTGCCGACTCTGTTGCTTCAAAGATTGTATCAATAGCCTCGCGAAAAATGTTTTCAAATATGCCGCATCTTTGACGTCGTCGTGCCGTCGCGCCATGACGCCTCGACGTGCCGCCACTTTACAGCTTTATGCGGTAGTACATGCTACGTTATTTGACTTGTAACGTGGTGCTGCGTTCCGCACTCTTGCCGGCTCCTTGCCAACATTCAACGGCTGAACACCACGTTTGTCTATCTGGGTATTTATAATTTTTTTTCTTTTTCACTACAATAATACAAAGAAAAAAAAATCACACACGAACGTTCTCAATTAATTAACCACCATTGATTAAAAAAATAATTAATTATGCTAATCACTATAAAATGGGAGGGGGAAAAGATGGCGGGCAGGATAGTCGAAGTGGAAAAGAGCTCCCGGAATAATTCAAAAGAAGGGTGGAAAAAGTGAAGATGAAAGAGTCAGCAGTGAGGAACAGGTTAAGGGTGGAAAGATGAGTGAAGTGAAAGAATGGGAAGTATTGGAAAGTGTGAGAGAAGAGGTGGAGAAGAGTGGAAAAGAACGGCAAGGCCTGGAGGTTATGTGGAAAGAGCACGGCGAGGGGAAAGATAGCAAGAGGAGAAGAGGGCAAGAAGAAGGAAAGATCGAGATGGCAGTGGTCGATAAGTTGAAGAAAGTGTGATACGGAGGGCAGCAGCAGAGTCGGACGAGTCGTGCCGAAGGAAGCCGAAAGGACCCGAGATCGGACGGGCAGCAGTAGAGTCGGCCGAAGGGAGACGAGAGTGCGCGAGAGACCCCGAGTCGGGACGAACAGAGGAACGGCGGCAAGGGGAAAGCGAAGAGAAGGAAGGAGGGAAGAAAAGATGATGACAGACGAAAGTCCCCGAGTCGGAACGTACAGCGGATCGGCGTCGAGGGGAAGGCGGAATCTGAGGAAGCATGGACAGCGAGGAAGGTTAAAGCAAGAGGAGAAGAGGGCAAGAAGAAGAAAATATCGAGATGGCAGTGGTCGATAAGGTGAAGAAAGTGTTATATGGAGGGCAGCAGCAGAGTCGGACGAGTCGTGCCGAAGGAAGCCAAGAGGACCCGAGGTCGGACGGGCAGCAGTAAAGTCGGCCGAAGGGAGACGAGAGTGCGCGAGAGACCCCGAGTCGGGACGAACAGAGGAACGGCGTTAAGGGGAAAGCGAAGAAAAGGAAGGAGGGAAGAAAAGATGATGACAGACGAAAGTCCCCGAGTCGGAACGTACAGCGGATCGGCGTCGAGGGGAAGGCGGAATCTGAGGAAACATGGACAGCGAGGAAGGTTAAAAAGTGCGAGGAAGTCGGCGAGTGAGGAAAAAGGAAAAAGAGGAAGAAGAAATAGATGAAGGAAGAAGAAACCGATGAGTAGAAATGAAAAAGATGAGTGACGAAGAAAGAGATGAGTGAAGAAGAAACAGATGAGTGAAAGAGTGAGAGGCAGTGAGGAAGAAAAGAAGGAAGGAATTGGGAGGAGAAGCAGTTGATGAGAGTGAGGAAAGGTGAAGGGAGAGAGAAGAACAGGTGACCCCCCCTCCCCGTACCCCGAGTAGAAGAGCGAGAGTCAACGAGGAAGTGATGAACGAAGGAAGAAAGAGACGCAGAACGAGAAAGAGGAGTGAAGAAAGCGAAAGAGAAGAGAAAGACCGAAGAGGAGAGGAAGAGAAGAGCGAAACGAAGAGCTACCAGCGTGACAGCCGAGACGGAACATAAACGTAAAGTGAGAGAGAGAAGGAGAGAGGGAGAAGGTAGGAGGAAGCCGCGACAGTGAAACGACGACAAAAGGAAGAAGAAACAAGAATAGTGAGAACGAACGATGAGAAAGAACGAAAAGTGGATAGTGGAATAAAAACACTAAGCGATCGTAATGTATAGAGAGAAATTGAAGAGGAGTAGAAGTGTGATGAGATGTAGACGAGTGGGAGAAAACACGTATAAAGGATTGTAAGAATGGAAAGAGAGAAGAGGGTATTGTAACAAGGAGATAACCTTGTCAAAAAATCTTGCAACCCTTAGGGGAGTCAATATAGCCTTACATACATACACTATAAAATGAAAAAAAACTTTCAATCAATGCAGTCGATATTAAAATCGGAGCACCTAAATATACTTTTTTTTTCTAGTTAGTGCAATCCACCACTCAGAGATGGCGTAAGATCATACGACCATATTACCGTGAAATTACCGACTGCTAGCAATCGTCGAGTTAGTTATCAACAAAAATAATAATACAGCATAAAAATATTAATAAAAATATTCAAGTGTCTTATGTAATAGTGACAAGCAAAAAAAAGAATCAAAGCAGTAAATAATTGAAACAAGAAAGTTAGCGACGGGATAGTGGTTTCAGTGGAGTCAACAATTTTCAAGAAAGGCCAAAACACATTAAATCGTAACTAAGTAAGTATAGAAATTTTACACAAGCTAATGTTTATTATTATTATTATTATTATTATTGTGATTATTATTGTAAAATAAGTTTGGTATAAACTAATCGCTGTCCTATTATATAGAAGAGAGATGATCACTCCGAAAGCAACGGACTTTGTGAAAGTTCATAGGTCCAAGCCGAGATCGGCCCAGAACGAATGAGGAAACCAGCACTACACCTATTCAGATTTGCGGCATCCCCCAAAAGAAGCGGAATGTTTGGTACAAAGGCCAAAGAGAAGTTGCGCCAGTGGCTTGAATCACACTTGGACGCATTGGAAATTGACGCATACTCAAGCTTCGTGTTAATGTTATTGCGCCGCCCCAACTTGACCCAGGAATCCTCTCGCTGGAACTGACATTAACAATGAGGCTGAAGCTAGCCGCGGCGACTACTTACACCAGGGCCGAAACCTTGCGAATAATGGGCGTCGTGGTGCCCGCCGTCATTAACAAGTCCTGACGAAATAAAAATTTAGAAGTCTTCTTCTGCCGGGTATCCTGAATCCGTAGGATGAAATTTTGCGAGGGGACGAGGCGATTAAACAATTGTTAATAATTATTTATCCCGAGAAATAGTTTCGATCGCCTCGCATAATTCGACGCATTTTTTGTAAAGATTAATATTTACTGGAGTTGTCATACCGAGTATCCTGAACACGTAGGATGCATTTTTGGGAGGGGAAGAGGCAATTAAATAATTGTTATTAATTATTTATCCCGAGAAGTAGTTTCGATCGCCTCGCATAATTCGACGCATTTTTTTTTAATATTATGTGACGCGGTTTTTTTACCTCGTCACAAAAGCGAGAACCACATGGACGAGAGCGGGCTCTCACACGCTCTCACGGCGCACCATTCCACCTTCTCGGGCAATTCCGTGGTCTCAGTAAAAGATAGGCGTATTATTACTAGTTTAGTTTATTTATTCCACAGTATGGCGTCCTTCGCCTTTTACATCTCCCTCTTCTTCTCTTATACAAAATATTTTAATATAACATAGTACATAATAACTACTGACTCACATACTCCTTTGCAACTTTATATCATTTACCCCGCATTCTCACTTCGCGCGTACCACGTGGCCCTTATAGGCCAATTCCGCCACGCGAAAAGCACACTTACGCCCACACACCTCGCATTCCTTTCCTATTCTATCTGTAAATCTACTAAAGCTACCAGCCTCTTTCCCGACTAGCGTTCGTCTATTATCCCATTCCGCCAAATTCCCTCGGTCCTCGACTTTCTCAGCCTTGAAAATGCCCTTAAATATCCGCACAGGTCAACATTCATCTCGCCTTTCAAACTTTCCTTCGTCCACCGGACTAAGTCGTCCCCTTCCCTATCCCCTCTCCAATCACCCACTGCTTTAACGACCTCATACCTTATTCCCTCTCTTACCGTTTCACATTGTCAAATGTGACTCAAGCTTTCCTCCTCAGTCCCACAGGCCTCACAGCTCCAACTGGCAAAACCCCGTTTTCCCACTTTCCCCCAATTCCCACATCTAAGTCTAGCCCACTGTTCCTTCAAGCCTTTATACCGAGTCATATCATACTCTAGTTTCTGGTACGGGAATACTCTGGGATGACGATAGTTGTGGTGTAACAAAAGACGCATATCCGTTTGGTAACTGTCTATACTGCTTCGATTTAACGCCCGATCTTTCTGCTGGGCGAGCCGGCCACTGGAATTGTGCGACACGGTAGCGTGCGTGTAGAAATACGTTTCAAGACTGCTTTAACGAGTACTGTAAATTGTATTGTGTACTCGGAATTCGATAATGTCGTTGAGATCGACGCTTCCCGATAGGTCATGGTAGACTTTTCGGGGTAAGCCTGCGTGCTTAAATGATTCTATAAGATTAGTAAATATTATTACATTATAAGGATTGTAAGGTTTTCTATTAATAAAAAATATGTAAACACAGAATTAAGCGTATTTATATTTTTATTCAATTTTTAATCTCTCGAAAGCGTCCATCAATTCCAGCATCTCATCATCATCATTTTTCACACTATCATATACTTTTTCCGCTGCTTTCGTCTCTTGTACTACTTTTTTCTTCCACTTCGTCTCCTCTGCTTCTTCTGGCCTTTTTCGTTTCTCAGCTCCGGCCTTTTTGCTGTGCCCTGGATGGTCTTCACGGATGTATTCACAGGGCTGCTGCTGCTGCTGCTGCTGTAATAAACAAGTGTATACATTATGTTTAAAGAATCGGTTTTTATTACTGCGTGTTTTAATTATTAAGCTAAGTGTAACTCACCGATGCCCGCAACTGCCTCCACCTTTCACGAGCGAAATATTGACGTCTCCGAATAAACCATATTTTTGGAGGCTGTTTCGGATACTGCATCCGGTTGTTGTTCCGTCGGGGTGTAGACTTCGTCCTCGGCTGCTGTACCCAGCCGTGCCTAGTCCGTTCTACCCCACGCAGTCCTCTCTGTTGGGTCACGTGGTTACGCCGCGTGAATATCTCCACAGGTTTTGCTCTTCGGTGGACCATTTTTAGAAGTATACCATAGGAGAATTATTTTGCAACTGAATACTCACTGTCTCCCTTTGAAACAGCAGGGGTCGTGCAAGGTGTAGTAAAATCGTGGGGGTGATAGAAGGGGCTGTTTACGTCACTTTTCTTCTCCGCTATTTGTAAGTAGGCGTCTCAGGGGGTTGGGCCCTTGCCGGACCAGGAAAATCAGTCAAACTGACGAATTAGAGGTCCACCCTCGTCATCCCCTCCAGAGCCAAAATCTCGTAGATGTATCTGCACCGCGCATCAGTAGTACACAGCGATCCTGTGACAGTAGCGGTTGTACTTACCGGACCATAACATTTTTCACTAAAATCGATATTCAAGGGTTTTACGACAAGGATGACTGCTTCATTGCTAAAGAAGTAGCTGTCGTCACTCTTGATAAAGAGTATTTCGGGCATTGGATCACTTCACCGACATACGTTTTCACGGATCTCCCAAGAGCAGTGCGTGCGAAGAATAATTGGACGACTCGCCATCATCACGGTCTGGAGTGGTTCGAAGGAGACGTAGGACTCCGAACACTACACGCAAATCTCCGACAGATCACACGGACTGCTGGAACCATTTATACTCGCGGACATGAAAAAGCGAAATACCTGCAAAATGTGACAGCTCGTGAGATAAAAAACCTCGAGGAAACGGATCGTCCATCATTCAACGATCTGCCGTCCTCGTCGCAAGTCTGTCTGCATCACGGGCTCTTAAACAGACCGGAACTGTCTTGTGCTTTAAACAACGCTGTAAAATTAAAGGAGTGGATTCTTTGCGATGTACCTCCTACAGCCACGCGGATACAACAGTTTGAGTTCTTACCGGAGCCTATGAATCTGAAGAAACCACGCGACTGTTACTCTCCAGTCGTAACAAGTGATGAATACGATCCAGATTGGCCAGGCATTGCAGGGCTTACGTTCTAAAGTCTCGCGAAGTGTTCACGCAGCGGATCAGATTCCAACTCTGTCAACTAGACCGACAGCCCTTGTTGTGAACACTGACGACCACACGCGCCCTGGAACACACTGGGTCGCAATCTACATCGATGGCCGAGGACGCGGTTCGTACTTCGACAGCTACGGCATTCCGCCGCTTATACCAAGCCATATCCACCGTCTACGCAAGAACTGCACCTTCTATCGATGGAATACCAAGCAGATTCAAAGCTTCTCTTCAAATGTGTGTGGCCAGTTTTGTATTATGTTCCTTTATCATATGTGTGGCGGGGGATCTCTACTACAATTCCGGAATCTTTTCACCACCGATCTCAAACAAAACGATCGAATCGCCGCAAGATTTCACAAACGTATAATGAGTAATCTGGCGACTGATACAAAAAACGTTAATAAACACTCTGGGAACTCGTTAACGGGTCGCGGAGTCTGTGTTAAAAAATTTGTTCAACATTGCTGCGGTAGACGCGCACAAAGAAAAATGTACCCGTAGATATAAGGATAAAAATATTTTTATACATAAACAAAAAAAAACCTGTACAACTAGATTTAAGAATAAAAACGCAACCTTTATTGTAAACATTTTAAACAAAACTATTTTTTTTACTTACCTTCACTCATCCCTTTCAAATATTTTCTAAATAAGCTAAAAAACATTTTTTTAAACATCTTTCCACGCGGGTATCGAACTTGCGCTCTCAAGGAAAACGCTACCTGCGTTCAGTACCTTAGACCGCTCGACCAAGCTAGCGCACGTAAAGCATCGAGCCACCCTCGAGAAACACCCTGCGCGCAAGAGACAGAGCGATGCGGCCCTACCTAACCCACTCTTGGAAAATCCAAGATGGCGCGACTCACTGCTACGCCGTCACGAGCTGCCCCGCACGCTACAGCCAGTGCAACCCCCACCCTAATCACCCCCGCAACGCAGCTCGAGACAGAGCCTTCGGGCCCCACCCGAGCTCCGGGGGGAGGAGGAGGAGGGGGAAGCCAGCGGACCCCCAGCTGACCAGCGCGTCATCACCCCCACCATCGCCGCCGCCATATTGGAAGCCCTAGAGGTACAGACAGATATTGTATAAGAAATCTGGCACGAGACCGTCATTCTATGCTCGACCCGTGAGGGTCTCTCGCCCATTAAGGGCAAACGCAACGAACATCCGATCTACTTTCTCTTTATGAGATGCAGTATGCCCCCCTAGAAACCGCCTCTTGCAGAGGTCTTGACAATCAGACACCGTTCGAAGACTGATCGTCACCTCCCCTAGGGTCCAATAACTGACTAGTGGTACAAGCCACTCTTTACGTCTCACGAGTGGTTCGGTAGCCACCCGGGGTAGACCAAAGCGAGAGCCCTCCACTTCTCGTCGGCCTCAACCTCCTTGTTCGTTCACCTATGGTCTCCTTTTACTGCATTTACCAGCGACGGAGCCATAATCAATGCACCTGGGAATGGGCACCCAGAGCATCTCAGCGGATGAACTTGCCAGAGGTCTCTTGACCGGGTCTGCTTTTTTCGTCCTGACCAAGCATCGGGAAGACTACGCGGTATAGCATGAGAAATCGCGAGCCGGGTCGGTGGACTTTCGCAAGCGCCGCAGTAGCTCTTGCGAGCCACCGCGGGTAATCCCGGCCATCCCGCTTGGGCGAACAAGCGGTACGCGAAAGCTGCACGGGGGCAGTTTCCCGCCCCCGCATGAACGCACTCTCACGAGATGGCCATGGATCTTTGGCACCGGCCGAAACGGTGCTCGTTCGAACAGGTGGCTGGTTGACCAGGACAATTTGCAAAGCAAAGGCCCCGGACCCCCTTACGAGTCTCCTGCGTGACCCGAGCTCGGTTACCGCGGGGTCGCCACTCCCCGGTGGTTCGAGCGGCGACAAGCATATGACTGATAGATCATCCCACAGCTCTGTGCACCCCCCCCATCCACCCCTGCGGGTCCTAGAGGTACAGACAGTTTTCATCCCCACTACCTGCGCCAGAAACCATCTTGCCCCCGGCCCTAGAGGTACTGTAGTCTACTAACGACGTCGAAGCGCGCACTATACCGATGAGACGGGCCACTGCCACTATGTGTAAGAGAGAGAAGTGCGACGCGCGAGCTCTCACTGCGTGAGAGACTGATGAGATGTCCGAAATGCTCGAGCGCGAGTGAGAGAGAAGAGCGCACAAGTCACTGTCCGAGCGTTCGATGTGTCGCCTGAGAGCGACAGCGAACGCGTACCGCCCGCGCGAGAGACCCGACCGTCGGTGGTAGGGAGAGACTCACTGCCACGAGAGAACCTAACGAGATGCCCACGATGGCCGAACGCGGGAGCGCGTCATGATCGCGCGCGCTCTCGACGCACGAGAGTCCGGTGAGTCGTTCGCACTGTCCGAGACGCGGGAGCGGTGCACACGGCACGACAGCTCTTCTCGCATGAGAGCCGGCCGGCGAGATGTACGTGTGCGCTCGAGCGCGAGCGAGAGCGCTATCCGCTGAGCTGTCCAAAAGTCACTGCGAGAGAGAGACACGCGACACGCGCACTCTCTCCGCACCTCACAGGTGAGATGTTCCGATGAGTACACATGCACTGACACCTTTCGCGCACTTTTCGCTCCCAACCGTTCCGCTATCCGGCTCGAAGGACCAAATGTTTGAGAATTGCCAGGATGAGATATAGCGGAACGGGGGTAAATAAATTAGCACTGCCGATGGTAACGGTGAAAATAAACTATTTATTCAGTAACAACAAAGATGTAAAAAAGCGCGCGAAAAACACTGTACAATGAGTAGACCGAAAGTGAGCGGTAACGAATAACAATGATAATAGTAATGAGCCGTTCGTGTTGAGCACATCCCGATGAGCCCGTTGAATTATATTAATCGCCTGAGTCGATCGAGAGAGAACCTGCGGCTTACTGTAACGCCGCAAGGTGACCGTTGAGAACGCGAGTCGTTCCGGTGTACCGACGTGTGTCGCGTAACTGACCTTACACTCGCGCTATGCTCCGGATGAGCCGAACGATATCTCGAAACCGATGATACCTAGTTCCCGTGTTGATGTACCAATAAACTGAGCAGACCCGTGAGCTGAGCGATGATGAGAAACCGAACCAATCGGCGATCTACCCGAGCGCGTGGTGACCCGTGTCAGCCATTACGCGTCGATGAGCGCGAAACCTGTTGCACGCGGCACGTAACCCGTGCCGCCTCGGATGAGAGCCGGTGCGCGTGCGTCGGCGGCGCGCGTCGTCCTCGCCGAACTCGGCCGGGAGGTGCTGCCGAGCAGCGGCCGCTCGAGCTAGCGCACGTAACCGCGCTGATTCTCGAACACAATTATTTAATTGCCTCGTCCCCTCCCAAAAATGCATCCTACGTGTTCACGATACTCGTTATGACAACTCCAGTAAATATTAATATTTAAAAAAAATGCGTCGAATTATGCGAGGCGATCGAAACTATTTCTCGGGATAAATAACTAATAACAATTATTTGATTGTCTCGTCCCCTCGCTAAATTGCATCCTACGTGTTCAGGATACTCAGTCTGACAACTCCAGTAAATATTAATATTTTTAAAAAATGCGTAGAATTATGCGAGGTGATCGAAACTATTTCTCGGGATAAATAATTAATAACAATTATTTAATTGCCTCGTCCCCTCCCAAAAATGCATCCTACATATTCAGGATACCCGGCAGAAGAAGACTTCCAAATTTTTATTTCGTCGGGACTTGTTAATGACGGCGGGCACCACGACGCCCCTTATTCGCAAGGTTTCGGCCCTGGCGTAGGTAGCCGCCGCGGCTAGCTTCAGCCTCATTCGCTAAAACTCAACGGCAATTCTCAAACATGTTGGTCCTTCGAGCCGGATAGCGAACGGGTAGCGGCGATATATACAGTGTCAGTGCGCGTGTACTCAAGGTTTATCTCAACCGTCGGTGCTTCGAGAGTGCGCTTGGCGTGTGTCTCTCTCGCACAGTGACGCTCGGACAGTGCGACGGTTGGCGCGCGGCGAGAGATAGCGCGATCCGCTCTCTCACTCGCGCTCGGACATTCGGCCGTCCTGTCGGTCGACTCTCGTGCGGTGAGAGCTTGCTCGCGTTGTGCCGTGTTCTCACGCTCAGCCATCTTGGGACAGCTCAGCCGGACTTTCGTGTCTCGGCATAGCGCGCGCTCGGCTAGCCTTCGCGCGTTCGGCCATCTTGAACGGCTTACTCGGTGTCCGTGTGGCGAGGGATCTCGGATCGATTCTCCCCACCACCGACAGCCGAGTCTCAGCTGTGCAGCGCGCGGTTAGTGGCATCGGACAGTCTCACTCTCTCGCTCTCAAGCGTCGCGGGCAGCTCAACGGTTCAGTGCGGTAGCGAGTTCGTGTGTCGCGTCTCGTTCGCACCTGAAGTGACAGGTCGAGCTCTCATCGGGTACAGTGCGCGGTACGAGTCCACGTGGTGGAACTCTTTCGTGATCGGACAACTCAACGGTGCCGCATGCGCGTACAAACACTCACAGTGATCTTTGTGACATTCTCGCTCAAATCAACTCGGTCGTCGGCGCTTGTTCGCGTCGAATTTCGCGGCGCTTGTTCGCGTCGGTTGTCGTCGCTTGTTTGCGTCGATTTTCGCGGCGCTTGTTCGCGTCGGTTGTCGTCGCTTGTTTGCGTCGATTTTCGTGTCGCTTGTTAGCGTCGATTTTCACGGCGCTTGTTTGCGTCGATTTTCCCGCCGTTCGTTCGCGTCGGTTTACACGGCGCTTGTTCGCGTCGGTTCACGGCGCTTGTTAGCGTCGATTTTCGCGGCGTTTGTTCGCGTTGGTTTCCGCGGCGCTAGTGGATCAGCTCACGGTCGTGCCGTTTGTCACGCGATGTCGGACGCGGATAAACCCGATTCTTCGGACGCCAAGGAGAAAACTGGTGCGCCGCCGATCGTCACACCAGAGGGTTCGGATCTGACCGTGCCGGCGAAGGACAGCGGCAGGCGATCACCGAGGACACTCGCTCTCTCGAAGGAGTTCAACGTTCGGCTAGCGGCTCAAATGGAGCAGCTCGATATTATCCTCGATCTAGCCGAGACGGTGCCGACGGACGTAGAGAAGTGTACGCACGCGAGCTTGGGGGACAAGCTCAGCGTCATGGATGAGCGGTATACGACGTTCGTGGAAATGCACCACACCTTCCTGCGAGACTACTCGGGCCTTCTTGAGGGTCACCCTTACCTTCAGGAGAAGGCGGGGAGGCAGGCCAGCCGGGCACATGCCACCTTCCGGAACGCGATGTTCGCGATAAAGGGACAGCTCACCCCGGAACCACCCCCGGTTAAGGCGAAAGCGATGACACCCGTGGGGCGACCGGATCGCTCGCATCTGCCGGAGCTGAAGTAACCGGAGTTCTGTGGGAACTGCACAGGATGGCCAGCGTTCGCCGGGTTGTTCCGGAGCATCCTGGATAAGGTTACGGGGCTCACGGACCTCGAGCGTTTCCACTATCTCCGGATGAGCGTCAAGGACGAAGCGGCTCAGCTCATTGCGAACTTGCCGATGGTGGAAGAGTCGTTCGCCGAGGCATAGGAGATTCTCAAGGCTCGCTACGACAACAAACGGGTGCACGTAAAGGCACAGCTCAACGCCATCTACGGGCTCACCCCACTCACTTCAAAGAGCGCCGCCGGACTGCTCAAAGTACACGCGACGATCACCGAAGGGAATCGAGGACTGATGGCGCTCGGGGTGGGACAAAATCTGTGGGAATACCTGCTGGTATACCACATGTCCCACCTCTTGGACCGTACCTCCAAGGAAGCCTGGGAGAATACCATCAGCTCTTCTCAGGAGTATCCGTCATATGACCGGATGACGGCGTTCCTACTCAACCGGGCGCGCGCTCAGGAGCAGGTGGAGGAGGACGCGGTGCTCCCAACGGCCGCGGCAACCAAAGGAGGGTCGAAGAAGACCGCTCACCAGGCATCAGCTCAGCAGAAGGGGGCGCAGCAGAAGGGCGCTCAGCAGAAAGGAGCTTCGGCGAAGCCATGGGATAACTCCACCGTCTACCCCTGTGATTTCTGCAAGGCGAAGCACTTTATTGTCCACTGTCCGCAGTTCCGAGAGTTAAGTGCTCATGAACGACGACAGGCAGTTGTGGACAAGCGATTGTGTTTCAATTGCTTCGGACGACACAACGCAAACATGTGTCGATCAAAGGTGACGTGTAAGGACTGCTCTGCGAAACATCATACCATGTTGCACGAGGTGTCAGCTCGCGACGCTCCTGCGGCATCCGCACCCGTACCATCGACCAGCTCATCTGCCAACAACTGAAGCTTCGGTGCAATCGGTCGCTCATCATCACGGTCCAGCTCATCATTTTCGTCGCTGCTCGCCACAGCACTCGCTCACATCGACAACGCGGTGACCACTCACGAGGTTCGGCTTCTGGTTGACCCAGGGTCGGAACTCACATTCGTGTCGGAACAGCTCATAGGCCTACTCGGTCTTCCGCGTCAGCGGTCGTCGATTCCAATCTATGGCATCGGCGGTTCACGGTCTACTCAAACAAAAGGTACTGCTCAGCTTACATTACGGTCTACTCAATCCTCGCGCTCAGTTGCAGTCGCAGCTCACATCCTGAGGACGGTCACCTCGATATTACCATCGTTCGAGGCTCCAATGCAGGCGTGGCCTCACTTGGCTAAGCTCAGGCTTGCCGATCCGGACTTCTTCACGCCACGGCCTGTAGACCTCATCATCGGTGCAGATCATTACAGCCAGATCATTCACTCTAACATCATCCGAGGGGCTCCGACGGAGCCGATGGCTCAACTTTCGATCTTTGGCTGGCTGGTGCTCGGCCCGGTGCAGGTTGCACACGCATTCACGTGTACAGCACGCACGGCCACGGCACAGCCGGAGGACGCGGCTCTTCAGGAACTTCTCACGAAGTTTTGGACACAGGAAGAACCTCCGTCGGATACACCGGGTCAGCTCACCCCCGAAGAAGAGGAGTGCGAGGCTCACTTCCGGTCAACTCACACCAGGGACTCATCAAGAAGGTACGTCGTGCGAGTGCCTCTCAAATCAGCGGTCACGCTGCTGGGAGACGCGTACCGTGCCGCTCATCGGTGCCTGCAGCAAATGCTCAGGCGGCTCACCCGGGATGACGGTTTCCGGACATTCTACCACCGGTTCATGGACGAATACGAGGAGCTCGGTAACATGGTGAAGGCACCGACCGACTCTTCTGTCGAGGAGGTGCACTACTACCTGCCGCACCATGGAGTTCTCAGGCCGGACAGGGAAACAACGAAGCTGAGGGTGGTGTTCAACGGCTCTGCCGCGACCACCTCAGGCCTGTCATTCAACGACATCTCGCACACTGGTGCGAAGTTGCAACTCGAAATCTCGGACGTACTCATTTGGATCCGACTTCATCGCTGCCTCTTCGCAACTGACATCCCGAAGATGTTCCGGCAGATCAACGTGCATCCGAACGACTGGAATCTACAACGAATATTGTGGACCGACAGCCAGTCCAACCCGGTGCCGTTCCAACTCACCACCGTTACCTACGGAACGAAGGCAGCTCCATTTCTTGCCGTTCGTGCTCTGCTGCATTTGGCAGATGACGAAGGTCATCGGTTTCCGTTGGCATTGCCAGCGCTACGGCTCGGAAGATATGTCGATGACATATTTGGAGGCGCGGATCCCTTGGAACAGCTCACCGAAGTCGCTCATAAACTGAAAGGGTTATGCCAGGCGGGCGGTTTTCCGCTAGCTAAGTGGCACTCCACTCATCAGGATCAGCTCACGTCAGTCTCATCGGCGAACACAAAGGATCACCTCTCACTTGACGATTGCGCTGTTACGTCAAAACTGTCGATGATTTTATTTCGCTGAGTTTTTACGCAACTGTTGCCCCGATTCCATTAACACTCTCTGGTCAGAACGATGAGAATCGATCTTGACCACGCCCGGTATTAATCACGGTAACAACTGCCCATTTTTAAGCCTAACCTTGCGGAAAATTGCTTGGGATAGGGCCCTAGGAATGCCTGTCGTTTCTAAAGTCGTAGGGTGTTTTCTGAACTCCTAATCCCTCCCGATTCGAATTTACGATTTCCGGAGATTTTAAAGCAACAACAAAATGTTCACTTCGATTTGAAAGGCGATTGAAAGGTCTGTTCGACGGTGGGTTTACTCCAGGAAAACTGACGAGTGGGTTGGGAAAGGACAAATTAATAAATTCATGTACTGGAAATGACCCGATAAACGTAGAGAAGAAAAGATTATAATGAGTAAAATAAAATGTATGTCGCTTACGTTTCTCACTGCTGGTTTTCGTCGATATTGGAATAATTCGTAGAACTCTCGATGATTTCGTTGGCAAAAATGAGTTTTATTTCGAATTAAATAATTCACGAAAAAGGTACAAAATAAATCAAACAATGATTCTCGAACCCGGGGCTCGGACAAGAAAAATGATGTTTCCTTAGCTTTCGGTGAATTAATTAAAGTATTGCTCGGCTGGTAACTATTCGACAATGGTTATCGATGGATGATGAATTTAAATGAACACTGGTTGCAAATAATAATCATAGTCGGACAATAGAATGAACAATAGTTTCTGTGATCGAAAATAAAAGAAACGCGTGATCGAACAAAGACAACTTTGTTCAACGAAAAACGTAAACGGGCGAAACGAATGACGACAACGGCGTCGATCGGATGATGGTCACTGGCCCTGAGTACCGAATTTTTGGGCTTTTTATACCCTTTTCTGGGTTAAAATAAGTGGGAGTAATCCCCTGATCATGTGTGCTTTTCCTCGAAATGTCATTAAAAATAGTTGCTATGCTGGAAGGAAGGTGCATGGGTAAGGGGAAAAAGGGGTGATGCGTGGATAGAAGGGTTTTCTGATTCGTCGATCGGTGCTTAACCGTTAGGTATTCGGGGAGATGGTGTGGGTCTCGGTGCTTGACTCATCATTTCCCTAGGTGAAGGGAGTCGCGTTCAAGGCCCAGCGCAAGCCCGTTTGGCTAAGAATTTATGTCCTGAGACCTCGTTCTTAATTCGGGGCCAGCATCGAGCGCTATCATGTTTGCCGCGCTTAAAAGCCTAAAAGCTAGCGTCGTTCCGCCGAAAGTCGCGGCTTTCGTGCATCTCCCCCCAAGCCGTCCCCGTTGTCCCTTTGACGATTTGAGCCGCGATATTTTTATGGGGTGGACCGAGAGGTGGTTTTTTCTTCCTAATATTAATTCCTTCCTACATATTCTTGTTGAATGCTTTTGAAAAGGTGCGAGTATCTCTAGATGAGAATAGCCTACACGTGTCGATTTGTTTCAGGAATTATTCCCTTTGTTAACTTAATAATTATTTGGATTGAATATATATATATTGTGATGATACCTTTTCGTGTAGTCTCCCAAAACTGGGTCGATCTGTGGAGTAAGGGGGGTGGGGAAGGGGGAAATAACGTTCCGAAGTTTTGTGTAGGAAACTAAAATATTATATTCTTCAACAGTTCAACGTATCAAAAATAACAGGTAATAACAAAAGAAAAGAAAAAAGAAACGAGGTCGGGGTCTTACAACAAAAAAAGGGGGTACGTTAATGATAATCGGGGAGAGAAATAAGAAAAGAGCTTAACAGCGGTAATCGAATGTAATAAACGGAGAAAACAAAAAAAAGGGGAAACGGAAAGATCAAATAATAATCGCAATAATCAAAAGAACTGAACTTAAAAGAGCTTATACAAAAAAAACGATGTTTATCATAAGTATCGGGACGGCAGGGGGTTGGGGTCGGTCGCACGGAAAAAGGGGGGCTGGCCGATGAAACACTCTACACAAAAACCTCGATTGGGCTAAATCGAAAAGATAATGAACTCGAAAAATAATTAAACTCAAAATAAATTTGTCAGTTGTTGTTTTTGGGCGCCAGCTACTTTCTCGGCGTAGCACCGTAACTCACAGAAAAAAAAAGAAAGACAATCGGCAAATTTGCGCGGCACGCGGCTAGCAAGGAACGGGGGGGGGGGGGGGAGGGGGATGAGACTTCTCAGGTCGGGGACACTGTTCCAGGGCTTCTTGACAAATTACCTCGGCACACACAAAAACTGGTCAAAATTCCAATAATGACGATCGGTAAATACTCGCAAAAATGCGTCTCGGGGAACAGGGAAGAATAATAATAACTTTAAGGAACGCACGCGGAAAAATCCTGCGAATACCACCACTCACGCGCACGTGTTCGGATAACTCGAAAATGTCGGCGCACGTGGCGGGCGGTACTCGACGGTCGAAAAGTTTCACAATAATAAACGCTTACAATTACCAAAAAAGAGGGCACGGGTAAATGTTCAGGTGTCGGGAAGATGGGAAAAATCGAGAAAGGGCAGGCGGGGGAAAACTTATGCGCTACTCACGCAACCTGGTCACTCTCAATCTATATCGGTTACAAATCTTCCGATATTCCTCTCGTTAATATGTCTCGATTTCCGGGTCGTCAATATTCCGTTCTGTTCCAAATCGTATCCTGGGGAATGGCTTATCGTTGATACTCTCCGGGAAGGAGTCTTACTCTCGACGGGGACAGCCGAGTCGTCTTAAAATGTCCTTAATACTGTCGCTCTGATCACACACACACTCGTCTTTCACACGCCTGGGCTCGAAGTGAAGACAGCCTCGCTGCTTCCGGCTTCTTCTCCGACCTTAGGGTCGGTCTTGCAAGTGAGCGTACAGGTGACGGATTTTAATTGGTTGATTTCGGGACTGGCTGTCGGTGGGCGTCGGGATTGGCCGCGCGGCCGTGCGAATATTTCGTCGCGACGGAAGACTCGTCGCGACGTTCGGCGCGCGCATCCTCGGGATCGATTGGCTCATCGATCGTCGAGCAATTCTCGGTGCCGGGAGGTGGCGGTTCCATGCGGCGCGTCGGCGAAGTGTCAGGCTTGACAGTTCGGGTGCCGATTTTAGTGTTTACCCAGGCGACACACCTCGTCGGTTTATACTCGGCGATTCGAGCCGAGAGGGTGTCGCCGGGTTTCTTAGTGTTGGCAGACGAGTCGGGAAGGATGCTCCGACTCGTCGGAATTTTTCCCGGTGCTGGCGTCGCCGGACTGGCATTTTGGACGGTCGTCTGGTTTGCAGGTTAGTGCTTGAGAGGTCCCCCTGTGTCTTACTTGTTGGGCTTTCTAGGTCGTTCGGGGTCGGTCAGGCTGCGCAGGGGGTGGATATCCCTCCAGGTTGGTCTTTGATGGTCTGCGGTGGCTGCGATGGGTCTTCGGTGGGTGCGTCGGAGGCTGACGGGGCCTTCGATGAGTGAGTATGAGGTCTGACGGGGTGGTAGGGGATGAAGGTCAGTCAGGGGAGGGGGTTAACAATGGTAAAATTCGTTGCTTAAATTATCGTCCTAATTGTAGTTTTTCCCTAGGTGAGTGGTGGGACTCCAAGCCAGGCAGCGGAAGGGACTTGTGACGTGCCACGTCACAATATATATATATATATATATCTTGTCCTTTTTACTAGATTAAAATTATAGATTCCCGACAGTATTCTGGTCCCACGTTCGTACTCATTAGTTTTTTTTTCCTGCATTAACTAACAAGGGGCTGTTAAACCCTTGTTTCAGCTCTTCACATGGGACGAGAATCCTTCGGATCTCATTTACAATCGAATTGGTGTTTAAACAACTAAATTCCTTACTCCATAAACAATAAAAAGTTATAAGATGAGTATTACTGATTACTTAGATTGTTAACGAAATTTAACTCTCCTATTGGAAATCGGTAGAGGGGAGCGAGGCTTCCTGCAGTGCCGCGCCGGCGCTTTTGCCGCCTGGCAACTCAAATGATTTGTTCGAAAGCGTTCTTAAAATTCCCTTTTGAAACTTATTCTACGAGTGTTGGTTACCTTTAATATTTATTGTTGAGTCTAATAAAGTTGCTAAAAATAGTTTGTTTATTCCTATTTATCCTAAAACAAAAATAATCAGGAATTATTTCTTTGTTTAAATTATTATCTATTTCGTAATTGTTTTTAATCTTTCTAGATCTGGATTGCGAATATTTTTAATTATTGATCTGCCTATATTATTTTTCCTCATCTTCATTTTTGTTTGCAGGCTCCTGTAGATCGCCTTTATTGTAATAGTCGTTATAAAACAGGGTTGCAAAAATTCTCTCTCGTGATTTCGAGAAAAAGGCGCGGTACTTCGTTCCTACCGTGGCGTGACTTTCTAATCTCAAGGCCCTGAGGCGCTAGGCTCTATGAAGCAGAATTATTGATAGCTGGAAACCCTAAGGGCTTCCATAGAGCTGCAGGTAACTGGTCGAAACGACTGGCTTAGGTGGGGATCCGGCCCAGCGGCAGATCACTGCGGGTCCCCAAATGGTTCCCCGGCGATGGTATACAGAAGATCTAACGATCCCTGAGATCTATGAGTGTTTAGTCGATACCCGTACCTGACACGGTCACGAGGTATCTCAAGCGGGTTGGCTTTTTACTCGTCCCCAAGAAGGGGCAGCGCTAGCGGTCATAGACCATTTTTGGCGGCCTTCCTTTTCCACAATTTATCCAGATCTGTTTGATCATGCCGTTAGATTTTTGACCGTCAAGCTTGACCAGCCTCTTGTGCCTACTGATTATACCGGCTGAGTTCATCAAGTTGATCCTTTGGCAGAAACGAGTCATTTATCTAACTTTCTACTATTTCGGGTTATCTGACCGAATTTTTGCCACTTTCTTTTTTTATTTTATTTTCTGAGTCCCATATTAGTGTGAGGAAAAATAATAAAGAACATTTATTCGTTACGCTTTACGTAACACCTCCCCCTCTTTCAAGACGATTATTAGGAGAATCCGAATAGTCGTCTCATTTTCTGAGCGGACCTCCCTCTTTTTTTTGTTTTCATGTGTTTTTTTTTCTTTAATTTTGCGTTTAATTTGAGATGATCTTCCTGATTATTTATGTTAAGTTGATGTGAGCTTTAATCTATTCCTGAGTTATTATATATGTAAAGAAAAATACCTGTGTTAGTATATTTATATATCTAAGAAAAATGCGATTAATGTTGCCCTTGCGTCTCGTTCTGAACGAGTAATTCGTGATTCTTATTATTATATATTTTTTTTTGTTTTTACTTAATGATACTTGTAGAAAGGTGGTGTGTTGTTGAGGTTCTTGACGTTCTCGTTGGTCAAGAGTATCGAGTTTCGAAGCTCGGGGAACTGGTTTGCTGGTTCGATCCTTCTCGTATAGATCCTAGATTACGACGTCAGGGGTGCCGTATTCCGTGCATGGTGGACCCGTGCATCGTCGGTAGTTGCTACTGCGAATGGGTGCAAGAGCAACGGCACTGGTAGTTCTACTAGTAGACAGTACCGATTCTCTCTCATTTTTCCTGACCTTGGTTGTTTTTAGGTATCAACAGATACCCTTCCTCGTAACCTTTAGTTTGTATTGGACCATTGTTCTGTGAATCATAAGTCGTCCTTCACCCATTAGTTTGATGAAACACGAATTTAATTGATTTTCCCCACCTCCCTAGTAATTGTTATTTTACTTGGGGTATCTGTATTTATGTATTTACCCTTATTATTTCCCTTTTACTTTATATATATATCTATATATGTGTACATATATATATTTATGTTTAACCCTCTCCCCCCTTTTTTTGTATTATTCTTCCCTTTTTTCATCATTTTTTTTCTTTTCCTTGTTAAATATATTCGATGCCAATATTTTGCCCAGAGTTCTCTGTGATTTAGTATAATTAGTATTACTTTTTTTTCCCTCATTTTCCTGATTATTTGAAATAATGAGAAAAATGGAGAAAATTTACATACTCCCTTATACCCGAGTTTCCAATTCTCTTGGGTTTTCGTAACCCGTTCCGCCGTCTCTGTTGTCCATGCCTATTGGGCCTTCGATGGCTCCGAGGGGCGTGATCGGGTCGCTGTATTGGTTGATGAGGGTGTTCATCAATCGGGAAAGTCCCAGCTCCTGTAGTTGTGGGTCCCTGTTACCCGGAGTCCGTGGTGGCGTATAGGGTCGTTCGGAGGATGCCTCCTCTGCGGGTGACTCCGCTTCGTCGTACCTACCTTCTCCCAGGTATTCAATGCTATCGGGATTCTGTCCATGAGGCACGATTGTATCGTGCAACCAAGAGTAATGAGTCTCGCCTAGTACAATGTGTTGGTCTGGACTGGCGACCAACTTCCGTGCCCACATGCGTCGCGTTTTGTCGGTCAATCGTCTCCACTCTGGCGGGACCCATACGTATCGTCTTGGTTGCAAGGTTCGTGGTAAACGCATTTGCCTATAACACACCACTCTTCCCATCCCCAAAGAAGGTAAAAGCGGTGTACGATTGATCGTTATTGCCAATCGTTCTGTCTCAGGCTTGAACCTGGGTGTATTCCAATACGGAACCACCTCTACAAAATTCGGCCATCCGTTCCTTCCATGTATCGGGACGGTAGTGTAGACTTGACGTGAAGGTAGCAAGATGTCTATAGCCCAAGTGTATCTGGTTCGACCCAACACGACCTCTTCGTACGGACTATCGCGTAATTTCCCCACCCAACTCTCCAGTCTTTCGGGAGTCAGCCATCTCCATTCAGGCGGGCCGTACAATTCGATATTCTTCTGGGCTAAATCGATGTACATTGCGATTTTCCAGTAACAGTAGAGTCTGGTCGTGCCTGGGACGAGACACGGGGTCACCTTGGTGTGTATTCGTATCGGTAGATGCTCCTCCGGGCTGAGTGTTTTACTTGATCTCTTCTTTCGTAGTTCCGCCCTTCCTACCGCGTGCGGAGATCGAGACATTTTTCGGCTGTTTGTAGATTGAAAATTTCGATTAATAAAGTAGTTTAATTACATGCCCTTTAGGTGTCGGTACCCTGGTTGGAGGGAGACGAGAAAAAAGGTAATTCTCTTCTTTTTTTTTCTTTTTTTTTTGTTTGTTAGTTGCCACTGCCTCCTCTCTTTTCGGGCAATGAATTATAAACTTTTGAGGAAATAGTTAGCGGACACCCTTTTGTCAACAGGATATACATTGTAGCGAGAAATTTTACCTTCCCGTACACTTCGGCCCCAACTCTCCAACGAGCGATTTTCCTTGCTCGCGAGTGGAAAGCGCGGCTCGGTACCGACTCGCGGGGCACGAACCCACGACGAGATTACGATAACCGCCGATACCGAACGGACGCCACCATTCCCGCATGGCCGATGGTAGGCCCGGATTCCGCACGCATTTGGGCGCCAGGTACCTTAGTACCACCGCTCGAAGAGCGGCATTTCTTTAATTCTTGCGGCGAATTACGGGAACGAGCAAGGGAAACGTGGAAGGCGAGACCGGCGAGACTCCGACTAGCTCAGCCCACCTGGGAGAAAACGGTAGAGGGGGGTGGACGGGCGAGTGACCAAACGCAATACGATGATTTAATGTTTTATTCGTCGTTTGACAACATAATTTTCGCAAACCAAAACTCGTAGACTTAACTGTGATAAATAGCCAGCGTGGCCGGAGAGAATAAACCCTTGTCGAACCCGGGATGTAGCCAGACAAAATAAAACTATTGCCGGAAGATCAAATGTAGCCAGAGAAAATACGCTATTGCCGGAAGTTAGATGTAGCCAGACAAAATAAAACTATTGCCGGAAGATCAAATGTAGCCAGAGAAAATACGCTATTGCCGGAAGTTAGATGTAGCCAGACAAAATAAACTATTGCCGGAAGATCAAATGTAGCCAGAGAAAATACGCTATTGCCGGAAGTTAAATGTAGCCAGGGAAAGATAACTATCGCCTTACCAAAATTAAATGTAGCCGAAAATTACATTGCCGAAAGTAACTGTAACCAGGACATGAAAGACGACCTTTACAACGACGAATAGTTAACCCAGAAATATTCGAGAAAACGCGAGGAAGTAACGAAAGAGAGAAGGCATGAAAGAGTTACGATTACCAGAAAATGTTATCCTAAATGTAGCCAATTCACCGGTACGCTAGACGCGAGATAAAACAAACGATACAAACGTTCGCTAGAACGAAGCTGGTACGCCAGATAGCCAAAGTAACCGAGAAGGTTCGCGAAGCGGGTCGCCCGATGTAAACACGGCGCAGCCGTGACCGCTAGCGCGCGATGTAGCCAACGTGCCGTCGACCGGCCTAACGAAACGCGATCCAGCGCGCACGGGACCCCTTTGTCTCGCTGGATGAAATTTAGCCAAGGTAACCGGCGAATTCGCCTTAGCCCTAATACAATATAATTCGCGGGATATAGCCGAACGAACAACATGATGCTTGCTAATCCCGAAAGCGTTAGGACGAGGTACGCGACAGATTAGGTAGAGAAAACACGGTAACGTAGCCGAAAGAAACGCGAATAAACTGAAGTAACACGGGAAACGAAACGCGAGAGAAATAAATGTGCCGGACTAAAGATAGCCGAGAAAACGAAACACAGAAGAAGCGAGAAATGAAATATTTGGCCAGACAAGGAATCTAGCCGGAAATGCTTCGCTGGACCCATTATGTCGCCCGAGGGCCGAAAACGCGATAAAGAAGCTACGCAAGCGAAAGGCAATAAAGGAAAAATCTCTACACAAAACTCTACAATAAAATTGGGTCCGGTTTCGGCATCACCGGCTAGCACAGAGCGCAAGAGAGAGACGGGGCTTACCGATGGAGACAGCCCGGGAGCGCTGGACGAAACAAAAGAGGCTGCCACTCGTCACCGCACCAGATCGAAGACTGCCGAATAAATTAACGAACGCGTGCTGCCTAGGCAGCCGGCACCAGCGCTCCCCCCTCTCTCTCTCGACTCCCGAATAGTAGCCTACGCTAGACGGCTAAGACGTTGGAGAAACGCTTTCTCCTCCGGCCGCTCCCCGCTACCCGTGAGAATCTTCCGCTCGCAGCGATGATTGTCGATGTCCACGGACTCCTTCCTCCCAGGATCCGGTGGGGCAAAATGAACGTGAGGGGAGGCCTCCCTCGCGAAGTTAAGGCGTCCCTCTTCCTCCGCGGTGGGCCCACTCGGTACGCCACATAACTGCACCTCGACGTGCATTTTTCCCTCGTAATCCCCGCAAGTGGAGGCGCCGTGATGAGCGGTCCGCGGCGTCCGTGAATTCGACGGAACAGGAACGGCTCCAGGCCGTGTAGTCGGGAGGGACGGGAAACTCAGTATTTTGGTCACAACCCGCGTCCCTCTGGCCTCCTAGTCCGCGGAAGCAGGTCTCTTGCTTCCGCCTGCTTACCGAGCGAATTCTTCTCCGGCCTTCCTAGGCCAATCTCCACCGGGGAACGCGGCCGGGGCAAAACGGCCCGACGGTAGAATCGCGAGAGTGCCCTTGGCCTGCAAAACTTAAAGAAAAAACGCAAAACACACGCACACAAAAGAGAACGCAAAAAAAAAAGAAAAAGAAAATTAAAGGAGAATTTCGGAAGATTTCTCCTTCGAAGAGTCGACTATCCAGCCGGTTGACGAGCGGCGTTCTCAGGGCCGTAAATCCGGCCCACTGCCCGACCAAAACCGTGCCAAGTGACGGGACGCGAAATGTCACGTCACAACATATATATAGGTATAAAGGTGTATACATATATATATATATTGTTATTATTATCATTCTTTCCTTAATTGTGGGTTTGTTTCTCTAATGACAGAAATATTTGTTTCTGCACTGGGCCAGGGGGGTCGATAGTGAATTTCCTTATTTCCTCTAGGGTTGGATAGAGAACTTGTGTTTTAACTTCCTTTGGTGATTTTTTTATTTCCTCTACGGTTGGATAGTGGACTGGTGTTTCAACTTCCTATCCTGATTTCCTTATTTCCTCTACGGGAGGGGTTTCTTCTCTTGTTTCTTTACGGGAAATGCAAGTTTGGGGTGGCTTGCTGTTACTTTCTCCGGGGGTTGGTAGGTGAAAGGTTTCCAGTCTGGGTAAAGAGTTAAGTTCGGTTTCCGGAGGCGTTGCAGCTTTTCCTTTTGTCATTACCATATATTCTGGCGGAGTATTGTAAAATCCTTCATCGATATAACGGGGAACTTTGTAAATTGGTTCGTCTATTCCCGTGGGTCTTTCGCGGGCCCAAATAAAGTCTCGGGGCAGCGTATTGCATTCTGGTTTGTATCCGGGACTCAGGCGCGGGGGTAGAGTGTCGCCGTAATACACCCGAACCGGTAACTCGGGGTTCGGTCTCGTAGCGTTGCAGCAGAGAGTCTGCGGCGGGTCGTGTACCCCAGGCCCAAATCTAAATTGCAACGGTTCGACCGGTGTGACCGGGCGGGAGTTAACAGGAGCGCAGGGCGGGTGATCGTTCGGCGAGGTTTTGGGAAGCAAAGGCTTTCCACTCGTTCCTCCGTCTCCATCGTTATCCCCGTCTCCCTTCGAAGTCTGTCTGTTGAGATGCAACAGACAGACTTCGCAACAAGAGATGCAACAAGATAAGTTACGGAGTCCCAAACGGCTCCGATGAGATATAAGGACCATCCGTATATGGTATGCAAAGCGTATCCGTGTATTATTGTGTCTATTATTAATTTAATTCCCCTGATGAACATGACTATTCCGATTAATCCTGCACTGACCGTTCCGAAGGTTGAAAAATAACCCCAGGATCTTTCCCAAGAGGTTTCTATAATTTTATTAATTGCTTGTTCGTCAATTAAATTTGCAATCGTTCCCCCTTGAGTTACTGTGGGCTGTCCAGCTATTCCCCTGGCTACTGAGTTTAGGATGGCCGGTCTTTCCGCGGGGAACATGATGTGATCTCTCTAGTCGTCTAGGTCTTTTTGTGTGTATATACCACTGGTCGCAAGATTCTGCGGGTTACGATAAGTCCAGGTCTGTTCGGTCAATGGTTGGAGGGTTGTAGGGGCTACAGCGTGAACAGGTCGGGGTTCCAATGAATACCATTCACCTGCTATTTTGTACATGGATGGAATCAAATTGTTGCAAGTTACCTGAGTTCCGGTTCTTTTTAAAATATGGGTACGGGGTGTCAGATAATAAGAGTGATTGCCTACGGCCACGGGTAGTTGCGTGTAGCATTCTTTTGTCTCCTTGATTTTTACCTCTAACGCAATGCATTTTACTATGTGTGCCACTTCTCCGGCTAATGCGGCCATATAACCGGGACCTTTCATAATGTTATATGCAAATTCGTCTGGTGTTTGTTTAGCGAGTCCGATTGTGTTTTCTAATACCTGTCTTTCGAGGTTGCATCGTTGGACCAGGATGTCGTTATACATTTGTTTAATTTGCTTTTTGATGTATTTTTCCACGTACACAAATTTGGAGTTTACGTATGCAAATAAATCGAGGTTGGCAATGGACAGGGCGTCTTTCTTAATGAATGGGTTTTGTCTATCAGTTACTACTACCAGGAGTTTAGGATGTTCTGTACGGATCAATGTGTATCCGCAGACGACTGACCGATCTCGGGGGGTTAATGCGAAAATTACTGCACCTTCCATTAACGAGTATACTGTTTGTTTGAATTCCGTATTTCGGTCGGTAGTCAGGATGGCGCTTCCCTCGTAAAGTACCCCGTAGCGTTTACTATTGCAGCTATCCTCGGGATAGGGTTCCCAATACGTGTTCCCCCCGTCTATGTCTATGCAGCGGCCCTCATTGAGCTCGCACTTTGTACCTGAGCGTAAGTGTACTTTGTTAGTTTCTACGTCTACGTCGGCCGTATAATCGCGTAAAGTTATTCTCACATCTCCCACGACGTATACTTTTTCCCAATTGCCGTATGGGTCGGAATAGTATACGCCCTCACATTCGGAATTAGCTTTTATTGTTCCGGCTATTGATACGGGCCGTCTTGTCGTGCCGTTAGGTTTGATTCCGGTTATCTCTGTTTGCCCAATTTTTATACGCCCTTCTCTATATATGTCGGTACACACATCATGAGAGACACCGTCCACGTATGAATATTCTCCATTAGGGACGTCCATCCCATGTGACCACATTCCACACCGACGAATTACGCGATGAATTTCTACTTTGCATTGTCTTACATGTATTGATGAGTATTGATTGATTTGGAGTAATTGTATGTAAACGGATGCTTCATCGACTTCTTGGCGAGGGATGTCGCATCCTCCGACTTCTAGTAGCGAGACGGTTGTGATATTTAAAGTGGCCCCCGTGCAATCGTATCCGACTAATCCTTCCGCGGGGCAGGACTGGGTTAACAGATGAAGTACCACGAATCCCCATATTAGGTGGAATTTCTTCATCTGTAATGTTATTGATTTTATACTTGTTGGTACATTACTCCGGTATTTTTAATGAAACATTTTCCTTCCCCCTTTTTTTTGGTATTGAGGGATTTTTTCACGTAGGCGGGGATAGTTAAGTATGAGGGTCTAGGAGAGAGAGAGGGTTAAAACCTGTATCGGTCTTCTACCGAGTCCCCTCGTTTTTTTCCAATAAAAGCCACTGTATCCTGACATTTATTTTACTCTCTCTTCTCCGTTCGCGCGTGGTTCTCGTTTTTGTTTTTACTTCGTCTCGTCGGTTTCCTATTTGTGAAATGGTGCGTACTCGCGAGGCGATGACTCCGTCCTTACAAAAGGTTGTTAGATCGCCACCCCCCGGTGAGTGGTGCTATCATTATTGAGGTTATATTCGTCGGATGTTGAACGACACTGCGCAAGTATATTATATATATATATATACTAGTGGGTTATTGTGGCTCGCGCGCTCGCACCCATTTCTGGACGTAAACCCTTATTATTCCAAATACTTCAAAAGACGCGTTCAATACTTGAATGGGTGACCGCGGTCACCCATGCAAGTACTGTCGCCCCCCCGCCCCCCTCGATTCTTGACACGGCGGCGACAGCGGCGAAATCCTTTTATATTATAGAGAGATAAATATAATTAAAAAAGACTCACGCCCTTATTATCCTAAGTCTTTTACCCCCCTCATTATTCCAATCCCCTTATGCTAAATGGACTTAAGCCCTTATTATTCCAAGGCCCTTTAAGGATGGACTTAGGCCCTTATTATCCCCCCCCCCCCCCACCCTCGATTCTTGACACGGCGGCGACGGCGGCGGCGGCGGCGGCGACAGCGGCGAAATCTTTTTATATTATAGAGAGATATATTTGGGTACCCGGATTCTTTTATGTGTTTAGGTTACTCGGGCTTTCACCGACTTTTCTCTCCCCCCCTTTTTTTTAGATGGGATTTCCAATACGAGGATGTTTTTGACCTGAGGCGCCTTTTCACCGTTGATCTACAGGTGCCTCCTGCTCCTCGCCGCGCGCCCCCTAATCCAGAGGTGCAGCCGGTTTGGCGCCGGGCCTTGTTGGCTTGGTTCTAGTGGGTGTATTATTATTTTTTTGTTTTTTATTTTAATTATGAACCTCCTCTTTTTTTTCATAACATTTTCTTTCTTTTCCTTATAGGTTTCTCTGTCGATTCGTTGTTTTCCTTCTTCTCCTTCCTTTTTAAATTCCCCAGATAAAATTTGATTTCTACCGCCTTTTTTTATTTTGAATCCCTTTCTTTTTAATTAATATTTTTAAATTCCATTAACTAAAATCCCTCTATTTTATTTTAAATTGGTTTTAATCGTCTTTATTATTTTCCGGGGTCTTCAGAAATGTAGGCGCTTCCTTGTGTGTGGAGTTTTCCCTCGGGTCGATAAAAAAGGGGGTGTCCTGCCTCAATCTCTCTCGTCTCTAGATCCCCCTCTATCTTGTTGGTCTATTGGTCGGGTGGAGAGATTTTTTCCTCCATCTACTTGGCTATTGGTTAGGTATCATTTCCAGGTTTGTGTATGGGGAAGGGTTAGGTTGCTTAAATACCGGTGCTTGGTCCCTTGGTTTTTTAGTCTCCTGTTTTCTCTTCAACCGACAATATTTATTGGTATGGACCAGCTTCGTGAGTTTACGAACGAGCGCATGGAGTTCGGTTGAGCGCAAATTTGGCTCCACGATCCTCGGGGACATCGCGGGTGCATTCCCCCCTGGGCTGTCCAGATGAGGCGCTATGTGAAAGGTGCTCGGGAGGATCGCCGTTTTGATCGGGACCAAGTGTAAGTATGACTTGTGTTTAGCATGTTCGTTGTGCTTCTTGTTTTTATAAATTTGTTTTCTCCCCTTTTTCTAGTTGGAATACGGATCAGCCCGACGCTATGGCCCTTCGGGGCCTGTTCGGCCTGGAACCGTTCGCGGAAGAGCCCGAGGAAAATTGGGATTCGGAGGAGGAGACTGGGGCCGATGAGGGACCCTTGCTCTTGGCCCGATGGACCCCTTTGGGAGAAGTGGGGAGGGGCAACCTCCTTGCCTTCGAGAAGGCATGTTATGCCTTCCTGCGGGGGTGAGTTTTCCGTGCAGATTTTTCATTCTTGTTCGAACTCTCGACCCGTACACTTTAACCAGGACCGAGATTTTTAGTGATGGAGTGGTGTGTGGTTTTAAATCTCTTTTTCCTTGATCTGTTTATTTATTTATTATTATATATATTTTTTTTATATCTGTTTTTTTTTGTATTTATTTGTGTGTGTTTTTTTTCCTTTGTGCAGTCAATCCAACATCGAGCCTGTGGTAACGGCGTTACTCGCCTTGATGGGGGATTTAGGGCTGAGGGGGGTCGTGCCTTCGTGGCTCCCTCGGTCGTCGCGGCCCCCGACGTCTTCGCGAATTCCGGGGAAGAGTCGTGGGACAACCCCGCCGAGGATGCCCGCATCGCCGCCACGATCCTGCGCCGGCTACAAGAAGCTCAGGGCAAGAGGAAAAGGTCGGAGACGACTCAACGTTACCGGCTGAAAAATCGGCTGGACGTTTCAGAAAAGTGAGTAATGTTCAGTATTTGCTAAATTTGTTATCATTTTTTCCTAACACGCGTGTTAGTTCCTTTTTTTCCAGTGAGGATTCGGAGGACGAGGCGGGGCCCGTCTTCATAAAGAAACCCAACACGGAGACAACCAGTTCGGAGGACGAGTCATCGCCTCCGCCAAGCAGGTCGGCGCCCCTGTCCCGTAAGTTTTTTCCTCGTTTATTTCATTTGTTTATTTATTGATTTATTTATATATTCTAATTCTTCTGTGTTTTGTTTTGTTTCAGGATCCGCGGCCTGGAGGCGTCGTCGTTAATTTTAAGAAAAATTCAAAAAAAAATTTGTCTTATGTTTAATTTTAAGTTGTGTTTTGTGTTTTAGTTTAAATTTTTAGATGTTAAGGTTTTTTTCTGTTTGTACCTAGTATTTGTTTTTTTTTTTTAAATATAAGCCTTTATGGAGGCATTTTAATCAAATTTCATTCGTGTGTTTGGGCGTGACTGATTTCTTTTGACCCTTCCTTTTGTCCTTCCAAAAAAAATTATTCGGCGAGGGTACGAGGGTTCTGGCCCTGTAACAGCCCTGCATTGCATATAAGAGGACGATTCGAATGAGAGAAGCATATAGGTGACATTAGCGCAGTGGTTAGCGCTCTTACTCAGTAACCGATTAATCCGGGTTCGAATCCCGGTGATCACCATATGTTTTCTCTCTTCGATACTTCGCCCGTCCATCTGCAATACTAATATCTACAGGTTCCCAAACTCTCCGCTCGATCATTACATGGTGTCAGAAGTTATCGAACCAAATCCACACGTCCACACAACGCATCTGAAGCAACTACGGTACAACTCTTAGGTAAGGCGGCATGAGACACAGTCCTAGAAGCCCGCACATACAGGACGGCAAAGCAAAGCGATAAGACCGACGACGAGAGCAAGGGCCTGACATTGAAGAGTTGCGACGAGGGATTCAACGGGCGAGGGAAGAGCTCCGACGAGGGACATAGGCACCGGTACCTTAGCTGTATTGGTTATCACGTAATGCGAGATCCGCAACTCTACACAGTCGACGAGGACGTCGATTTCAGTGAGAGGGGGTGTGTAACAGCCCTGCATTGCATATAAGAGGACGATTCGAATGAGAGAAGCATATAGGTGACATTAGCGCAGTGGTTAGCGCTCTTACTCAGTAACCGATTAATCCGGGTTCGAATCCCGGTGATCACCATATGTTTTCTCTCTTCGATACTTCGCCCGTCCATCTGCAATACTAATATCTACAGGTTCCCAAACTCTCCGCTCGATCATTACAGCCCCGTCTTTTTGCGTATTATTGAAACTTCGAGGGTTCTGTCCCGGTTTCTCTATTTTCCTTTGCAACTTCGAGGGTTCTGTCCCGATATGAAAAAGAAGTCACCGGACTGTTTACAGCGAGGGTTCTGTCCCAATCTACAAATCACCGGATCGTTCGCATCGAGGGTTCTGTCCCTCTCCTTGAGCCGCAACCCGGTATCTAACGGGTAGGTATTGAGGGGGTTTTTTTCTTTCTTACTTCAAACTATTTTATTATTATTATTATTATTATTCTTTTATTACTATTGAGGGTTTTTTTATTCTCTTTTTTTTTATTCCTTTCCTTTTTAACCTATTATTATCGTTGTTATTATTATTATTATTATTATTTTCCTTTTTATCATTGTTACGTCCCGATCAGTAATTTTCACTCCATCTCGGTCAAGGAGAATTTACACCCTCCCTTTACACGTTATTCGGAGATGACGCTTTATCGAGGTTTTGGCCCTGTTTTGAACCTAACCTTTCGGAAAATAATTCGGGATAGGGCCTAGAGTGTATATATTTGAAATTGAGGAAATTTTATTCGCGGTTAAAATTTGGAATTTACTAGATTTTAAGTGACGATTTTAAACTGGACAAGAAAATTCTGGATGCTAACTCTTTCTATAGAATAGAGCACGATACGCGGCTATCTCACTCTCGCGCGTCACCCTCGACGCACGCCTCGCGACGATGCGCTATCACACTCACTCACTGTTTTCTCCCGACCTATCCTAATATTTTAACGGGCACTGATATAGCTGAAGAAATATTCTAACCTTTCTGGAGTATGAACATACATTGATAAATAAACATTGACAATTAAATATCCAGAAGAAATGTATGTTTTGAGATGTAGATGATAATTTTTCCAACTTACGATGTGATTTAAATGGTTTTACCTCAGAATGAATGGTCGAATGATTCAATTGATGAATGAAGAATAACGATATCGAAATTGAACGTCCTTCCCAATCTGGATGAATATTCGAATCAGAATCGAATGACGACGATCGATTTCCGAAAATAACGTCCTTCCAAAATGCCGAATACTCGAATCAGAATCGAGTGATGATGATGATCGACTCCAGAAATCAACGTCCTTCCCAGATTTCAACGATGTGGATTGATGATTTCGATGATTAAATGATTTTCAGGAGGAATATACTCAAATTCAACAAAATGATTTGGAAAGATATGAATGATTTATTGAACTGAATGAAACTGATTACTGATTCCAAAAATTTACAAGTCGATAATTCGCTGGTTCCTTTGTTAATGATTCTAAGTACAAGACAAGATTGAGGTCGTTGCCCCGGTCGCGAAGAAGTGCCGAATGGGCGGCGGGCGCGCGAATAAATAACCTCGGTGCCGGACACCCCCGCGTCACCGCTGTATCACCTGCGCCTCATCTCCCCACTTTCATCACCTGATTTCTTTCTTTGGCTGTCTAATTAAATATTACCTGTTTTATAGGTTCACATCAATTTTGACATCTTAATTTGTTATTACTTAAATTTTATCGCGGATTTTATTAATATACAAATTTGAATGAAAGTTGTACGACCTTTCATCGCGAAGTTAACATTTGTTGACACAAATTGTTATCTCAATATTTATCTAACTATTTTCCTGAATTTTGGCATTTATGGTTCTACATTTCTTCCCTATTTTCATAATTTTCTATATTTTCCCTCGTTATTTGCTATTTGATTATTTATTGGTTATTTATCGTTTTTATATTTATTCCTCTTTCTTAATATTTTAATTAACTTTTATGTTGAATGTTGTCATGACGATATGACTTAACTTTCTGCCTCTATTTCTTGACTCTATTTCATTTCCTGAATCTATTATCTATTGTTTCCAAAAATGCTATATCAATCCCGTGTATTCATCCCTTAAACCTGTTTTCTATTTATTTTTCCATTTATTATTTGAACTATGATACTCCTGGACTATAACGATGATCTAGCATTCATCGATATTCACTGTCCAGGAGGTGCTGCACTCATTATGTCCGACGGTCGCTCTTAGCATCGTGCCCATCGTAACACGCGCTGTACAAGCAGGCCTATGTTCGACAACTGCGAGGAGCACTCTGCCGATATCCTTATCTGCATTTTTGCGCCTCAGGTTACCGACTCTGGTACGGCTGACTTGCTTCGTACAGTCACCTCTGTACATCAACCTGTCGCACCTGAGGGCTAATTATTTTTACCAAATTGGATAATTTCTCCACTTGGTATTTATTTATTTATCGATACTTTAAATTCAACAAATTAAACAATGGCAATTTCTCCAATGTTTATTTTTAGCGACTTAATAAATTCCAAATATTTGGTTAATTAACCAATTGCCCAATATAAATATCTAAAATATTCCGGGAAAATTCATAGGACGTAACACCTCTCCCCTTAAACGAGCGTTGCTTCGAAGAACATCGCTCGACCTAGGTAGAGGCTGATAAAAATAAAAAAATAAAAAAAATTAATTATTAAGCCATCTCGTCAAGACCTTTAAATTTTATTATTTGATTAATTATTTGCTTATCTCGTTATTTATTTATGATTTCCCCTACTGGTTTTCTTTTAACCAACTATTCTATGTTTCCCTTCTATTTGACTATTTATCTCTGTTATAATATTTCATTTATTTATTTATTTAACCTATTCCATTTAACCATCCTCTTTCCAAATTTTCTAATACTTCCCATGCGTTTTTGCATGGCCTGTACCATTCCTCATCCTAACGAAAAGTCTCGCTTTGTCTCTCGATGGACCGACACTTAAGTGTTATCGCCTACCCTACTCTAAACATCCTCCAAACTCTCGGTGCGCGACTCACGCCTGTATCCCTTGTTCCTCATTCTTCGTTCAACGTTCCGAAAACGAACATCGTGATTTTCGCCGCCTCAAAGATCTTAAGTAAGTACTGAATATATGCTTTTTGCTTTCTTCTTTTTTTTTATTTATTTATTTATTTATTTATTTATTATTATTCTCTTTTTTTATATATTTTTTTTATTATTTTTTTGATATGTTTATATATATATATATATATATATATATTTATATATTTTTTTTTCCTTTATTTAGAACTACCATGGACGCTCTGCTCACATTCGATGGTCCTTACGGGATTGCTCCGGACCACCGTCTCCCTGGATTTTACAAAAATTAGTAAGTTCTCTTTGTTTATTATTATTATTTTTATTATTATTATTATTATCATTACTATTACTTAATTGGTTTTTCTTATTCTTATTTTCCAGGAGGACCTAACGATCATCAACCCCCGCCGTCGCCCATCCGACGCGGTGAGGGCGATGCTAACGATCAGGGCATCCCGTACCCGCCAGCGTCGGACGATCAACATCCTATGGGGGGACACCGGTGATGAGGATCTCGACCAGGACCACCCCGAAGACTTTCTGGGGATTCAGGCCCTGTTCCGCCCTCCCCGTACGTGCTTCGTGGCCCCCCTACGTCGACCCCGTCACCCCCCCCCCCCCCCCCCCCGCCAGCGTAGCAGCCACAGGGCTGCTCCGCGGCCTGATCAGCCCCCGCCTTGAGGCCGAACTGCCCTTCTTGATTATTCAAGCGATGGTCAATAACCCCGAGAATCACCAGGCCTGGCCCTGCCTGGCCTGCAACCTGACGGCAGTCGGGTTCTTGCTGGCCACCCTCATCCCTTAAGGATATATATGTATTTTTTTATTTTTTATTAATTAACTACTTTATATATTTCTTTCTTATTTTATTCTTAAACTTATTAATATATATATATATAATGCATTTATTGTTCAGCCAGAGGCCTAAAACAAGGACTTGCTCTTACAGTTCCCTAGCCCGTGCATCCTTCCATCCTTCCTTCACACTCACTCACCCCTACTCTGCCTACTCTCAAACCTATTCCTCTTATAACCTCCCCTCGTATCTCGCTCGCTCCCTCCTCCTGCCCCTCTTCTCTTTCTCTTCTCGCTCGTTCTGCTCTCTCCTCTCTCGCTCTCCTCTGCACTTCCGCTTCCTCCCTTTCCTTCTTCAGGGTCCTCAGCCATTCCAATGCTTCCTTATTCCCACCTCCTCCCACAACATCTTAAACTTATTAATAAAAACTTATATGTTAATTTTTATATTGTCTACCGTTTTCTTTCCTTCCCTCTTTATTTTATTTTATTTTATTCAATTTATTTTCTTTAAATGTATTTATTTTTCTTTTTTTTATTATATATATATATACGGGTGCGACTGTACGCTCGTAGTACAGTCGCCCTTTTTAATATATGCCCGCGACTAGCCGTAAGCGGGGTACAGCGTGACGTCACGTCGCCAGCCGCTCTCGGCTTCTCCCTTTTGTGCGGCTATTCGCCGTACTCTACCCTTCTCTCTCTCACTCTATACCCTTCTCTTTCCTTCTTTCATGAGCCGCATATGGGAGTACGCATGTGGCTGCGTCTCCAGACGGCTATTTTACTATCCTGCCCGGTAATTTTTCCCTTCGATTTCTCCTGCTGCCCTAATGCTTCTCTTCGCTCATTGGACCATCTCATTCGTGGATGGCCAATGGCATTTCCCCATTTATTATTCCCAAATTAAATTCTATTGACTACCCTATTTCCCCTAGATTATTTCCTTTAGATGTATAACTTCTATGTATGTATGTAAGGCTTTATTGACTCCCCTAAGGGTTGCAAGATTTTTTGACAAGGTTATCTCCTTGTTACAATACCCTCTTCTCTCTTTCCATTCTTACAATCCTTTATACGTGTTTTCTCCCACTCGTCTACATCTCATCACACTTCTACTCCTCTTCAATTTCTCTCTATACATTACGATCGCTTAGTGTTTTTATTCCACTATCCACTTTTCGTTCTTTCTCATCGTTCGTTCTCACTATTCTTGTTTCTTCTTCCTTTTGTCGTCGTTCCACTGTCGCGGCTTCCTCCTACCTTCTCCCTCTCTCCTTCTCTCTCTCACTTTACGTTTATGTTCCGTCTCGGCTGTCACGTTGGTAGCTCTTCGTTTCGCTCTTTTCTTCCTCTCCTCTTCGGTCTTTCTCTTCTCTTTCGCTTTCTTCACTCCTCTTTCTCGTTCTGCGTCTCTTTCTTCCTTCGTTCATCACTTCCTCGTTGACTCTCGCTCTTCTACTTGGGGTACGGGGAGGGGGGGTCACCTGTTCTTCTCTCCCCCTTCACCTTTCCTCACTCTCATCAACTGCTTCTCCTCCCAATTCCTTCCTTCTTTTCTTCCTCACTGCCTCTCACTCTTTCACTCATCTGTTTCTTCTTCACTCATCTGTTTCTTCTTCACTCATCTCTTTCTTCGTCACTCATCTTTTTCATTTCTACTCATCGGTTTCTTCTTCCTTCATCTATTTCTTCTTCCTCTTTTTCCTTTTTCCTCACTCGCCGACTTCCTCGCACTTTTTAACCTTCCTCGCTGTCCATGTTTCCTCAGATTCCGCCTTCCCCTCGACGCTGATCCGCTGTACGTTCCGACTCGGGGACTTTCGTCTGTCATCATCTTTTCTTCCCTCCTTCCTTCTCTTCGCTTTCCCCTTAACGCCGTTCCTCTGTTCGTCCCGACTCGGGGTCTCTCGCGCACTCTCGTCTCCCTTCGGCCGACTCTACTGCTGCCCGTCCGACCTCGGGTCCTCTCGGCTTCCTTCGGCACGACTCGTCCGACTCTGCTGCTGCCCTCCATATAACACTTTCTTCACCTTATCGACCACTGTCATCTCGATCTTTCCTTCTTCTTGCCCTCTTCTCCTCTTGCTTTAACCTTCCTCGCTGTCCATGCTTCCTCAGATTCCGCCTTCCCCTCGACGCCGATCCGCTGTACGTTCCGACTCGGGGACTTTCGTCTGTCATCATCTTTTCTTGCCTCCTTCCTTCTCTTCGCTTTCCCCTTGCCGCCGTTCCTCTGTTCGTCCCGACTCGGGGTCTCTCGCGCACTCTCGTCTCCCTTCGGCCGACTCTACTGCTGCCCATCCGATCTCGGGTCCTTTCGGCTTCCTTCGGCACGACTCGTCCGACTCTGCTGCTGCCCTCCGTATCACACTTTCTTCAACTTATCGACCACTGCCATCTCGATCTTTCCTTCTTCTTGCCCTCTTCTCCTCTTGCTATCTTTCGCCTCGCCGTGCTCTTTCCACATAACCTCCAGGCCTTGCCGTTCTTTTCCACTCTTCTCCACCTCTTCTCTCACACTTTCCAATACTGCCCATTCTTTCACTTCACTCATCTTTCCACCCTTAACCTGTTCCTCACTGCTGACTCTTTCATCTTCACTTTTTCCACCCTTCTTTTGAATTATTCCGGGAGCTCTTTTCCACTTCGACTATCCTGCCTGCCATCTTTTCCCCCTCCTTCTACAGATGTATAATTTCTATTTATTATTATTATTTAATAATTCTATTTATTTATTTTTTTTATTTTTTTTTATATATATATTTTTATTTATTTATCTATTTTTTTATTTTTTTTTATTTTTATTTTTTTTATATTTACGGAAGCCGTGGGTATACATTCCCCTGCTTACCGTTTACTGATTGAACTCCCTTATTCTGATCTTCACCTGTCTGTCTATCATATTCTCCTTCTTCCTCCGATTCATATTCTCCCTCTGATTCTACTTTACCCTTTTCTATAATCTCTGTTTTATCCTCTTTCTTTTTCTCATTCCCTTTTACTACCTTATTCAGATGCAGCAAAAGATTTGTAACTGAATCCCATACTGCTCCGATCAAAAATAATGACCATCCATACACGGTGTGCAACGCATATCCATGTATGAGTGTGTCTATAATCAACTTTACTGCTTTTATGACCATAATTACGCCTATCAGACCTGCACTTATGTTGCCGAATGCAACTAGACCTTCCAACATCCTTCTCCACGCATTCTCCATTAGCTTCTGCAGTTCCGGTCCGTCCAATAGTTGTGCGAATGAACCACCTTGTGCCGCTGTTGGTTTGCCTAACAAACCCCTAGCCACAGTGTTCAGCACCGCAGGTCTCTCAGCCGAAAACATGATGTGCTCTCGAAGCTGCTCCAGTTCCGACGTCGTATAGATCCCGCTGGTTGCCAATGACTTGGTACTTTTGTAGGTCCACGTAGGCTTGGTGTTCGGTCTCATCTTCTCAGGTGGATATATGAGTATTGGTCCAAGCATCATTGCATACCAATCCTCGTCAATATAATATGTAGGTGCAACCATCTTGTTGCATGTGATTTGCATTCCGGTTTTCATTAAGATATGAGTCTTTGGTGTCAAGAAATAGCTGTTGTTTCCCTCGGTTACTGGCAAATGCGTATAACATTCTTCTCGCTGCTGTACTCGAACTTCCTTTGGGATACACTTTATTATGTGTACCACCTCCCCAGATATTACGGCCATGTAACCCGGTCCTTTCATCAGATGATATGGGAATTCATCCGGTATCTCCGTAGCTATTGCCAAACGATTTTTCAGCATTTCTCTTTCCAGTTCGCACTTATGAGTCAGAAGATCATGATATACATGTTGAGTTTGTGTCTGAATATGTCGCTCAATATAAACGAACTTTGAATTTACGTAAGTGTACATGTCCATATTTATCACTTCCATTAATTGTCCTTGTAAAAACGTTTGTCCATCTTCGATCTCATATATGAATAATTTAGGGTGTTCCGTTCGCACCAACGTTTGTCCACATACATTTGTTGATCCGCGTACTACAAGCACGAAGATTATGTCCGATGTAGTAACGGTATACAACACTTTTGAGTCCTGGTCTACACCTTTTTCAGCTATGCCTTCGTACAACACTCCATATTGTCCACTACCGCAATTTCCGACAGGAACAGATTCCCAAAAAGTATGTCCTCCTTCCATATCTACACATTGTCCTTCGTTTAGTTCACAACGTATTCCCGATTTCAAGAAAATTTTATTGGTTTTTAGAGCGATCGTAGCACGATAGTCTCTCAAAGTGATTTTTACTTCAGCCAATACTACTACCTCATCCCAATTACCGAAAGGATCCGAATACGCCGTTCCCCTACAAGCACCATCTTGCCCTACTTTTCCTGCCATTGTTACAGGATGAGTTACGCTGTCATTACCCGTTATTCCCATTATCAGAGTCTTTTCTACTTGAAAGGATCCGTGCTCGTACATTCGATCACACGCGTCTCGCGATACTTCGTACACGTACGATGCCTTTCCATTCGTTACGTCACTGGTATGCGAGAACATCCCACACTTTCGAACATCTCTATTAATCTCAACTTTGCACTGTCGCACATGTACAGATGCATAATCGTTTATCTGAAGCAGTTGAATTCGCACTGCCGTAACGTTCAATGCTGGTGACGGAATATCGCATTCCTCCACCTCCAGAAGCGATACAGTTGTGATGTTGGACTTAGCTATTCCACAATCGTATCCGATCATCCCCTTACATTGCCTCGATAGCAGAATAACCCCTATCACGAACAAGGGTATTTTCTCTCTCATTTTGATCTATACAAGAAAGAAAATGACCCAGTTATAATAATTGTTTATTTTATTATTTTAGCTCTTTTGTTTAGTTATACATATAGATTGTTTATTAGTAAAATTTGGTGATAATACAATGGTATTGTTGTGCTGGTTAAGTTACATGTTTGTTAATTTATTACCGATGTATATATATTCATTTTTCCTTAATTTTATGCTACCGATTTTTCCCCTAAACTAAAATAATTTTCCCCAAAATTTTACGTAAATACTACTATTCTCTTGTTTTGTCATAATGTTAATTAATGACTTTCCCCATCTACTTCCTCTCTCTCTATTTCCACTTCAGGTGTTTCTTCCATGTTCATTACTTTAGACAATATTCTTCGCAACATGAACTTCAGCGCTTTCATTTCGATAGTCAATTCGTCCACTCCGAACTGAACCACTACATCCGGTTCCTCTATTTCCCAAATCAAAGTCATTACTACTACGTGTTCTTTTTCCCCTTCGTACTTCAAGATCTCATATCTCGCGTTAATTTCTTTTAAAGCCCTTGTCACAGTTTCAAGGTATTCCGCCGCGTCACTGAAGGTGACATGCTCTTCCTCTCCATCGATTCTATCCAAAATAGATTTCGCCACCAAACTAACCAGACGCACTACTTTCTGTTCCCAATGCTCAATTTGAACTTTCTGTTCCATCTGATTCGATACTCTATTACACAACCCATTAGCAGCTATCTGCCTGGCAATTTGTCTAGTTCGCCCCCATCCTTCAGCGCGAAATCCCGCAAAAGTTGCCTCAATTCGATAGGGCACCTTCTGATACGGCAATCTCGGTAATTCCTCATACTGCAACGTTCGTTCTTTTCCCATGACTCTGTTCCGTCTCAATGTCACTCTGCCTTCTGTTGGTCTACGTCCGACCGACTTTCCTTGGGTTGACATTGTCTGTAGTCTGAGTGGTCTGTAATTGTCATGATTGCGTTAAACATGGTATATTTATTACGGTACAATGTGTGAAAGTCTCAGTCGGTTTGCAAGTACTATCTGAACATTTTTCTTGGTTTTTATCTTTATATTTTGATTTCCCATCATTTCGACCACCTCGTGTGGTCCAGTATATTGATCTGCTAGTTTTTTCGGTTTCGGTCCATTTTGCAAGAATACATAATCACCTATTTTAAAAGATTTTACATTTAGTCTTTTGTCGTGTCGTTCTTTGGATCTGATTTTTGCTTCTATTAGATTTTCTCTAGCCATTCTCCGAATTTCATGTAATTGTGTTACCAATTTAATCAAATATCCACTGTACGTCGGAAGTTCATCTTTTACTCCCAACGGTTCACTAGATGGTACCCTTGCCAATTTTCCCAACACCAATTCGTACGGAGTATGCTTTGTACCCTCATGCACACTGGTATTATAATTGAAAATTGCCAATTGCACCCATTCGTCCCAGTCAAATTCCTTATCAGCGTATTGTTTCAAATATTCTCCTAATGCATGATGCGAACGTTCCAATGAACCGTTCGACTGCGGATGAAAAGCTGTTGTCCGAATTCTTTTTATTTTAAATCTTTTAGCTACTCGTCTGATTAATCCACTGAGAAAATTTCGACCTTGATCGGTTAATATTGACTTTGGTGGTCCGAAAATACTAATAAAGTTTTTGACCATCGCGTCCGCGATGGTTGCTGATGTTGCGTTTGGTAAAAGAATAGCAAGGCAGAATTTCGTCAATTGGTCCTGTATTGTGAAGATATACTCGTTACCGTCTTTCGTCTTTGGTATTGGTCCGACGATGTCCATAGCTACCTTGTCGAAAGCTGACCCTGGTGTATCGGTTAACACCATTGGTTGCTTCGTTTTGTTTCTCACGCATTTCTTTAGTTGACATGGTAAACATCTCTGTATGTAATTTTGAATATCTACTTTCATCTTTTCCCAAAAATAATGGTGTCTGATTCGATTAAAGGTTTTCGTAACCCCTCTATGACCTCCTACAGCCGATCCATGCATTTCCTGTATTATTCCTTCTCGCTCCTGTTTACTAGGATATCTGACAATCCCATGACAAACTATTACTTTGGTTGAACTTCCCAAGAATCCTAAGCGTAATTCCGTCGCAATGCTATCCCACGGAACATTTTCCACCGAATCTGTCTTTGCTAAGTTTACATTCTGAATTTCCAATTCCTCTGTTAATTTTTTCAAACTGCTCATTACTCTTTTGATGTGACCTAAAATCAGTGAAGGTCCCTCTCCTGAGTTATCGCTAACCGGCAATGCTATATGATACCTATTTCCCTTTTTTACTGCACTAGCCTCTCCTAACTGTAGACCCGGAAAATACGGTAATTCGTTTCGATCTGCCAACTTCCGCGATCCTGAATCAAGAGATTCTCCCTTTGTGTTAAAAAAATAGCTAAGTGCATCCTTGCGAGTAAAGAAAAGATCGCGACTCTGTATGATATTTCCCGGTGGAATTTTCTCGATTTCCTCTTCTGATTGTCTTTCTTCATCTTCTAGCTTCTCATTGTCTGAATTGTGGTCCATGTTATTGTCATCTTCTCCCTTATCATCTTCTTCAGATTCACTGCAGGACTTTTCTTCGTCTGATTCCGATACTTGTGGAATCTTCTTTCTTTTTCTCGTTTTTACTACTGATTCCTCGTCTGTACTGCTTTTTTCTGTCGTTTCCGAAATTTTCTTTTTCTTTTTCTTCTTCCTTGGCTTTCGAGTTTCCTTTGGTGGTTTAGCTTCTTCTTTTGTATCTGTTTCTTCATGTTTTTCTTGTTTATTTTGATTTCTCACCTGACGTCTAGTAGTCATAGCATGACGTTCCGGTGGATCTTTGTTTTTGGTCTTTTTCCTAGTTGATTGTCCTGTTTCATCTTTTTCCTTCTCTTCTTCTATGTTTTCGTCATCCTGATTTCCTATTGGTTCCTTATCAGCATCTAAATTATACAAAGTTTCCTTCGGTGTTTTCTTTGGTGTTGTTACTTCAATTACTTCCGCCAGTTGTTCCTTTGTCATGGACTCTCGCCACTGTTCCTCAGGATCCTCTTCATCGTTGTATTCCTCATCTTCCTCAAATTCAAAATCATCCTCTTCATTTTCGAAGAGCATCATTATTTCTTCATTTGTCAACCCATCATTGTTTCTCTGTCGTACTGCGAATATCTCTTCGTCCATATCGTTCCTACTTTTGTCTGATTCTACTGGATTTCTGGATAATGCGTCTGCATTTACATTCGTTTTTCTCGCTTTGTATACTACATCATACTCATATTCTGCCAATTTCAATCTCCATCGGAGTACTCGTGCGTTTCCGTCTTTGCAAGTTCTAAACCAAACTAAGGGCTTGTGATCTGTCACGAGTGTAAACACTCTGCCATATAAATACGGCCTGAAGTGTAAAACACTGTAGACAATCGCCAACACCTCTTTTTCGTATGTATCGTATCGTGATTCTGCGTCATTTAATGTTCGTGAAGCGTAAGCCACCGGTCTATCTGCACCAATGGGTCCTTGTGAAAGGATTCCCCCGATTGCGTACCCGGACGCATCCGTAGTTACACCAAACGGCTTTGAAAAATCCGGAAAAATCAAAACTGGTTCTGTACATAATTTTTCTTTTAATTCTTGAAAACTTCCCTCTTGACTTTCTCCCGATATGAAAGGAGTTTCGTTTTTGAGAAGATTTGTCAGTGGTTTAGCCAATTTTGCATAACCCTCTATGAATCGACGATAATATCCCGTTAGTCCCAAAAATTGCCGAATACCCTTGACGTTAACTGGTCTTGGAAATTCCCGGACTGCTTCTACTTTCTTCGGATCTAATTTTAGTCTTTCTTCACTGATCACGTGACCTAAATATGCCACGTCCCGTTTCAAAAATTCACACTTGTCCGGTTGCAAACTCAAATTAGCGGTCCTCAGTCGATCGATTAGTTTCTTGCACTTCTCGTCGTGTTCTTCCAGAGTTTTTGCGTAAATCACGATGTCGTCGAGATACACGAATAATTCCTGTCCTTGTAGTCCCATCAATACCATGTCCATTGCTCGCTGAAACGTGGGAGGAGCGTTTTTCAATCCCATAGGCATTCTGACGTACTCGTAATGTCCATATGGAGTTGTGAAAGCTGTTTTATGACAATCTTCTGGATGCATCTTTATCTGATAGAACCCTGAAGCCAGATCGAACACCGAAAAATACCGAGCACCGCCCAACTGATCTAATATATCTACGATATTTGGCAAAGGATAAGCATCTCCTATCGTTTTTTCGTTTAGTTGTCTAAAACCAAGAACTACTCTCCATTTTTTATTTCCCTGAGAATCTAATTTCTTTGGTCCTACCCAGACTGGTGTGTTATACGGAGATTCCGACTGTCTGATTAATCCTGCCTCTAAGAATTCAGCTACCTGATTTCGTATTTCCTCTTTGTGAATCTCGGGAAACCGATATTGCTTTGAATTTACCGGAAATTCATCCGTCGTTGGGATCCTATGCATTACCACGTCTGTAGCGCCTAATTTTTCTCCTTTGATGTGAAATCTATCTACTCCATATTCGATGATTTTATGCACAGCTTCTTTTTCTATTTCATCCAAATGCTTTAATCGTAGCATTCTAAAACTTTAGAGAACCGTGCCTCATCTTTTTCTCTTTCTTTTATAGCAAAACATTTTTCCGTCATGAATTTTACTCCGATCAAACAATCGACAAACTGATAAGAATTATTTTTCCTTTTTACTTTATTTTCCTGTTTTGACATAAATCTTGGTTTTGGTTCTTCTATTTCTTTTGATTCTACGTTTTTATCTTTTTCTCTGACTGACTTTTCCAATTTTTCCTCTGTTTCTTTGACAATTGGATTTTCCTCTATATTTTGCGAACTCTCTCCCGTGTGTAATAGTATATCTCCAACAGACGTTTGACAATTTACTCCGGTGTTTGCGTTTACCGCCACCGTAAAATCATTCACCGTTTTTCCATTATCTTCTTCTACTTTACTCTGAATTGATCTTTCCGACTTATTTATCTCGATTTTCCATTCTTCTTCAGTGAAAATTTTATCTAGATCCGTTACCTCTCTTTATTTCCTTCCGAATACAGAACCATCCGTGTTTTTCACAGAATCGTTTTTACCCTGATTTTTCTCCGACTCACCAACTTTACCCTGATTTCTTTCCAACTTTCCGAATTTACCCTGATTTTCCGACGACTCTTCGAACTGCTCCAACTTTTCCGACTTCCTGACTGCTCCGAATTTTCCGACCCTCCGAACTGCTCCGAATTCTCCGACTTTCCAAACTGCTCCGAATTCTCCGACTTTCCAAACTGCTCCGAATTTTCCGACTTTCCAAACTGCTCCAAATTTTCCTGTTTTATTTCCTTTCTGAAGACTGGATCACCTGTAATACACACTGAATTAGTCATCGCATTCTTTTCACATTTTTCTTTGTTTTCTCCTTGTGGAGTCGCTGTCAATTCCAGGACAGGGATCTCTATGTGGACCCTTTCGTCGCGATGATTGGTTACGTAAATGTAAGCTTTTCCACCAACGTTTTTCACCAATCCTTGCTCAATTTCTATTCCCTCGTCGACTTCGAGCCTTGGTAAATACCCCTCAAGAACGTTATCGTTTCTCAAGCGGACATAGAATAGCTTCGTCGTTTTCGGTGGGAACATCATACTTTCTCTAGTATGGAACTCTATTTTCTTGTCTCGAACTTCAAGTGTACTGTTTTCATAATCAATTTTTGCCAAATTATCACGAAAATACTCAGTTGACAGTAGTCCTCCCTGCTTGGTCGGAAAACTGTTTGGTACTACGGGAAAAACCGTTTCTCGTCCCAAAGCATTAATTATTACATACCCCAAAGTATATACAAATTCGTCTGTAATCCCGCTGAATCTCAAGATTTTATCCTGATAAAGTTCAAAATTGTTTAGCAAACATCTTTCTTTCAGATTATTTTTAATAGTACCTGTGTCCAACATCATAATTACTGTTTCCGAGAGCTCACTACTTCGAAACAAGACGGTAGGAGCTATTACGTCTTTTTCTGGATTTACTAAATATACGTCGATTATTTCTGGTTCCGACCCGAATCGGTACAAGCCTTGATCGTAAGGGTTGGGTGCGCTTGAGTATTCACGTTGGCCTGTGCCTGGGCACCCTGTGCTGGTTGGCCATCCGCGTTTCCCTGTTGCGCTGCCCTCCGGTTGTTGTTGCTGATGCGGATCTGACAATCTGTTAAATAATTACCTGGATTTTTACAATAATTGCAAATTACTTGATTAGCTTGATTTTGTTGTTGATTTGTTGAATTTTATTGTGTCAATGCTTGCGAATAATTCATTGCTCCTGCAACATTTGGATTTCCAATATTTCCCTGTTTTTGTTGGTTGCATATCAGAGCTGAATGTCCCCAGCTGTTACAGATTTGACATTGAATTTGACATGTCTGACCTTGAGGAATTTTCGGTTGATTTTGCTGAGTCATCTGATTGAAATTATTTGCTTGATTCTGTATAGGTTGTTGTACACTACGGCAGGATTCGCTCAAATGGCCTTTTCGACCGAAATTTTTACATGGATTACTGTAACACTTGTATGCCGTGTGTCCCCTTTTTCCACAAATCTGACAAATCATGATCGTATTTGTTTGTGCGTTTGAACCAGACATTTTAAAACAATTATCCGCAGAATGACCTCATTTTTTACAATATTGACAAATTAATGCAGCCTGTGGCTCGATTTTTCCCGATGCTCTGCATTTATCAGCTGTATGACCCAGTTTCCCACAACTCTGACATTTATTAGGTGGAGTAGCGCCTGGAGCACTCCAACAAGTTGTAGCAAGATGTCCCTTTTTCCCACTGATCTGACAAATATTCACCGCTGGAGTATTGGTGTTTACCACGGCTACAGTTGATTCTTCCTTAGCTTCCTCGATGATTTTCACGCTTGCTTTCTTTGAAGTTTTCTCAGGTTCTTTTTCCGGTTTTTTCTTTGCTTCAGCATTTTCTCTCAATCTCTTCATATCTCCTAATTCTCGTTCAACCCTTTTAGCCTCATGAATCGCCTCGCTGAGGGTAGTTTCTTCTTTTCCCATTCTATCTTGTATTTCCAATTTCAATCCTCTTTTAAAGCAACTGCATGCCATTTCATCGATCATATCCGTTTCTTCCTGTCCCAAATATCCTTTCTTGTAGCCTCGTTGATTTTCCCAGCTAATTCCCGAATACGATGCGCGTACTGGTCTACTGTATCCGCATTCAGTTGTGCACTGGTTCCTAATTCTCCCTGCAACTGATAAATATCTCTTGGAGGATCATAAGTTGTCTTCAAATATTCGATATATTCTTCAATGCTCTCGAACTTGTTTTTCGATACCCTACTCCATACGTCTCCCACTAACTTTGACCTCGCCAATCTCAACAAATGTAGCTCATTTTCCACTCCGACTATTTCAAGACCGTCTTCCAATCCGGCGATATACCGCTCCAACGAGCTTCGTTTTCCATCGAACTCCGGTATCACCTGTAGAGCGTCTCTCAAGTTTCCGTGTCTGCCTGCACTCAAATTCAATATCGGTCGCGTTACATTCGGTGCCGTCCGACGAAACGGTTTTTTGTTCGGGTTATCATGATCCCTTCCTCCCCTTCCGCCGTTGCCACCGCCGTCGCCACCGCCGTCACCACCGCCGCCGGCGTCGCCGCCACGGTGGTCACCGCCACGCCCTTCGTTGCTACCTGCATCGTCGATTTGATCATAGTTGATATTGTCACTATTTCTGCCATTTTTACCTGTATTCCCAGTTTCATACTCTTTACTCTTTTTCATTCGCTCAGCAGATGAAATGACTGGAGCCATTTTTTTAGACAAATTTTGTACGACTTTTCCCGATATTTTCTTTCTATGCGACACTTTAGAATTTTGACTCGAATCTTTTCTTGATCGCAATCTATTAACAGTATATCCCGGTTTTCTAGAACATGTTTTTTCTGACAATGATGCCAACCTGGAAAAACTATTAAATCCCTTTGAAAAATTTATCTCTGATCTTGACTTGTTTTTGATGATTGAACTATCTTTTTTATCGCCGATTAACCCGAATACTCTCGCCGCTTTTACTAAGAAATTTTCACTACCACCTGGTGCACTTTTCCTTCTGGGTGAAACAGATTTTGAACAGGATTTTACCAAAGGTCTTCTTCTCGGCGTTGTATCTATTTCTGAGGATCTCGATCTTAACTGTGTACCTGAACTACTACTCAATCTCAACCAGGGTGTGGTTTGTCCAGTTGCTGACGTAAAAGAACTTTCAGAATCGTCTTGCTGATTAATTACGGTTTTGTCTATAATTTGTGGTTCTACTGCTTCTACTTCGACTGTCTTTGCATTAAGGCAGTAGTCTGCTTTAGGAGCCGAAAAAAAAGCGTTTTTTCAACAATTTTTTTGAAAGGGAAGGAAATGATTGCGGTAAACGAAATTTTGAGACGATAGTATATTATATTCAAGCTTTAAAAAACAATTTTTATTATTACAAATTATTGAAATTTGCCAAAGTTGTAACGATTTTTCTGGGGCGCCTGGAGTGTGCACTCGTAAATCGGTGCCGGTGATGGAGGTCGTGCGATGCATCTGAAACAGTGGAACCAAATTTTTTTTTAGTTTTTATAAGTTCCTTTTCTATATGAACTAAAAAAATACCGAAGAAATGACGAAATTCCAAATTTTTTCGAAGTTTGAAAAAAAATTCACTTTTTTGAAAAAAAAAATTCACTTTAAGTTGCAAAACAAGTAATTTAAATAGTACTTTTGTCCAACTTTCTTAGTTCAAATAGAAGATAATTCAATACTGAAGCTAGATCACTTTGGTTTTTTTCGATCGGACATATATTGTTTTTACTATCGCCGGCACCGTTTTCCAAAACTTGTGAAAATGAAAACTCGAGAAAACGGGCTGTAAAGTTTTCGGTCCAAAAAAATGTAAGTTTTTGGATACTTACACTAATTAGATGTTAATCGGCTATCCCCGGGCCATACCCCCGGGCCATACAATAATCCTTCCTCTTCTTCAAAAAACTCGTTTTGGCGGAGGCTTTCCGATCTTCGAGCTGTACGAGCCTCCTTGCTGGAAAGTGATGCGCGCCGGTTCTCCCGCGTTATGCGCTCAGCATCGACGGTGTCAGCAAAATTTTTGCATTGCTGCCCGATGACAATATCGAGGAGCTGCATGGTAGAAAGCACAGCTGAATAACCTTCGTTGAAAATGCCTGTAGCCATATTTGCTGCTATTTCGACGATTTTATAGCCGGAATTTACGTGTTTCGGATTTAGGCGCCACACAATCGAATTGAACGATTCCATACGCTTTTGCACGTGTCCAACACACTCATTTTTCGTCACTGTGCACTCGTCCCCGTAAGGATTGCTATTTAAGATTCCAGTAAAAGTTTTGGAGTCGCCATCGCCGATATAATTACTGTACATAACTCCGAATTTCTCGACGGATCTCGAAAACATCTCTGTTATGGAATCTACCTCCATCTTCCCAGACGAACCTGTATGATTTGAGGAGCATGAGTCTTTATGATCCTCATACCACTCCTCAAATGCATCTTCATCCAAACTATTTTTATGTATGGTACACGAATGACAATAACCACTTTTTACAATCAGATCGATTACTTTGCCACTGTAGTATCCGATGAGCGTTGTTACACCGTACAAAGAAGTATAACCGCGCTTTTTCCACGATCCATCGCCCGAAACCTTCAAATGATTCGCAGGTCTTCCAAGTTCAACGTTTTTTTCTTTCTCTTCCGTGACGGCTTTTTCGCAGGTACTCTCGAACAGTGTCTTCGACGCTGCGTACAAATGCTCAACGATTTGTTGATAAGTAGATTTTGCAAAACCTGCAGAAATATCCATAAGGCCGCAGAATACGTTTATCCCTTCTCGTCCGATACCAAGAAGCCTCATAACAAAAACAATCCGTCTGTTGATTTCGTAGCCGGTATTTATAAATGGTCCTGACTGGATTTCGCGTCGACCACACCTACACTGAACAACAATTTTAAATCCTAGGCCTCGATGACCGCTTTCTGCAAACGTTAATTTTTGTTTGCATGATCTGCAAATTGCGATTTCCGAAAGAGCGAGAAACACCGATATGATTCAATAATGCGGTAGCAGTGCGATGAATGAATAATGATATCATCGCTGCTTGCTGCCTTCAACTTTTGCTCACTGCGACTCGTGTGTAAGTCTCCGTCGTCCGATGATACACTGGTAAAACGATTGCCGTGAAATTTTCGCTTTCGCGGTTCCGCAGCACGCTGTCTTTTACATCGATCACCTTTCGGGTAGCTTGACATTTCGATGTGCGCTCGGCAAAATCAAAAATGAAACTGAAAGCTGACGCTACAAATAGCAGTGTAGAAGCCGATTCCGAGAGCTATAGTTTACCGTTATATTGTATACCGTTATCCCAACAACTACTCAACACAGACCTTCTAGAACCTCCAAATAATATTTCAAAGGACCGTTCAATGCTTTCAGGTATATACGAGTATAGTCAAACAATAGAATACACGAAGGGGTGGAGCGCGCGCGCTCGGGTCTGCCCGAGCATTCGCACCTGCTCGACGCTCGGCCACTAAAACTGATCTAGCTTCGAAAATATATCAAATTGGCCTCTAAAATTTTGAACACATTGTTGTACCCCGGCTGGCATGGTAAGATATTATTTCGGGACACCGGTTGCGAGATAATCAAGGTACGCAACGGCACGCGTCGAGCGTACATCGAGCGTCGAGCGCGTCACCGGACACCGCTGACGCAGCACTTAGGCCACCGCGAGTGACTCGGTAACTGGAGCATCGGCTCGGGTACCGAGGCAATCATTACAAAAAGATATTGCGAAATATAAAATATGCTCCAAATCTCGCCCGCAGAAAAGCGAGGATTTGGAAAGATATCTGTTTATAAGAATAAAGTAAACCATAAACTTGCGCTAGATATTAAGCTGACATACGTGCTCTCGATGAGTATATAGAGGATCGAGAGCAGGTACTCGGCAGTCTGATCAGAACTCAGGATACGGTACGGTTGATTACAATACGTTATATTTCATAACCGAGATAAATGTGATTAGCGAGTGGCTCGCTACGGGGTGTACCGAGATGGGTAAATATTCAATAACCTAATAAAGACCTTTTTATTAAACTGTGCATTCATTCTCTTGGGTTCTAACCCTTTACTGGATATATCCCGAGCATTCGAGCTCACGGCTCAGGCACAGAACCCGGAGTAGCTAACCGAGTTTCTGCGGCACAACATTGGTGGCAGCGGTGGGATATCCAGAGAGAATTAAGAAAAAAAGGAAAACAATATTTACCAGATCGTACGGCTACCTGTGTGCCTCCATTGAGGGAGAAGAGAGTGCCGCGAACCAGGGTCGACAAGTGTTCAGCGAGAGTAATCAACCGTAGCCTTCGCGGATCGCTGCAGGATCCTCGAAGGGCGTCCTCATTGAGGGGGACGGGAACCGTTGGGAAGCCCGGGACCAAGAGGGTCACGGAAGAGTTGTAGGGCACACTGGAGGTGGCCCCATCACTGAGTGTAAATCGAAAGCCCGCGCGGACGCGGAAGATCTTTGCCAAGACCGGTAGGACGCTACCGGTGGCCAACGCGAGAGTAACCCAGGGTTAAAAAGCTGAGCAAAGAGGAAACAAACCTGGAGACAGATAAGGGACGGAGAAGAGTTCAACAGTTTCAAAAGTTAAACGGGAAAAATAAAATAGAATGAGTGAGCGCGACTTGCCGCAGGGACCCCCGGGGTCAGGGCGGCGCAGGGGGAGGAAGCACGGGGGAGGAAGCATTGGGGGTGGTTGAGGGCGTCCAAGGCGCCCTAGCCGACATCACGAACCGGGCACGGGAGGTGCTGGGGGAGCAATCGGTTGAAGGTAACGAGGAGGGGCGGGGAAATTCGCCAAACCCGCTGTACGGGGTAAACACCCAGAGGGGAACTGGCTGGGAGAACATCGACGTGCAGATGTTCGAGCGCCGACCGGATGAGGTCACGCCGGCCATGGTGTCCCAGGAAATCTCCCGAATGGCGCGCTCATTACGAGGTCAAGTCGGGCACAGGGCTATCGGCGGGAACGGCGAACACGGGGGAGGCAATGGGCTCCCGCTCAAACCTGCCCTGAGGGCTACCCGAAGGACCCTATTCGCCGAACAGGAGGACACGCACGAGGACAACAGGGAATCCCGGGGAGGAAATGAGAGTCAGTCCGGCCCCGAGGACGAGACGGTACATACCATTGCGCAGATGCAGGGGAGAATAAGTGAACTCGAGGGGCAGCTGGAGGAAGCTCGCAACCGGTCCCAGGCGGCACCACCGATGGATGCTGATTCCATGGTCGAACGTCTCCTGGCCTTGGAGGAAACCATGAGGGACCACATTCTGGAGTCCCGTGGGCCACAACGGGGAGGGGTAACCCCGCCGCGGCGGCAGTCACCATTTCGGCGACAAACCCGGGTATCGACCCAGATTAGGGCGGTACCGGTGTATTTGGATATACCCGCCGCCCTGCGAAATATTAAAACCTTCGACGGGAACGATCCCACGAAGCTCGACGGTTTTATCTTATCATGTGAAGCAGTATGGGGATTGGTTCTTCCCGAGCAGCGGTCTACTCTCCTTACGCTCATCCGGAGCAGCAAACTGGAGGATCGAGCAACGCGGGAAATGAGGCACAAAACTATTGTAACCCTGCGGGATTTACGAACCGAATTAGAGGCACTTTATGGGAAACGAGAGTCCCTCGCCTCTCTGCAATACCAGTTCAGCATACTGAAACAGGAACCAACAGAGAACGTCTCAACCTACGCCACCCGGGTCGAAAACCTGACGGTGGAATTAATCGAGAAGTTGTGTGAAGGAGTCGATGCAGCGGGGGCTCGCTACATCGGAAATGCCTTCCGGAAAACCGCACAGATGAATTTCGAGGTCGGCCTGAATAAGGAATTACAGACCCTCGTGCGATCACGTAATTATTCGAGCCTGCACGACGCTATCGTCAGGGCCATAGAGGTCGAGAAAATGACGAAGGGGCACCCAGGCAGTCAGGACTCGGCAAGATCCAGTCTGGGGGGTGGAAACCCGCGGCGGTCACACGGCGCGGTCAAGGAGGAAGCACGCACCTGTTATACATGTGGACAGACCGGCCACGTGGCCAAGGACTGTCAACAGGGGGCCCGAGTTAGGCTCCCCCTACCGGCCCCGGGGAACGTTCATATGGCAAGCATTTCGTGCAATTACTGTAAAAAAACTGGGCATCTCTGGAGGGATTGCCGGGCACGTAAGCGGGACAACCAGCGGACCAAAGGTTATGACAATAATAGGAGACAGCAAAATGGGCATCGTGAAGAGGAAGCCGCCCTACATCCGGGGCAGGAAGGGACTGTAGGGGAATTTCAAGCAAGGGCATACACAGTCACCGCCTACGACAGGGCTACGCCGGGAGAGGGACTTTTTCCCTATAAATAGGGCGAAGGAGCACCCTATTCATAGACAGCGCGAGTCCAGCCACGGGAAGATCTGCCGGCGAGAACAACATGGAACGAAAGAGGAACACCGAGCAGCTGGGAGAAGAAATCCGTCGCGGAGACTGTCAGGAAGAGGATCAGTGCAGACGAATAATAGTCGGAGTGAAAGTTAAAACAAAAAAAATTTGGGGGTAAAACGACCCGGCTAAAAATTTTCTCCCGTTAAGGGGGAAAATAATAAAACTGTATCCCGGTATGGGGAGGAAAACCCCACGGGAGGAAGATATAAAAAAAAGGGGAAAAAAGGAATCAAAACGAGAATGATATAAAAAAGAGAGGGAAAAAGGAATTAAAACGAAAATGGGAAAAATAATACCTGTGGGAAGCAAAAGTGAGTAAGGGGAGAGAATAATGAAGAAAGGAATAATAAAATAAATAAACGGAGGTAGGAAAAAAAAAGAAAAGAAGAACCCGAAGGAAGAGCGATGCGGATACGTCGCCCGTCCGGGGTGCGGTAGGTCAGGGACAGCTACGATATGATGTGCGACGGCCAGGGCAATGGCTCGGTGCACCGCTCGCGGAAGTCGACGCAGCAGAAATCCGATCCCGCGGCGTTGGAGCCTCGCTGCGGGGTATCGCCTCGCCCAAATGAAAATAAAACATAAACATAGAAAATAATTCTGGTAAGAAGGAAGAATTTGACGGATACGTTGCATCCAACGGTATTGACAACAAGTTTGAAGAAGTCACCAGTTGACTGCGGATGATAATTATTCCGCTGAAGATGTACTGAAAGCTTACACCACGGCAGAATCAATTTTTGGAGAATCAACGACTGCCGAAACTGAGACGCATAAACTCGAGAAAAATCATAATGGCAAATCTCGTAATCCCGGAAAGGAATTACATCAATTGGTCACCACTCCGGGCAAATATGACAACCGGCGCCAAGGTCGAGAGGACGCCCATGGGGAAAAGAAGAGACAGGAGAAGCGGAAAAACCAAATTCACTAATAACAAACCGTAGCCAGGGCGGTGACTCATCGTCGCTGCACGACAGGTCTGTGAGCGGCGAGACGCCAGGAAGAGTCAATACAGCAGAAAGACAATCCCACACGAAGTTGGCGACCGGCAGTGCGTAGCACCATTGACCCTGAATTGAGGGATGGCGCAACGAAGGAATCAGCAAGCGACGGCACGGGCAACGTGCTCCTCAGCAGACAACCGTCGCCGGGCACGGCAATAACCTTGAGAAGACGACCGGGAACGGAAGCGAACGGGCGCCAACGTGAGACGTGGACATCGGGTAGGGAAACCCACCAGGGGCGGCGTCGGTGGCATCTGGCGACTTCGCATCCAGGTCTCCGGACCAGGGGTCTGGTCGGGCACAACCTCCTTCACGTTCGGGCTGAATAGACCAGCCGAACCAGGACGAACCGAACCACCAACGGGGTAACCGGCAGATCCTCGGACAACGTCGTGTGCACCTTCCGATGGAAAAAACGGAAAGGAATGATAAGTGGAAATAAGTCGCGAGAAAGTTTTGTTATTTTGGGGGAGATCTTAGTTTGGGAAAACCCACGTATGGGGGATTTTCTAGTATGGTGGGGAAGCACTTATTGTGGGGAAAATACCTTGTGGAAGAATATTTTTTAGGATGGGAGCATTTTTAAGGGGGAAATTTGTTATATATATTTATATACAAGTGCACGTTGGTGTATGTGGACTTGAGACGGGGCTAATTGTGGAAAATAACCAATGGTCAAGGAGCGAATAATTAGAAAGTCAGATTATTTCGAAGGTACTTGTGGGAGTATAAATACGTTTAAGCAACCGGGAAAAAAGGGAAAAACCCGAAGATGTGAACAGTCGCGTGTAATACCAAGCACGGGGTACACGAATAATTGTAAAAATAAAGCTCGCCGGAGACGAGCGAAAAGAAATCAAATTTCTTTTCTTTTTAGGGGGGAGGAATGTTGTACCCCGGCTGGCATGGTAAGATATTATTTCGGGACACCGGTTGCGAGATAATCAAGGTACGCAACGGCACGCGTCGAGCGTACATCGAGCGTCGAGCGCGTCACCGGACACCGCTGACGCAGCACTTAGGCCACCGCGAGTGACTCGGTAACTGGAGCATCGGCTCGGGTACCGAGGCAATCATTACAAAAAGATATTGCGAAATATAAAATATGCTCCAAATCTCGCCCGCAGAAAAGCGAGGATTTGGAAAGATATCTGTTTATAAGAATAAAGTAAACCATAAACTTGCGCTAGATATTAAGCTGACATACGTGCTCTCGATGAGTATATAGAGGATCGAGAGCAGGTACTCGGCAGTCTGATCAGAACTCAGGATACGGTACGGTTGATTACAATACGTTATATTTCATAACCGAGATAAATGTGATTAGCGAGTGGCTCGCTACGGGGTGTACCGAGATGGGTAAATATTCAATAACCTAATAAAGACCTTTTTATTAAACTGTGCATTCATTCTCTTGGGTTCTAACCCTTTACTGGATATATCCCGAGCATTCGAGCTCACGGCTCAGGCACAGAACCCGGAGTAGCTAACCGAGTTTCTGCGGCACAACAACATATTCTTGGATAGTTTTGGAATAGATTTAAGACAAAAACGAAAAATCGATTTTTTGAAGCCTGTAAAGCAGACTACTGCCTTAAGAGTTTCACGTTTAGAATTGGTTGCAACTGGATTCGCGAAATTTGGATGAATTGTGTCTGGAAATTCATGTAAATACTCATCAATTGTCTTCGCAAGCAACTTTATCTCTTGTCCAAGAGCCTTAGTCGCGTCCGACTCAACTTTATTTCCCGAATTTTCCGATATTTTCCCTATATTTGCTAAAGAATCTTTGGGATATGGAGTTGAAGTAACTAATCTGCTTTCCTCTTCAAATTCCGGAATATCTGTCACTTGCGCTAATTTTTCTTCCGATTCTATTAATTTTCTCACTTTTCTTGTTCCCGATTTTTTCCTGTCTTCTGGATAGGCATGTAAGATCTGATCCGGAACAGTACATTTTGAGCGAGTTGAAGTCATTTATAATTTTATTTTCCCTTTACTACTCATTTCGCAAAAAAAAATTATTTCATTTATTTATTTATATATTAATAAATTTGTATATACACTCTTTTTGACATCCCGGACGAGCCCCCAATTTTTGTTACGTCCCGATCAGCAATTTTCACTCCATCTCGGTCAAGGAGAATTTACACCCTCCCTTTACACGTTATTCGGAGATGACGCTTTATCGAGGTTTTGGTCCTGTTTTGAACCTAACCTTTCGGAAAATAATTCGGGTTAGGGCCTAGAGTGTATATATTTGAAATTGAGGAAATTTTATTCGCGGTTAAAATTTGGAATTTACTAGATTTTAAGTGACGATTTTAAACTGGACAAGAAAATTCTGGATGGTAACTCTTTCTATAGAATAGAGCACGATACGCTCGCCTCGCGACGATGCGCTATCACACTCACTCACTGTTTTCTCCCGACCTATCCTAATATTTTAACGCGCACTGATATAGCTGAAATAAAATTGACCAACACGAATATATATTGTCCGAAGAAATATTCTAACCTTTCTGGAGTATGAACATACGTTGATAAATAAACATTGACAATTAAATATCCAGAAGAAATGTATGTTTTGAGATGTAGATGATAATTTTTCCAACTTACGATGGGATTTAAATAGTTTTACCTCAGAATGAATGGTCGAATGATTCAATTGATGAATGAAGAATAACGATATCGAAATTGAACGTCCTTCCCAATCTGGATGAATATTCGAATCAGAATCGAATGACGACGATCGATTTCCCATTTCGTCCTTCCCAGATTTCAACGATGTGGATTAATGATTTCGATGATTAAATGATTTTCAGGAGGAATATACTCAAATTCGACGAAATGATTTGGAAAGATATGAATGATTTATTGAACTGAATGAAACTGATTACTGATTCCAAAAATTTACAAGTCGATAATTCGCTGGTTCCTTTGTTAATGATTCTAATTACAAGACAAGATTGAGGTCGTTGCCCCGGTCTCGAAGAAGTGCCGAATGGGCGGCGGGCGCGCGAATAAATAACCTCGGTGCCGGACACCCCCGCGTCACCGCTGTATCACCTGCGCCTCGTCTCCCCACTCTCATCACCTGATTTCTTTCTTTAGCTGTCTAATTAAATATTACCTGTTTTATAGGTTCACATCAATTTTGACATCTTAATTTGTTATTACTTCAATTTTATCGCGGATTTTATTAATATACAAATTTGAATGAAAGTTGTACGACCTTTCATCGCGAAGTTAACATTTGTTGACACAAATTGTTATCTCAATATTTATCTAACTATTTTTCTGAATTTTGGGATTTATGGTTCTACATTTCTTCCCTATTTTCATAATTATCTATATTTTCCCTCGTTATTTGCTATTTGATTATTTATTGGTTATTTATCGTGTGACTGTTTGGCTATCGGCGACCACCTGAGGCCGAGCCAAACACGATATTATTGGCATAGAGTGAAATAGCGCGAGGTGTAAGTGGCGCCACCTTCCACGATTGAGCAGCGGCTCGATCGATATCGAAAGGAGCGCAAGCGCAGACGAGAGATCGGAAGCACCGCGGCGCTGCCGAGCGGGCTTGCGGCGAAAGCACGCTCAAGGTCGAGGAAAGGCCTCGCTGATTGGACGAAAGTGACGACACTGAAGTTGCACACGGCACCGACCGAGCAGATTGAGAGCACACCATTAGCTCAGCGGGTAACACCGGATGATCGTCACAGCAATACCGACACGGTATTGGAGGGCGAGGGGAGAGCCACTCGAGCAGCCAATCAGAAAATTAATAATCGGCCGAGCGCACGCAGACGCGAGTCCGCCAGAAATCTGCAAAACCGACGGAGTGGGAGTCAAAAATCGGGGTATAAAAGACGGCGATTTCGGCAGTCGAGCAATCAGTTCTTCGATCATCAGTTAACGATCTACCTTACCAGCGGACAACTCTCAAGGACTACCAGTGAAAAGTACACAGTGAGTAAATTTGAAATAAAAGTGAATTGTGCAAAAGTGGACTTATAAAATTTGTGCCGATTTGAACTTGTAAAATTTGTGCCAATTTGAACTTGTAAGAATTGTGCTGGTTTGGACTTATAAAATCTGTGCCGATGTGAACTTATAAATCTGTGCGATTTGGACTTATAAAACTCGTGCCGTTTCGAACTTATAAAATTGTGAAAATTGGACATATAATATTTCTCACTAAGTGGGCTTCGAATAAGCGTGCCAGTTCGGACTTAGAACAATTGTGCCGAAGTCGGATTGATAACATTATCGACGAATAAGTCTGGCTAATCATCTCGAATAACTGGGCCGCTAAAAGTGACATTCAGCGTGAACCGGTCAAGTGACTAGAAGTGATCGTCAGAAAAGCATCGAGTGTCAGGGAATGGTTTGACGACTCTCAGGACATAAAAAGGCATACCCAGGGACACGTTCACATTCCCTGAAGACGGATATACCACCATCTTAAGGTAAAAACGTCCCTTTCGTAAATAAACACCAATTGCAATTCGCGAGGTGAGCGAGCTGTCACCGTCAATCGCCGAGTCGTGAGGTGAGCGAGCTGTCACCGTCAATCGCCGAGTCGTGACGTCAGAGCAAGCACAGCCGAGCGCGACGACCAGCCGAATTCAGCGACGATCGAGAAGTCGCCCGCGCATGCGCAGTGCGGTATACGCGCGAATAAAAATCGGCCACTTAATATTCTAACTTCAAGCACGTAAATTATTCAAGATAGAGAGGAATAAGATTCGAGTATTGGAATAATCGATTTCCACACATCTTGTTATCAACGAAAATAAATTGCTTGAACGATAATAAAGGAACGCAATCACTCAAGAAAGAGAAAAACTTGTAATTATATGAGAACTTGTCAATTTACAAATAAAATTTATTACTTTTGCATATAAAACGTCTCTGACACACCAACCCATAATTCCTAGACGCTCGAGTCCACGAATCCTTCCGTTTGAGCGCCCGTTCCTCTTAAGGAGGTGCGCAAATACGGAGAAATTATTGTAAAAGGCATTTGCTCCTGTTACAATCGTTTTTATATTTATTCCTCTTTCTTAATATTTTAATTAACTTTTATGTTGAATGTTGTCATGACGATATGACTTAACTTTCTTCCTCTATTTCTTGACTCTATTTCATTTCCTGAATCTATTATCTATTGTTTCCAAAAATGCTATATCAATCCCGTGTATTCATCCCTTAAACCTGTTTTCTATTTATTTTTCCATTTATTATTTGAACTATGATACTCCTGGACTATAACGATGATCTAGCATTCATCGATATTCACTGTCCAGGAGGTGCTGCACTCATTATGCCCGACGGTCGCTCTTAGCATCGTGCCCATCGTGACACGCTCTGTACAAGCAGGCCTATGTTCGACAACTGCGAGGAGCACTCTGCCGATATCCTTATCTGCATTTTTGCGCCTCAGGTTACCGACTCTCGTACGGCTGACTTGCTTCGTACAGTCACCTCTGTACATCAACCTGTCGCACCTGAAGGCTAATTATTTTTACCAAATTGGATAATTTCTCCATTTGGTATTTTATTTATTTATCGATACTTTAAATTCAACAAATTAAACAATGGCAATTTCTCAAATGTTTATTTTTAGCGACTTAATAAATTCCAAATATTTGGTTAATTAACGAATTGCCCAATATAAATATCTAAAATATTCCGGGAAAATTCACAGGACGTAACATCATTATTTGAGTTTGTTTCTTTTTCTTTTATTATTATTATTATTATTATTTTTATTTCTTTTTTTTATTATTCTTGAATTTTTTTTTCTTTTTATTTTTTTTTGTTAAAATTAATTTTATCGTTATTATTATTATTATTATTTTTTTCTTTTCGTGATTATTGAGGGTTTTTTCCTTTTTTTATTGTTATTGTTATGATTATTGTTTATTTTTATTATTATTTTTTTTCCTTTTCTGCCATTTTTTCCGTGTTATTCCTGTTTTTTTTTGTTTTGGTTTCCCCCCTTTTTTCATTTCCGTTGGTTCATTATTATTCCTACCATTATTTATTTATTTATTTATTCGTTTCCCCCCCTTTTTTCAGTTTTATGTTTCAGCATTCGGACCCGTAGGGTAACTTTCCAGGGAGAGGAGGAAAGAGGAAAGGAAAAAAAAATGAAATAATTTTGGTGTGTTTTCAGAAGAAGGATGTCGCGGAACTTCGCTCTCTCCTCCCTCCTTTTTTTTGTTGATCCATTCTTTTGGATCCCGCTAGGTTGGAAAATGACTCCCCTGACTTTAGCTTACTGGGGTCGAGTTATTCGTTAGGTTTTTTCCTACTTCTCCTTTTTTTATTTTGCAATTCCTATGTCTTTTTCTTCCGCGGGTTTTGTTATTGCTATTAACATAGCTCGGGTTTTCAAAAGGGTTAATGTCAAAGCGAACATTTCCGTGGCTAATTCGTCGATCCCGAATTGGATGATTATGTTTGGTTTCTCCGAAGGCCAGAGTACCGTAATTATGATTACGTGGATTGGGTCCTCACAATGTTTTATGACCTCGAGTTTCGCGCCTAATTCTGCCAAGGTCTTTTGCGCAGTGGTAACGTACTCCTGTTACGTCCCGTCGAGCTCTCGGTGAGTTCGCGCTGAGGGAAACGCAACGGCGGTCTCTCTTTCGAGTCAAGGCGTTGGCCCTTTACATCAGGGACGGAGACCTCGCCTTACACTGCCTTGTAGATGAGCGATGCGTTGAGAGGATACTTGAGACTTCTTAGCCCCTCGCACGTGGTAGAGCATGCAGAACAAATGTAGACTCGATGATTCAGTTTAGTACTCACGGAAATTATATTTTATTTTCTCGAAGCCAGATGATGTACAGGTTCTCGTAGATTACTCGACCAGACTATGTCGATGTCCGAAGACTTAGCCTCGCAGGGCTATCGTACAGAGTTTCGTCGTACAGAGCTTTGCTCGCTCTTCGGAGTCTCGTAGATTATGTAGCAGCACGGTGGTGTCGGTAGGAATAACTGATTTGAGCGTAGCGCATACGCTTTTTATACTAGATCGCTCCTATGCTTCATATGGAGATATTTTTAAATCTATCTTTCTTGGAAACTAGCTTCGAGGGAGTCGAAATGCGCACAATGCGATTTTCGGGTGTCATTGCGGTACCAAAGGCACCAGTATACAATTGGCACGGGGTTTAGCCCATAGAATACTAGAAAATAGGACTCCCGCGTCGATGCGACAGTTCCCCTATGTTTACTTGAGACGGCGAAGTGCCGAGGGATATATAGTTCCCGTAAGTGTGCCCAACTCTATGGAGTGTGTGGATCCGTGACAAGAGATTGTATATATTAAAAATAGATCGTCTTCTAGGCGATAAATTATGTCGAGATGTAACACCTCCCCCATTAAAACGAGTGTTACGGATTTGAAATGACTTAACACGAGAATAATATACGCATCATTGAAGACGTAATTTAAAACACACATTTTTTTTCCCTTTTTTTTTTTTAAGTAAACGGCCATATTTTTGCCTTGAGATATATATTTGTTTGATTATATACTTGATTATATATTTGATTATTCACTCAAATTTTCTCTTTGAAAAAATATTAATAATAAGGCAGAAGTTTGTACTGTGTGTATCTGTGGTTGTACTACTCACGTTTGATTTGATTTTTGGCTCGTTCCTGCACTATTCTTATACTATTGCACTTATAGTCCTTAAGTAATTTTTGGCACATAACTTCTCCTTTAACTGTTGCACTTAAATGCCGAGAATTTCCTCGTCTGGAGAGTCGAGTACCACTATTAGTGGCGAAACGATTTCCTCCAGGAGTCGGTCATTAGCTGCGACCAATCTGTCCAGCCATGTCTCCATGGTCGTGTTGGTTTCCTGATGCGTCGGATTGTTCGCTGATGACTGCTGGCTGGTGCTAGCGATGGGCTGCGATGTCGGCTGAGCAGAGCTGGTGCTAGCTGCCTGGTCTGCTATTTCCGTCGGGACGCCGGGCTTCTCAGGTGTCTTCGGCAGGTTGATGATGCGGCCCTCTTCTTGTGCCTGCCGTATCATCTGAGCAGACCGTGCGTTTTATCGTATGTAAACTTCAACTAATCCTCCTCGTTACTCTCCCCAAGATCTATGTGAGAGTAGCGTAGGCGGTTGGGGTGCACGATGCGGGGATCGCGCCCGATTTTTATTTTTATATTTCCATCCCTCATGATTTCTATTATTTCGTGAGGGCCGGTATAGTGGTCGCCGAATTTTCCCTGCTTCTTACCGCGCTGTAAATATACACAGTCACCGAGGTTAAATTCGTGTGCGTTTACTTTACGATCATAATATTTTTTTGAGCGTTCTTTAGCCGCTACGAGATGGTTCCTCGCTATCTCTTGCGTGTCGTGGAGTTTGGTAGCTAGCTCGACTAAATAGCCTCCATATGTCCGGCTCGGCTCGTTGTCGGCCGGGGGGTCGTAAGACGGTTGACGAGCGAGTTTTCCAAAAACGAGCTCGAACGGCGTGTGCTTTGTCCCTTCATGCACACTTGTGTTGTAGGAGAAAGTGGCGAGCTGGAGCCACTCGTCCCACTCATCGTCCCTGTTTACATACTGCTTGAGATATTCTACCAAGGAATGGTGAGATCGTTCCAATGATCCGTTGGATTGCGGATGAAAGGCCGTGGTTCGGCATTGTTTTATTTTAAATTTCTTTGCGACATCCTTCATTAATGAGCTCAAGAAATTAGCTCCCTGATCCGTGAGAACGGTCTTAGGTGCTCCGAAAATGCATATACAATGCTTGATTAAAGCGTCGGCGATGTTCGCTGAAGTGGCCCTTGGCAGTGCCACTGCGAGAGAGTACTTGGTGAGGAGATCCTGCATAGTGAGGATGTACTCATTCCCGTTGACTGTGCGTGGCAGGGGTCCGACAATATCCATAGAAATTTTGTCGAACGCCGAATCCGGTGTGTCGGTGATAATCATCGGCTGCCGAGTTTTCACGCGTACAAGTTTCTTCAAGTGACACGGTAGACAGTGTTGGATATATTCACTAATATTATTTTTCATGTCCTCCCAGTAGTATCGCTGACGTATTCGGTTGTAGGTCTTTGTTACTCCTTTGTGACCTCCCATTGCTGAAGCGTGAGCCTCGCAAATAATTTCTTTTCGTTCCGCTGGCTCCGGGTATTTTATTATTCCCAAACAGACGATTAGTTTTGTTGCTGTGCCAGCGAATGCTTTTTTCAGTGTAGCCAGTACATACTCCCATTTCATGCTATCGATTTCCTTAGTTTTTGCTACACTGACAGAGCGCAATTCTAATCCTTTGACAATTCTTTTAAGTTCTTTCTGCATAGCGGAAAACGTGTGGTGGTCAACGAATGGCCCGTTCTTCTTCCTTATAACCATAGCAATGTGATGCTTTGAATTATGTTTGGTCACACTGATACTACCGAGACTAAGATTGCGAAACTTTGGTAGTGATCGTCGATCTGCCAACCTTTTTGATCCTTCGTCGCATGGTTCTCCGGCTTCCGAAAGGAAGTATAAATAGTTATCCTTTCTCATAAAAAGCTGCTCGTTGCTTGTTATATGCAAGCTGCTTGAAATTTCTGCCGGTTTCTCTACAACTTCATATTGCGGATAATTATTTTCGGAATCGGAGTCGGACCGATCGAATATATATTCCTCCGATTCTCCAGATATACTGAATGTTTCGTCGTCGCCGAGATTAGCGAGCATTGAATTTTCATAGAGCGCGTTTCCTTGTGGCGGAATTTCATTTTCTGCTCTAGTCACGTCAGGTGATTTCTGTCTGTTGGCCTTCCGTCGGACTGCTTTTGCCTTAGGCTTCTCTTGATTGGAGTTAGTTGGAGCGTTTTTATTTCCGCGGCTCCTAAGTCGTGATGCTATTGGTGCATCATCTGTAATCAGCGTGTGGCATGCTGGTTCCTGTGATTCCTCATCAGGCCGCTTATTACTAGCGGGTTTAGTGGATTGCTTAGCAGGTGCCTTTGAAGCAGATGCTTGAGCCCGTTTCCGTAGTCGCGTGGCTAACGGTTCGTCATCCTCGTCGGGCTCCACTGTGTCTGCGACCGTCCTCGCACGCTTCTTTATAGGATACACGTGCTGCGGCCGAGACTCCGGCTCGTCTCCACTTGAGACGCCCTCGCAAGGGTTGCGTGACAGTGCGTCGGCGTTTACATTCATTTTTCCAGCCTTGTGGACGACTTCGTAATCATATTCTTCGAGACGTAGGCGCCAGCGCGTTAGGCGTGACGTCGGATCCTTTGACGTATGTATCCAAACTAGAGGCTTGTGATCAGTTACTAATTTGAATTGTTTACCGTAGAGGTACGGTCGGAACTGCGAGATCGAATGTAATATTGCCACAGCCTCCTTTTCGTATGTACTATACTTTTGCTCGGTGTCGTTTAGTACACGCGAGGTGTATGCTATAGGGCGATCCTTACCCAGAGGTCCTTGACTCAATATTCCTCCGACTGCTGTACCAGATGCGTCCGTTGTCACTATGAACGGTTGGGTAAAGTCGGGGTATTGCAGTACTGGCTTCTCGCATAGCTTGTCCCGTAGCGTCTCGAAGGCGGCCTGCTGCTGTTCTTGCCACTTGAATGCGGCATCCTTTTTTAAGAGGATCGTCAGCGGCCTAGCTATTTGAGAGAAGTTGTCTATAAAACGTCTGTAGTAGCCGGCGAGTCCCAGAAATTGACGTATATTTTTCGCATTCCTTGGACGCGGAAAATTTTTCACTGCCGATAGTTTTGCTGGATCGGGTTTAACTCCGTCCTTTCCTATAATGTGCCCGAGGTAGGCAACTTCTCGGCGCAAAAATTCGCACTTGTCAGGCTGGAGCTTAAGTTGTGCTCCTCTCAATCGCTTCATTAGTCTTTCCAGTTTTAATTCGTGTTCTTCCAGGGTGGAAGCGTAAATCACGATATCGTCCAGATAAACGAATGCATCGGAGCCCTGGACTCCCATAAGTACCTGGTTCATAAGTCGTTGGAAAGTAGCTGGAGCGTTTTTTAATCCGAACGGCATTCGAACAAATTCGTAGTGGCCGTACGGTGTGGAGAAGGCAGTCTTGTGCCTGTCCTCCGGATGCATCTCTATCTGGTGAAAACCAGATGCGAGGTCAAAAGTCGAGAAATAGACTGCTCCTCCCAGTTGGTCTAGTATCTCGTTTATAAGTGGCAGTGGATATGCGTCACTTATAGTTTTTTCGTTAAGGGCGCGGTAGTCAAGTACCATTCGCCACCGCTTGTTGCCTTTGGAGTCGGCCTTTTTGGGGACGATCCATACGGGCGAGTTATATGGAGATGTCGACGGTTGTATTATTCCACCGTCTAGAAGATCGTTGACTTGACGATTTATCTCCTCCTTTAGAGTTGGAGGGTATCTGTATTGCCGAAAATTAATCGGGACCTCGTCGGTCGTAATTATGCGATGCTTTAGGACATTTGTAGATTTTAGTTTTTCGCCAGGTAGATAGTACCTGTCTTGAAATTCTTCAAGGTGTATTTGTATACTCTCTTTTTCTTCTGGATTCAGATGATCCAGGCGTAGTAAGCTTTTGATTTGCGATACTCGATCATTTTGCTGTACGACGTATGTCGTTTTTGCGTTGCCTTTATTTATTTCGTCCACGTTGTGGGTTTCATTTTGTGCTTCATTTGAGCTTGTGTTATCCGGAATCGCATATAATTCCGAATCTTTGAATGATTCATATGTGGGCCCTTCGTGATCTTCGCACGGTATTTTGGCCTTGTCCTTTTCTTGAGGCGCTTGTGGCTCCTTGGCTTCAAGCAATAGCTGGTTGGACCCTGCTGCTGCGTAAAGTAGAGCTGGCGTGGCCCCTGGTTTGTTTACAGTAACATCTGTTTCGGTTGTAGAAGCATCGTTTTTATTTGTATATTCCTCGTAGGGTTCAATGTTTAATACCGGTACGGCGACTTCGATTTCTTCGTCCGTGGTATTAATTAAATATAGATGAGCCTTGCCATCGTTGTTTGTGACGAGGGCTTCGCCAAGGAAGACTCCCTCTGATATGAATTGTCGGGGTACGTAGCCAACCTTTACTTCTGGGTTAGCGACCCGAACGTAGAAATGCCCTTTAGTTCGCGCTGGAACTATAATTGTTTCGAGCTTCATAAAGGGGATGGAATTAATACCCCATCTCAGGCATCGATCAGAATATGACACGTCAGCGTGATAAGTACGGAAGAACTCTGAGCCGATGAGTCCATCGTCCTCGATAGGGAAATCATCCTTTACCAGATGGAAAGTGACTTCGGAATCGTGTATGTGTATCTCCGTTCTCCCCAGTGTACTGACGTAGTCTTTCGTTATACCACTGATTTGAACAATATCTGATTTATCCACTTGCACGTGAGGCGCTACGTGTTTACTTTTAATTAAATTCAGAGAAGATCCTGTGTCAATCATTAGCAATGTTGGTTCCAAAAAGTCTTTTGAGTCCACCTTCACGACTGGTACATTACTTCCGCGGTTTAGTAGCGCTGTAGCTACCCTTGTCGCTTGGTTAGTACCTTCTTCAGATCGTGGGTGTTTTACAGAGCGTTGTTGCGAATTCTCTCGTGGTTCACTTACTTGATTATTTGACGAAATATTTCCGCGAGTTTTCTGGTTGGACCAGTACTCCAGTTTGCGACACTCGTTGATGCTGTGTCCAATATTTTTGCAAAAACGGCATGTTATTCTTTGTCTCGAATTTGAATTGTAAGCGAAACCGTCATTTCGTTCTGTACCTCTGGAGTTCTGATAGCGACGATAATTATTATTATTATTTTGCTGTCTTTGAAAACTGTTACGGTCTGAGCGTAAATCGCGGTTGCCACCCCTTTCCGGTGATTGCAAACTTAGCGAATTAGATCGACAATTTTCGCTGTTGTGCCCATATTTACCACAGCTTGAGCACTGTTTGCTTTCTTGGATGTGGTGAATTTTGTCTCTGCGGGTTGAGAGTTGATTGTAGTTATTAAATTTTGAAGACCGTGAATTTCGTAATACACTTTTCGCTTGCTCCTTCCTTTCAATATCTATTGCTTCTTTCATCGTTTCGCTGAATGATCTATCTCTGGTTATTTTGTTTTCAATCTCTGGTTTGAGTCCTCTGTTAAAGCATTCGACTAGATCGACATCGAGGTTTTGTTTGAAAGCGTCATCCACTACGCCGTCGTGGCTTTGTTTATAAGCATCGCTTATTCTATTCCCGATGTCTTTTACCCGGTTAGAATAGGTGAGAACTGCTTCGTCATCGTGCTGGAATATTCTTCCCAATTCTCCCTGCAGCTGGTATACAGACTTTGCGGGTAGATAGAGTGTTTTCAGGAAGTCCATGAATGCTGGGACAGTGTTTAGCGTTACTCCGTGCACTGCTCGGCGTGCTTCTCCCCTTAGCTTGTTCCTTAGTATGAGTGCGAGGTTCGCCTGTGCCTCTTGGGGCAACATCTGCTGAGCCTCCTCGCATCCCTCAATAAAGTGTGACAACGGAATGTTGCGTCCGTCGAATATGGGTACTGCTTCGAGTGCGTACTTGACGGAGACTGGGGGTACAGCCATATTAACAGCTAGGTTGTCGATACCTACTTGCAATGCTTGTATTTCCTGTAACGCTTGTTGACCAAGATTTACTTGATTGTTCAGATTGTTCGGATCGTTTAGATTATTCGGATCATTCAGATCGTTCGAAATTGAATTATCTAGATCCAGCAATGGTCGAACTTCTGCCTGTTCTTGATTTGAGTTATCCCCGTTACTTGCACCTGCTGCGTTACCTGTACTAGTATTATCTCGAGCTACGTGAGCAGTGCTCATGCGTGGATTACTAGATGGGTCAGGTGTCTCTTCTCCGGTGCCTTTCAGTGGCGTTCTATCAAGCGTCATGCTTCATTTCTCATGGCAATGAGGGCGTTCAAATCCCACTTCTGACACCAAATTTTTATTGTGTTACGTCCCGTCGAGCTCTCGGTGAGTTCGCGCTGAGGGAAACGCAACGGCGGTCTCTCTTTCGAGTCAAGGCGTTGGCCCTTTACATCAGGGACGGAGACCTCGCCTTACACTGCCTTGTAGATGAGCGATGCGTTGAGAGGATACTTGAGACTTCTTAGCCCCTCGCACGTGGTAGAGCATGCAGAACAAATGTAGACTCGATGATTCAGTTTAGTACTCACGGAAATTATATTTTATTTTCTCGAAGCCAGATGATGTACAGGTTCTCGTAGATTACTCGACCAGACTATGTCGATGTCCGAAGACTTAGCCTCGCAGGGCTATCGTACAGAGTTTCGTCGTACAGAGCTTTGCTCGCTCTTCGGAGTCTCGTAGATTATGTAGCAGCACGGTGGTGTCGGTAGGAATAACTGATTTGAGCGTAGCGCATACGCTTTTTATACTAGATCGCTCCTATGCTTCATATGGAGATATTTTTAAATCTATCTTTCTTGGAAACTAGCTTCGAGGGAGTCGAAATGCGCACAATGCGATTTTCGGGTGTCATTGCGGTACCAAAGGCACCAGTATACAATTGGCACGGGGTTTAGCCCATAGAATACTAGAAAATAGGACTCCCGCGTCGATGCGACAGTTCCCCTATGTTTACTTGAGACGGCGAAATCCGTGACAAGAGATTGTATATATTAAAAATAGATCGTCTTCTAGGCGATAAATTATGTCGAGATGTAACACTCCTGTGCATCGCTATACGTAATATGCTCTTCGATTCCCTCGATTTTACTTAGTATCATTTCCATGATTGTATTGTAACTAAACGCGTGGCTTTGTCTTGCCATATTTTGGTTAATGTTTCCGGTGAGGAGTTTTCCATTTGTTTATTGCTATGTTTCCTTACTACCTTGTGACTCCCCTGCATGACAAATCCTCCCGTGTGGCCCCGGTGATGTCACACCCCGAGAGCCCGGGAGGCACTGCCAGCTCGGAGAAATCAAGAGCCGTCCGCAGAGAGACAGGTGGCGCCATCTGACGAGATCGAGCGGCGGCTGGATCGATGCCGATCTCGCACATGCGCAGAGGCCTATACCATCAAAGAATCGGAAGCACAGCGGCGCTGTTCTACGGAATCTATCCGAAGGCACGCTCAAGGTCACGGAAAGGCGAAAGCGAGGGAAAATCGGCCTCGCTGATTGGACAAAAGTGACGACACTGAATCTACACACGGCACCGACCGAGCAGATTGAGAGCACACCATTAGCCCAGCGGGTAACACCGGATGATCGACACAGCAATACCGACACGGCATTGGAGGGCAGAGGAAGAGCAAGGCCATCAGCCAATAAGAAAATTAATAACCAGGCGCCCGCACGCAGACGCGAGTCCGCCAGAAATCTGCCAAACCGACGGAGTGGGAGTCCAAAATCGGGGTATAAGAGACGGCGATTTCGGCAGTCGATCATCAGTCAACGATCTACCTTACCAGCGGACAACTCTCAAGGACTACCAGTGAAAAGTACACAGTGAGTAAATTTGAATTAAAAAGTGAATTGTGCAAAAGTGTGTGATAGTCGTCCAGGTATGGTCGAGGTACATCTGGTATGAATGCGTATGAATGAATAAGTCCGAATAAATGTAATTAACTTTTATTGTAATGAGTCGTGAGTGAAGGAGAGTGCACGTCACAACGGTTCGGGACTCTGAGATGAACTGAATAAAGGGCCTGACGAAAGCAGGGCCCTTGCCTATTGCTGCGCGCGACACGATATTCCTACGCGCGATAAGACGGCCGCTGCTCGCGCGTGGCGAGCGCAGCGGCTGGACCGCTACCGTGAGAGCGTTAGCGTTCGCACGGAAGGTGCTGACGGTGCAGTAGATTAGCGGGAATAGGGATAAAATATTAAACTTGAGTTTCCTGCGCTAAAGATACTAACTCGAAATATGGGACCGTCACAAGTGGACTTATAAAATCTGTGCGATTTGGACTTGCAAAAATTGTGCCGTTTCGGACTTATAAAATTTGTGCCGATTTGAACTTGTAAAAATTGTGCTAGTAGGTATACATAGCGGGTTCTAAGCCAAGGGATCTACCCCGACATTTACCGACACTTTTTAGCCTAGACTCGAACCACTTAGCTCAGACTCGAACCACTTGGTGGAGGGTGGCGGGTGGGTGGCGGTGGGTGGGTGGGTGGTAGGTGGTGGGTGGGTGTGGGTGGTGGGTGGGTTGATTTTTTTTGCAAGAATCAGCCCCCGCAGGGGTGGTAGAGGGGTGCACGGAGCTGTGGGATGATCCGTCAGTCATATGCTTGTCGCCGCTCGAACCACCGGGGACTGGCGACCCCGCGGTAACCGAGCTCGGGTCATGCAGGAGACTCGTAAGGGGGTCCGGGGCCTTTGCTTTGCAAATGGTCCTGGTCAACCAGCAACCTGTTCGAACGAGCACTGTTTCGGCCGGTGCCAAAGATCCATGGCCATCTCGTGAGAGTGCGTTCATGCGGGGGCGGGAAACTGCCCCCGTGCAGCTCTCGTGTACCGCTTGTTCGCCCAAGCGGGATGGCCGGGATTACCCGCGGTGGCTCGCAAGAGCTACTGCGGCGCTTGCGAAAGTCCACCGACCCGGCACGCGAATTCTCATGCTATACCGCGTAGTCTTCCCGTTGCTTGGTCAGGACGAAAAAAGCAGACCCGGTCAAGAGACCTCTGGCAAGTTCATCCCGTGAGGTGCTCTGGGTTCCCATTCCCAGGTGCATTGATTATGGCTCCGTCGATGGTAAATGCAGTAAAAGGAGACCATAGGTGAACGAACCAGGAGGTTGAGGCCGTCGAGTGGCAAGTTCATCCCGTGAGGTGCTCTGGGTTCCCATTCCCAGGTGCATTGATTATGGCTCCGTCGATGGTAAATGCAGTAAAAGGAGACCATAGGTGAACGAACCAGGAGGTTGAGGCCGTCGAGAAGTGGAGGGCTCTCGCTTTGGTCTACCCCGGGTGGCTACCGAACCACTCGTGAGACTTAAAACAGTGGCTTGTACCACTAGTCAGTTATTGGACCCTAGGGGAGGTGACGATCAGTCTTCGAACGGTGTCTGATTGTCAAGACCTCTGCAAGAGGCGGTTTCTAGGGGGGCATACTGCATCGCATAAAGAGAAAGTGGATCGGATGTTCGTTGCGTTTGCTCTTAATGGGCGAGAGACCCTCACGGGTCGAGCAGAGAATGACGGTCTCGTGCCAGATTTCTTATACAATATCTGCAAGAATCAGCAAGCGATATGCCTTGGGCGGTGAAGAGGGGGGTGGGTGGGGATGGGCGGGTGTGGGTGGTGGGTGGGTGGTTTGGATGATTTTTTTTTTTTTTTTTTTCAAAGAATCGGCGAGCGATATGCGGTGGGTGGTGAAGAGGTGGGTCGGGTGGGTGGTGGGTGGGTGGGTGGTAGAAAATGTATTTTTCGTGTGAATCGGTGAACGACATGCAGTGGGTGGTGGTGGGTGGTGGGTGGTGGGGTGGTTGAAATTTAATTTTTTTATTTTGCGTGAATCGACGAGCGGCATGCGGTGGGTGATGAGGAGGTGGGCGGTGGGAGGTGGGTGGTTGGACGGTTGAATGTTTATCTTTATTCTCGGAATGTATCGCTCGGTGACCCTCCAAGAGCTGTCAATTATTACCTATAATATAAACATTAATAAATAAACACACCCGAGTTGAACTCGAATTTTTATCAAGCGCTTGTTTAGGCGATAATACACTGAAAAAAATAGATTGTAAGATTTGTAATATCTGAGATAGTGCAAATATTAATTGCAATCGTTACTATGTGGGTATTACTGTGTACAACGAGCAATCGTATATTTGCACTATGATATTGTTCCCGCCGCTATACAGTTATTGTAGAGATGAGTTACTAATGTTTACTATATAGAGAATAGTCACTACAATCGCAGATATTCTCGAATACAAACATCGCATCATAAACTACTTTAAGGACATTATTACTAACCGGATACTAACAATTATATGCACAGATATTACCAGAAACAATCCACATTATGACTAATAGTAAACATTATGTAGAACCTGTAGGTGGCAATAACAGTGATCTGAAGTGTTATGGATATTAATTTTGATATAAAGCATTGTTTCATTATTAATATCCCGATATTAATAATGATCCTGATAGTATTTCTTATCCCAGTAGCAATTGCAATATAAAGATGTACACTGAAAGAAATATATGTTACTGGATAGCAAAAAAATAGTACCTAGTAGCATATTTCATATTTCGTATAGGGATAGGATTAATTATTGTAAATGTGGGTAACTGTTTATAGTATTGATAATATATTTCCAATAACATCTACAGATAATAATAATTCCAACAATCTCGCATTGCTCATTTCAGTACATCCGTATTGTTCTGAAGGATGATATTTTTTAACATGTGAGATACTAACAAACTTTACAATCTCGTATTGCACTGTTGAACTTCTTCGTATACTATTGGCTATAAATGATTTATTGTACCCACAATAAACAACTTTCAAGTTGTTTCGATATTTCAATGTCAAATCATCGAAGTTGAGTCTAAGTTAATGATGGAGAATACCTTATATATCCGATTCAAGATTACCCATATCGATAAGCGATTGTAGCGTAGTGGTAAGGTACTAGGTCAGAATGCGTTAGATTCGGGGTTCGAGCCCCGCTAGGGTACATAGATTTTTAATTTGTAAAAATTGTGTTATATTGATAAGTAGCGATGTACTGGTAACAATTGAACATATAAAACACGATGGAAGCATGTATGAAATTAATTAGTAACAAATAACGTAAATAACAGTACTAGGACACGACTGCAAATTGAGTTGGGCCTAATTTTTTTACTATATGCATTATTATATCGAGATATTTAATAGTATAATTCGGGATTGCACAGAGTGTTAGTATCTCAGTGATTCTCAGTAAAGTTTTTTAGTATTTCAGATGTAAAAAAAATCGATGCTTCGATGAGAGCTTCGATGAGAGTGTTTAAAAAAATCTTTTTACGCCTCTCTGATACCGAGTCTATCGTGATTGGTTCTTAAGGTTCTAGGAGAGGGTTGAAACATATTATCTTCGACTTTTCCAAGTCGTTCAGTATACAGTTATCCTGTCGTACTGTTCGCATCGAAAATAATTTGAGTCGTGATTTTTTCTTATGTGTCCCGTGCTGCGTAACACCTGTGAGCCAAAATGGATAAACATAAGTGTAAAAAACTTATTGGTGTTATGGAGAGAGCATACTCTCTTCTAAACGATAAATCGCAACCTGTCGAGAGACAGCTGTGGATACGGTTTGGGAGGAAAAATGTGACGTTACTCAACAAAATATTACGTAACTGTGATGCACTAACAATTTACGATAAAATTCGAATTCAGGCAACAATTGCAAATTTAATTTCGTTGACCCGAAAATTCGAAAAAAGTGGTGTCGGTGTCGGTGTCGGTGTCGGTGTCGGTGTCGGTGTCGGTGTCGGTGTCGGTGTCGGTGTCGGTGTCGGTGTCGGTGTCGGTGTCGGTGTCGGTGTCGGTGTCGGTGTCGGTGTCGGTGTCGGTGTCGGTGTCGGTGTCGGTGTCGGTGTCGGTGTCGGTGTCGGTGTCGGTGTCGGTGTCGGTGTCGGTGTCGGTGTCGGTGTCGGTGTCGGTGTCGGTGTCGGTGTCGGTGTCGGTGTCGGTGTCGGTGTCGGTGTCGGTGTCGGTGTCGGTGTCGGTGTCGGTGTCGGTGTCGGTGTCGGTGTCGGTGTCGGTGTCGGTGTCGGTGTCGGTGTCGGTGTCGGTGTCGGTGTCGGTGTCGGTGTCGGTGTCGGTGTCGGTGTCGGTGTCGGTGTCGGTGTCGGTGTCGGTGTCGGTGTCGGTGTCGGTGTCGGTGTCGGTGTCGGTGTCGGTGTCGGTGTCGGTGTCGGTGTCGGTGTCGGTGTCGGTGTCGGTGTCGGTGTCGGTGTCGGTGTCGGTGTCGGTGTCGGTGTCGGTGTCGGTGTCGGTGTCGGTGTCGGTGTCGGTGTCGGTGTCGGTGTCGGTGTCGGTGTCGGTGTCGGTGTCGGTGTCGGTGTCGGTGTCGGTGTCGGTGTCGGTGTCGGTGTCGGTGTCGGTGTCGGTGTCGGTGTCGGTGTCGGTGTCGGTGTCGGTGTCGGTGTCGGTGTCGGTGTCGGTGTCGGTGTCGGTGTCGGTGTCGGTGTCGGTGTCGGTGTCGGTGTCGGTGTCGGTGTCGGTGTCGGTGTCGGTGTCGGTGTCGGTGTCGGTGTCGGTGTCGGTGTCGGTGTCGGTGTCGGTGTCGGTGTCGGTGTCGGTGTCGGTGTCGGTGTCGGTGTCGGTGTCGGTGTCGGTGTCGGTGTCGGTGTCGGTGTCGGTGTCGGTGTCGGTGTCGGTGTCGGTGTCGGTGTCGGTGTCGGTGTCGGTGTCGGTGTCGGTGTCGGTGTCGGTGTCGGTGTCGGTGTCGGTGTCGGTGTCGGTGTCGGTGTCGGTGTCGGTGTCGGTGTCGGTGTCGGTGTCGGTGTCGGTGTCGGTGTCGGTGTCGGTGTCGGTGTCGGTGTCGGTGTCGGTGTCGGTGTCGGTGTCGGTGTCGGTGTCGGTGTCGGTGTCGGTGTCGGTGTCGGTGTCGGTGTCGGTGTCGGTGTCGGTGTCGGTGTCGGTGTCGGTGTCGGTGTCGGTGTCGGTGTCGGTGTCGGTGTCGGTGTCGGTGTCGGTGTCGGTGTCGGTGTCGGTGTCGGTGTCGGTGTCGGTGTCGGTGTCGGTGTCGGTGTCGGTGTCGGTGTCGGTGTCGGTGTCGGTGTCGGTGTCGGTGTCGGTGTCGGTGTCGGTGTCGGTGTCGGTGTCGGTGTCGGTGTCGGTGTCGGTGTCGGTGTCGGTGTCGGTGTCGGTGTCGGTGTCGGTGTCGGTGTCGGTGTCGGTGTCGGTGTCGGTGTCGGTGTCGGTGTCGGTGTCGGTGTCGGTGTCGGTGTCGGTGTCGGTGTCGGTGTCGGTGTCGGTGTCGGTGTCGGTGTCGGTGTCGGTGTCGGTGTCGGTGTCGGTGTCGGTGTCGGTGTCGGTGTCGGTGTCGGTGTCGGTGTCGGTGTCGGTGTCGGTGTCGGTGTCGGTGTCGGTGTCGGTGTCGGTGTCGGTGTCGGTGTCGGTGTCGGTGTCGGTGTCGGTGTCGGTGTCGGTGTCGGTGTCGGTGTCGGTGTCGGTGTCGGTGTCGGTGTCGGTGTCGGTGTCGGTGTCGGTGTCGGTGTCGGTGTCGGTGTCGGTGTCGGTGTCGGTGTCGGTGTCGGTGTCGGTGTCGGTGTCGGTGTCGGTGTCGGTGTCGGTGTCGGTGTCGGTGTCGGTGTCGGTGTCGGTGTCGGTGTCGGTGTCGGTGTCGGTGTCGGTGTCGGTGTCGGTGTCGGTGTCGGTGTCGGTGTCGGTGTCGGTGTCGGTGTCGGTGTCGGTGTCGGTGTCGGTGTCGGTGTCGGTGTCGGTGTCGGTGTCGGTGTCGGTGTCGGTGTCGGTGTCGGTGTCGGTGTCGGTGTCGGTGTCGGTGTCGGTGTCGGTGTCGGTGTCGGTGTCGGTGTCGGTGTCGGTGTCGGTGTCGGTGTCGGTGTCGGTGTCGGTGTCGGTGTCGGTGTCGGTGTCGGTGTCGGTGTCGGTGTCGGTGTCGGTGTCGGTGTCGGTGTCGGTGTCGGTGTCGGTGTCGGTGTCGGTGTCGGTGTCGGTGTCGGTGTCGGTGTCGGTGTCGGTGTCGGTGTCGGTGTCGGTGTCGGTGTCGGTGTCGGTGTCGGTGTCGGTGTCGGTGTCGGTGTCGGTGTCGGTGTCGGTGTCGGTGTCGGTGTCGGTGTCGGTGTCGGTGTCGGTGTCGGTGTCGGTGTCGGTGTCGGTGTCGGTGTCGGTGTCGGTGTCGGTGTCGGTGTCGGTGTCGGTGTCGGTGTCGGTGTCGGTGTCGGTGTCGGTGTCGGTGTCGGTGTCGGTGTCGGTGTCGGTGTCGGTGTCGGTGTCGGTGTCGGTGTCGGTGTCGGTGTCGGTGTCGGTGTCGGTGTCGGTGTCGGTGTCGGTGTCGGTGTCGGTGTCGGTGTCGGTGTCGGTGTCGGTGTCGGTGTCGGTGTCGGTGTCGGTGTCGGTGTCGGTGTCGGTGTCGGTGTCGGTGTCGGTGTCGGTGTCGGTGTCGGTGTCGGTGTCGGTGTCGGTGTCGGTGTCGGTGTCGGTGTCGGTGTCGGTGTCGGTGTCGGTGTCGGTGTCGGTGTCGGTGTCGGTGTCGGTGTCGGTGTCGGTGTCGGTGTCGGTGTCGGTGTCGGTGTCGGTGTCGGTGTCGGTGTCGGTGTCGGTGTCGGTGTCGGTGTCGGTGTCGGTGTCGGTGTCGGTGTCGGTGTCGGTGTCGGTGTCGGTGTCGGTGTCGGTGTCGGTGTCGGTGTCGGTGTCGGTGTCGGTGTCGGTGTCGGTGTCGGTGTCGGTGTCGGTGTCGGTGTCGGTGTCGGTGTCGGTGTCGGTGTCGGTGTCGGTGTCGGTGTCGGTGTCGGTGTCGGTGTCGGTGTCGGTGTCGGTGTCGGTGTCGGTGTCGGTGTCGGTGTCGGTGTCGGTGTCGGTGTCGGTGTCGGTGTCGGTGTCGGTGTCGGTGTCGGTGTCGGTGTCGGTGTCGGTGTCGGTGTCGGTGTCGGTGTCGGTGTCGGTGTCGGTGTCGGTGTCGGTGTCGGTGTCGGTGTCGGTGTCGGTGTCGGTGTCGGTGTCGGTGTCGGTGTCGGTGTCGGTGTCGGTGTCGGTGTCGGTGTCGGTGTCGGTGTCGGTGTCGGTGTCGGTGTCGGTGTCGGTGTCGGTGTCGGTGTCGGTGTCGGTGTCGGTGTCGGTGTCGGTGTCGGTGTCGGTGTCGGTGTCGGTGTCGGTGTCGGTGTCGGTGTCGGTGTCGGTGTCGGTGTCGGTGTCGGTGTCGGTGTCGGTGTCGGTGTCGGTGTCGGTGTCGGTGTCGGTGTCGGTGTCGGTGTCGGTGTCGGTGTCGGTGTCGGTGTCGGTGTCGGTGTCGGTGTCGGTGTCGGTGTCGGTGTCGGTGTCGGTGTCGGTGTCGGTGTCGGTGTCGGTGTCGGTGTCGGTGTCGGTGTCGGTGTCGGTGTCGGTGTCGGTGTCGGTGTCGGTGTCGGTGTCGGTGTCGGTGTCGGTGTCGGTGTCGGTGTCGGTGTCGGTGTCGGTGTCGGTGTCGGTGTCGGTGTCGGTGTCGGTGTCGGTGTCGGTGTCGGTGTCGGTGTCGGTGTCGGTGTCGGTGTCGGTGTCGGTGTCGGTGTCGGTGTCGGTGTCGGTGTCGGTGTCGGTGTCGGTGTCGGTGTCGGTGTCGGTGTCGGTGTCGGTGTCGGTGTCGGTGTCGGTGTCGGTGTCGGTGTCGGTGTCGGTGTCGGTGTCGGTGTCGGTGTCGGTGTCGGTGTCGGTGTCGGTGTCGGTGTCGGTGTCGGTGTCGGTGTCGGTGTCGGTGTCGGTGTCGGTGGTGTATCCAAGAAAGTTGAATGGACAGATGCAGAGACAGCGTTTAAGAGTCGTATAAGAACGGGAATTGTGAGCAACGTTAGCCACCGAGATGTCGGAACTTTTCTGGATGACGCACGGAAATTAATCCTTCCACGGTTAAAGAGAACTTTACGTAAAAAGGGCAATTTAAAAGTTAACGTGATTCTGCTCTGCAAGTTTCATTTAACAAAAATTGACAAAATCGCGGAGGAGAAAAAATCCTTCAACACGAAGAATGAAGCTATTTTTCCGAGCACGAATGTTCGTGAGTGGTTCGAGGAGCATGTAAAAAATAAATTACTGCTGCAAATCGAAGAATTCGAAGGGAAGGGGTCAGGATGGTCGTTGACTGAGATTATCAATCTTTCCATCAACATGAATAAGTACGTGCCATTGCGTGGGGGATTATCAACGTACGTCAGCCTACCTGAAGACATCAAGAAGAAGCGTGCAGTCGTGAATATTATGAACAGCGATCCGTACTGCTTCCTCTGGTCAGTAAGAGCGGCCCTGTCACCACCACCTCCAAAAGGACACAGCAAGCGGATAAAATCTTATCCGCCATTTAGCGAATTATTATCGTACGAGGGAATTGAATTTCCGATGACTATAAAAAATGTGCCACGGTTTGAAAAAATGAACGATTTAGCTATTAATATCTATGCTATAGCGCATCGTAGCAAAAAAAATGAAAGTGACATCGAGCCGATATATTTGAGTAAGCAGAAGTCGCATCGAAAGACCATACATCTATTGATGTTAAATACCACCGATGAATGTGCTGATGATAACAAAGTGATACATCACTTTGCGTGGATTAAAAATATTTCACGGTTGGTATCTGCGCAAATATCGAAGCATAAAGGTGCAACTTTTCTTTGCGATAGATGTCTAAGTCATTTCCAGACTAAAAAATCGCTTAACAAGCATACGATCGATTGCGCGTCTATTAATGAGTGTAAAATCATTCTTCCAGAACCAGAACAATCTGTGTTGACATTTAAAAATTATAAAAATAAGGCAGCCGTTCCATTCGTTATTTACGCCGATCTCGAATGCCTTTTGGTGCCAATAGATACGAAGGTTGGCAACGGCACCGCTTATCAATCTCACGTGCCTCACAGTATAGGCTATTATTTCCACTGCAATTATTCGAGTGCAATATCCGAGTACAAATCCTTTCGCGGCAAAGATTGTGTTGAATGGTTCATGAATGAACTAAAAAAAATTGCAAATGACGTAGACGCACGCCTAAGGCGAGTCTTGACTATGGAAAAACTCGATGAAGCTATGAAAAAAAAATTTCGGTCAGCGACGGTGTGTCATATTTGAGAGAAATCGTTCAGCCCTGAAAATATTAAAGTTCGAGATCATTGCCATTTTACAGGGAGATTCCGGGGGTCTGCTCATCAAGGATGTAATTTGAATTATACAAAATCGCATGTGATCCCGGTAATATTCCACAATTTAACCGGTTATGATTCACATTTTTTGATTAGAGCATTGGCTGATCAAAAAAAATTCAAGGGTAACGTAGAACTATTGCCTATAAACAAAGAGAAATATATCTCATTCTCAAAGAATGTGGGTGGGACTAAAGTTCAATTTAGATTCTTAGACTCGTTTAGATTCATGCCGAGTAGTATCGATAAATTAACATCGTGTCTGCCTGATGCAGAGAAAAAAATTACACGAACGCACTGCAGTACGCCTGCTGAATTCCATTTACTAACAAGAAAGGGCATCTTCCCGTATGACTTTCTCGATCGATGGGAAAAACTTGATGGGACAGAATTACTACCGAGGGAAAACTTTTTTTCTCAATTAAATGGCGAGGCTATTAGCGAAGATGATTACATCCATGCACAAAAAGTTTGGCACGAGTTTAATATTCAAACTGTCGGTGAATATTCAGACTTATATTTGAAAACGGATATTTGAGAACGGATGCTTTTGACTGATATTTTTGAAAATTTCCGTCGTAACTGCTTCACCACGTACAACTTAGATCCGTTGCACTACTACACAGCACCCGGGCTTGCATTCGATGCCATGCTCAAGTGTACCGGCATAGAGCTTGAGCTGTTCGTAGACGTAGATATGCTCTTGTTCATTGAGAAAGGTATTCGAGGTGGTGTAGCGCAGTGTACAAATAGATATGCCAAAGCGAACAACCGATATATGGCTGAGGGTTATGATCCAACCGTTGAGGAGTCGTATATTATGTATTATGACGTTAATAATTTGTACGGTGCAGCTATGAATCAGCCATTGCCAAGCAGTTCTTTCGAGTGGGTGGAAAATCCGGGGGACTTGGACATCGCAAATATTCCCGACGACTCGCTTACTGGTTACATATTTGAAGTAGATTTAGATTACCCGAATGAACTGCATGCAACGCATAAGGACTTACCTTTATGTCCGGAACACTTTGTACCGCAAATCCGGAGATGTAATCAGTCGAAATTAATGACAACATTGTTTGGAAAGAAAAATTACGTAGTGCATTACCGCAATTTGAAACAGAGTTTGAGCTTGGGTTTAAAATTAAACAAAATTCATAGAGCATTGAAATTTAAACAATCACCGTGGCTGAAAGCATATATAGAATTGAATACCGAATTGAGAAAACAATCGACCAATGAGTTTGAGAAAAATTTTTATAAACTTATGAACAACGCGGTTTTCGGTAAAACAATGGAAAATCCTCGAAAGCATCGAGATGTAAAACTAGTTACAAAGTGGAAAGGGCGGTATGGAGCGAGAGCGCTTATCGCAAGACCAACCTTTCATAGCTGCACCATCTTTGACAAAGACATGGTGATCATCGAATTAAATAAATCGACGGTTAAATTCTTCAAACCGATATATGCAGGATTCACGATTCTCGATGTATCTGAAATATATATCTACGATTTTCATTACAATTATATGAAAAATGTATTCGGTGAAAAAGCAAAATTATTGTACACGGACACCGACAGTCTCATATATCACATCGCTGTTCCCGATATATATGAGCAGATTAAATCTGATCTACACAAATTCGATACCTCCGATTATCATCCGAATAATCCATGTGCAAAGGGCGTGAAGGCATCGACCTTAAAGACAATAACGTTCGATGACTACAAAAAATGTTTGCTCCAACATGAAGCACTGGTGAAATGTGAACGAATAATCCGTAGTCGACATCACAAAGTGCAAACGATCGGGCACGATAAATTAGCCCTAAGTCGGGATGACGATAAGCGATTGCTTCGTCGTGGATATACGGACACGCTGCCGTGGGGCTATGAACTTGATTAATTTGAGCGCAGGAGATAGAATAATCCAGTTTTTTTTAAATTGTAATTAAAATTTTTTTTAATTGTAATTAAAAACAAAATTAATTGTTATTGTAATTAAAATTAATTGTAATAGTAATTGTAATTAAAATTAATTGTAATAGTAATTGTAATTAAAATTAATTGTAATAGTAATTGTAATTAAAATTAATTGTAATAGTAATTGTAATTAAAATTAATTGTAATTAAATATTTAATTGTAATTATAAAAAGACACGCAATATATAATTGTAATAAGTTTCTAAACTACATAAAATAATTTCTATTCTACACTCTCGTCATCGTGGTGCGTCTGCTCACACGCTTTTTCGCGGTCAGCCAAATCATCCCACAGTGCTGAGTCATATCCTGTAAAAAATTTAATATAAATTAATACAAATATTTATTCAACCGAATATGTATTCAAAATGTATATATTTACCTGATTCGGCCAAGTCCGACACGTCCGAAAAATAAACTGTTTCGAGATCATCTTCGGTGCTAAATTGCTCCTCCTGCTCAAATTCCCAGAAGTTCCGGTTTCCCTCAGAGGAATCGTGGGTTCGAATCCCACACCGGGCAAAATAATTTATATAGTCGCCTCTATCGATATCTCGGTATAAAAATTATAAATCGGACTTATTGATCCAAGTGTTGTGAGAGCTATCAAAGCCGAGCCATTTTACATACAGTTTATTGGTTTTTTTCTTCAATATTTTCTCAACTAAATAAATATCCGGATATTTGACTGCGAGAAGCTCTTGCTCGTAAAAACCACCGGAAATTGGTCGATCCTGATAATCTTTTAGCTTGTACGTCACGGGTATAGTTTTGACAACTCGAGATATCGTAAAAATTTCGGTTGTCCAATTGGGAGTATAACCTTTTGCAAAAACATTTTTATATTTGCTAATTCGAACTTTCTCTCCAATTTTAAATTTAGATTTGCTCGCATAATTAATTTGCGGTTTGTTGAATATACGATTTAGTAAAGTCTTTTCATTTTTTGCGCAAACATCTTTTGGTTTCATCTTAATTGTACGGTGTATCGAGCTGTTGTACGAAGAAACCAAATCATTTAGAATATCCGTCCATTTATAACTTCCGCGAAGACTAAATTGTTTCCACATTTTATTTTTTAATGTGCGATTAAATCGTTCACAAATTGAAGCTTTTAAATTGCTAAATGTAGAGTATAAATGAATATTGTATTTCTTCATGAGAGATTGGAAATTCGAATTGTAAAACTCTCCGCCATTATCCACATGTAATTTCGATGGAACGCGACCTTGAATAAGTACCGATTTCATTGCGGCAGTGGTATCTTTACCTGTCTTACTCTTCATTGGTACAACCCAAGCAAATTTTGAAAATATATCAATTATGGTGAGCAGATACTTGTAATTATTATTTTTACTTGCGTAAGCTGACATATCAACAAGATCAGCTTGCCAAGTTTCATCGAGACCACGAATATCGACATGACGACGAGGATAATTACGTCGAGCTGATTTATGCAGTTCCTCTACGAGCGCTTTCTTGTGCACGCTCATTTTTTAAAACGTTTAGTCTAGAATCCAAATCGGAACTGGCATTAGAATTTCGAGTAGCCAAGTCTTGTACTGTTTTAAGATCGACGTTTAGAGTTTTAATAATATTCTGTATCGTCGTTTCAAGACCTTGAACCAATAGAAGACTACTATCATTCATTTCTTTTCGTAAAAGTTGGACGGTGTTATGTATTTTGCGGTGTACGATGTTTAACGTTGCGGCATCACTCTGCTGTTCCGGATTGGCAACGTTGCAGAGTCGTTTGTTCTCCAAATCGTAATGGCCGTCCGCAGTCAGCTTAAATCCAACACCTGGATTGCCTGGTGGACCACGATTTTTTACAGCCGCACTCTTATCCAGCTGTCGTCCGAACACATCGACACTCATCTTGCGAATGATCGAAATCACGATAATCGATGGATTAATATATGATTTGAGCCTCTCGTAATTCCTCAATAATAGACGTAATTTCATTCCCATGAGATGAGTTGCCGGCTGCTTGAGATGCTAGGAGCAGACGAAGGCGATTCACCAATTCATTGGGATCATCCCAGTAAACATAATCCATCTGAATATTTGTTTTTGCCACCTTGTACTTCGGCATACCTTTTCCAGTTCGCTTAGGATTGGGGATAAACGATTTTGGAATATAATAATCGAACTTGAAACTCTTACTCGTACGGATCGCTTCATCAGCTTTATAAAACTTTTTATGAGCATTTGTTTGAAGTACAATGGTTTTATAATTTTCCAAATCACTGTTGTTCATATTAGCCTCATCGGGCTCCTTTTTGAACAATAATTCGATGAGCCCGATAGTTTTATCATACCTCGCGTCACCGACATTTATAGAAGACTTTTTAAATTCTATCGGTGTATCACCGATCATAAACTTGTAGTTGGCAAGCCTTCGTACGCCATACGAACAATCTAAGGTAGTTTTGTTATCCGATCGTAACAATGCAAGATACTCGTTTATCAAATTGTCTTCCTCAACACCTGACTTCACCACGGTTTCATCGCCGATATTATCATCATCAACATCATCAGCAACCGATTTAAAAGAAGAATTCGTGTCATCATCCTCGTCGTCGCCGTCGCTGCCATCATCATCGTCCTCATCGTCTTTGTTTTTTACTTTGCTATTACTCGATTCCCCAAAATCTTCTCGGTTAATTTTTTTCATTTCATCTTTCATTTTCTCCCTGATCTCATTCTTCACTAGTGTTTTATCATGATTGTCGGCTGTATCAGACGAACGCACTAATTTTTTTAATGGCTCCACTATTGGTTTGAAGGCGACTTGCATTGCCTGTTCATTGGCGTCTCGACCTGACTTTAACATTTTATGTTCTCTACGAATTGCATCGCTGGCTTTAACGATTTGACGCAAAACGTCTTTTTCTTTGGATATTTTTTCGGTCTTCATGCTGTCGGAGCTGAGTCACGAATGCTACTGCCTCTCATTCGTCTAGTTAGGGAATATTTATGCCATGTTCATGCATGCAAAACAGTCAAATCCTTTCCGATATCTCCCCTCATCAAGATCGCTATCCTTATCAATCAAAATAAATCCATACTTATCGATCCAACAGGCTGAGCACAAGTTTTTGAATTCGGTGTAAGTCATATCGGTATTCACGTGATCATTGTATACGTGCTTGAGATTCATATCATCCTGCTTAAATAGTACTAGCAGATTGGCATTGTCACGCACGAGATGCTTCGGAATACGTGCATATGTCTGACAGAGGTAGAATGAATCGACGTGTTCGTGCCTTCCCATTGAGAAATACGCTCGAATATTATCCTGTTTCTCACAGGCTACATCATCGAAAATGAATATCGAGTTCGGTCTAGCTTCGTTTGGTGGCACCACTTGTTCATTCTCATTAAATGGAAAATATTCAACACCGTTAACAGGCTCCAGTAATTTCTCTAGTAACTTATATTTTGGTTGTTTGAGAGATTTAGAGTATATGTAAATGTTTTCGAATCGTAATCCATGGGGATGAGTTATGAGTGTAAGCAGCGCGTTAGTTTTACCGCAGTTCGACGGTCCACAGAACACTGCTCGAACGGTATTCGGTAATAAATTACCATGACGTTTCTCAATCCTCTCCTGCTGCGCAAACTGATCAAAATTTATCACGGGCAAATCCGTGGATTGTGTCTTGAACCTCATCTTGACGAAGACTAACGAAACATCGTATAAATATGAGAGTTATAAGTAATTTTTCTCAGTAGCTCATGAGTCTTCTTGTGGATATGAGTGCGCAGAGTCGCGCCAAAAAGCGCGGTAAGGGCTTGGTTAATAGCATCATTAACAATCTTCCCGTTGAATTGCATCTGCCCGGTTATCAGTACTGTGGACCTGGTACGAATCTGACGAAGCGTCTCGCGCGCGGCGATCCCGGTATTAACCCACTCGACGCAGCCTGTAAGGAGCACGATATTGCTTACTCGACAAATCGAGAGGACATTTCCGCTCGGAACGCAGCTGACAAAGTTTTGGCTGAGAAAGCTTGGAAGCGTGTATCCGCTAACGACGCCAAAATTGGTGAGAAGGCAGCGGCGTTGAGTGTAACAGCCATAATGAAAGCTAAAAGAAAATTGGGTATGGGAGTCAAGAGACCGAGTACCGCAGGACTCAAAAAGATAATTGGAGCTGCTAAGAAAGCGATGATTCAGAGTAATGATTCGAGTATAGCCATAAAGACAGCTCTTAAAGGTGCGCGACAAGCAGTCAAAAAGGTGGGCGGCAAGAGCAAGTTGCGTACACCCCGCATTCTCCCTGTACCGCGCAAGATCGGCGGTTTCCTACCATTTCTTGTACCTATATTTGCGGGTCTCAGCGCTGCCGGTGCGCTGTCCGGCGGTGCAGCTAGTATAGCTAAAGCCGTTACGGCTGCTCAAGCAGCTAAGCGTGATTTAGAGGAAAGTAAGCGGCATAATAAAACGATAGAGGCAATTGCTTTGGGCAAAGGTTTGCATCTAAAACCATACAAAAGAGGATTCGGACTTCATATCGCATCAAAAAACGGAAAGTGACGCTGCCGCATCGACCGCTAACTGATACCGATTTATTCAAATATGCTAAAATTATGAAAATTCCCCATTTTCGTGGAGTTTTCATGCGAAATGGTTTACCGAAGAGTGGTCCATTCAAGCATGAGTCGGGGATTATCAATCTTGACGATAATGACGGATCCGGTACGCACTGGGTAGCGTACAAGAAATCTAATAACAACGTCATTTACTTTGATAGTTTTGGTGATCTTCAACCACCAATAGAATTCATCAGTTACGCGGGTGTTGGCAGCGTTAACTATAACTATAAACAATATCAGTCCTATGATACCGTAGAGTGCGGACATTTATGTCTCAAATTTCTTTGTAATCAGCTTGATCGTAAAGAAAAATATGTTTTATATAAACATACGTCATAATGCTATACGCTCAGTTATGTATACGTCAGCATCATGAGCGATACATTTACATTAACTATATCGGGAACATCGTCTGTTCTCGAAGCACAATATTTTCCGCCTATCGAACTTTCCGCATATAAAAACCATACTTTCGGACTTGTTGAATTATTAACCTTCAATTCAATTCCGAACATAGATGTTGGTAATAATAAGCTTTACATTGGAGATGAAGTAATAACCATTCCTACTGGTAGTTATGAAATCGAAGATATCGAAAATTACATGAAGCAAGTTTTAATTGGTAAAAATATTGTTATCGATATCAAACCAAATAATAATACTCTTCGCAGTGAAATTAGGTGTACTCGTGACATAGACTTTAGACCGGGAGATTCTATTGGTCGGCTACTGGGATTCACTCAGCGTTTTTTGGCAGCGAATAAAAGCTACGAGTCTGACCTCCCCGTAGCCATTCTCAAAGTAAACGCGTTAAGAGTCGAATGCAATCTCACGACTGGTGCGTATATAAACGAGCGAAAAGTCCATACGATTCACGAATTTTTTCCATTCGTTCCACCGGGGTATAAAATAATTGAAGTGCCATCGCACGTCATTTATCTACCAATCATCGGCAAGATAATTGACCATATTCAGCTACGAATAGTAGATCAGGATGGGAATTTGGTTAATTTCCGTGGCGAAGTCATAACAATTCGACTGCATATCAAATCCCAGTAATAATGGGTATAGTGTTTAACAGAAAAAATATTAATTATAATAAGCCATCATGTGCGAGTCAGATCAGTCGACGGCCAGCTCCCAAGGCTTTAACACATCAGAACATACTGCTTCTAAAGAGTCTAAAAAGACAATAAATCGATATTTACTTCGCGTATTTTGCGTCTGCTGCTGCATACGATGGAGGAAGAAATACTCAATATTCAGACGCCCATCGTCTTCAATGAATCCATAATACATTGTGAGATCCATGCTCATCAACCTTATGCATCATCAACTTTCAACAATAGTGATGAGATACGAATTGCCGTTCAGCATCAGGATCTCAGCTTACTACCCAGCAAGAGTTCGATTCACATATGTGGAAGACTCGTAAAGGAAGATGGAGCAGTCGTCACTACGACAAGCCTCGCCAATAATGCTATTTGTCATTTGTTTGAGGAAGCTCGCTATGAACTGAATGGTATAGAAATTGATCGAAACAAAAACGTTGGGATTACGAGTCTTATGAAAGGATATGTGTCTCTAAATCCGGGCAAAAGTTCGTTATTGGAAAATGCTGGTTGGCTGGATGTCGAAGAAAATAAGAGCTTAACCAGTGCAGGATACTTCGACGTATGCGTACCACTTAGTTCGATCTTTGGATTTGCCGAAGATTATCATAATATTGTCGTCAATGCTAAACATGAATTAATTTTGTCTCGATCAAAAAGTGATGACAATGCTGTTATACAAACAACTGCGGAAGCGTTTAAAATTCTTATACATAAAGTAGAATGGCTTATACCATATGTGACAATCTCAGACCAACGAAAAATACGACTACTAAATTTGATTGCCAAAGATCCTCCAATTCCCATGAGTTTTCGTACTTGGGAATTGTATGAGTATCCGCTACTCCCGACTACCACGAAGCATGTGTGGACCGTCAAAACATCTTCCCAGCTGGAAAAACCTCGATATGTACTTCTAGGCTTTCAAACTAGCAGGAAAAATAAGCCACTTAAAAATGTCAACCATTTCGATCATTGTAACATTAGCGATGTGAAATTGTACTTGAATTCACAATGTTATCCATATGGAAACTTGAATCTGAATATTGGTCAAAATCAGTACGCTTTGCTGTATGAAATGTATACGAATTTCCAATCTAGCTATTACAGTAAAGATGCGGAACCGTTGCTGAACAAAAGTGATTTTAAAAATTATGCTCCGCTAATCGTAATCGATTGTTCAAAACAGAACGAATCTCTTAAATCTGGCCCCGTTGACATTCGCCTGGAGTTTGAAGCAAAAAATAATTTCCCCGCTGAAACATCCGCATATTGCCTAATCATACATGATCGAATAGTCGAATATAATCCAATTAGTGGTGGGGTGAAAAAATTAGTATAAAAGCCGACCCTCGATCGTGAGTCGAGTTAGTGACATTCAAGATGGATTACATCGTTGACGTTCAGGGCTTCAAGAAACCTTTCGATGAGTTTGTTCTGAAAGAATTTTCCATTATTGGAGTTAAAAGTGACGAAGCAGCCGAACCTCTGACACTTCTCCTCAAACCGCCCTGTGCGTGGTCAGCCTTACCAGTAAAATATAAGGCCATGAATTCTTGGCTTCAACGCAATTATCACGGAATATCCTGGACCTCCGGCGATGTATCCTACCAAGCAGCAGCAAAGACAGTTCGATCCATTTTACAATATGCGAGAACCATTTTCGTGAAAGGTCTGGAGAAGAAGAGATGGATAGCAAGCTTCATCGAAAAATCACCATCATCCATCGTTGACATGGAATCGTTGGACTGTCCATCGCTGCGAAAATTACCGACCATCCTATCGACCAACGGATGCCCCCATCACCCCAATATCTTGAAATATAATTGTGCCGAAGCGAACGTGAAATCTTTGAAGAATTGGCTTAAATCAGCTCAAACTTTGATAACTTCGGCTCTCGCGAGTCGAGGTTAGCAAGAATTAGGGGGAACGCGAGCCGACAATTAATCGTCCGGGGATCGATTAATTCCGGGGATCGGTCGCGGGTGATCGTCGGGGCAGAAGGCCCGACTAACGGATGTTGCGATCGGCGGAGTGGCTCGAATTGTGCCCGGCAAAGGGTGAGACTCGTTTGGGCGCGTGCGATGGGCAGTCGCAAGATGAGTCGGAGGGAATTACCGGGAGGCGGGGTGACTCCTACAGCCTCGGCCGTTCGATGCTTCCTGCAGCAGGAGCACGTTAACGGCTAGAGACGTGTAGGAGGCGGACGAAAAGATGTCGAGAACCGGAGAGAAGGAGGAGGTAACCCCGACTCCCGATATTTGGCAGTCGTGCGCCCGTAAGGGAGCACGAAGCGTTGCGCAAAAATCGGGGTGAGGGGGGGAGGAAGTAGGTAAGCGAGGGGTGCCGATCCGAAGATCGAAATACGTTTGAACGCTCTGAAAAGAGCGGGTTTGGTCGCCGTATCTCGCTCTGAAAAGAGCGAGATCGTGCTGAAGCGAAGAGATTCCGATGGAGCGCCGAGTCGGTGAACCGTAGAGACTTTCCGTTGTACGCACTGAAAAGTGCGGGTTGATTGCCGAGAGAATGTCCGAGTGGAAGCCGATGTCGAAGCCAGGAGGTATCTCGAGAGTCGGTCTACGTTAAACGCACTGAAAAGTGCGGGTAGGTAAACCGAGAGTTGTCCAAGGAAGAGCCAAAGTAAGATCCAGAGTATGTATAGAGTCGTTTAATGGCTTTCCGATTTGCGTACAGTAGTCGTTGGGCGTGTAAGGCGAAGAATGAGGCGAACTGGCCGACCTATATGGACGAGCGCGGACCCTGGAGAGAGGCTCCTTGTCGCGAAATCAGTGCGCGCGCGTTCAACTTCGCGAATTCTGAGTTGCCGAATATTAATTAATCGGCCAGCTCCCCTCTCCTCTTCATTGCATCGATACAAACTTATGTTGAGAAAAAGAACAAAAAATAAGGATTCTTTTGATGTATATATCGGGGGGGTAGCGGTATTTACAATGACATAAAAAATAATAATTTCGTAATTTCAGGAATTATCGTAATCCTAATTTTTGGCAGAAAAGGACGAATAACTCCCGAGCCTTTGGGAGGAACGGGCTCGAAAAAATACGAATAGATAGAGAAAATAAATCTAACCCTATGTTCCCCTAGTGGGATATTCGTGTTCGGCGATCGTTAATGGCCTAAATTAATTATTTTAGATTCGCTCGGGAAAAGAAATAATCTCCCGATTACGGGAAACTCGGGTTATCGATTCGTTTAAATATCGAATTTCTATCGATCGAAATAAGCGGTCTTAAAACGAAGAAATTCCCCACGGTAGGGGTACCATTGGGAAGCTAATGATGTTAGCTTCCCAATGGTAAAAAGAAAGGAACAAAAATAGTTAATTACAAGGGTCAAATCATTGTTGTAAGATAAATGAATTTATCGATACGCGTGCCGCATCGCTGCCGCGTACCGCGGGTGACGTCACTCGGCACACGGCACGCGAGTTGCCGCGCTAACCGGGAATATAATGCCCGAGTCCGGGGAAAACTATTGTCCAGGCGGCGATAAGGCCGGACGCTATAGGTATACCCGCGGTACGCGGCGAGCGAGTCAACAAGGTATATAGGTATACCCGCAGTGGGCCTACGCGATGACGCTTATAGCTATAGGTATACCCGCGGTGGGCCAACGCGACGACGCTTATAGCTATAGATATAGAGCGGGCCGAGACGCGATGATCCACGCGATTTGGAGTATACGCGATCGATTATAATTTTCGTGATTGAGCGGAAGGTAGGCCTCGCGTGGGGGGAAAAAGTGGAGGCTTGCGGACAACAAGAACATCCCCTCAGGTGAGGCCGTTTGCGAGAAAGAACTAATCCTAATCGATATAACTAACTATACAATGTGCTAATGACGCCCTAGCTTTACCGAAATATACATTTTTTTTTTTCTTTAAGCGTATAATTTTCGCGGGCGTAGATTATACGGTGCAGGGCGCCGTTCGGCGCGTCGAGGATCCTGATGGACGGTCGGTGCCCCCTCCTGGGACGTCTGGAGCGGTGGAGGTTGACGATCCGATGAGATGTGTCGATGTGCATGGGCACACGGAAGCGGGACGGCTTCGTCGGAGCATCTTCGCGCTTGGTTCGCACATTGAACTGGAAGTGCGACGGCTCTATCCGCTGTTGAGTCTAGCGGGATAGTTCCGTGTGTGGCCGGGGTTATTGGCTTAACCCCTTCGGCTGGAGCCAGCGATGGCTGCCTTGAGCTGGCTGAGAATGCTAAAGCCTGGTCTGCTAGAAGGTATAGCGAGACGCCGCCGTGAGCTGGCGGGCTCATTGCCGTAGACGATAGTTGGAGCCAGCGATGGCTGCCTTGAGCTGACCGGAGGTAACGGTAGTTCAATGGATCCCGGCGGCGCGGGGTTGCGTCTGCCGTAAGGTGTGGCGAGACGTGCCCGGATCCGACCGGGGTATCGGTTTGCCCCATTCGGCTGGAGCCAGCAATGGCTGCCTTGAGCGGACCGGAAGTGACGGCCGCTCGGCCGATGGACCGAGAGGTAGCGACCTCGTCCGCTGTAGAGTCCAGCGAGACGGGGCTGGGTTGCCGGTTGTATTGGTGTAACCTATGTTGACGAGAGCCAGCAATGGCTGCTCGAAGCGGACCGGAAGTGGCGGTCGCTTGAAGGATCCCGATGAGGCGGGACGGTGGGTGGAAGCACCCGGAAGCTGATGAGCTTCGATGTTGTGCCCTCGTTCGCGGTCTACTACGGAACCGGAAGTACTGGGACTTGTTGGAGCAGCTTCGTGCTTGGTTCGCAAGTTGAACCGGAAGTGCGACGGCTCTATCCGCTGTTGAGTCTAGCGGGATAGTTCCGTGTGTGGCCGGGGTTATTGGCTTAACCCCTTCGGCTGGAGCCAGCGATGGCTGCCTTGAGCTGGCTGAGAATGCTACAGCCTGGTCTGCTAGAAGGTATAGCGAGACGCCGCCGTGAGCTGGCGGGCTCATTGCCGTAGACGATAGTTGGAGCCAGCGATGGCTGCCTTGAGCTGACCGGAGGTAACGGTAGTTCAATGGATCCCGGCGGCGCGGGGTTGCGTCTGCCGTAAGGTGTGGCGAGACGTGCCCGGATCCGACCGGGGTATCGGTTTGCCCCATTCGGCTGGAGCCAGCAATGGCTGCCTTGAGCGGACCGGGAGTGACGGCCGCTCGGCCGATGGACCGAGAGGTAGCGACCTCGTCCGCTGTAGAGTCCAGCGAGACGGGGCTGGGTTGCCGGTTGTATTGGCGTAACCCATGTTGACGAGAGCCAGCGATGGCTGCGCGAAGCGGACCGGAAGTGGCGGTCGCTTGAAGGATCCCGATGAGGCGGGACGGTGGGTGGAAGCACCCGACAGCTGATGAGCTTCGATGTTGTGCCCTCGTTCGCGGTTCGACGGCGGAACCGGAAATACTGGGACTTGTTGGTTGTAGTGTGATGACTTCGTTTAGCCGGAATGTATGGCGAACCTTGAACGACCCTTTAGCGTGGATGGTGTTCTTGATGCCTCGCGGAAGGGTTTCCAGGCCGTCGAAGGTTCCGTAGTCGTGATGAGGTGGTGGTCGCGGGACGATGTTGTAGCGAAGAGGCCGCGCAGGTTTGACGTTATTATTTTGCGCATAAGCGGCGTCGCGCAAGACGCATAATGGATCATCGCATCTCCGCATATTGGTTCGCGGGGCCTGCCGGGGACGAGGGTCGTCTCGATCGACACGCGGTTCATCGTCGGGTGGCGGTAATGCCACGACCTGGACTCGTGGTATCGATGGACGATCGAAGGGTGACGGCAAGTTCGCGATTCCGGCCTGCTGAGCTAGTGCTCGCTCCGCACCGAAGGCGGGAGGCCACAGTTTTTTATACCGCGGTTATCAGTCTCCGAATGGTCGAAACGAGCGTCGTCCCCGGCACAGTCCGCGATAGGGTTCGCGGCTGTCGGTGCCGGATCGCGCCCGATCTCGGGATCCTCTATCGGATCGATCGGGTCGGCTATGCCGAGGGCTAGGATGTGGAGTTTCCCTTCGCCACGAAGGTTTCTATATTCCTTCATGTCGAGGGATTTTGTTAACCGAAACAATGGGGAAACGGTAATAATTAAGCGCATTCGATTCGTCGGAACGCTATGCGAGGACAGGGCCTCGAAAAATAATTTTTATTCCCGCGATTACTAGCGACGCGAGACATTATTTTTCGATCGTACCGCCGTGATCGTAACGACGAATTAGTCGCGAGCTAGCTCCGTCGCTTGTAGAGTATTGAGACTCGATCGGAGGGTCCAGGTGTTCGAGCCCCACGTTGGGCGCCAGTTGATAACTTCGGCTCTCGCGAGTCGAGGTTAGCAAGAATTAGGGGGAACGCGAGCCGACAATTAATCGTCCGGGGATCGATTAATTCCGGGGATCGGTCGCGGGTGATCGTCGGGGCAGAAGGCCCGACTAACGGATGTTGCGATCGGCGGAGTGGCTCGAATTGTGCCCGGCAAAGGGTGAGACTCGTTTGGGCGCGTGCGATGGGCAGTCGCAAGATGAGTCGGAGGGAATTACCGGAAGGCGGGGTGACTCCTACAGCCTCGGCCGTTCGATGCTTCCTGCAGCAGGAGCACGTTAACGGCTAGAGACGTGTAGGAGGCGGACGAAAAGATGTCGAGAACCGGAGAGAAGGAGGAGGTAACCCCGACTCCCGATATTTGGCAGTCGTGCGCCCGTAAGGGAGCACGAAGCGTTGCGCAAAAATCGGGGTGAGGGGGGGAGGAAGTAGGTAAGCGAGGGGTGCCGATCCGAAGATCGAAATACGTTTGAACGCTCTGAAAAGAGCGGGTTTGGTCGCCGTATCTCGCTCTGAAAAGAGCGAGATCGTGCTGAAGCGAAGAGATTCCGATGGAGCGCCGAGTCGGTGAACCGTAGAGACTTTCCGTTGTACGCACTGAAAAGTGCGGGTTGATTGCCGAGAGAATGTCCGAGTGGAAGCCGATGTCGAAGCCAGGAGGTATCTCGAGAGTCGGTCTACGTTAAACGCACTGAAAAGTGCGGGTAGGTAAACCGAGAGTTGTCCAAGGAAGAGCCAAAGTAAGATCCAGAGTATGTATAGAGTCGTTTAATGGCTTTCCGATTTGCGTACAGTAGTCGTTGGGCGTGTAAGGCGAAGAATGAGGCGAACTGGCCGACCTATATGGACGAGCGCGGACCCTGGAGAGAGGCTCCTTGTCGCGAAATCAGTGCGCGCGCGTTCAACTTCGCGAATTCTGAGTTGCCGAATATTAATTAATCGGCCAGCTCCCCTCTCCTCTTCATTGCATCGATACAAACTTATGTTGAGAAAAAGAACAAAAAATAAGGATTCTTTTGATGTATATATCGGGGGGGTAGCGGTATTTACAATGACATAAAAAATAATAATTTCGTAATTTCAGGAATTATCGTAATCCTAATTTTTGGCAGAAAAGGACGAATAACTCCCGAGCCTTTGGGAGGAACGGGCTCGAAAAAATACGAATAGATAGAGAAAATAAATCTAACCCTATGTTCCCCTAGTGGGATATTCGTGTTCGGCGATCGTTAATGGCCTAAATTAATTATTTTAGATTCGCTCGGGAAAAGAAATAATCTCCCGATTACGGGAAACTCGGGTTATCGATTCGTTTAAATATCGAATTTCTATCGATCGAAATAAGCGGTCTTAAAACGAAGAAATTCCCCACGGTAGGGGTACCATTGGGAAGCTAATGATGTTAGCTTCCCAATGGTAAAAAGAAAGGAACAAAAATAGTTAATTACAAGGGTCAAATCATTGTTGTAAGATAAATGAATTTATCGATACGCGTGCCGCATCGCTGCCGCGTACCGCGGGTGACGTCACTCGGCACACGGCACGCGAGTTGCCGCGCTAACCGGGAATATAATGCCCGAGTCCGGGGAAAACTATTGTCCAGGCGGCGATAAGGCCGGACGCTATAGGTATACCCGCGGTACGCGGCGAGCGAGTCAACAAGGTATATAGGTATACCCGCAGTGGGCCTACGCGATGACGCTTATAGCTATAGGTATACCCGCGGTGGGCCAACGCGACGACGCTTATAGCTATAGATATAGAGCGGGCCGAGACGCGATGATCCACGCGATTTGGAGTATACGCGATCGATTATAATTTTCGTGATTGAGCGGAAGGTAGGCCTCGCGTGGGGGGAAAAAGTGGAGGCTTGCGGACAACAACTTCATGTAAGACGGAGGAGGTTTCCTAAGAAATGAATAAACACGATATATACTATATATAAAATATATTTTTATTTTCCCACCCACACCCAAAAATTTTTTTACAGTATTAAAAAATTAAGCAAAATAATACATATTTATATATATGGTTATAGTATATATAACGAAGCCCCCAACTCGAGATCAAAGATTGTTCGTTGTGAAACAGTTCATCGTCACCATCACTGTCGAAAATTGTCACAAATCTAGCAGCTTGAAGAATTCGATGCTGCTGCTGCTGCCAATTCAATGCTCGGATCGTCTGCATGAATCTCATCCTCATCATCGGTTCACAGGCTTTTGAATTCGACACTATTATATCTTCCACCGTAATAGTTCATGTAGAGCTCTCCAGCCTGTGCAGCATCCACAATTTTTTGAAATTGTTCTTTATCCGCGTCGAAAGCTTTCACAAGTCTGGAAGGAAGGAATGTGGCGAATTCGTTGCCCACTTCAACGACGATTCTCTTGCCGTATTTCGTTTCTACGAATTTGATGTGAGTGATTGGATGGTCCAGCTGCACCTCCCAGTCTTTCAGCTTCCTCGTTGGAAGGAATTCCGCCATCTTGCCCACCGCGTTGATTGCAGAGAAATCCATTTTCCGTTGATACGTGGACCCTCGGTGATATGCGAAGCCTCGAAATTTCTTGCGCGAAGAGATGCAGGTCTTCTCTTGTACGAATCAAACTTTTAACTTCTTCGATGTGTTCAAAAAGCAGTCGGATACGTTCTTTGAGCTCCACACGTCTGTCCTGCATTACGTTCTGGTTTGATCTGAGTAAAACTTGCAGCATCCGATTTTTTCAAGCTTGAACCCCTCCCATAATCCCCCACCAATTTTTGGGCTTAACCCCTCCCCAAATCCCGACAGCCTCATCGATAAGTTCCGCCTTTTATTCTTTAACAAACTTTGTTATTTTTTTCGTCATCAACACTTTGACAACCCTCTTATTATCTTTGCATTCATCGCAGCTTTCCATATACACTTTTCACATTCTCGACGACGAGGTGCTGGTCCATCGATATGCGTTCGCATATCAGGCGTATTCCAATGCTCCATACAGGGCAAGTACGAAGCCAGTTCAACATCCGCATGGAGATGCGCGGGCAGCCAATCCCATAGATGATGAATTTGCTTGCTCCAATGCCGCAAAAGCTGAGGTTTCGTGATATTTTTCAGCTCAGCCTTCGTTAATTCCCACAGATTTTTAATATTATGAACCGCGAGTATACCATCGATTGAATTCATCTTGCCTTCGAGTTAAGAAATGAGCTCCACGTCTCACGACTCTCGAGTCTTATACACTCAATATTATAAACACACCACGATATAAAGCGTTGAATATTCGGTGCGACGATGTGTGTTTACTTAAACCCTCCCCCTATAAGAAATTTTGAGGACAAGGGTCTGACTCATCGATGAGTGTATCGATTTAAGAAATGAGCTCCACGTCTCACGACGAACAAGGGCCTGACTCATTATCCATTCATTGGGTATAACTGTTCTATTCATCATTTGTTTATAAATGTTTATCGCAGTAATAAATTTCAAGAGTGACAAGTGGTCTAAGATATTTGAAGTGTTTGTATATATTATCGCCTAAACAAGCGCTTGATAAAAATTCGAGTTCAACTCGGGTGTGTTTATTTATTAATGTTTATATTATAGGTAATAATTGACAGCTCTTGGAGGGTCACCGAGCGATACATTCCGAGAAAAAAGATAAACATTCAACCGTCCAACGACCCACCTCCCACCGCCCACCTCCTCATCATCCACCGCATGCCGCTCGTCGATTCACGCAAAATAAAAAAATTAAATTTCAACCACCCCACCACCCACCACCCACCACCACCCACTGCATGTCGTTCACCGATTCACACGAAAAATAAATTTTCTACCACCCACCCACCCACCACCCACCCGACCCACCTCTTCACCACCCACCGCATATCGCTCGCCGATTCTTTGAAAAAAAAAAATAAATAAATCATCCAAACCACCCACCCACCACCCACACCCGCCCACCCCCACCCACCCCCCTCTTCACCACCCAAGGCATATCGCTCGCTGATTCTTGCAAAAAAAAATCAACCCACCCACCAGCCACACCCACCCACCACCTACCACCCACACGCACCCCCCACCCACCCACCGCCACCCACCCGCCACCCTCCACCAAGTGGTTCGAGTCTGAGCTAAGTGGTTCGAGTCTAGGCTAAAAAGTGTCCGTAAATGTCGGGGTAGATCCCTTGGCTTAGAACCCGCTATGTATACCTACTTGTGCTGGTTTGGACTTATAAAATCTGTGCCGATTTGAACTTATAAATCTGTGCGATTTGGACTTATAAAACTCGTACCGTTTCGAACTTGTGACAATTGGACATATAATATTTCGCACTAAGTGGGCTTAGAATAAACGTGCCAGTTCAGACTTAGAACATGGTGCCGAAGTCGGATTTATAACATTATCGATGAACAAGTCTGGCTAATCATCTCGAATAACTGAGCCGCTAAAAGTGACGTTCAGCGTGAACCGGTAAGGTGACTAGAAGTGACCGTCAGAAAAGCATCGAGTGTCAGGGAATGGTTTGACGACTCCCAGGACATAAAAAGACATACCCAGGGACACGTTCAAATTCTCTGAAGACGGATATACCATCATCTTAAGGTAAAGACGTCCATTTCGTAACTAAACACCAATTGCAATTCGCGAGGTGAGCGAGCTGTCACCGTCAATCGCCGAGTCGTGACGTCAGAGCAAGCACAGCCGAGCGCGACGACCAGCCGGTTTCAGCGACGATCGAGAAGCCGCCCGCGCCTGCGCAGTATGGTAGACACGCGAATGAAATTCTGTCGCTTAATATTCTGACTCCAAGCAAAGGAATTATTCAAGATCAAGAGGAATAAAATCCGAATATTAGGAAAATCGATTCCACACATTTTGTCATCAACGAAAATAAATTGCTTAAACGATAGGAAAGAAACGAAATAATTTAAGAGAGAAACTTGTAATCATATGAGAGCTTGTTAATCCATAAATAAAAAGTATCATTGTGTCACTAAGAAAAAAAAGGGTCTCTGACACACCAACCCATAACTCCTAGACGCTCGAGTCCACGAACCCCTCCGTTTGAGTGCCCGTTCCACCTACAGGCGGCGCGCAAATACGGAAATTATTGTACAAGGCAGAAGCACCTGTTACAACCTTGGTTCTAGTGGTTCCCCTAGCATCTCCCGTTTTGTTACTGTGTATTCCTGTGTCACCCTGATTCGTTTGGGGTTCCAGATTTTCCATAAGTTTTCCCGTTTCCTTTGCCTTTTCCTTGGGGGGTCCCCATACAATCCTGTTGGAAAGTTCTAGTTCTTCGTGGTTTGACATTGTCACTGTTGTTGTTGTTGGGAGTTCTGTAATTCGTTAGATTTGTTTTGATGTTAAATTGTAAAAATATAGGGTTTCAAAGATGATTTTCCCCGTTTGCTTGGATGCTGTTATCGTAAAATAGGAGAAGAAAAATGACTGTTCGATCTTTCGTTATTTCTCCCCAGATTTTCTGTTTCCAATCTCTGGCTTCCCATAGCATGCTCCGGTTGGTTGTTCTTGTTTCTGTTCTCTAAACTATAGGAGTTTTCTATCCCTGTCTTTGCGTGACCCTTACTGGTAGTTTGGGAGAACGACTGTTACTCTATTGATCGGTCAGGTGCTGTCTCTGGCCGTGAGGGCTTGGTCATTTTACTCCCTCCTTGGTCAGGTTGCCCGCAACTCAATCGTTCGGGGTTATTTTATATATATATATTTTTTTGTATATTTGCGTATCTCACATTTTTTTTTTTTTTTTTGTACCCGCACAAAGAGCAGGTTGTTTCCAATATTTTTTCCTTTTTTTTCATCGTTTTTCCTTATATGTATTTTTATATTTCCTCATTATTACTTATTTTTTTCCTCTTTTTTATTATTATTGTTGTTTGTTTATTTACTTTTTTTTTGAGTAACTTGGTGACTTTTAATTCCCGAAAGTGTTTCCTTCGATTTGTGGGGGCGGAAGAGGTTTCGGCTCCCTTGGTTTGTTCCTCTCGTCGTCCTCGGGAAGGGGTTCGGTGATGATTCCCTGGTTGATATTGAGTTCTTTGCATATTTCAGCGAGTTCTGTTACTTTCATCTCGCCAGGTTCGGGCAGTTTGGGGCACCAGCTGAACCCATAAGGCTCTGCTTCCTCCCATTTTAGCGTTCCCCACTGTGGGTCAACAGGGGTCTCGCCGGGTTCCAGTCCCTCGTAAGGGCAAGGATATTTGTACTCGAGATCGGAATCGGAATCCTCCTGAGTATGGTAATTGAAGATTCCATAACCTTGGCTTTCCATGCGTCCCGGATCTTGGCCCTTTGAGAAAATGGTGTCGCCTAACCATTCGTATTCAACTCCTCCAAGTGTTTTGGGCGATTGCGGGTTTTTACTCAGTATGCGTTTCCAGTTGTTTCTCGGTGCTTCTCGGGTGAGTCTTCTCCACTCGGGTGGCACCCATACTTCGAATTTATATTCGTCGATTGGGTCGAGTCGGATTTTCCAGTAGCAGAAAACCTTTTCCATTCCCTCTATGAGTCTTGTGACGTATTTTCCTGGATCTCAACGCGACTATAAAAACACGAAAAAAACAAAACCAAAAACGCGAAAATCGAAGCTCAAACCGAACGGGAGCGGAGCGCGAAATCGAGAACTCAGAAAACGTCACCTTCGGCCGCCCGCCTCCACGGATGCATCGACGTCCCGGTGGGCGCCAGTTAATTTTTGTTTCGCCGGTATTAACAACCGGACTAAACTGGAGGTCGATGGAACGGTCGACCTCCGCAGGGTCGATTTTTGTTTCGCCGGAATCGCCAAGCCGGACTAATCTGGAGGTCGATGGAACGGTCGACCTCCGCAGGGTCGATTTTTGTTTCGCCGGAATCGCCAAGCCGGACTAATCTGGAGGTCGATGGAACGGTCGACCTCCGCAGGGTCGATTTTTGTTTCGCCGGAATCGCCAAGCCGGACTAATCTGGAGGTCGATGGAACGGTCGACCTCCGCAACGGAAATACACGAGAACAGAACAAAAAAATAACGAGATCACACAAACGAGAACTGAACGGTACGAGAACTAAAGCCGATGCATTCGCGGAAGCGAACGGTTGCGGAAATGCACGGTTGCTCAGGATGCGGGTTATGGTAGAAGGGTCGCGATCCTTCGCCAACAAAGTAACACGAAATCGAAACCGGAATCTCAACTTTAAATAATGGGAACAATTATTTATTGGCTGCTAAGCCACGGGATCGCACACTCGTGCATCGGGGGCGCTCAGCTGACCGGGGGGTCGGAGCGAGCGTAACGAGAACGGATCGATACGCGATCAAATAATTACCGAAACGATAAACTCACCGAATCAGCGTATTCTAATCCAATAATGGGCGGGAACTGCATCTCACGATGCCTCGAGAACTCCAACACAATCACTGCACCTCAAAAGCATTCCTCAGAACGCATCTCGAGCACAGAAAAATCGGTAATAAGATCGGAACCGAATCCGCACGAAACACAGCACATACGAGTCAACTAGCGAACGCGCAAAGTGACAGGTAGCGTGAGCGAGATACGCGAACCGAAGCGAGAGCGATAGCCGGAGTCTACGGCAGCGCGAGCGAGAGCGAACGACTCAGCGTGCGAGACAATAGCCCAAACGTAAACACCGGTCGCGCGAGAGGTCCGAGCTGCCTCGAGGACGACTCTCGGCAGACTGATTAGCCTACGACGATATTCTAAGGAAGCGTTATGATTATCGCGAAATCCTTGGCCGATAGCTACTGCCCTCTCGAACTATTTCCAGAGCGTCACTTAAGCGGGAACCGAAACTGTAACGCGGTAATTTTTGAGATTCGTCGCGATCGTTACTCCAAACTCAGGACGTGAAAACAAGGCTCTCTCTCTCTTAATTAAAACACAGCACAAGGTGTTCCGACCTTGCCCGGACCGTACTTAAACCTCCGCCTGTTCTCCAACGTCCTGCGTTATCACCTAAACAGAGTGCCGGGTTTGCACTGGACTTTGACGTATTCGCGACGAGATCTCGTCGGTCTCTCCTCTATTCGTATTTCTCGTTGCTTCGAGATTCTCTCCACCGAATAGATTCGAGGATTCCGACCTGAACTGAATCTTTTGATCTTATCTCCAAGCTTACCACACACCCAAGCTCATTAGTAAAGTCCAAACTGGATCGTGACCTTCACGAACTTTACTTAGACGAGAGCTGGACGGTAACTGGACAGCCGAGGAGCAGTAAATCGGGAACTGTAACGGGCTAACCGAACTAAATCGATAGCCGTATCCGTAAAACTTTAATTCATTGGTATTTTTGTGACGGTGATCAAAAAATCACGTCACAGTCTATAAGGAGGACAGCGATTTGTCCTTATTGGTAGATCTGTCCCATCCGAGTACTGGATCCGTGGTTTGTTCCAGTAGGGGATTTTTTCGAAGCATTCGGGCCATCCTTTGAGCCCAGGAATCGGGATCGCCTGTGCTAACTGTCCCGCCGGCACCAAAGCGTGTGGTAGCCACTGGTACGGTGTGCCGCCGAGGGTTATATCCTCGTAGGGGTCATCACGCAGTTGATTGATCCAATTATCCAGCGTTCCTGGACTGATTGAGCGCCATTCGGGTGGTACGAATAAATCAACTCTCTTTTTTGGTATCTCCAAATAGAAAGCGATCTTCCAATAGCAGAAAAGTGCCGCCGTGCCGGGAACCAAAACGTCTGGCCTCTTCCGGTTGACACAGATCCAGAGTGTCTCCTCGGTACTGTTCACTTGTATTGGTCGGCACCAATTGTAGGCGTCGCAGTGGCAGTGGTAGAGCGGCATTCTTGAATTATATTTTTATTTTATGTGAATTAATGTTGTTTCTTTTCCCTTCATGTATATTTATAGATACGTTTTTTTTTGTTATTAAGAATTTTCTCTTTTCCTTTTTCTTTATATTTTTCAAGGGGTTATTTTCCTTATTAGCTAGTTGTTCGTTATAATTCTACTATTGATTTTTTTTTCTTCCTTGAACTCAGATTAACGTTTAAAGATTATATTATTTACTTATATATCCTTTATCCAAATATGTATATCTATTTTGCCCCCCTTTTTTATTATTGATACCATACTCCCATTTCATTTTTTTGTGTTGTTTTTTTTATTTACTATTGTTATTATTATTATTATGATTATCTTATTGTTATTTATTTATATATTTTTTTTAGTTATTATTATTTTTTTTCTTTTTTTTCCAAAAATCGATGGTTAAATATTTCTTGTGTAGCTTATTTTATTCCCTAATTTACTCGATTTCTATTCCATAACTGTGCGAGCAACTGTTATTCTGAAGAGGAGGAGAAAAAAAATGGTTTGCTGAAGTTCTGTCGTCATGGGAGGGCTTCGGCCTTCCATTCCCCCTTTTCTCCTACTTTTTCCCCAAGGCCTGCAGGGTTCGGATCGTGGCCCGAGTGAAGTCATTGGCCTCCTGAACCATCATTGGCGAGACAATGTGTTCATATTCGTGGTACGGGTGGTCGGGAATGATCACGATATTTTTGACGAAGAGGATATCTTCCTGGCAAAGATCGCACCTGGTTGCGGCTACTGCGCATTGGTAACAGACCACCGTGTGTGTGCAAGGGACATAAATTCCTCCGACCCGGCGTAGATTTTCGAACACGACATCGTCGAGCCGGGTACCTGGCGCTACAAAACCCGTAGGGATACACTCCATGAGAGCGGCCTTTTCGAAGTCTCGAAGGGGCGTTCTTTCGAACACCTCAGGTTTAATGGTTCTTTTACAGTAGGACCTGTAACACGCCATTGTGTCGGCTAAGGATGCGTCTAGAGGCGCCTTGCAACTTGCTTTTTGAATATATTCTGCTCCTTTCCTTGCCATTACGTATTCGCACTTCCTGTACCAATACGCGTGTTGCTGCCATGGCTCGTCCTGGGCTGCCCATTTTCCCAACAATCCATCGCAGCTAAACATCTCACTTTGTCTCCAACTCCGAAGTAGTAGAGTCCAGCATCCGCTAGGCTAGCGGGGGTCTGCGTCATTGCTTGGGGCCAATCCTTAAAACTTTCGATTCGAGCCTCGTAGCTTGAGTAATCTGGATCATCTTCGTGTTTCGGAACTTCGATGTGTAACGTCTGGCACACTTGGGGGGCTGGTAGGGTGTTCGTCTGGACCCTCTGCGGTCCCTCGTCCCCGCTGGCTCCTCCCCGTGGCTTGGCGTGGTGGATTCCCGTGTCTTTGAAAGGTGATGGTGGCGGCGTCGGCGGGGGTGTCTGGCGCTCGGCCCTCACAGCAGGTGTAAGCGGCTCGTTGCTGCTGGTATTTGTGTCAATATTGCAACCGATCGGCTGCCTTCGTATTTCCGTTCCCATCGCCTTTTTCTTTTCTCGAGGAGTGCTGTTATGCTCCGTGCCCACCCTTTTTATGGCTCCAAGTAACCTCTCCGGGCCTTGATCCTTCGGACTATCTCGGGGAGCAGAATCAATTGTTAATGGTGGGTTTCTTAATAGACCTCGTAGAATACTATCTTTTGTTAGGTTGAGGATTTGCTGGGTTTCCTGTGCCGGTTCTATATTTTTCTTGACGCTGGTCTACACCTTGGGTGAACTGGTTGTAGCGACCTCGCACCTCTCTCCTGTCGAGGGTCCAGCTGGACTGCTTTTGTTCGTTGTTTTGTTAATTCTCCATGGGTGATCTTGGCGTTATCTGTGCGTATGAATTTACCCAATGTTTCCTCCTGTCTTTTTGAAGTTAAAGGTCTATTGCCGCAAGGTATTCCGTTAATATAAGGGCAATCCTCAGCATCCGCTTTGTGCTCAATGAAAGGGTCTTCTCCTATTTTCCAGTTGTTTATTTCGATCCCACATGCGAAACAAGAGACATCATCTGCTTGTCCCATGTAGAAAAAAACCGCGGTCGCAAGTTTCTCGGGTTTTGTAAACGGCCTCGGCCATCCGATGAAACTAAGTAGCCGTTCGGACTCCTCGCGGAATCGGGGGTACGCATTTCTCACTGGTTCTTCCGGGTTGGTATCGTCTTCCTTGAGGTGCGTTGGTTTGCAGAATTCCCTCACCATTATGCCAAGGGGATGAGAGATTTCTTCACTCGTTCCGGATGAACGACACAAGTTTTGCCCTTCAACTGGATGCGTAAATTCCCTTTTTCTAGAAGTTCCAATACTTCAAATGGTCCAGTGTATTGATCTCCTAATTTTCCAGGTTTCGGTCCTTTAAGCAAAAATATGGGTTCACCAACCTTGAACGTAACGGGGTTCATGCGTCTATCTCGATATTTCTTAGCCCTTTCCTTTGAGGCTATTAAATTTATTCTTCCCAGTTGTTGAATTTCATGGATTTGCGTTACCAAACGTGTCAAATATTCGTCGTACGTGGCAAGTTTATCCATCTCGTCCAACGGGAAATTTGAAGGAGTTCTGGCTATTTTCCCGAAGACCATCTCGTAAGGAGTATGCTTTGTACCTTCATGCACGTTAGTGTTGTAGTTGTAGATTGCTAATTCGACCCAGTCGTCCCAGTTGCTTTCTTTCGAGGTGTATTGTTTGAGATACTCGCCGAGGGCGTGATGCGATCTTTCTAACGATCCGTTAGATTGAGGATGAAACGCTGTCGTTCTTATTTTCCGAATTTTAAACAATTTGGAGATTTGTTTCATGAAATTACTTAAAAAGTTTGCGCCCTGGTCGGTCAATACCGCTCTTGGGGATCCGAAGTTACAAATAAATCTTTTTACGAAGGCCTCGGCGATGGTCACTGCCTTGGCGTTGGGTAACGGGGTTGCCATTGAGAATTTTGTTAGTTGATCTTGCATAGTAAGTATGTATTCATTTCCCTTATCAGTTTTTGGCGAAGGCCCCACAATATCCATGGCAATTTTGTCGAATGCCGTAGCCGGAGTGTCAGTGATGACCATGGGTTGTTTGGTTTTAACGCGAACTAATTTTTTTAGTTGGCATTGCAGGCATCTCTGTATGTATCGTTGAATATCCTGTTTTAAATTTTTCCAATAGAAATCATGCCGGATTCGATTGAACGTTTTACGAACGCCTCGGTGTCCTCCGACGGCCGAGCAATGTTTTTCTTCAATTATTTTTTCCTGATCTTCGACCGCGGGTTCCTTAATGAGCCCAAAACACACGATGACTCTGACATCGCTGTTGTTAAATAATAACCGGATTTGAGTGATTATATTTTCCCACGGGATACTACAAATTGTGGTGGATCTTGCTAAACTGATTGTTACTAGGTTTAATTTTTCAACTAAATCCCTACAGTTTTTTAATGTCTCCACGATATTTTCTAGTATTTTAGTGGGTCCTTCGCCTATTCCGTCGCGTATGGGGAGAGCGATGTAGTATTTGTTATTTCTTTTCGAAAGTGCTTTTGCTTCGAATAACTTTAGTTTCTTCAGACTTGGTAGCTCGCCGCGTTCTGCTAATATTTCTCCGCCTTTGTCTAACGGTTTTCCCTGGGTATCCACGAAAAATAGCATACTATCTTTTCGGGTGTGAAACAGATCTCGCGATGGTTTAACGTTTTTTGCTAGTATTCTTGTCTCCTCACGGTCGGGTATTTTTGTCCTTCTTGAACCGCGGGGTTCCTTGCGGACGGGCCGATCGTTCGGTTTTTCCCCGCTGGACTCCTCGGAATCGCTCGCGACCAACGGTCTGTGTCCGCGTTTTTTTCGTATAGGATTTATTTCGTCTGGCTCCTTGGGATCGCCGGGAAGATCAGGAGTGCCTTCCCCGACCCTTTCATCCCTGGGAAAAGACTCTTCGTCCTCTGTTTGCAATGTTCTATTCTCTCCTTCTGTTTCCGTAGCCTGCTCTCACGAAGGTAACTTGTCGGAGGTGGCGGGAGGGCTGAGCGTTGGTGACTCGAAATGTTCTTCTCCCGTGTCGTCGTTGGCAGCTGCCTCTCGAGAGATTTCGGGGTTAAGAATAAAGCGTTCTATTTCAGGAGACGGTTTTATGAGCCTTGCATCATCCGTTGATGTTAATTTTAATGCTTCAGAGGGGTCCGGTAATGTATCCCAGGGACATTCCTCCAAATTGTCGAGGGTCAGTATTTCATCGGGGTCTGGTGTCTCGTCGATCTCGTGTTCATCGCTATTTAAGGCTAGATAGTCCCCGATTTCTTGGTCTGTCAGCCCTCGTGCTGGTTTTTTCCGAGTTTGGGTGACAGGGTTCGTTCGAATCATAAATATTCCATCCGGGTTAGTAAAATCTTTCACAGGATTTCTTGATAGCGCGTCTGCATTGACGTTTGTTTTCCCGGCTTTGTACACCACGTCGTATTCGTACTCGGCTAGTTTTAATCGCCATCTGAGGATCTTAGAGTTACCGTCCGTCGCGCGGCGAAACCATAATAAAGGTTTATGGTCGGTTACTACTGTGAACTGGCGCCCGTATAGATACGGTCGATAGTGGAGAATACAATACACTATAGCAAGTGCCTCTTTTTCGTACGTGTCGTATCGTTCTTCTGTTTTATTTCATGCTCGCGATGCATATGCGCAGGGGTGATCTCTGTTAATTGTTCCTTGTGACAAAATTTCTCCTATTGCTACCCCGGAGGCGTCCGTGGTTAGGATGAAGGGTTTAGTGAAATCGGGGTACCTTAATACTGGTGCCGTGCACAGACTGTTTTTTAATATTTCGAAGGATTCCTCCCCCTCTATTCCCCATTCGAAATCTGTTTCCTTACGGAGAAGTAGGGTGAGGGGTTTTGAAATTTTTGCGTAATTCTCGATAAAACGTCTATAATATCCTGTTAGTCCCAGGAATTGTCGTATATTTTAAATATTTCTTGGTCGAGGAAATTCTCGTACAGCCTCTAGTTTTTTGGGGTCAGGTTTAACTCCATCTTCGCCGATTATATGGCCTAGGTATGCTAATTCTTTTTTCAAAAATTCGCATTTATCGGGTTGTAATTTTAGATTTGCTGACTCGAGTCTTTTTATTAATTCGGTGTAAATTTTTTCATGTTCTTCAAGACCTCGAGAATAAATGACAATGTCGTCTAAATATACGAATATGCCTTTTCCAAGGATCCCGCTCAGTGTAAGATCCATAGTTCTTTGAAAAGTGGGCGGGGCGTTCCGAAGCCCGAACGGCATTCGAACAAATTTGAAATGGCCTCTAGGAGTCGTGAAAGCGGTTTTATGCCTATCTTCCAGACTGACTTCTATCTGATGGAAACCTGATGCTAAATCAAAAACGGAAAAATATCTTGCTCCTCCTAATTGATCTAAGATCTCGGTGATGTTTGGAATGGGGTATGCGTCTGCGATCGTCTTTTCGTTCAGAGAGCGATAATCAAAAACCACTCTCCATTTCTTATTTCCCTTCGAATCATTCTTTTTCGGTACGACCCATGCAGGGCAATTATACGGTGAAGTAGATGGTATTATTTCTCCATTTTTGAGCATATCCTCTACCTGCTTTTCTATCTCGTCCTTCGTGCACTCCGGCCATCGGTAGCCTCGAGTGTTAATCGGTAGATCGTCCGTTGTGGGTATACGGTGCTGTAGTATTGTAGTATGCGTGAGCGCCTCGCCCGGTAGGTGGTACAAATGGGTGCTCTCTCGCAACAGTTTTTCAATGCTATTTTTTTCCTCTACGTTTAGTTCGTCGAGTCTTAGTTATCCCTTTATTTGTTCGAGTCGGTCCTCCACTGCCGAACCCGAGAAAGTGAAACAAGGGCTCTCTCTCTCGAAGGGTTGTATTTTACGCGTTGCACCTCGTGCACCGAGCTTCTCAAAAAGGCCTGAGTTTATGACGCGATAACTTCTATTGTCCCCGGAAACTTCCTTGTTTTTGCTTTCCCTGCCTAACGTTCTTTTGTGATTGTATACTCTGCCTTGAGCCAAAAGCTCTCTATATAGTGTTCCCATGCTGTCGTTTGAATCATTATATTCCATCGGAGTGGATCTGTTTAATTTCTCTGTGTTGCCGTTGTTCAACTGTATCCCTGAATGGTTTATCTTGTTTTCCTCGATCTTAATTCCTGATTCCTTCTGCAAGTTTTCCTCAATGCTTAGTATTTTGGTACTCGGTACACTTGAGTCACCCGGTTTTATTTTCTTGATTTCCCATGGATCGTTAATGTTGATTTTACTGAGGCCCTTATTCTCTGTTTTCCTCGTACAGTTTTCTAGCTCCCCTTGAAAATTTTCATTATTACTTGAAGGTTTTACATCTACATTACCCGAACAACAGTCTTTGTTTTCGTGATAATTAGTACAATTGGTATCTGGTATTAGTACAATTGGGTTAAATAAATCCTTCTTTTTTGTTTCCCCGACCCCTTGCGAGTCGTTAATTATTATTTCACTGGAACTTTTATTCTCTACAACTCTCGTGCAGTTTTCTAGTTCCCCATTGAGTTTTATGTTATCTACTAATGAATTTATTATGACCTGATTCCCCCAGAAATCTTTATCAGAATCCTCAGCTTCATCCTGTGTTTTACTTGTTTTTCCTTTTTTTATTACCATATTCCATTCCGATTTCCTACCTGCTTCAATTTTATCCGTTTTCATTATTTCCTCGTTCTTACAGCAACTTTTACTCACACGGCAAAGCTCGACCCCATTTTTGGAGCTACCTGCCTGTGTTGATTTGACAACTTTAAAACCGAGTCCGTGATCCCCCGGTTCCTTTGTTTCTTTTATGGGCGTACCGATTTTTGTCTCGTCGCCCCTGGTTTCCTTAATTTTTTTGCCTGAGAGTCTCGCGGGTTCCGATTCCCCCGTGAGCTCCATTTCTGGTTTACAACCATTGGTTTTTTCCCTTGTCCCCTGTTTTGACTTTATCGCGGGGATTTTAATATTCTCGATTTTTTTATTCAGTAATTCCATAACTGGTACGTGTACTTGTATTGTGTGTAAATTGTTATTGGTTACATGCGCGTAGGCCTTTCCATTATCATTCCTTATCAATCCGGTCTCTATTGTGACTCCCGGTCCCGCGTTTAACGGTGGGAGGTATCCCTCTCTTATCTCCAAGTTTTTTACGCGAATAAAACAAAGTTTCGTGGTTTGCCCTGGTATAATAATTGCTTCTTGACTGGAGAACGGAATTTTTACCTCCTGCATCTTTAAACGACGTTTTTCATAGTCGACTATTACTCGATTTCCGTCTAAATATTCTGATCCTAATATTCCTCCTTCGGAAACAGGAAAATCGTTTTTTACCACGTGAAAATTGGCTCGGCGCCCAAAGACTCGAATTGTTATTTGACCGATGGTGTATATTGAAGCGGCTGTAATTCCATTCAATTGTAGGATCTGATTATAATCGATGGAGGTTTGTGGAGGCACATATTTCTCTTTAATTATATTGGGTCCGGCTCCCGTATCGACCATTAATATTATTGGTGTTGTAAAATTGTCGCTCTCTACTTTTACGGTGGGGACGCTACTTTCTTTGTGTAATTTAACGACATGAATTTTTACAACTCTGATGGGTTCGTGGCTACTGCAGAGATCGTGTGAATCGGATGCATTTGTTGCGCGGTCGCTCCCGTCGCACCCGTGGTCGAGAGACCGCTTGCGTTTCCCGAGGAGTTTCCGTACCGTGCATCGTCCGTCTGTTTGGCCGGGCATTCTCTTATGAAATGTCCGGGTTGTCGGCAATAATGACAATTCCCTATCGATTTGGGGCCGGTGCCGACCGCCTCGGCGTACGTAGTTTGTTTAGCGTTAGTACATTGTGCTTGATTATGACGATAAGGGCATATGTACGCCCCGTGTCCCGCCCGTTTACAGATTTGACATTTTATGTCCGCGGTTTGTTGAAATGGCAGCCCCTGTGGTACGTTATTTTTCTGGTTTTGCGGTTGCGATGTAGCTGGGTTAACGCGAGTCGGGCAGCTGTCTGCTTCGTGGCCCCGATTTTTACACAGTTGACAAAAAGGTGCAGCACTTGCTGTATTGTTTTTCAAAGGAGGGAATAAACGGAAGCATTTGTTTGCAGTGTGTCCCCGTTTGTTACATACTTGACACACGGTGATCGTGGGTGCGTCGTTAACTGGCTTATTGCCGTTAGGTGGAAATAGCTTGAAACATCGGTCGGCGGAATGACCTTTTCGATTGCACACCTGACAGGTAGGGATACTCTTGACTGGGTCTGAAGGGATAGCTGCGTTGGCTACCTGAACGTTCGTGATTTTTTCTCGGGACATGCTCCGGCTTCGTGACCCGTTTTGTTGCATAGCTGACATTTTACCTCCTCGCCGGTTATTATTTTCACACTACGCTTCGCTCCAACCGGCGGGTCTTTAGGATCCGCGAAGTCTCGAATACCTTCGCGGAGCGCCGTGCGGGCTATTAGCTGTTTCTCGATTTTTACCGCGCGTTTCACTATGTCATCTATTGTCCCGTCCATGGTCATGCGTTGTTCAATTTCAGTTTTTAATCCTTGGACGAAACAAAGGGGCAGACTATCGGTGGTGTTTTTCCTAAAAGCCTCGTCCGCTGGGGCGTTATTTTCTGATTCATAAGCGTCCAATATCTGATACCCGAGATCGCGAATACGATTTGAATAGGCGACGACCGTCTCGTCGGGCCTCTGATAAATTGATCCGAGTTCTCCTTGTAATTGATAAATGTTTCTTGCGGGAGCGTAAATGCATTTTAGAAATTCATAGAGTGCTTTCATGGTCCCGAACGATTGTTGCATGATGGACCGCCGAGGTTCCCCGATTATTTTTATTCGTACCGCTTTCACCAAGTGCGGCTCGCTACCTGCGTCCAACATTGCGAGAGCTTCGTCGCACCCTTGAATAAACATACCCAAGGATGTGGTGGTCCCATCGTATGTGGGTACGACCGCTAATGCAGCTTTAAGAGACACTCTCAAAGTTGAGTTCGCCATTTCGTTTTTTATTGGTTGTACGGGTAGTGGGTTCAGAGCGTCCTGTATATTTTTTTGTGTTTTGTTGAGTCTCGCGGCCCGTTCTTTCCTTCGCTCCTCTTCGTCGGTTATCGTTTTTTGTAAATCGCTGTTTCTGTAGTCTTCCTTTAAAGGCGTATCTGTGTTAGAAATGGGTCGGTTTTTCGGCGTCTCTATTATGTCCGAGTTGTTTTCGTTTGACTTACTGCAACTCGCGCCAGTTTCTTTTGGTAGAGTTCCGTTTATCGTAAAAAAAAGTGCGTTTAGCGGCCTCAAGTCCTGTCAGGGGTATCTGGGTATCTAGTGGGATTTCGTCGGGTGTATAATATGTCTCGCCTGTTTGATTTAAGGGGGTTGTATTGGTGTCGAATGAGATATATTTGGAGATATCTTTTTCGGAAAAGGCTTCTATTATCGTTGTGGTACTTTCGTTGTCCGAGTCGTTAGTCTCGTCACATGTATGGGTAGTGGGCGTGTCGGGTCTCGGTGAATCACTTGGTAATGCGCTTCCCACAAGTGATGGGGTTTCAGCCAGTTCGGGCCTTTCGTTTATTCGTGAAAGAGTAGGGATAAATTCCGGGTTTTCTACTACTGGCGAAGGGGTACGAGAGGCTTTCGGGCCTCCTTCTACCTCCCCCGTGAGTTCTATTCCCCTGATACCTTTTTCTAAACTGGCTATTTCTTCTTGTAATTCTTCCTCGTCGTCCTCCCCTAGTTCTCCCTCTGTTTCTATCTCTATCTCCTCCTCTGTTTCTTCCTCCTCTGTGTCTTCCTCTATTCCTACGTCTGTTTTTTCCTTTACTGTCTTGCGCTCGGGGGTTTTCGTTATCTCTGACCGTCCCGGCTCCTTTGCGGGGTCTTCCGACGGGGGTACCTGTTCCTTGTCGGTGTCTAATGTGCTGTCAATTATTTCGCTAGGTGTCCCCTCGTTTGTTCTAGTTGGTTTCTTCTCACTCACATAAATATGTACTATCTCATCGGGGACAACAGTGTTTGACCGCGTTGCCCGTGTAGGCCGAGGTTCGAGTCCGCCCTTAACGCTTTTATCGGATGAACTCATTTATGTCCTTTATCTTTTTGTTAATTGATTCTACCGCGTTTTACACGAGTTTCGTTTCCTTGAAATTAAATGGCCTATATTCCACGTCTAATTCGTCGATATACGCGGTTCCGCCGAGTGACGTTGATATATTTTACTCCGCAAGTTCGTTTAGTTATTCCCGATCGGAACGCAAAGTAAACGTAACTTATTTGTATTATGCTCTTGAAGATGTTTAAGACTTGTGTGATCCACATGGAAAATTATTAATTTCAATTACGGAATTTCTTTGCGCTTAAAACCACGATTCAGGGATGGGTAGTTCCTTCGGGATGGCGAATTTTGTTGACAATTATGTAGAAGTCGTCCCCGCACTCGATTATTTTACTATTTTCGGTAATTTCACTTGTCAATGTTGGTTTCTTCCTTAACTCGAAAAAGACCCCTTTTTCGTCCGTGGCGACAAAAAGTTCTGACTGAACCAACTTGTTTGTGGGTGGAGTATAAGTTTCACCGTTCGGAAATTGTTCTTTAATTCCTTGAGCGAGGAGGTCTTCTATTACTTTTTTCCATCCGCCTCGGCCCATTGAATAATGTATCTGTTACGTGTTTGTTTCTTAGATTTTGTATGGTCGTTCAGTTTCGCGTCTGTAAGTGGTCTATACCTTCCTTGTTTTGTCAATATAGCATGTTGTGAACAACCGCACGATATGATACTACGAGGATTAACTTTATCAAATTGCCGCCCTTCTGGTCCCCAGATCAATTTGAAAAAGGGTAAAGTGTGTGTTCTTTTCTTAGTGTGTGTGCATTTTCCGTCTATTATCTGTATAGTATGTTGTGAACAACCGCACGATACGATAATATAAAGGTTAATTTCTTCAAATTGCCGCCCTTCTGGTCCTCAGATCAATTTGAAAAAGGCGTAAAATGTGTGCTCTTTTCCTAGTGTGTATGCGTTCTCCTTCTATTATCGGTATAGTATGTTGTGAACAACCGCACGATACGATAATATAAAGGTTAATTTCTTTAAATTGCCGCCCTTCTGGTCCCCAGATCAATTTGAGAAAGAGTAAAATGTGTAGTGTATGGCGATTGATCTATTTCCTTTTTATCAATATGCTTCAAACTCAAATGTGTCCGTATGGGTAGAGTAAGAAAATATTTTAAGTCAATTTGACAAAAGTGAAGTGTTTTCTGTACGTGTATTCTTCGATTTTGTGTAGGTAGAATAGCCTTCGCGGATCGTTATCGGGAATATACTTCGGATGTAAAAAGTTTATTTCGTAATTAATGGGTTTAAACAAATATTTAATTTCAATTCCCGCGTTGGTTTTCCGGGTATGTGAAGGTTTCTTGACACGGTTATTGTCTCTGGTTTTTTGTTCTTCTACTCTAATTTTACCCATAAACAAAGATTTTTATTTATCAAGAAGAATTAATACTTTTTACTCGTCCCCAAGAAGGGGCAGCGCTAGCGGTCATAGACCATTTTTGGCGGCCTTCCTTTTCCACAATTTATCCAGATCTGTTTGACCATGCCGTTAGATTTTTGACGGTCAAGCTTGACCAGCCTCTTGTGCCTACTGATTATACCGGCTGAGTTCATCAAGTTGATCCTTTGGCAGAAACGAGTCATTTATCTAACTTTCTACTATTTCGGGTTATCTGACCGAATTTTTGCCCCTTTCTTTTTTTATTTTATTTTCTGAGTCCCATATAAGTGTGAGGAAAAATAATAAAGAAAATTTATTCGTTACGCTTGACGTAACAGCGCTACCAAGATTCTCGGAATTCGGTGGCTTCCACACGACGACAAGTTCGTATTTTCATCGGGATTCTCAACACCAACGGCGAAGCTCACGAAACGGATCGTGCTGTCGGAAGTCGCTCAGATTTTCGACCCGCTTGGCTTCATCTCACCTGTCACGATCCGAGCCAAGATGCTCCTGCAGGAGCTCTGGCTACACAAGGTTGGCTGGGACGACGCCTTGCCGGCTCCGCTCTCAGCCAAATGGCTCACTCTCCGAGAAGATCTCACCTGCCTGGCCAGGCTTTCAATACCCAGATGGCTCAACACCCGGGCCGACACAGCAGTGGAATTACATGGCTTCTCGGATGCTTCTCAACTGGCGATGTCAGCAGCAGTCTACATCGTAGTCAGCTCACCGTCCACAGCCGCTCAGGCGGCATTGGTGTGCTCCAAAACAAAGGTGGCACCTCTCAAGCGGCTCACCATCCCTCGGCTGGAACTCACTGCAGCGCTGCTCTTGGCGAAACTCGTCAAGTACGTCCAGGCTACACTGCACCTGGATGTCCAATCAACTCATCTGTGGACTCATCGGTCACGCTCATGTGGATTCGCTCACACTCATCACGGTGGAAGGACTACGTGCAAAACAGGGTCGCACAAATCCAGGAGCACACAGCAGACGCTCAATGGCGACACGTCCCGGGAGTAGCTAACCCGGCTGACTGTGCCTCCAGAGGCGTTACCACCGCTCAGCTCAACAGTCATCCGCTCTGGTGGAAGGGACCGCCGTGGCTCACCCAAGGCGAAGACTCATGGCCGACTTAACCCTCAACCTCGGTCTCGGATGATCTCTGCGCGCAAGAGGCTCCTCCGGGAATCTCACTCGTTGTCGCCGCTCCACGCGTCGACTACCACTGGGATCTGATTTACCAGGTGTCGACCCTGGTTAAACTGTTCCGACTCACATCTGTTTGTTTCAGAATCGCGCTCAAACTTAGGAAAAGGCTCAACGACCCACCGATCGCTATCATCTCATCGGATGCCACGGAAGAAGCGAAGCGATTCTGGATCAGGGCAACTCAAGCGGCATACTTCTCATCGGAGCTGCGTACCTTGCTTTCGGGCACTGCGCTGGCTCAGGCTCACCCCTTCACTCGGCTGACGGCCTATGTCGACGGGCATGGGATCATTCGAGTTGGAGGGCGACTCAACCAGTCTACGCTCAGTGACGAGGGAAAGCATCCTGCTATCCTGCCTCGGCACGCTCGACTCACGGACCTACTCATCAGCGATGCTCATCGGCGCACATTTCACGGAGGCACGCAACTCAGCCTGGCGTATCTTCGCCAGGCGTATTGGATCATCGGAGGAAGAGCGCCTGTAAAGTCCCACATTCTGCGGTGTGTGGTGTGCGCCCGGCAGAGGGGGATTCGTGCCCATCAATTGATGGGCCAACTACCTCTCTCTCGGTCGTCACCCTCACCTGCGTTTTCTCACACTGGTGTGGACTATGCAGGACCGCTCACGCTCAAAACCTGGAAAGGACGAGGATCCAAGACATACAAGGGCTGGATCTGTGTCTTCGTGTGCTTCTCAACCTCGGCTGCTTATTTAGAAGTCGTCAGCGACTATGCGACGACTGGGTTCATCGCGGCGTACCGGAGGTTCACAGCTCGGCGGGGAATTCCAACATCCCTTTACTCGGATTGCGGCACGAATTTCATCGGAGCGGATGCCGCTCTCCGTCGGCTGTTCGATCAAGGCACCCAGGAACATTGTCAAATCGCCGCGGTACTCTCATCCGATCAGACGCAATGGCGTTTCAACCCGCCAGCTGCACCGCACATGGGCGGAAAATGGGAAGCGGTAGTGAAGTCGACGAAATTTCACCTTCGTCGCACCGTGGGTGAAGCGCTGCTCATCTTTGAGGAGCTCACCACCTTGCTTGCTCAAATCGAGGCCATTCTCAACTCGAGGCCGCTGGAACCGCTCACCAACGACCCGCAGGACGTTTCGGCGCTCACTCCGGGTCACTTCCTCATCAGTCGAGCTCTCACCACATTACCCGAGCCAACGCTGCCGGTTCTGGGAACCTCGCAGCTGGCTCACTGGCAACTCATTCAACAACGTGTGCAGGCTTTTTGGTCTCAATGGTCGGCTCATTATCTGCAACGCCAGCAGTCCATCTCCAAGTGGCACCATCCGTCCAACCAGCTCAAGGTTGGTTCGTTGGTGCTGATCACTGACGAGCGTTTTCCGCCATGCAAATGGCCACTCGCCAGGATTACTCAACTTCATCCGGAGAAAGATGGACTCGCCAGGGTGGCGACGCTGAAGACAGCCGTCACCACGCTCACCAGGCCCATTGGAAAACTCGCACTGCTGCCGACGTCACCACCATCGGATTCGTCGGAGAAGGACGAGGGATAACATCATCAACACCGTTGCTGATGGCGGGCGAAATGTTCGAGAATCCGACGCCTCAGCTGAGTTGAGCGAGGCGGCCGGACAGCTGTCGAGTGGCAGCACCTCCCGGCCGCGCTCGGCCAAGCCCACGCGCGACGCTCGCGCAAGCGCGGTAGAGGAAGATTCCGTCGTGCCGTGCGCAACCGGCGTCTTCTTCATTCTTCTTCGTTAATGGCCGCGATCTAAACTCACGTGTTGATGAGTCGCTCAGTTTTTCAACGGGTCTTTGCTCAAGTTCAGCTCACGCGTCTGCTCATTATAACGGTACATCATCACGGGAAATACTTCAGCATCAGTTTGAGATATTATTCAGCTCATTCAGAGCATAACGCGAAGTTATTCGTCCGGCAAAGTACGAAGTGATTTTCGCCGGCGAAGCTCGCGTTCTCAACAGGTGTGCGTCGCGTCGAGTCGCACACGGTTTAGCTCACCCGGTCGTGTCTCGGATTAATATAATTTTGACGGCTCAACTCGGGATTATTTCGGCATTTGTTACGTGTTCAGCGCATTGCACAGCGTACTGTGCAGCTGTGTATATTCTTGTTGCTGTGAAAATATACGATTATTTTCTTTATTATATTTTTGTGACCATCTTCATTTTCCTACCCGTTTCGCTAAAACTCAACGGCAATTCTCAAACAGTGGTATACCCGTCGATCAACTAAAGTGGGAATAATGTTACCCACTCGAGAACAGTAAAAGATAAAAAGAAAGAGTACCTAATTATCGACCGTGATCTTATAGTCGAGCGTGAAATTATCGTGGCACGAGAATCAACCGTGATCCTATAGTCGAGCGTGAGATTATCGACGCACGAGAATCAACCGTGATCCTATAGTCGAGCGTGAGATTATCGACGCACGAGAAAGAAAAAGAAAAAGAGGGAGAGAGAAAGAGAGAGAAAGATAGAGAGAGAGGGCAGATACGCGTGGCGGTCGACGCGTAGAGATTAGGGCGAGGCCAGCGCGAGCCGAGTCGCCCTGCGGGGACCGAGTCCCCGGGCTATATATATATATGAAAATAAAATTAAAAACTAAGTGGCTCCAACCACTATTTACTTAAAACTATTGAAGTTGAAATAAACAAAGTATCAAAAGGAATTGGAGGGAAAAAGAAATAAAAGGGAAGCAGAATTTTTATAATGATGAGTTTAGTATAGTGGATACATTAAGTATCCATTGTGTTTCACGTACATTTTGAAAAAAAAGAAAAAAACAATAGTAAAATTATTCCCGAAGGATCGGGGTCGTCCTCCCACCGCACTGGCAATCCTCCAAGAACTCCCAGCACTCGTCACAGCTTGGAGGCGGGGTCCATTCATGCGGACGCATGATCCTCGCAAATCGAGGATCCTCCGATGGGAGCCTCTCAATCGAACGATCCCAAGTAATCCAATTGCCACGTGGTTGGAAGGTGGGACGGTCAAGACGATCATCCGTACTTGATGGCACATGTTGCTGAAATTAGAAAAAAAGGGAATTAATAATAATAATAAATAGATAAATATATAAATAGACAGATAGAAAAGAAGGAATACTTACAGATTTTTGTTTTTGGCGATGTTTGGGAGCAAATTTAAAAACGTGGTTCTCTGCTGCGAGTTGTCAGGCGAATGAGGAGACTGCTCGAGCACTTGCCGGCCGAGGGTCTTGGCGTGCCGGAGCAGTTGTTTAGATTTGGATAAGGAAGAGTTCATATGACAAGACTGTGGGAGAGCGCACCATTCATTGGGAACACACACGCACAGTGATGAACAAAGAGAAATATGTATAGCAAGTTGACCCAAAGTTTAATCTTGAGCACCGTCTCTACCGAAACCGAGCGTTGTTCTTCGAAACAGCTCTCGTTTTGGGGGGAGGTGTTACGTCCTGTGAATTTTCGACCAAATTCACTGACGCAACTGAGGAAAATTCAGTAAAAACTCTAATAAATAATAGTCACAGGAGAATCCTAGAAAATTCATAGAAAACAAATATTCGTCGAGAATTAATTATGTTGTCAATAATTAACTGTGCGTCAGCTAACACTGAATGATTCGATTTAGTGATTGGCATAGCAACAGTTGAATAACAGAAAAATATCGAAAGGGAATATTCGGGTTGCTGGAGAGGTGTCATCGGCAGCGAGCATACCTTAGGCTACCTGAAGATCTCATTGTTTCAATTGGAAGGCAAAAGGCAATCCGAATCCTTAGCTATATGCGTCGGGAGACGGAGCCTTATCGCTCCAACACGTAGCACGAAGAGATACACATACGCACACAGCGGTGCAGCCAGAGAATCCGTGTGACTGTCTCGAGGCGACTGATCAAAAGAATCACCGTCGGCGCTTACGAGTGCAGCACCTCTCGGGGCATAATTATTCAAATTAGTATTAAAAACATCTTCAATCATTGCTAATAGACACCATGTTAAAATAGAATAAACATGGGAATTTGATCAGAAGATAATGAATGAAGTAACTAACCAATAGAATCGCGAATGAAATATAAATTGGGTCAAATCGTTAACATAAAATTGTTATAAAAATTAAGGAATATATATTATCCATATTATAATCATGAGAGAAATTAATTAATATTTTAAAATCATGTTTTTATTATCCGTAGAATAGTAAAATAAAATAGTCAATAGCAGGGAATTAGTTATTAGCATCTGGGGAAAATATTTAGAGACATCATTATAAATTTAAGTGAAGTTAAATAATTATCCGTTTAAAAATCAGGAATTTATAGATGATATTTGTAACAATTTCATAAATCAGGATTATAACTTTTGATAGGAGAATCGTAGAAACTTCGTTCAAATTTGTAAATTCTTATCATTTAAATTGAAATTCATCAGAGTAATTTGTTTATCCATGAAAGTATTGTAAAAACCAGAACTTGGTGGCGCGGGTGCCCCCCGATCAAAACAATAAAAGAGGCACCTCCAAGGGCGGACGGTACCACTTTCCGGACGACACCTTTTGCCGAAACTACTTCGCGGAACGACAGTCTATCACTTCGCGGATCATTAGCACTTTATTATCTTCGTGGAAAAATAACTATTGTCTGGAAGTTATTGACTTCTCGTGGAATATTGTATCAAAACATTTAACAATTTAATTCAATTACGGAGTCTGAATTTTCAAATTAATAATCAAATAAATATTCCTAATTATCACCGAATAAATAAATCGGAGTTCATCAAAAAGTTATTTCATCACCTGCATATTTCAACATCAGAATTTATTCATCTTTCTCAACATTCATTGTTGATTCAACGAATTTTCGCCTGAAAAGGAAGGAAGGAAGGAAGGAGGAATTTCGAGTTCGACGACGACGAGTGACGATCATCCGGTGTTACCCGCCGAGCTAATGATGTGCTCGGTCGGTGCCGTGTGCAACTCGTCGTGTCGTCATTTCTGTCCAATCGGCGAGGCCGATTTTCCCTCGCTTTCGCCTTTCTTCGACCTTGAGCGTGCTTTCGCCGCAAGCCCGCTCGGCAGCGCCGCGGTGCTTCCGATCTCCCGTCTGCGCTTGCGCTCGGTTTGATATCGATCGAGCCGCCGCTCGATCCTGACAGATGGCGCCACTTACACCTCGCGCTCTCTTATTTGGTGTTGATAGCCGCGGATTTGACTACGCATCGGGTGCTCGGGGATAGCCAGACAGTTACAAACACTTGCACGAAAAGTCCCGCTTTTCGTGCCTGTAAAGTGTGTCGAAAGTGCCGCTTTCTAGCAGAGGATGCACGAAAAATGCTGTAGATACTATGTTTACACTCTAGTTTGTTTTCCGCACACTTTTTTCACACTCTAGCTACTTTTGCGCACACCTTTTTCACATTCTAGCTACTTTTGCGCACACTTTTTTAAACACTCCAGTTACTTTTCGCGTACACTTATCTGGCACTGTAGTTATTTTTCCGAACACACTTTACAGGCACGAAAAGCGGGAATTTTCGTGCACTTGCCACAAAAAGTAGTATGCGATACTTGTACGAAAAAGCGGTCTCCCGACGGCGGTTGGGAAGTAGGCAGCACTCGCATATGACGCTGAATCTGGCGGCCGAATGCTGCCGGTGCGCAGTAGCTTTTGGACGTGACGGTACGCGCGCGGCAGCCTCGCTACTGAGTGTGGCAGTGGTAGCGGGGCAACACATACTATAAAGTTTCGCCATCTAATCCAGTCAAAATATGAATCAGATATGTAAACGGATGGACATGGCGATTTGACATGTCCCTGTGTCTACTTTTTCTTTGTTATCCTGTAGATGCCTTGCTTCTGGTTCTTGAGCTTCCTCCATTTCTTCCTGTCCGTCATTATATCCCGCAGGTGTGGATGGGGGGGGGGGGGGGGGTGTACAGAGCTGTGGGATGATCCGTCAGTCATATGATTGTCGCCGCTCGAACCACCGGGGCGTAGCGACCCCGCGGTTACCGAGCTCGGGTCTTACAGGGGACTCGTTAGGGGGTCCGGGTTCTTTGCTTTGCAAATGTTCCTGGTCAACCAGTCGCCTCAAAATCCAAGGGGGATAGCGTCCCCGCGGTTATCAAGCTCGGGTCTTACAGGAGACTCGTTAGGGGGTCCGGGTCCTTTGCTTCGCAAATGTTCCTGGTCAACCAGTCACCTGATCGATCGTCCTCAAAATCCACGACCAATTCGTGAGCCGTGTTCATGCGGGGGCGAGAAACTGCCTCAGGGTAGCTCTCGCGTACCGCTTGTTCGTGCAGCGAAAAGAAGGTTGCTGGTGTCAACATGGCGGTTCGGAAGAACCGTCGCGTTTTCGATCGTCCCTAAAATCCACGATCATTTTCGTGAGCCGTGTTCATGCGGGGGCGAGAAATTGCCTCAGGGCAGCTCTCGCGTACCGCTTGTTCGTGCAGCGAAAAGGTCGCTGGTCGCCTATAGGTGTAGGTGTGAATGGAGCATGAAGGGGATAGAACGAAAGTTATATTATTATATTTTTGCATGCAATGCGCGTGAGAAATGTTACTTTAGCCCGCACCCGAGGACTTGTCCTCGGGGCAGGCATATCACTTTAATGAGTTTTGGTGCATGAAGCAATGCGCGTGAGATTTGCATGTTTATTATGGCTTGTTATTATGGTGATGGGGTCGGTCCATATCCACTTTTTGCATAAATTTTCGCAGAGTCCGGGCGAAAGATGTCCGTCCTGGAGGTTCAACGCTGTTTGGCCCCCTTTGGATCCAATGGATAAGACCATCCGTCGTCGGGCCGTAGGCGTTTCAGCTGGTACTGTAAGAGTGGCACGAAGCAACGCCCGGAGATGGACAAGGCTCCACTCGCCGGCATAAGTGCACTTGACTGCTTTAGCTTATTGCATGTTGTATTTTATTTTATTTTATTCTATGTTATTTTATTTTACTTTATTTTATTATTATATTTTATTTTATCCTATTGTGCACGAGCTGCATGGGGAGAGCGAAAGATGGTATTATTAGCCTGTCCTGCGGGACAGGCGCGGCACGTTAAGAATTTTGGCCTATTGAGGCAAGTTTGGAGGCTTATCGATGCATGCGCGAGTTCGCTGCACGAGAGTGCGGAATTGCAGTCTCCTCGGCAAAAGCCGGCGACTACGATTGCCTCTTCGGCAAAGTCCAGCGGCTACACCGTAATGCTCGGGTAGCGGACGAGCTTTGGAGGTTTTACTATTTTTATTTTATGTTATTTTATTTTCGCAATTTGCATGCATTGTGAAATAAATCCTAGCACGAGTAGCACGAATGAATGAATGAAGAGAATGATAGTACTGGTGGAGTCAAACGATGTGCTAATAATGTGTCTTACGTAAGCCAACAGGGAAACTAATCAAAAATTTCATATCCACAGACGGGCCAACTGGCGAGAATCAGTGCCCCCCCCCCAGACTACGCTGTATCAACGTGGCTAGGGTCTCATGGCAGACGGGGGTTAAAAGGTCTGCCTCAAGCGTGACGGTTAGGAAAGAGGCAAAGTCCGACACCGTACCAACTGCCCGGGTGAAGCAAGGCGGCTCTGCGGCACCGTGTGAAATATACTTCCGACCAAACTCGTGGGAACAAAATGGAAAATTATGGTAACCTGTATGATTGTGGTGTGAATGGGAGACGAAGTGCCCGACTGGTGGAGCAAAGGCAACCAGTCGCGGTACTTAATGTGGGAGTTGCTGACTCTGTCGCGAAGCCGTGCACCCAGCCGGCTGCGAGAATGTTGGCGGCTTCTCAGCCCACGCCCATCCACATGCCCACGGGTAGCACTGATAGCATCAGAGCTCAGTGTAATAGTTTCGGCCTTCGTGCCGTCCAAGTCGGAGAGGAGGAGGATTTAGTAGAACCCTGCGATAGACAAGCGATAGGCCGCGTAGAAAATAGAGCCGCGATCGCGAATGAGCCCCGAGACCCACCTAACATTAACGTCGACCGGAGGCAATCCATGGGCATTAGGATAATGCAGTTGAACGCGAGGCGTTCGGAAGTAGTGACGGGAGAAGTGAGGGAACTCATCAGCAGGAAGCGTCTAGACATCCTGCTATTGCAGGAGCCATACGTCAAGAAGACAGACGCGACGCATACCTTCTTTGGACTAGGTACTGCGGCACGAGTTGCCGCAGTGAGAAGTGAAAGAGCATGGGCAACCATAGTGTTGTGAAACCCAGCCTTTCAAATGCTTTTTGTCTCGCAACTCAGCACGACACACTGTGTCTGTGCGGAGGTGCAGGCACCCGGCTTCTCGTTCTATGTCGTCTCGCATTACTTTCAATATCGGGACGACATCGAGTTGCATCTCAGACACCTCGATATGGTGCTTCGTAGTCTGAGAGGGAAAAAAGTGATAGTGTCGTTAGATTCGAACGCAAAGTCGGTTCTGTGGGGGAGCACGGGAAACGGACGACCGAGGAGTCCAGCTAGAAGAACTCATTCGGGTTTTCGGCTTGGACATCCTGAACGACGCTGGTCAACCGGCGACTTTTTGGACGACGAGGGGAGAGTCGTACATCGATGTCACCTTGGCGTCGCCTTCCATGTCTCGGTTTGTCAAAGACTGGAAGGTTCGACCGGAGTGGACGACCAGCGATCATAGGGCGATAGACATCAGGCTACAAGTGCCGAAGACCGCAACGGGAGATCGGGCGGTACTAGTCGGTTCGACACTCGTCGTGCAGACTGGGAGCGGTTCGCCGAGATTCTGACAGCTCAATCAAGAGATAGGCTGGAGGAACTTGTAATTGAGACGGCAAACGACGTAGAGGTAATGGCAACAGCTCTCACGAGCGTCCTAACAGACGCTTGTGTCGAGTCCATGCCGCGCAAGAAGCGCTATAGGAAGTCCAACCCATGGTGGACGCAAAATTTGACCAACAAGCGAAGATTAGAGGGAAAGAATCAGAGGGTATCAGAGGGAAAGAATCAGAGGGTATCAGAGGGAAAGAACGCAGCCACAACGCCTCGAGAAATTGCAAGAGTACCGCGCGTCTTTGCGGGAATACAGCAAAGAGGTGAAGAAGGCGAAACGTGAAAGCTGGAACAACTTTGTCACGTCGTACGGAAACGAGGAGCCCTGGGGATTCGTGTACAAACACCAGGCGGATAAACTCCGAGTTGAGAAAGTGCTGAGCACTATCCGGCGAGGCGAAGAGACTACAATGGATCTTAGAGAAACCGCCAGAGGCGGTTACTCTAAGATTTCTAGATACGCACGTCCCCGATGATCAGGAGGAAGAGGATAGTCTGTGGCACAGGATGGTGCGCCGAAGAGTATGGGAACCACTGGACACGGAAGACACTGGAGCATTCACCGAGGGTGAAATGAGGAAGGTGTGCCGTACGTTCAAGAACGGCAAGGCTCCAGGACACGATCTCATCGATGTAGAAGTCCTCAAGAGAGCGTGCAGCATAATCCCTGTTCAGCTGCTGAGGTTGTATAACGCGTGTCTTATATGGGGAATTTTTCCCGCAGCTTGGAAGGAGGGCTCGCTCAGAGTTCTCCTAAATGGCGAAGACAAAGACGAGAAGGACCCTAAGTCCTATCGTCCGATTTGCCTTTTATCCGTAGTAGGGAAACTACTCGAGAAATTAATAAAGCGAAAAATGAGCGTAGTGATAGAGGAGGGAGTATCGAATAGGCAGTTTGGATTCATGACAGGGAGATCCACGGAGGACGCGATAGTCGAGCTTCGCTCGATGGTGGAAGAATCCACATCGAAATTTACGATTGCGCTTCTTTTTTGACATAGCTGGAGCATTCGATAACGTATGGTGGCCGATGGTCTTCAAGGAACTGCGCACAAGGCAGTGCCCGGCTAATATTTACAAAGTGCTTCAGAGCTACTTTGACAATCGGAGAGTTACGTTGGCATGGGGGGATGAGAGCGTCTCCAAGCGTGCCACGAAAGGCTGCCCACAGGGTTCAGTTCTGGATCCGGCATGCTGGAATATTATGTTTCATTCGCTTCTTAGGAAGCTCGAAGACTTGTGCCCTGACCGATTCATCGCTTATGCGGATGATCTTCTGGTCCTCGTAGCGGGGAATCGAGAAGAGAGCTCGAAATCGAGAGCCAAAGAATCGTCGACGCTATCATTAGTTGGTCGAGAGACGCAAGGCTCGAACTTTCCGCACGGAAGACGGAGGCAATCCTCCTCAAGACCGTGTGGGTTCGACCACCACCAGTGGGTAAGCGCGGCGGGAACCGTCCCGACCGCCAGCGCAGACAGGTTGTTAGGCCAGATTTGGCGAGAAGATACCTTACCATAAGGATAGGTAACGCGACGATCCCTTTTAAAGAATCAGTTAGATACCTGGGCGTCCACTTTGATAAAGAAATGAGAGTAAAGACTCACTGTAGTTATTTGCGCGACAAAGTAGCGTCGCTATTCAATAGACTTGGTAAAATGGCAGGATCCGGATGGGGTTTGCGCTACAAGGCGCTGAAGACAGTGTACAGCGGGGTCTGCCTCCCGATAGTAGCTTACGCTGCTGCGGGTTGGGCTCACCTGTGCAATGTACAAGACACTAGGGCTCTTCGTTCGGCACAGCTTGTCGCACTAAGAGCAACCACGGCGGCGTACAGGACGGCGTCGTGGGATTCGCTGTGCGTCATTGCTGGTGCAATTCCCGTTGATATTTTGTTTGTAGAGCGTAGAGTCCAGTATAAGATTCAAACTGGCGTGGACGCCTGGATCAATGAAGTTGAAATTACAAGTAATTGTCGAGATGCGAGCAAGCGCATAAGGGGGCAGGCGTTGGAGATTTGGCAGACACACTGGGATTCTTCAACCAAGGGTCGGACGACACACGCCTTCTTCGGGAGAGTAAAAGATAGGCTGGAGGCGCGTTGGTTCCAAACAAACCACTACAGCACGCAGGTTCTCATCGGACATGGGAATTTCAGGGCGTGTCTCGCGTCTTTTAATCTCGTTGACGGGGAGAACTGCCGCTGTGGTTAGCCGGAAACATCGCAGCATTTTCTCCTTGAGTGTCGGAACTTCGAGGCGCAGAGAATCGCCCTGCGAGAGATAGTCGGGGATAGAGAATGGCCAGAAGCGGCACGCCAATTTGTGTCGTCTGAGGAGGCCTTCGCAGTATTCTCCGATTTTTGTAGAGAATGTCTATGGCTGAAGAGACAAGAGGAGCTTGCTGAGCTAGAGTTGGAATAGTGTAGGGAGATGAGCATATCCCCAAGTGTACAAAAGTGGAAATTGGCAAAGTGAGTTCGTTCGTAACGAAGAGCGAAGACTGAAGATCGAAGAGGAGCGAGGAACGAAGGACTTAGAATAAGTTCGGGTGTAAAATTTTATTTCGTTCGAAGTTGTCATGCTAATGCTTAATGACTTTACTGATCTTAGCTTCTGGTGCCACTCAACCGGGACGTGTCGGAACTCTTGGGGATGAGTGAATGGACCGTAAGCCTCGCGGATCACCAGTTCACTCGAGTGGCATAGGCGGATGAAGAAACCTCTTCTTCTTCCTTATTGTACTGAAAATCTAACTGTGTGTTTTATTTTCAGCTATAAACCATGATCGATTATTTTCAGCTTTTGCTATGCCTGCACTTGACAAACGCAGGGGTCCAGGGGTACCTGTCAAGGCAGACACAAGAGGTTCCACTCCTCTAACAAATACCCGAATAATATGGGTAGACCTGCTGGAATCGGGCATAATACATGCCGACGAATCTGCCTCCCCGTGGCCCCCGCCGGGTATGACTTCCGACACTTCGACTTGGAGCGAATCGTTTGAAGCCTAGCTAAATAACTTCGTTTCCCCAGTACGGGTAGATTCAACTTGCTCGATGGGCTCACAAAAGAGAACATCAGGCAGGGTGTTTCTCCAAGCACGCCGGCTCGGTGGAAGTTCGCTTGGTGGGTGTCTCAACGAGAGTCGATGAGAAGTTTGTTGCGTTTGCTCGTAATGGGCGAGAGACCCTCAGGGGTCGAGCATGGAATGACGGTCTCGTGCCAGATTTCTTATACAATATCTGTCCGTCATCATAGTAGTTTCCCGACAATTCTATAAGATCTTCTGGATCAGGGAGTCGGAGATCAACAGGAGATCGTCTTTCATGTTCATCCTCGTTCACTTGGACTTCTTCATTTTTTGTATTATTTTTCTCAGTCGTGATTACTTCACTTTCGTTCCACACCTCATTCGAGTATTGATGAATTTTCCATTCTTCATCGAATACAACATCTCTACTCTCGATGATTCTTCTCTTCTTATCGTCCCATAGTCGGTATCCGTTCGTAGTGTATCCTACCATCGTGTTTTTTTATTTGGGATCTAGCTTCTTCCTTAGTTCCTTTGGTATGTGCGCGTACGCAGGGCATCCAAAAATTCTCATGTTTGTTAAATTAGGGTTCCGAGACGTCCACATTTCATACGGTGTAACATCGCTCTTCAGATATGAACAGGTGCTTCGATTCGTAGCATAAGTACTTACAAGTACTGCCTCACCCCACATTTCTTTGTTGAGATTTGCGTCAATAATAATGGCTCGGTCTTTCTCCATCAATGTCCTATTCATTCGTTCGCTGACTCCATTCTGTTCCGAAGTATATGAGTTTGTATTGTTACGTCCTGTGAATTTTCCCGAAATATTTTGGACATTTACATCAGGGAATTCTTTAATTAACCAAATATTTGAAGTATATTAAATCGCTAAAAAAATTAGCATTGGAAAAATTGCCATTGCTGAATTTGTCGAAATCAAAGTATCGATAAATAAATAAAATACCAAATGGAGAAATCATCCATTTCTTAAAAATAATTAGCCTTCAGGTGAGATAGGTTGATGTGCAGAGGTGACTGTACGAAGCAAGTCAACCGTATGAGAGTCGGTAACCTGAGGCGCAAAAATGCAGATAAGGATATCGGCAGAGTGCTCCTCACAGTTGTCGAACATAGACCTGCTTGTACGGTGCGTGTCACGATGGACACGATGCTGAGAGCGACCGTCGGGCGTAATGAGTGCAGCACCTCCTGGACAGTGAATATCGATGAATGCTAGATCATCGTTATAGTCCAGGAGTATCATAGTTGAAATAATAAATGGAAATCAGGTTTAAGGGACGAATGCACGGGATTGACATAGCATTTTTGGAAATTATTGATAATAGATTCGGGAAATAAAATAGAGTCAAGAAGTAAGGGAAGAAAATTAAGTCATATCGTCATGATAACATTCAATATAAAAGTTAAATAAAATATTAAGAGAAAGGAATAAATATAAAAACAATAAATAACCAATAAATAATCAAATAGCAAATAACGAGGAAAAATATGGAAAATTACGAAAATAGGGCAGAAATGTAAAACCATTAACGTCGAAATTCAGGGAAATAATCTGATAAATATTAAGATAAAAATTTATGTCAACTAATGTTAACTTCGCAATGAAAGCTCGTACAGCTTTCATTCAAATTTGTATGTTCATAAAATCCGCGATAAAATTTAAGTAATTACAAATTAAGATGTTGTTGTCCGCAAGCCTCCACTTTTTCCCCCCACGCGAGGCCTACCTTCCGCTCAATCCCGAATAAATTCTAATCGATCGCGTATACGCCAAAATCGCGTGGATCATCGCCTCTCGGCTCGGTATATCTATAGCTATAAGCGTCATCGCGTTGGCCCACCGCGGGTATACCTATATACCTTGTTGACTCGCTCGCCGCGTACCGCGGGTATACCTATATCGTCCGGCCTTATCGCCGCCTGGACAATAGTTTCCCCGGACTCGGGCATTACATTCCCGGTTAGCGCGGCAACTCGCGTGCCGTGTGCCGAGTGACGTCACCCGCGGTACGCGACAGCGATGCGGCACGCGTATCGATAAATCCCTTTGCCTTACAACGATGATTTGACGCCTTTTATTAATCATTTTTGTTCCTTTCTTTTTACCATTGGGAAGCTAACATCGTTAGCTTCCCAACGGTACCCCTACCGTGGGGAATTTCTTTGTTTTAAGACCGCTTATTTCGATCGATAGATATTCGATATTTAAACGATCGATAAACCGAGTTTCCCGTAATCAGGAGATTATTTCGCTTCCCGAGCGGATCGGAATTAATTAATTTAGGCAATTAACGATCGCCGAACACGACTATCCCACTAGGGGAACATAGGGTTAGATTTCTTTTCTCTACCTATTCATATTTTTTCGAGCTCGTTCCTCCCAAAGGTTCGGGAGTTATTCGTCCCTTTCTGCCAAAAATTAGAATTACGATAATCCATGAAATTACGAAATTATTATTTTTTATGTTATTATAAATACCGCTACCCCCTCGATAGATACATAAAAAAAATCCTTCTTTTTTGCTCTTTCTGTTAACCTAAGATTGTATCGATGCAATCAAGAGGAGAGGGGAGCTGGCCGATTAATTAATATTCGGCGACTCAGAATTCGCGAAGTTGAACGCGCGCGCACTGATTTCACGACAAGGAGCCTCTCTCCAGGGTCCGCGCTCGTCAATATAGATCGGCCAGTTCGCCTCGTTCTTCGCCTTACACGCCCAACGACTACTGTACGCCTTTGGAAAGCCATTAAACGACTCTACACATACTCTGGATCTTTACTTTGGCTCTTCCCTGGACAACTCTCGGTTTACCAACCCGCACTTTTCAGTGCGTCTAACGTAGACCGACTCTCGAGATACCTCCTGGCTTCGACTTCGGCTTCCACACGGACATTCTCGCTACAATCAACCCGCACGTTTCAGTGCGTACAATGGAAAGTCTCAACAGTTCACCGACTCGGCGCTCCATCGGAATTTCTTCGCTTCAGCACGATCTCGCTCTTTTCAGAGCGAGATACGGCAACCAAACCCGCTCTTTTCAGAGCGTTTCAAACGTATCCCGATCTCCGGATCGGTACCCTTCGCTTTACCCACTTCCTCCCCCCCTCGCTTCCGATTTTGCGCAACGCTTTGTGCTCCCTTACGGGCGCACGACTGCCAAATATCGGGATTCGAGGTTACCTCCTCCTTCTCTCCGGTTCTCGACATCTTTCCGTCCGCCTCCTTCACGTCTCTAGCCGTTAACGTGCTCCTGCTGCAGGAAGCATCGAACGGCCGAGGCTGTAGGAGCCACCCCGCCTCCCGGTACTCCTTCCGACTCATCGTGCCGACTGCCCATCGCACGCGACAAACGAGTCTCTCCTTTTGCCGGGCAAAATTCGAAGTCACACGCCACACATGCCGAAGCGCGCCGGACGCAAGCGCTTCCTCGCTCACGCTCGATTCCTCGCGGGTAAGCGCCGGGCTCCCCGGGGACTCGACTGGCTCCTACGCCAAGAGGCCGAAGAGGCCGCGACTTCGGCGATTCGCGTTCGCGAGGCTCTTCCGGCCTTACTCCGCGAACCCCCGCGCGTTCCGCCTCCGTGGCTCCGCGACTCCGCGAACCCGTCGCCTTCTCCGGACGTCGTTAGGCCGCGGATCGTCGCCGAAACCATTCTCGAGGCCCAGGCCCGGTTCGTCCTGGTCCGAGCGGTCGAGCCTTACGTCCCGGAGCGGGTGACACCGGGACCTCCGCCGCCCGACGTACCCTACGTCCCCTCCGGCCCGCCGACGATCCTGCGGGATCTGACCGCGCCGGACGCCGCCGACACCGTTCCCTCCTCCGATACCGATCACGCATAAATCTTATTTTCGCCTTTACCTATCGCTTCTCCTTCCCCCTTAATTTTTGCTAACCTCGACTCGCGAGAGCCGAAGTTAACAATGTCAAAATTATTGTGAAACTAAGAAATTGGTAATACGTAATTAGTTAATCAAAGAAAGGAATCAGGTGATGAGAGTGGGGTGACGAGGCGCGGGTGTGACAGCGGTGACGCGGGGGTGTCCGGCACCGAGGTTATTTATTCGCACGCCCACCGCCCATTCGGCACTTCTTCGCGACCGGGGCACAGACCTCAATCTTGTATTGTACTTAGAATCATTGACAAAAGAATTAGCGAATTATCAACTTGTAGACTTTTGAAATCAGTATTCAGTTTAACTCAGTTCAATAAATCATTCATATCTTTCGAAATCATTCCATCGAATTTGAGTATATTCTTCCTGAAAATCATTTAATCATCGAAATCATCAATCTACATCGTTAAAATCTGGGAAGGACGTTCGTCTCCGGAAATCGATCATCATCATTCGATTCTGATTCGAATTTTCATTCAGATTGGGAAGGACGTTCTATTTCGATCTCCTTATTCTTCATTCATCAATCGAATCATTCGACGATTCATTCCGTGGTAAAACCATTTAAATCTCTTCGTAAGTTTGGAAAATTTATCATCTACAGCTCAAACATTCATTTCTTCTGGATATTCAATTGTCAATGTTTATTTATCAACGTTTGTTCGTTCTCCTGGAAGGTTAAAATATTCTCTTGGACAATATTAATTCGTGTCGGTCAATTTTGTTTCAGCTATATCAGTGAGCGTTAAAATATTAGGATAGGTCGGGAGAAAACAGTGAGTGAGCGTGATAGCGAATCGTCGCAAGCCGTGCGTCGAGGGTGACGTGCGAGAGAGTGAGATAGTCGCGTATCGTGTTCCATTCGATAGAAAGAGTTACCATCCAGAATTTTCTTGTCCAGTTTAAAATCGTCACTTAAAATCTAGTAAATTCCAATTTTTAACCGTGAATAAAATTTCCTCAATGTCAAATATATAAACTCTAGGCCCCATCCCGAATTATTTTCCGAAAGGTTAGGTTCAAAACAGGGCCAAAACCTCGATAAAGCGTCATCTCCGAATAACGTGTAAAGGGAGGGTGTAAATTCTCCTTGACCGAGATGGAGTGAAAATTGCTGATCGGGACGTAACAAAAATTGGGGGCTTGTCCGGGATCTCAAAAAGAGTGTATATAAACATTTATTAATAAATAAATAAATATATACAATAATTTTTTTTTGTGAAATGAGTAGTAAAGGGAAAATAAAATCATAAATGACTTCAACTCGCTCAAAATGTGTTGTTCCGGATCAGATCTTGCAGGCCTATCCAGAAGACAGGAAAAAATCGGGAACAAGGAAAGTGGGAAAATTAATAGAATCGAAAGAAAAATCAACGCAAGTGACAGATATCCCAGAATTTGAAGAGGAAAGCAGATTAGTTACTTCAACTCCATATCCCAAAGATTCTTTAGCAAATACAGAGAAAACATCGGAAAATTCGGGAAATAAAGTTGAATCGGACGCAACTAAGGCTCTTGGACAAGAGATAAAGTACCTTGCGAAGACAATTGATGAGTATTTACGTGAATTTCCGGATATAATTTATCCAAATTTCGGGAATCCAGTTGCAACCAATTCAAAATGTGAAACTCTTAATGCAGAGACAGTCGGAGTAGAAGCAGTAGAAGCACAAATTATGTTCTTTTACGTCAGCAACTGGACAAACCACACCCTGGTTGAGATTGAGTAGTAGTTCAGGTACACAGTTAAGATCGAGATCCTCAGAAATAGATACAACACCGAGAAGAAGACCTTTGGTAAAATCCTGATCAAAATCTGATTCACCCAGAAAGAAAAGTGCACCAGGTGGTAGTGAAAATTTCTTTGTAAAAGTAGCAAGAGTATTTGGGTTAATCGGAGATAAAAAAGAAAGTTCTGTAACGGCTCCAGCCTCTTATTACCTTTCACCAACGCAGCGGTGTTACTTTTCCGCTGCGTTTAATATGCAGAAGCCCTCCCGGGTTATCTGCATCCGGCCGCACGGCTTAGAGCCGTGAGACGGGCCTTATCGCGGGCGTCGCGACACTCTGTCACGACTTTGTCCCTTTGTAAAGCGCGTCAGGCCCTCGGCTTCACGCCCGCTTCACATCAGTCCAGCTCGAGCTGCCAAGCGGTACACTCTCCGTTACTCTCGAACCACAACCTATTACTCTATCGCTGCGACTAATAAACTAGTGACAAACATATATCACCTCGAACAATCATTTATACCCGCATTGCCATTCTATTACATGGTGTCAGAGTGGGCGTTCCATTTAAACACGGCCCACACAAAATCAAAAAAAAAAAACCTTTAAATTCTTTTTTGAAAAGAATAAAATAAAATTTTCCTCGACCGAACTAGGTGCTCGATCGGAGCTCGCACCCAAACCGAAAATACAGTGAAAAAAAAAAAACAAACAGTGAAAACGTAATAAAAAAAAAGTGATATAAAGTGAAAAAAAAACAATACAGTGAAAAAAAATATAGTGCCAAGACACTTAATAAATAATAATCAATTTAGACATTAAATCCATACATACAAAGACATTTATTACATAAATACTTAATAATAATAATAATAATTTTTAAAAAAAACAGTGCAAAAAAAAAAGAAAAGAAAGGACAATAAAATTCGTTTAAGTGTCGAGTGAACAGGTGAGCGGGCGCGTAACGTCGGGACTGACCGACCGTCGAGAAACATTTTTTTTTCTCGATCAACGGCAGCACCCGCCTTTACCAACGTCGAGCCGTCATCGACCGCGGCATCGATCCGCCGCACCGACGCGACCCGTCCTACCAACCGACATACCACCCAGCTCCAAAAAAGGGTTTTAGAAGGAAGGAAGGAAGAAGCGAGAAATAAAATAAAAAAAATAAAATAAAATAAAAACCCGAAGAGGCGAATTTATAATATATGCGACTGTTGCTCGCAATCCTCGTGGCAACGTAAGTACCCATCATTTTACTTATTTTAAGTGTTTTTTTTTACCTGTCTTATATAAAAAAAAGAGAGAAAGAACAAGAAAAAAAAAAGAAAGAGGAAATTTTTTTTTGTCCCTTTCACGGCCCTACGGCAACCGAGCGCCGACACGCGACGCGTGTAAAAAGCGTGCGACCGCTAAGGGTCCGTAAAAACAAAAAAAAAAACTAACTAACACATCCACACCCTCCCTAAAATAAATAAAGACAAAAAATAATAATAATAATAAAAAAAAAAAGAAAAAAAGGGGAGAAGAAAATCTTTTTTTTTCTCTTCACGCGCCTCATCCCAGACGGCAGCGAAATAAGAAAAAAAAATATAATACATATTAATAAATAGAAATAATGAAATAAAAAAAAATATATAATAATAATAACCAATAAACATATATACTGTGACGGGGCTTTTCTGCTCCCGTCACAAAGAGAGCCAAACTTCAGGCTCTCCCTCGTATCGGCACGGCACACGGCATTCTTCCTCCCGGGAAGAGTCCCTTCCAGGCGAACAGACAGGGTCAATCGCAAGCGAACCGTTCCCACGACTAATTTCGGCCTTATTTTTATTTTCCCGATAATTCTCTCGAGCGTACGGCGGTCATAACCGCCGCAAGGACACCTCGACGCCTCCCAGCAACATACAGCAGGCTGGAGCCTTGCTACCGATCTCGCCGCAGCCAGCCACCGTCAGCAGGCTGGAGCCTAGCTACCGACCTCGCCACCGTCACATGGCCAGCACCTCGACACGTCGCCCGCCGTTCAGCCGCGCCGCTACCGAGGTAGCGCGCGACATTACCGACAACGGGCTCTCCACCCTCCGAAACCGCCTAGACGCGACGAGCCACCAGCTACCGAGATCTACAGCGTCCGGCTCGTCGCTGAGCCACCACCTCGCTCGTCTCACCGAAGTTCCCGGGTCTACGCGCAACGACGCCCGTGGATTTACCTCCCACCACGAGCGTACTCCACACCTCGCGTTCACGATATCCCGAACGCGAGGAAATTAAAAGAACCGCGCGAGATCTCCGTAATTCGGGGAACTCGGACAAATAGAGTAGAGGGCGGAATGAAGACAGGCATAGGGTGGGGGGAAAAAGGACCCGCGATCGCGAGAGCGTTACTTCCCTCGGGGACTCAATCGTAGGCTCCCGAGAAGGAAGGACGTCGTGACCGCTGCCGATCCGTGCTTAACGTCTCGCGAGAATACCGACATCTTGCCATACGCGAAGTGGGACTTCTGGCCGAGGACAACTCGAGAAGCTCCCGCAACTGCAACGAAACCGGTGAGATCGTCGTACGTGTTCGGTTTGAGGCTAGAGATAGAATAGAGCAAACTCGACTCGTTATCGTGGGGACGGTACGTCTTCGCGCGCGGAACGCGGAATTTGTTCTCGGGGAAAAATCCAGTAAAGTTCATATTTTTCATTCCACCTAGTTTCCGTTACATTATTTGCCTGGAAGGTTCTCCTTTATTCATTAATCTCATTCAATAGTTTGCGCCTCGTGCGAGTCCATAATTTAATCTCCGGTTATATAAATTTCCGTCTTATTAATTAATTCTTCAACTTTTCCGATTTCTCATTGTCGATCTTTCTTGTTGCCGATTTTGTAAGATTCCGCGTACTCCCGCTGCGATCGGGCTGATTTATGAAATCTCTGTTGCGAAAGGTACCGTGGCTGCGATCCACGTTAGTTATTGTATGCGAGTGCCGAGATTCCGAAACATCGTCTGTCGCCGATTGTCCGTTACCACATTTCTTTTGTCGGATCAAATTACGAATTATTGTTGTTATCTTGTTGTGAAGGTTTTGAGTTTTTGAGGGAACGAGCGTGCACGCTAGTCGCTTCTCGACCACGCTCCCGATATACGTTATAATAAAATATCTTTTGAGTTCCCGTATTTCGTCTCGATCTCTGTTTCCTCCTCGCGGAGGTGACCGAACCACCCCCTCTACCTATTTCCCAAGGCTGAGCGACGCCGGGTCGCTCTCGTCTCTCGTTCGGACCTTGAAATTAAAATTTCGTCGCGAGAGCTCTCGCTCCCGCGGCTGGCGCCCTTAAGGCCGAGTGAGACGGGTTTTGTAGCCGTCTCGATTGGGTAAATTCGGGTGTTGGGAAAATACGGTTACAAATTTGGCGCCCAACGTGGGGCCCACGGCGTTAAATTCACTTGATTAAAAATCCGCGAAAAATTGGCCCCAGGGGGAACAGAGAAAAGAGCCAGAGCGAAATACGAAAATAACGGTAACGGGCGAACGACTTTGTTCGGATCGAAGCTCTCGCTATTTGGGTGAAGGAATTAGAGTATTTGTGTGCTTGGGATATTTGTTTGTATGAGTTTGGTCAGCGTCTGTTTATATATTTTGTTTTGAGTCTTTGTCGCCGAGATCGGCGAGGCGAGTAGCGTTCCCGAGCGTAGCCGAAGCCGCACGAGCGCGACTCGGGTCGTCGTTAGACGCCCAGTACGCTGCTGTGTGAGCTCCCGTGAACACGTGCTAAGTGACGCCGCAACGTGCTACGCTCCCGTGTAAGAAGAACGCAAGGAGGATTTTTGGGATTAACTTAACAACAGGTAACGGTTCCTCCTATCTTATAACATCCTATCATACCCTGTGCATCGAGGAATATCTTTCGTGAGGGAATAACGTGGCGAATATTTCGTACAACGATCGTCGGTTCTTGCGACGATCGCATACGCGCCGTACGCCCGGGTACCGTCGAGCCGCTATCGCTGTCTCTCTCCAAACAAGAGGTCGGCCGTTCCGGCTCGGTGCTCCCGTGTTTACGCTCTCGACTCGGTAGCAGCGGCCTTGTCGAGTATAATATCTTGTCCGAATTGCCTTGCCTGCGAGAAATATTCCTCGAGAAATAATATTTCAGGAAGCCCGAATTATTCGGGATTGTTATCATCATTATATTTTCTTGTGGGCCGCTGACTTGCGATAGCTCTCGGGACACCGGGAGCACGTGCTCCCGGGACAGCGAGCAGCCGTCGTGTTCCTACCTTACCGACTCCCGTCGGTAACTTAAAAATCTAAACTAAAATCCAATCGATTTATTCTCTTTTCTCTCTTTTTTTTCTCCCCCTTTCCTATTTCTCTTTCCCCCGATTGTTTTCCGATTTAATTTAGGTTTTTTTTTAAATTATTTTCTTTTCTTTTATTCGGGCTCATCTTTGTTATAATTTCATTTCTTTTTTTTTTTTTTTGCCTGTTCTCTTCCGAACTTGCTATTTCCGTTTAATTCTTTTATTTTCCTTTATTTTTGTTAGTAGGTTTTTTTTTCCCTTGCTCAACATCCTTTTTTTCCCCTTTTCCCCCGCTCCAGTCAATTTTAATTAATTCTTTTATTTCTCATTTAAGTTATTTTCTTTTACTTTTGTTTCTTTTTGTTATTTACTTAGCCTTATCATAAACTTTACTTTTCCTTTCCCTCGTTATCATTATTTCTTTTTTTCCTCCTTATACTTTTCCCCGCTGTCTACCCGGTTAGCGTGGTAATTGACTCGTTTTGCCCCTTTATTATTGTAATCCGGAATCCTATCTACGTCGGGATATTGATTCATTCGGGATCTATCTTTCGCGGGCAGTCTGATGGCGGACGGCCCGAATAACACGGGAACGATGGAAACCGTAAAAGAGCTCGACCTCACAGCTGATCGCCTCCGTCACGAGCTGCAACAGCGAGGGCTCTCGATCGTGGGAGAAACCAACGAGTTGCGGGATCGACTCTTGTCGAGCCTGCTCATATCTCTCGATCCCGCGGGAGCGGTCGCGAACCTCGGTAATAATAATACCCGCGCTCTCCCGAATAATGCCGAGCCACGGTTACCCCCGTTCGGCCTACCTCTAGGGCCACCTGCCCACGGTAACAACCGGGCTCCTTCGTCTTTGACCGTGGGGGCGTACGAAGGCCTACCCCCGGCCCTACGACCGGCGGGGAGTATCGGAGCGAATCCAGACGCTCTCGCGCGACGACAGCGTGAGGCCGACGAATTCCCTCGCGATCGCTACCGCGACCGAGGTTTCCCTCCACCCCAAGGCCATTCGTCGCCCGTGCGAACACGCGAATATACGCAAAATTTTACGGGACTTAACAATTCGCGTTCGGTCGCCGATATGTTGCGGAAGTGGGACCTCCGGTTCTCGGGACGACGGGGGGAGGACGCGATGGGCTTTCTCACGCGTATCGAAGAGGCGCGCGAAGTCGCGCAAATTCCCGACACCGACCTACTCCCCTGTATACCACTCGTTTTGACAGGGATCGCACTCACGTGGTACCGGGGGGAGCGAGCCCGCGTACGCAGCTATCGGGAATTCGAAGATGCCTTTCTGGCTCGGTTCGGCGATCCCGACCTACAATTCACGCTTCGCGAGGAATTACTGCGCCGTACACAGGGAGAGGGGGAAGATACGGTCGACTTTTTGACGTATCTCCGAGCGCTACTCGACCGGGTAGTCCCGCCGTTCTCGTTACGCGAACAACTCGACTACGCGCATCGGAATATGTTACCGCGGCTACAAATCGCGATTCGGCGTAACGATTTTCACTCGTTCACCGATCTCGAACGTATCGCGGTACGGGTCGAGCGCAGTTATCAGGCTGATCGGTATTATCAACCGCCTCCACCGCCGGAACGATCGGCCTTCCCTGACCTCGCATACCGACCGTCGCGATCATACCAACGCCGAAGCGACGCGAATTACGCGGTTTTCGGGGAAGCACGCGCACCCGGCTCCTAGCGCTCGCGCCGTCCGGATTCTCGCGACGCGCGTAGGGGGGAAAGATCGCCCTCCGCCGACCGCCCGGGTTACCACAGCCGAACTCCGGAGAGGACAACCGATCGGGGAAACGATCGCGCGCGTACACCGGAAAGAAGGGACGACAAAAGGGATGAGCGCTCCCGATACCGGTCACCAGGCACCCAAGCCCCGCAATACAACGGCCGGCAGGCATACTCGCGCTCCGACTCAGCGACGCGCCGCGTGCATTATACCGACGAAAGGGATCGGGCCAAATCTCCCGCGACGCGATCGAAAACACCGCCGGGAGAATATCGCTCGGCCGCTCACCGTTCACCCACGCCGGGACGAACCGGGACACGCGACGCCGGCGCGAATAAAGAATTGACATGCTGGAATTGCGGGAAAGAGGGACATCGATCGATCGGATGTCTTGCTCCAAAAACCGTTTTTTGTTATCGATGCGGGAAGAAAGACGCGCGAACCACCGACGACCATGAGTGTCCGGAAACGCGTCCCGGAGCCACCCGTGAGCGCGACGGTGGCTCCCGAAAACCCGAAACCGATTTCGTCGAACGCGTTCCCGACTTTAAACGATTTTCCGGATTTCCCAAAGTTATTGACCGAATACTTTTGTAGTCCTCTTCATAGCTCGCGTCGCAAAATGGTATTACTCGTCGTCGTGAAATTAGGGGAACGCCTCGTGCCAGCTATCGTAGACAGCGGGTCTACCAGCACGTACATCGGCAGTGAGGGACTCGCGATCGCTACCGAGCTGGGGTGTCTTCCCCAGAGCGTACCTCCAGCTTCCGCGACAATTGCCGACGAAGGCCAAATTACGTGCGACGAAGAAATAGAGTTGCCTATCACCCTCGAGGGACGCGAACGACCAATCATAGCGCGCGTATTTCCTTCCTTACCGGTACCACTGCTACTCGGCTTAGACGCGCTTACCATCTTCGAAATAGTCGTCGACCACGCCCGACGCGTATGGAGTTTTAGTGGGGATGGCTCTCGCGAATTTAAATTCATGGGACGCGACTCGGCCGCGCACGCGAATATTCTCCTCGGTATCTCCGACCTCGAGCGAAGCGAGAGCGAACGGCTCTCGGCCTTCCTAAATCGCGAGTTACCGAAACTTCGCGCCGCCCCGGGACGAACCGATTTAATCACGCATCATATCGACGTCGGGGATAGCGCGCCGATCAAACAACGATATTATCCGGTTACCCCGATAATTCGCGACGCGATGAACGCCGAAGTGGACCGGATGCTCGAAGCCGGAGTCATCGAGCCCTCGAGTGGCAACTGGTCTACACCGATCGTTATGGTGAAGAAACCGAACCACACCTACCGGTTTTGCCTCGATTTTCGAAAAGTGAACGGGGTTACGAAAAAGGACGCCTATCCGCTCCCGTATATGAATCAAATTATCGATCGGTTGCGTTCGGCGAAATACATTTCAACGCTCGATTTAAGTCAGGCTTACCATCAGATCCCGTTAAGTCCGGAGTCGCGAGAGATCACAGCGTTTGCCGTACCACAGCGCGGACTTTTCCAATTCACGCGGATGCCATATGGCTTAACGAACGCTCCCGCGACCTTTCAGCGACTTTTAGACCGCTTAATCGGGCCCGATATGGAACCCCACGCGTTCGCGTACCTCGACGATATTATTATCGTAACCGAGACCTTCGAGGAATATCTCACGTGGCTTAAACGCGTTTTTGATACGATCACGGGAGCGGGCCTACTAATTAACCCCGACAAATGCGAGTTTTGCTGTCCGGAAGTAAGATACCTCGGGTTTCGCGTAAATCGCCACGGTCTACAGGTCGATCCCGAGAAGACCGAGCCGATTCGGAATTTTCCGGTGCCAGCAGGGATTAAGCCATTGAGACGATTTCTCGGTATGGCCTCATGGTACCGGAGGTTCGTTCCCCATTTCGCCGAGATCGCGGCACCGCTCACGAAGCTCACGAAGAAGAGCCAGCGGTGGACGTGGGGACCCGAACAGCAAAGGGCATTCGAAAAATTACGCGAAGCCCTCGTGAACCCTCCCACTCTTTCGTGTCCCGATTTTAACGCGAAATTCACGCTCCAGACGGACGCGAGTATGAGCGGCTTGGGCGCCGTACTAACCCAGTCCATCGAGGGCGTCGAACACCCGATCGCGTATGCGAGCCGAGCCCTTTCAGCGGCCGAACGAAATTATTCGACGACCGAACAGGAATGTTTAGCCATTCTTTGGTCGATTCGAAAGTTCCGAGCCTACCTCGAGGGATACCGCTTCACGGTAATCACCGACCATCACAGCCTTCGGTGGTTACAAACGCTAAGGGAGCCCGCCGGAAGACTAGCGCGTTGGGCCTTACAACTCGCCCAATATTACTTCGAGGTTATACATCGAAAGGGTGCGCTAAACCACGTACCCGATGCCCTCTCTCGAATGTTTGAGGGACAACCTCCGTCGGCCGAAAACGTTCCCGACACCGTCGATCTCGCGTTATTCGCTCTCGTATCAGGCATTACGGGGGGAGAGTTAGTAGAACGCGAGCCGATCGACACGTTCGCCGATCGCTGGTACGCGAGGAAAATGCACGCTGTCGAGACCGCGCCTAACCGATTTCCGAACTGGAAGATAATCGAGAATCGGCTCTACGTTCACCGCCGTACGAAACGCCGAGTGTTACCGAAAGGTGACTATTCCGAATGGAAACTCGTCGTTCCCCAGGCCTCCCGTTCGGAAGTCCTCCGGGAAAATCACGACGCCCCGCAGGCCGGACACCTCGGCGTCCATAAAACGTACGCCCGAATTTTTAACTCGTACTTTTGGCCGGGAATGATTCGCGACGTAATTCGCCACGTACGGCACTGCGGCGTGTGCCAACGCACGAAGGCGGAACAGCTACCGCCCATCGGACTAATGGGTCGTCGAATCGTCGACGAACCCTGGACGGTCGTCGCAGCCGATATAATGGGACCGCTCCCGAAGAGTCACTCGGGATGCGCGTACGTTCTCGTGATCCAAGATCTGTTCACGAAATGGGTCGAGTGCTGTCCGTTACGCAAAGCTAACGGAAAGAAAATCGGCGAAGCTCTCGAGGAGCTAATATTTTCTCGATGGGGAACACCTCAAGTGCTGTTAACGGACAACGGTACCGAGTTCGCGAATAACCACCTGAACGCGTTAATTACCGACCGGGGAATCCACATCTCGCGAACGCCGCCGTATCACCCTCAAGCGAATCCAGTCGAGCGAGTGAATCGCGTATTAAAAACCATGATTGTGTCGTTCATCGAGAACGATCACTGTGCATGGGACGAACACCTGTCCGAGTTTCGATTCGCATTTAATACCGCCTTCCACTCGTCGATAAATAACACGCCCGCGTATCTCAATTTCGGTCGGGAACCCAAACCGCATAATTTCTACCGTCGGCGCGAATAAGGAGACGTCGAAATCCTCCCGTTACCGCTCGACGAATGGTCCGAACGTATGCGAGATCTCGAGAGCGTTCGGGTCAAAGTCTCCCACGACCTCGAGGAAGCGTACCAACGGCAAGCGGCCCAGTACAATAAACATCATCGCGGGCAAACTTTCGATACCGGGGATCTCGTACTCCGACGGCAACGGATTCTGTCATCGGCGGCACAAAATCAAGCCGCCAAGTTGTTCAAATGATTTGAAGGACCTTTCCGAATCCGTACGGTTCTCTCGCCGGGGGTCTACGAGGTCGAGGACCCCCAGTCGAGAAAAATCCACATCGTGGCTGCCAAAGACTTACGTGTTTATTTTCCTCCGCTACAGAATACCGATACCGAGGAAGTCGACGACGATGAGTTACACCGGACGAGGAGCCTTGCGAGGACGCCGCTACCTCGGCCTCGGAACCCTGCCGACGGCTGCCGAACCCCCGACACCACCGACGCCTCCCGACGAGTCACCCGCTCCCATCGCCAGGCGCCCAATCGACCTCTGGGACGTGTGGGCCGCTGAGGTCGACCCGCGGATGCGTCGGGTCACCATCTACCCGGGGGGAGGAGCCCCTCCGCAGGTCACCTACGCGCCGATCCCGGATCCGGAGACGACGGGAGCCGTGGCAAGGGCCAGGAAGGCCCCTCCACCACGCCAGTGGACACCGGCCCCAACGGCCAGGCCACCTCCACCGGTCTTGCCACGTCCTCGTCCCGCTCGCCCCAGCCGTAACTGCTGGAACTGTGGAGAGGAAGGCCACGAACGAGGCCAGTGCGGGCTACCGAAACGCCCGGACGTCGACGTGTGCTACGTCTGCGGTACCGTCGGCGTCCGAGTGAACAAGTGCCCTCGGTGCGCGGAGCACTGGAGGAGCCTGGGCTGCCTCGCCGTCCAAGAACAACGGGCTGCCGAAGGCCTCCGCCGGGTCCTTCAGGACCGCCAACGCAATCCCACCGACGTCAGCAGCGGCCCAAGAGCGCCGACAACCGCTCCCGCCAAAAACTAAATTTCTTTCATTTCCTTTTCTCTTTTTTTTGTCCACCTCACTTATTTTTTTTATATTCTTAATGGAAAGCGGCCCGAAGGCCATGTATCGTACCTTCCGACCGACCTTACCGTGACAAAATAAAAATTAAATCCAAAGAACTCTCAAAGTTACCGACTAACTCACCGACCCTTCCCCTTTCCACTCCCGGAATCGACCGTCAAAGAGGGTTAAGGGAGAGGTTGGAAAGGAACAGGTAATTGTCATTGTTCTCGGGTAATGTCCATGCATGCTACGTTTCGATCCGCTTGCGGATCACCGTTCGCTACCGTTATACCGCATGCCATCTTGCTTTTATTCACGCCGACTTGACCATGTCTGATCGCCCGTACGAAGGTTTGCCGTCTCCCGAAAATTATTTAATTGTTGCCTCCCGAGCTGTACCACGGTCTCATACGGCCGAGGACGGCCTTACCGTAGGGGGGGAGGAGTTGTGACGGGGCTTTTCTGCTCCCGTCACAAAGAAAGCCAAACTTCAGCCTCTCCCTCGTATCGGCACGGCACACGGCATTCTTCCTCCCGGGAAGAGTCCCTTCCAGGCGAACAGACAGGGTCAATCGCAAGCGAACCGTTCCCACGACTAATTTCGGCCTTATTTTTATTTTCCCGATAATTCTCTCGAGCGTACGGCGGTCATAACCGCCGCAAGGACACCTCGACGCCTCCCAGCAACATACAGCAGGCTGGAGCCTTGCTACCGATCTCGCCGCAGCCAGCCACCGTCAGCAGGCTGGAGCCTAGCTACCGACCTCGCCACCGTCACATGGCCAGCACCTCGACACGTCGCCCGCCGTTCAGCCGCGCCGCTACCGAGGTAGCGCGCGACATTACGACAACGGGCTCTCCACCCTCCGAAACCGCCTAGACGCGACGAGCCACCAGCTACCGAGATCTACAGCGTCCGGCTCGTCGCTGAGCCACCACCTCGCTCGTCTCACCGAAGTTCCCGGGTCTACGCGCAACGACGCCCGTGGATTTACCTCCCACCACGAGCGTACTCCACACCTCGCGTTCACGATATCCCGAACGCGAGGAAATTAAAAGAACCGCGCGAGATCTCCGTAATTCGGGGAACTCGGACAAATAGAGTAGAGGGCGGAATGAAGACAGGCATAGGGTGGGGGGAAAAAGGACCCGCGATCGCGAGAGCGTTACTTCCCTCGGGGACTCAATCGTAGGCTCCCGAGAAGGAAGGACGTCGTGACCGCTGCCGATCCGTGCTTAACGTCTCGCGAGAATACCGACATCTTGCCATACGCGAAGTGGGACTTCTGGCCGAGGACAACTCGAGAAGCTCCCGCAACTGCAACGAAACCGGTGAGATCGTCGTACGTGTTCGGTTTGAGACTAGAGATAGAATAGAGCAAACTCGACTCGTTATCGTGGGGACGGTACGTCTTCGCGCGCGGAACGCGGAATTTGTTCTCGGGGAAAAATCCAGTAAAGTTCATATTTTTCATTCCACCTAGTTTCCGTTACATTATTTGCCTGGAAGGTTCTCCTTTATTCATTAATCTCATTCAATAGTTTGCGCCTCGTGCGAGTCCATAATTTAATCTCCGGTTATATAAATTTCCGTCTTATTAATTAATTCTTCAACTTTTCCGATTTCTCATTGTCGATCTTTCTTGTTGCCGATTTTGTATACTCGCGTTCACGATATCCCGATCGCAGCGGGAGTACGCGGAATCGCGTACTCCCGCTGCGATCGGGCTGATTTATGAAATATCTGTTGCGAAAGGTACCGTGGCTGCGATCCACGTTAGTTATTGTATGCGAGTGCCGAGATTCCGAAACATCGTCTGTCGCCGATTGTCCGTTACCACATTTCTTTTGTCGGATCATATTACGAATTATTGTTGTTATCTTGTTGTGAAGGTTTTGAGTTTTTGAGGGAACGAGCGTGCACGCTAGTCGCTTCTCGACCACGCTCCCGATATACGTTATAATAAAATATCTTTTGAGTTCCCGTATTTCGTCTCGATCTCTGTTTCCTCCTCGCGGAGGTGACCGAACCACCCCCTCTACCTATTTCCCAAGGCTGAGCGACGCCGGGTCACTCTCGTCTCTCGTTCGGACCTTGAAATTAAAATTTCGTCGCGAGAGCTCTCGCTCCCGCGGCTGGCGCCCTTAAGGCCGAGTGAGACGGGTTTTGTAGCCGTCTCGATTGGGTAAATTCGGGTGTTGGGAAAATACGGTTACAATACACATATTTACAAAAAAAAAATTATAATGCCAGACGCGCTGCACACCAGCGGCAGCAACAGCATCCAATAAATGCATATATATATATACCTACAGTAACAAATAACAATAATACCAATAATAAACAAATAATTCGATAAAACAAAAAAAAATAATAATAAAAAATACAAAAAATATATAATACATTAAAAAAAAAGAGAGAAATACAAAAAAAATTAATTAATTATTTTTATTTCATTTTTTTTTTCCTAAACGCGCCCCACACCGGATGGCAGCGAAACAAAAATACCAACACAAATTAATAATTACCAACAATAAATAAATAAATAAAAATAATAACAAAATATATATACTGTAACGGGGTTTTTTTGCTCCCGTTACAAAGAGAGCCCGATGTCCGGCTCTCGCACGTATCGGCACGAAGCACGGCGTCCTTCGTCCCGGGAAGAGTCCCTTCCAGGCAATCGGACACGGTCAAACGCGAGCTAACTGTTCCCACGACTAATTTTTATTGTTACTTTCTTTTTCCATCCTCCTCTTGAGCGTACGGCGATCGTAATCACTGCCAGGACACGTCGACGCCTCCTAGCCACAGTCAGCAGGCTGGAGCCTGGCTACCGACCTCGTCATAGTCACACCTGGCCAGCACCTCGACACGTCGCCCGCCGTTCAGCCGCGCCGCTACCGAGGTAGCGCGCGACGTTACCGACAACGGGCCCTCCACCCTCCGAAGCCGCCTTGACACGACGAGCCACCAGCTACCGAGATCTACAGCGTCCGGCTCGTCGCTATGCCATCACCTCGCTCGTCTTACCGAAGTTCCCGTGTCTACGCACAACGACGCCCGTGGATTCACCTCCCACCACGAGCGTACTCAACACCTCGCGTTCACGATATCACGAACGCGAGGAAATTCAAAGAACCGCGCGAGATCTCCGTAATTCGGGGAACTCGGACAAATAGAGCAGAGGGCGAAACGACGACAGGCATAGGGTGGGGGGAAAAAGGACCCGCGATCGCGAGAGCGTTACTTCTCTCGGGGACTCAAGCGTAGGCTGCCCAGAAGGAAGGACGTGGTGACCGTTGCCGATCCGTGCAAAACGTTCCACGAGAATACCGACATCTCATCAATCGCGACGCGGGACTTCTGGCCGAGAATCACTCGAGAGGCTCCCGCAACTGCAACATAATCCGGTGAGACCGTCGTACGTGTTCGGTTTGAGACTAGAGATTGAATAGGGCAAGCTCGACGCGTTATCGTGGGAACGGCATGTTTTCGCGCGTGGCCTGCTGGTTTTGTTCTCGGGGAAAATTAGTAAATTCACATTTGTAACTTTTCTATTTCTGTATCTAACTTGCCTGGAAGGTTCTTATTTAATTAGCTTCATTTAATTCCATAGTCTTTTGCGCCACGTGCGAGTCCATAATTTAGTTTCCGGGTATATACATTTTCTTGGTATTAATTAATAATTCAGCTTTTCTGATTTCTGGTTATATATTTCCTTTTACCGATTTTCGTAAGATTCCGCGTATTCCCGCTGCGATCGGGCGAAGTTAGAGTTTTGGTCACGTCGTATCCCCGCTGCGATCGGGTGGAGTAAAAGTTTCGTTGTGCATGGTACCGTGGCTGCGATCCACGCTTGGCGTATGAACTATCGAACATCCGTCGTCGCCGATTATCCGTTACCGCATTTATGTTATCGAATCGAGTTACTAATTATTGTTATTATTTTGTTGTGAAGATTTTGGGTAATTGAGGGAACGAGCGTGCACGCTAGTCGCTTCTCGACCACGCTCCCGATATGCATTAAAATAAAATATCTTTTGGTTCCCATTATTTCGTCTCGATCTCTGTTTCCTCCTCGCGGAGGTGACCGAACCACCCCCTCTACCAATTTCCCAAGGCTGAGCGACGCCGGGTCGCTCTCGTCTCTCGTTCGGACCTTAAAATTAAAATTTTGTCGCGAGAGCTCTCGCTCGCGCGGCTGGCGCCCTTAAGGCCGAGTGAGACGGGTTTTGTAGCCGTCTCGATTGGGATTTTAGGGAAACGGGCAAAATACGGTTACAATACATATATAACATTAATAATAACCGATATTAAAAAAAATAAAATTTTTTTTTTTTTTTTTGCTGCGCCTCAAGCTGAACAGCAGCAGAATAAAGGCATATTAGAAAAAAAAGGGAAAAATAAAATACCTATATACTATATAACTAACATACACATACATATATTCAAAAAAACAATTTTTGCGCCTCATGTCAGACGGCAGCAAGACAACAAAAATTTATTTAAATTATTGTTTTTTTAAATATCTTGGGTAGTTCAATAACTACACCAAAATTGCTCCACCAAAGCCGCCTCAGCACCCCGCGCGAGCAAACAGCGAAAATAATTTACATCGCCGAGCGTTGTCTACCGAGCGACTCCCGTCGCGAACATACTTCGCGATGGCGAACAATAATAGCTCGATAACGCTCCGCGATGTTCAAAACCTCATACCCAGTTTCAACGGAAAAAATATACCGCTGAACGATTTTACACGCGCTTGTAAAAAAGCTGCGAAAATCATTTCAGAAAACGATCAGCCACAACTCCTCGAAATCATCCAACTTAAATTGTCGGGAGTCGCCGCTGATATCGCCGATGCCAAAGCATATAATACATTAGAGCCACTCCTGAGAGATCTCAGAAATGCGCTCGAAAAACCGGTCGAATTATCGGACCTCGAACTAGAATCAAAATCAAATTCTCAAAATTATAACGAATCGGTACTCGATTACGCGACGCGCACGCGAAAAATCGCAATTAAAATTGAAAACAGATTAAAAGAAGTCTACCGAGCGGAAAATCAGCAGCAGTATCTGCATAACCGCACCGACGAAGTTCGACGAACCGTTATAAAAGCTTTTATTCGCGGTCTTTTCGACCAAATTGCGAATATCATTATGCACAAAGATTTCATAACCCTCGACAGCGCAGTCGACGAAGCGCTAAATATCGAAAACGAACTCGTACGTAGACAAAACGTACACCAGGGACGAAAACGCGATAAATCGGAAACTAGGGACAAAAGCCCGGAAAAAGCGAAAGTTCGGTTTACGCAACTAACCGACAACAACGGACAAAAATTTTGCGAGATTCACCGCGAAAACCCTACGCATTCAACATCAGAATGCTACGCCGTGCAACAATTACGCGAAAATACGAATATACGCGTCAACAGCCGCCAATACCGTAACAACTCACCGAGTAATTTCCAAAACAATTTTCGCGGAAACTTCCAGAATTATACTCGTGGCGGTTACCAAAACAATTCACGTGGTAATTATCAAAATAATTCGCCCAGCTACTATCAAAACGGACCACCCGGGAATTATCAAAATAATTCACGCGGGGGTTTCCGTAACAATTCACGCGGAAACTACCAAAGCAATTATCAAAACAATTCCCGTGGGAACTACCACAATAATCCGCGAAATAACTATCGAAACAATTCACGCGAAAATTATCGTGATAGCTCGGGCGATTATCAAAATAACCAACAACAAAACAACTCGGGGGACCGCAATTACCAAAATTTCCCGCAACAAAACAATCCGCGCGATAAAAATAACCAAAACAATTCGCAAGAGCGTAATTATCGTAATAACTCACGCGACCGAGATAATCGGGACAATTCGCGTGACCGAAATAGCCGGGACAACTCGCGGGAAAGACAGAACCCGAGCAGCGGTCGAAACTCGCGAAAATCAGATCACCAGTCGAGCCTCGATGCAACGCAAATCGAGCAGATTTTCGAACGCGTGCTTCAAAAAAACGAGAGATCCGCCTCTCGCGACAGCGCGACGAGAGGTCGGACACCGGAGCGCTCGTCAACGACAAACTAATAAAAGACGCAAACAAGGCGCAAACCGAAACCAAACCTGTAAAATATATAGGTACTGATCATGTAAAAAATACAGACGGTAGTATAACCATTAGAAAAGCGACAATTAAGTTAGGATTGTCGCGACGGCACAAACCACCAACGGTGACCTTAGAGTCTCCAAATCTATTCACTAAACAGGCTTTGTTTCTCGCCGACACTGGAGCGGAAATAAACCTGTTAAAACAATCATTTCTAGGCTTGCGTACGGAAGTGGATCCGACGCTAATATACGAGCTTAACGGGATAACAGACGGTACAGCAAAAACACTCGGTAGATGCTACCTGAGAATTAAAGAATTTAAAGTCGAGTTCCACTTAGTGGAAGACTTTTTCCCGATTACGCAGGACGCTATACTCGGCGACGTCTTCTTCAGGGGGACTCCAGCCGATATTCTTTATAGCGAAGCCTGCATAACATTCGCTGGCTATCAAATTCCGTTCGAGAGCTTCGAACGAGTAACAATACCTGGCAGATCAAAGCTTATTGTACCTGTCAGACTAAAACCAACCGATCTCGAGGAGGGATATATCCCAAGAATGGACGTAGGTTATCGTCTTTACTTGGGTAACGCGCTCGTTAAAAACACCAACGGAATCGCGTATCTTTGCGCGATTAATTCGCACAATTGCGAAATTAATCTAGAAATTCCAACAGTTGAGCTAATCCCAGTAGAGGCAATCTCGAAAAAACCGATCGATAGTCTCACATTGAGCGACTACCGCGATTCTCAGAATGAGAACTGTGCGGAGGTATGCTCGATACAATTAGACGATCAATCCAGGCTCGAAGCCCTTCGAGCACTTCTACAACTGGATCACCTTAACGAAACAGAGAGAGACCACGTGCTTGAATTGGTCTCAAAATACCAACATCTATTTTGGTTACCCGGAGATCGGCTAGGTCATACGACACTAACAAAACACGAGATCCATACAACGGATGACAGACCAATCAACACAAAACAATATAGGTTTCCACAGGTACACAAAAAGGAGATACAAAATCAGGTCAGCGATATGCTAGACAAGGGAATTATACAACCATCCCTTTCTCCTTACAACTCTCCAGTTTGGGTCGTTCCCAAAAAACCAGACTCAAAAGGTAACAAAAAATGGAGAATCGTAATAGATTTTCGAAAACTCAACGATAAAACCACGCCGGACGCGTACCCACTCCCAAATATCATTGATATATTGGACCAGTTGGGTAACGCCCGTTACTTCTCGACATTCGATCTGGCGTCCGGGTTTTATCAAATCGAGATGCACCCAGCTGATAAACATAAAACAGCTTTCTCAACCCCGAATGGACATTACGAGTACCATCGAATGCCATTCGGACTCAAAAACGCGCCAGCAACGTTTCAGAGGTTGATGGACGTCGTACTATCCGGACTACAAGGCATAGTAGTATACGCACAAGACATAACAGAACACGAAAACAAGTTCAAAGCCTTAGCAAAACGCTTAACTTCAGCGGGGCTAACGCTACAAACAGAGAAATGCCACTTCCTAAACAGAGAAGTGACCTATTTGGGACACATCATATCCTCAGATGGCGTTAGACCAAATACTCACAACATCCACGCAGTAAAAAACTTTCCGATACCGAAAGACAAAAAAGGAATTAAGCAGTTTGTCGCACTCGCTGGATACTACCGACGGTTTATCCGCGATTTTGCGAAGATTGCTATTCCACTAACCGTACAACTGAAAAAGTCCGAGAAATTTGTATGGACAAACGAATGCCAATCAGTATTCGAATACCTAAAAGCAAGAATCGTCGAACGACCGGTTCTAAAATATCCGGATTTCGACAAAACTTGCACTCTCACTACAGACGCATCAGACTACGCCATAGGCGCAGTACTTAGCCAGAAACACGGTGACTTTGACCACCCGATAGCGTTCTACTCGAGAGCATTGAAAAAAACCGAAATCGCGTACGACGCGATGAAAAAAGAATTACTCGCAATAGTAAATGCGGTAGAGTACTTCAAAATGTACTTATACGGGAAACGCTTTACGCTCGTCACGGACAACAGAGCGTTAACGTATATAAAAAACAAACCCGACATCCCGCAACAGCTACAACGATGGCAAATAATTCTGAACGGGTACGATTACGACATCGTACACAAACCTGGTAAACTAAACGTAGTTGCCGACGCTTTGTCGAGAAACCCTGCAGAAATTATGCCGATTAGGCAACGCGACGAAAGCTCGTCGGAAAATACCGCGAACCAAGAGTCAAAAAAGCAAAAACTGACTCCTAAAATATCACCCGAGACTCGCAATCGGTCAACAACTGATACGGGCTCCGGAAATCCAGCGCCAAAAAAAAATGCGGATTATACAGGAAGACAGTCAGGATACACCCGACGAACCAAGGGAACAAAAAACAAAAAAAACCCAACAAGAAACAAACCTACAAACGGAAAAGACGAGAACCAAAAAACAAACAGAGAGTGTACCCACAAAAACCAACTTAAATACAAACAACGAAACATCAATCTCGGAATTATCCGACAACGAAGGCGAACTCATTCAACCAATTAAGAAAATAGTTGAAGAGCTGTACTCAAAGGAGAATACGCAACCACAATGGCGACTCTCCAAACGTCCAGTAGATACAACGGACGACGAAGGAAATAGGCAACAACCGCGCAAACAAATTAGGAAACGAAATGATACAGAAAAACAATATAAATATACAGATATAGAAGATAGCACGACAGAAGAGGAAAAAAGCCCAACGAGGCCACAAAAAGCGAAAAGCCCAACGAGGCAACAAAATGCAAAAAGCCCAACGAGGCAACAAAACGAAAAAAGCCCAACGAGGCAACAAAATGAAAAAAGCCCAACGAGGCAACAAAAAGAAAAGAGTCCAACGAGGCCACAAAAAACAAAAAGATTATCGCAGCAAAACAAAAGCGAGTTTCGCGAAAAAGTCAGCCCTGATGGGAAAACCGGCCACTTATACGGTGACAAAAGCGAAAAAACCAATAGAGCCGAAAACAAAAACGATAACCAAAACGCTAAGAATAAGGAAAACGATACGGAATACGAAACGGAATCCGAGAACGAGAACGCTGGCAAACCACCTGTCCAGCCGACCTTTAGGTCACCACCTTCAGTTCCGATACAAAAATCTAACGATCTACAAAAAGACGAAAATAGCGAAAAACGGACGATACCACCAAACTTCCGTTCACCACCCGCAACTTTAGAATCTCGAGAAACTACTAAATCAAAGAAACCGAAAAAACGATTGCCCGAACCAGTCAAAAAGCGAACGAAAAAGACGCCAAAAGAACCGACTAGGCGTAGTGAAATGTTGGCAAATAAACAACCGAAAGTACCCGATACTCAACCCAAAAACCTACCAACTCCGAAAAATTCAAACGATCCTGAGAATCTGTCACCCGAAGTAACAGACGAATACTGGGATTCTAAAATCACGCGCAGCACCCGCAAAACAAAAAATCCACAACGAGAAACAAGAACTCGATTCCAACTTCCGCATTCAACATCCTCAGACTCAGATCCACAACCATCATCAGACTTAGATCCACAACCATCACCACAATTAACAACAGAATATTGGGACTCTAGAGTAACTTACACCAACGATATAATACCAGAAACCCCAACCCAACCAGATCCTGAGGATGCACAATTAAAAACACAATCACCTGTGCCAATGTCGACTGAAATAACACAGGAATATTGGGACTCAAAAGTCACGGACACTCCCCATAAAACACCACCGATAGATCAAACTATCGATCCACAAATCAAACAGCCAAATACAGGGCCGAGTACTCCACCAGAACAGCCAGTCGCCACACCAGGGTGCTCATGGCAAATTGACGACTACACACCAGAACAATTAGTCGCCACACCAGGGTGCTCACAGCAAATCGACGACAGCACACCATCAATGGACATCGAGCCAACATTCAGATCACCAACGTGGATTCCACACGAAACAACAGATTCGAAATCAGACGAATCGCGACCAATTATATCAAACCGAAAACCAGAACAAGCATTAACAGACCAATACCATCAAATGTCGCCATCATCAGAAAGTGATCCTGACAACGATTCAGCGTATCAACCATCGCAATATCAACGAAAACGTCTAACACTACAAACTCCACCAGCAACAAGGGGATCAACGATAACAGAAGACGTACAGCTAAAAAACAATATCGTGGTAACGCAGGAAAACATCCCAGCGCAGGAAGATAATATAGCTCACTTCCTGTCAGCCGACGGTGTCATGGACACAATGGTTTCAAAAATACTTGCGGAAAAGGGTAAACTCACCCAATCGGTATTTTCGCAGTCCGATCCTGGAATCGGACATATTTTCGTCACACACGACAAAACGCTACGATACTTTACGATAATTTGCAAAAACAAATCGATAGACGCAACTAGTACACTCACGATTCAGAAGTGTCTAGAAAATCTTGTACAGACCTTAGTAGAAAACGAAATCACATCCTGTACTCTATCCAAAGACCCAAAAATCATCGATACATTTTTGTGGTCTAATATCAAAGGATACCTACGAGTACTCGCGATCAACTCAAACATTACCTTTAGGCTATGCGAAGGTCTTATAACCGTTCCAGATCAGGAAAATAGGCAAAACATCATCAGAGAACTACACGGATCCGCAGTCGGAGGTCACAAAGGCGTGACGAAAACATACCAGCGCATTCTCTCGCAGTACTACTGGCGAGGATTAAAAAAGGACGTAGAAACGTTCATTCGATACTGCTTCGACTGCCAGAAAAACAAACTGGTCCGAGTAAAAAATAAAGCTCCAATGATTATTACGGACACACCAGCGCAACCCTTCGATAAAGTAGCCATCGACATTGTAGGTCCATTACGCGAAACAAAAAACGGGCATACGTACATACTAACTATGCTCGACCTATTCAGTAAATTCAGTATAGCAGTACCATTGAGACACCAAACGTCAATAGACGTAGCGAGAGCACTCTGTACAACCTTGATATCAACTTTCGGTGCGCCTCGCGCGATATTAACCGATCAAGGTACGAACTTTATGTCGGAAATGTTCAGAGATTTCGCGCAACTATTCCAGATAGAACAGCACAGAACAACTGCGTATCACCCACAATCGAACGGCGCAATCGAGCGCAGCCATCACGTTCTTGTGGAATATCTAAAGCACTTCATCGACAGTAATCGAGACGGGGATGAACTGCTTACATTCGCGACACTTTCATACAATACCAGTATACACGAAAGTACAGGGTTTACCCCATACGAATTAGTATTCGGTAGGAGAGCTCGAACACCTTCAGAGTTCCCACCACCCGAAAAAATCATAACCTACGACGACTATATGACAGACCTAACGAGAAATCTTAGAAACATTCAGGAACTCGCTTTAGAAAAAGCGATCAAGTTCAAAGAACGAACCAAAAGATACTACGACAAAAGAACCGTCGAACCAGAATACCAAATAGGCCAACTCGTTCTCGCAAAGAACGAACGCAAAACAAGTAAATTCGATAAGGACTGGCTAGGCCTATACAAAATTGTAGAAATTCCAAATAAGCGCAACATTAAAATACAATCAGACGACAATACGACAAAAACTCTACAAGTAGATAAAATAAAACTGGCATATGTTGCAGATGCCACGCCAATTACGTAAGGGCGTCCGCACTAGACGCCTTCAAAATTACACCACTGACGAAAAACCCTGGACTCTACTCAGAATCTTTGGGCACACTTCATTCATACCATACGACATGGACGCTAATAACATATATAGACACACATGGATTGTCGTCCAGACGACAGCAAATACAAGAAAACCTTGACGCCGCCAACGCATTTTGCTTCACCTTAAGGGGACATTGCCTAACAAGAGGTCAACTACAAAACGTACAAGCCCGACTGAACAACATCGCGGACGCGGAAACGACATTAGAAGAATTAATACCATCAATCGAGCTCAACCCAGCAGAAAAGCGTAAAAAACGCGCACCACTAGAATTCGTAGGGAAAATCAGTAAAATTCTTTTCGGAACAATGGACAGAAGAAGACACCGAAGAAGAAGACACAGAAGAAGACATGGAAGATGAAAACACAGAAGAAGACGCAGAAACCAAAGACACAAACAATACAAACGAAAAAACCAACGACGCAACAACCCAAACAAACGGCGACGAAACGGACGACGAAAACAAAACAGACTTCGACCCGACAAAACCAACAATAGAAGAAGGATTCAAGTGGATCGACACCCAAAATCTAGAACCCCTCCGAAAAATAAAAAACAGGGTTATATCAAACATTTTCCTCGCCGAACTAAAGACGGAATTAACGACAAACAAAAAACGACGAATTCACACAGACACACAATAAAACCTGACGGATAAACAAAACGCCCTTACACACAACAATCACCTCCTCTTACACTAACAAATAATCATAAACACACTAATAATACACATAAACACGCGACACGCGTCGCGCAGGCCAAGGCCCAAAGCAAGAAAAGAAAGGGGAAAAAGAATGAGGTCCTTTTTCTAAAAAAAAAAAGAAAAAAAAGGAAAGAAAGAAAAATCTTTTTTAGTTTATTTTTTATTTTGTTTTCATTTTACGTTTATTTTTACTTTGTTCTGTTTTATTTTATGTTTCTATTATTTTGTACCTCATTTCCTTCTACATATCTTGCATTGTTTTTTTTAATCAATATACGCTACCTTACTATATAATATCAATATTCGTGTTTATTATTTTAACCATTCTAGAAACAACTCCCATCTTCTGCCTGCAGAACCACTCCAAATAACACGCCCAACCCACTAACCACCACTAATTAGACATTTAGAATGTTACAGGTAATAAAGTATCCAAATTGGGAAAACTAATATAACAAAAGGATCGTAAAACAGAGGACAAAACGAATACAAACGAACAAAGGACTACTAGGGAAAATACAAAAATCAGAACAACAAAAAGGAATAAATACGTGGAAGAAAAAAGGAATATATACAAACAATTTGGAAAACAATAATCAAACCTTCACCAACCGAATCAAACAGGACATTTTTTAAAATATTTCATTAGCATTTCAACACCAAATTTAAACCCATCCAATTTAACCAAACCATTCCCACTAACACGAACAAATAACAGGTTTTTTTAGATTGTTACAGATCAGCATAAATGCCGATATTTACCACCACAAATATATTCAGCAGCGGGAGAGTGCCGAGACAAATACCAAACAAAGGACATTTAAAAAAAAATAAAACCGAATTCGGACGACAACAAAAAAAAGAAGAACCAATCAACGACCAACGAAACAAAACCAAGAAAGAAAAACACAAAACATAACACATCTACACAAAAATGAAAATATAAAAAAAAACACAAAAACCCCCAAAAAACTTTTAATTTATATAGAATCACACTTGACAAATGTAAATTCTGTTTAACATCCGATGCGGGGGCATCGTTTTCTCTGGAGGGGGAGTGTAACGGCTCCAGCCTCTCATTACCTTTCACCTTCGCAGCGGTGTTACTTTTCCGCTGCGTTTAATACGCAGAAGCCCTCCCGGGTTATCTGCATCCGGCCGCACGGCTTAGAGCCGTGAGACGGGCCTTATCGCGGGCGTCGCGACACTCTGTCGCGACTTTGTCCCTTTGTGAAGCGCGCGTCAGGCCCTCGGCTTCACGCCCGCTTCACATCAGTCCAGCTCGAGCCTTCAACCGGTACACTCTCCGTAGCTCTCAGCAACCATTATCCGCTGCGACTAATAAACTGTTATAAACCCATTACGAGTCAAACGTTCTTTACCATCCGCAATCGACCATCCGTCTCAGTTATTTGCTTCTTCGGGACGTGTGTATCTCACAGGACGTTGCTGAGAATTTTCCTGTGGCTCATTCGTTCGATTATACGCTGATGGTTGAGAGGCGTTCTGTCGAGTTTTCTGATTATTCCAAAATTGCAATTTACGGCAATTATCGATGGTGTGACCGGCAAATTTGCAAAAGCGGCAGGTTTGCCGTTGGTTTAAGTTTGAAGAGTATCCTGAACCTTGATTCCTTCTCGTATCTTGATAACGATTATTATTATTATATTGCTGTTGCCTCGGGTTGTAATTACGCTCTGTGCGTGGTTCACCGTTATGTGCTGTTTCCTGTGTGTGTGGATTTTTCGGACGGGATCGACATTCATCGGTCGTGTGTCCTTGTCTATTGCAGTATGTGCAGTATTTATTCTCCTTGATGTGGTGAATTTTATCTTTACGTATAACGGTCCGTGGAAGGCTGGTTCCAGGTGTTCGTTTTGGAGGAACGTGAATTTCGTAAGACATTCTTTGCTTGTTCCTTCCTCTCGATCTCGATTGCTTCCTTCATGGTATTGCTGAATGATTGGCCCCTTGTTATCTTATTTTCAATTTCTGGTTTGAGTCCTCTGTTAAAGCATTCCACAAGATCGGTATCGAGGCCGCGTTTGAAGGCGTCGTCTAATACACCGTTGTGACTCTGCTTATATGCATCACTGATCCGATTTCCGATGTCTTTCACCCGATTGGAATATGTGAGTACAGGTTCGTCGTCGTATTGGAATATTCTTCCCAATTCTCCTTGAAGTTGATACACTGATTTTGCGAGGAGATAAAGCGTTTTTAAAAATTCCATAAAAGTGGGAATTGTGTCAAGCGTCACTCCATGTACCGCTCGGCGTGCTTCTCCTCTTAGTTTATTCCTCAGTATTAGTGCGAGGTTCGCCTGTGCCTCTGGGGGCAACATCTTGAGCCTTGTTAGATTTACCGTAGGGATTGAGAATAACGCAGGGGTGCAATTAAAGACTGTGATTTATTCAGTATGAGATGTAAGCAGATATTAGCCGAAACACAAGCATGCGAAGGCAGAAGCGGATGCGATATAAGTAAGGGAGAAGTCCGCGCATGCGCATCCATGCGCCTCAGCGTCAGGCGTCGTTGCCAACCTCCAACACCCCCGCTCAACGATGCATCTTCAGTCCGCTTCTTTCTCGTAGCATCTTTAACCTTGAGGGTCCTAGTGGCTTCGTTAGCATGTCAGCTAGCATGTGTTCGCTGGGACAATACACATATTTTATGATGTTTTCTTCTGCCATGCTGCGTGTGAAGTGGAACTTGGTGTCGATATGCTTTGTCCTGTTGCTAAATTTGTTGGCTCTTAGCAATTTTAAGCAACTCTGGTTGTCCTCGTAGATAGTCGTTGGCGTTGTTTGTGGCTCGCCGAAGTCGTTCAGCAATCGTCTAATCCATATGGCCTCTTGACTTGCTTCTCCTAGTGCGACATACTCTGCTTCGGTGGATGATAATGCGGTACTCATTTGTTTACGACATGCCCAGCTGATAGGTCCCCCGCTGAATTTGAAAAGGTATCCGCTGTTGGACTTTCGATCCTCGTGGTTTTGCGCCCAATCAGCGTCCGCGTATCCGGTTAGTACTCCAATTTCTTCAGCGTTTGTACTGCCCAGCTTTAGCTCGTAGTTTTTCGCGCCGCTTAGGTATCGAACGATTCTTCTGGCCTCCGTCCGATCGGCCTTGGTCGGGGCTGCGATCTTCCTGCTAAGAATTGAGACGCTTGCTGATATGTCTGGTCGTGTGTGTGTACTGACATACAGTAGCGCGCCGATCAATTCTTGATAGTCCTGGTTGTTGTTCATCTTACTTTCTGCTGTGCGTTTCAGATGTCCGGGATCGAGTGGTATGTTCGATGGTTTTGCGTCCTCGAGGCCGGTAGATTCAAGTATTTTCTCTATGTAGTTCCTTTGACTCATGTAGAAAATACCATCTTGGTCACGTCGAATTTGTAGACCCAGGTACGTTTTAAGTTCTCCTAAGTCGACAAGGTCGAAGTGCTCGTGTAGCGTAGTTGCCGTTGCCTTTATGTTCGTATCGGTTTTGCTAGCGATTATTAGATCGTCCACGTATACGGCAACGTAGGTCCATTCGTTTCGGATCAGCTTAGCATACATGCAGGGATCTGTCGCGCTCTGTTTGAAAGACTTTGACTTTAAGATTCCGTCGAGTGTCTTATTCCAGACTCGCGCTGCTTGTTTTAAACCGTATATACTCCTTTTAAGTTTGCAAACGAAGGTTTTCTTCTCAGTGTCGTGGTATCCAGGTGGCTGTCGCATGTACACTGTTTCTTTGAGTTCGCCGTTAAGAAACGCTGTTTTCGCATCGTAGTGCCTTACGTGTAACTTGCACTTTCCTGCGACTGCTAAAAGAACTCTGAGTGTGGTTTGCCTTACGACTGGGGCGAAGACTTCGTCGTACTCGTGTCCGAATTTTTGCGAGAAACCCTGGGGGACTAACCTCGCTTTGTACCTCGTGGTTTCCCCGTTTGTGCTGCGCTTGATTTTATACACCCAGCGACATCCCATGATGTTACAGTTGTCTGGTGGTGTTACGAGTTCCCATGTTTCGTTTGTTAGCAGCGAGTTGTGCTCCTCGTCCATTGCCTCGCGCCATTTTTCAGCTTCGTCTCCAGAGAGCGCTTCTCGTATTGTCGTTGGTTCCGTGCCGACTTGTGCTACCATTAGGCCGGTTTCACCGTACCGCGAGGGCGGAAGTCCTCTTGTCGTTCTCTCGAACGTTCTTCGATCAACCTCGTGGTCGTGTACGTCAACGGTCTCGTCGGGGTTCCATGTGACGTCTGAACTGTCTTCAAAGCTGTCCCCTTCAATTTCTTGGTTTTCTTCGGTTTCTTGATCTTCTCCGATGCCGGGATTCTCTTCGCTTTCATGATCTTCGATCTCTTGATTTTCTCCGATTCCGGGATTCTCTTCGCTTTCATGTGCGTACTCGAGATAGACTTCGCTGGTACGCTGACTTCGTCGCTTCTCAAATTTTGGGGTTGCCTGCGTCCTCATTTCCTCCTTTCGAGTTTTCAGTTTTTCTTCTGTAGCCTTCTGAGTGTTTCCTTTCGGGTGCAGGAAACTCACGTCGCGACTGATTGTGATTTTTCCAGTTGATGTGTCCAGTAGTCTGTACGCTTTTGATTCCTCTGCGTATCCCACAAAAGTGAGTTTCCTTGCTTTGGTGTCGAGTTTCTTTCGTAAATCTTTCGGTATTAGGGCGTATGCGGTCGTACCAAAAATGTGCAGATGTTTGACGTCTGGGATGCTTGAGTGCCATAGCTCGTATGGTGTTTTCTCTATGGGTCTCGTGGGCAGTCTGTTTTGAAGGTAATTCGCCGTATTAACTGCTTCGCCCCAGTATTGCTTTCTCATCTGTGCGTCGATTAATAGGCATCTCGCGATTTCCATTAGTGACCTGTTTTTCCTTTCCGCTACTCCATTCTACTGTGGGGAGTAGGGAGCAGTGTATTGGACGGTAATGCCTTCTGTTTTCAGGTAATTTTGCAACTCGTTGTTCACGTATTCGCGTCCTCTGTCTGATCTGATGGCTTTAGGCTTCTTGTTCCTTTCCGTCTTCATTAGCTCTATAAATCCTTTGATGTGCTGTGTCGCTTCCGATTTGTGTGCCATTAGGTATATTCGTGTGTATCGACTAAAATCATCGATTATGGTTAACATATACCTCTTTCCCGCGGGTGTGGTGGCCTGCATGGGACCACAGACGTCTGTGTGTACCAGCTCGAGGATTTCACGCGTGACGCTCTCGGACTTTTGCGGGAATGGTTTTCTTGACAGTTTCCCTTCGACACAGCATTCGCATACCTCTCTCATTCCACAGTCGACAAGGTCGATCCCTGTGGCGAGGTTCCTTTTAGCGAGTTGCTGAATTGCATCTGGGTCACGATGCCCGAAACGTCTGTGCCACGTTTGCTGACAGTTCTCGCTGTGACTAACCTTTATTGTCGTCTGCAGTGCCTTCTCTGGAGTCTGTAACACGTATAGATTAGATTGGATTCGGGCTGTGGCGACTATCGTACCCTTCTTTGTTATATCGCATTTATTTTTCCCGAATATGGTGGAGAATCCTCTGTCTGCTAACTTTTTGACGGATAGCAGGTTACCTTTCAGCGTAGGGACGTAAAGAACATCCGTCATGGCAATCGTAATTGTTTTACCTTCGACTACGCACTCGATTTTGCCTGATCCTTTTCCGCACACTTCTGCTGATCCTTCGTTTGCCAGCTCGACTGAGTCTCGGTGTGCTGTATCCATTTCCTCGAAGAATTCCCTTCGGCTGGTCATGTGACTGGTGGCTCCCGAATCGACGTACCAGTTATTGCTTCCTCCGGCGCATCCCGCCCAGAAGCAGTACTCTTGTTCACTGGCACGCGCCACTCTCGCTTTGTTGCCAGCATTCTTCTCCGAATCTGTTCCTTGTGATTCCTTCTTCGCTTTCCACTTCGGATATTTTCTGCAATTCTTCTTCTGGTGGCCTATTTTATGGCAAAAGAAACATGGTGCATTATTTGTGCTGCGACTACCGTCGTTCGAGGCTTTCATAGCCACGTCCCCACCCTCGCTTACTGGATGCCTTACGACGGCGATACTCATCTATGAGTTTACCCTTTACGAGGCTCAGTGTAAGCTCATCCTCCGAACGACTCTCCAGAGCTGTTATAAGAGTGCTATATGAATCAGGTAGGCTGCTGAGCAGCATGGCAACCACTAGGTGGTCCATAAGCTTTTCACCGAGAGCGGTGAGCTTCGCTACCATGTCCAGCATCTCGCTGACGTGCGCCTCCATGTCTCCATTATCAGTAACTCTAAGATTGCAGATCCTATTTAGCAGAAATACCTTGCTCGTGAGAGTAGCCTTCTCATGGTATGAACCTAGGGTTGTCCACATTTCCTTCGCTGTGCGAGCGTCCCTTATGTGTGACAGTTGGCTCTCCTCAACAAGTAGTCCTATGGTGGCTCGTGCCTTTCCGTCTTTCTTGGCCCATTCTGACGTAACTGGTGTTGCTGGTTCTGTACTCACGACGTCCCATAGGTCCTATCTGATCAATAGGAACTCCAATTTCTGTTTCCAAACTTGATAATTCTCATTGTTGAGCTTCACGACCGTACACCGCGTGGTCTCCGCCATCCTAACCTCTCAGCAGAATCACAGGAGCTTCTCTCGTTATCGAACTCGCACTTATACAAGCGTTATAATTCCTGGGCCCATAACCTGTTAGATTTACCGTAGGGATTGAGAATAACGCAGGGGTGCAATTAAAGACTGTGATTTATTCAGTATAAGATGTAAGCAGATATTAGCCGAAACACAAGCATGCGAAGGCAGAAGCGGATGCGATATAAGTAAGGGAGAAGTCCGCGCATGCGCATCCATGCGCCTCAGCGTCAGGCGTCGTTGCCAACCTCCAACAAGCCTCCTCGCATCCTTCGATAAAATGTGACAACGGAATCTTGTGTCCGTCGAAAATAGGAAATGCTTCGAGTGCGTATTTGATGGATACTGGTGGTACGGGTGCAGCCATATTCGCAGCTAAGTTGTCGATACCTACTTGTAATGCTTGAATTTCCTGTAGCGCTTGTTGGCCAAGATTTCCTTGATTGTTCAGATCGTTTGGTATTGAATTTTCCAAATCCAATAATGGTTGATCGATAACCTGTTCTTGATTTGAGTTATTCCCTCCGTTACTTGTACTTGCTGTACCTCCTGGAGTATTTCCTAATGTTCGAGTCTCGTGAGCTGTGCTCATGCGTGGATTATTCGTACCTGGTGTCTCTTCTCCAGTGCCTTTCTGTGGCGTTCTATCAAGCGTCATTATTCATTATCATAGCAGTAAGGGCGTTCAAATCCCACTTCTGACACCAACATTTTATTTGTGTTACGTCCGGACGAGCTCACGTAGAGTCCGTGCTGAGTGAACGTAACGGCGGTCTCTCTTTCGAGTCAAGGCGTTGGCCCTTTACATCGGGGACGGAGACCTCGCCTTCTACTGCCTAAGATTTATGATGCGTTGACAGGGTGCCTGAGACTGAGAGTCTTGTAGCACGTGGTGGAGAGCATGCAGAGATATACGAAGAGTTTAGAACCGTTTTAAGTACTCACAATATATATCTTTATTAAACGTTGTTGAGCGTCGATACAGGTGTTTCGATACTTATGACTGGTTCGTACTCCGCAGGAGCGTTGAAACTCAGCCGCGCAGGGCTGCTCCGGGAGAGCGTCGAGACTTAGCCACGCAGGGCTATCGGAACTTCCGTCGAACAGAGCTTTGCTCGCCCCGTAGAGTGTAACGAAGTGTTGCAGCTTATGAGGCTGGTGGAATAAGTGACTCTAGCCGAAAAAGGCTTAGCTTATATACTAATTCGCTCCCTATGCTTCCTATGGTTAGTCGTGTAGCCTGGTAGGGTTAATGCACTTTCTTAATAAAGTTTTAAGCGTGAAAAGGCGGTGTATTTGTTCTGAAAGAATTAGTAGAAGATTCTTGTTAGCGGTGCCCTTTGGCCGCGGCGGGCCTAGAGTTTCGGTCTAGTACAGAGGCGACAAGTGTCTCATATAATGTTTTAATTATGATCATCGAAATATTATTCGGGGAAAGAAATAAGAGAGTGTGTGTAGATGAACTCGGGCGGTACACTTTAGTCTAAAAGAATTAAGATGCCGTTGATCTCTTAACAGCAGTGCCGCGGCTAGATGCAGGCGGTCTGCCTTTACGCTGCAGCGGCAAGTGTCGCGTGCCATCAATGAGTCACGTGGACCGCTAGTGGCTAGGCGCGTGGCTAGAAAAAAGTGTGTATCCCAGTTTGGGGATAGCGTACGCCGCTCGGCATGAATTGCTTCTGCCCGGGAGGGCCTACGAGGTTCGTTCAAACGCATAGTTCTTGGGCGCGTGGAGGCGCGAACTAGCTTCATTCACAGATGTTGCTCGGGAGAGCCTATGATATAGTTTTACGCAACAGCGTATGCTGTTCAGCATGAATGCCTTTTGCCCGGGAGGGCTTACGAGGTTCATTAATGTATTTTTCGGAGGCGCAAGGAGGCTGCTTGAGAGAGCCTAGAGTGTCTTTTTGTGTGAAGAAATATACCGGGTGGTTATGGAGTACGTAACATTATCCTTTTCCAAATATCGTAGATATATTAGATCAGTTGGGCGGTGCTCGTTATTTTTCGGTGTTCGATCTGGCTTCAGGGTTCTATCAGATAAAGATGCATCCAGAAGATTGCCATAAAACAGCTTTCACAACTCCATATGGACATTACGAGTACGTCAGAATGCCTATGGGATTGAAAAACGCTCCTCCAACGTTTCAGCGAGCAATGGACATCGTATTGATGGGACAACAAGGACAGGAATTATTCGTGTATCTCGACGACATCGTGATTTACGGGAAAACTCTGGAAGAAGACGACGAGAAGTGCAAGAAACAAATCGATCGTCTGAGGACCGCTAATTTGAGTTTGCAACCGGACAAGTGTGAATTTTTGAAACGGGAAGTGGCATATTTAGGTCACGTGATCAGTGAAGAAGGACTAAAATTAGATACGAAGAAAGTAGAAGCAGTTCGGGAATTTCCAAGACCAGTTAACGTCAAGGGTATTCGGCAATTTTTGGGACATTTTATACCCCTTTTATATGCAAATTGATACCTCCCACTCGTGAAATTTCGATATTTTTGGCGGACTTGCGCCTGCGCTTGTCCTATTCTTCGGCTAATTTTTCTATTGGCCCGTGGTGGGAAGTCTCCTTTCGTCCTCCAATCCTGTTTTGGTAATCTTGTGACGTAATTTCTTTTTTTTCTTTTCTCGAATCGAATTTTGAATACTCCTGGGGTGGCATTATTTCGGGCCAATCAGCGGCGGAGCTTTTCCCTCGTTTTATTTCCGGGTGGTCTTCAGCGTTGTTGCCGCTTATAGCCGCGGCACGTCGCTGTCGGGCCTTGCCTGCTCTGCGCTGCCCTGCCGTGGGTGCCTGCGTAGCTCCTGTATCGACCGGGTTTTGGCATGATCCCGTCCGGTGGCGCCACTTGGCTATCCATTGGAGGTTCGCATCGGCCTGTTCTCCGGTGACTCTGACGGGGAGGGGTTTTAGTGGTGTCTCAAGTCATTGGAAAAGAACGAACGTTGCAGTATGAGGAATTTCCGAGGTTGCCGTATCAGAAGGTGTCCTATCGAGTTGAGGCAACTTTTGGGGGATTTCACGCTGAAGGAAGGGGCGGGACGCGAAGTCAAATGGGGGCAATCGGGGTCACACATTGAGGACGAGTGCTCGAGCCTTGAAAAGCGTTGACAGTGGCGTTACCTCAATGTGCCTAAAGCCGCGATTTGGCTTAATGGGCGGTATAAGCGAAACTTATAGCCACTGTACGCTAAGTCTGTGGTCTGGCCTCCCAGGGGCTACGCGTCGTAAATCTCTCTTCGGAGAGAGCTAGCTAGGACCCCAGGCGACCAAACCCAGTGTGCCCATGTCCGCCTGGCTGATGATGGAGTCGCTGGGCAGCGTATCTCATAGCTCGAATGTGCATGAGATGCGTTGCGAAAGGAGGCCCGAATTGAAGCCAATTGTCCCGGTGCCATCTTGATGCCCGAATCAGGTATCCTCTCTCCCGCGGGGGTATCAAACAGCGGTTCTCGGCACTGCCTTGTTCCGTGAGGAGTGGACTGTGACGAGCTGGCCCACGTGGTGCGTATATTATTGGGGACTGCACGTGTGGCAGAAGACGTAATTGGTAAAGCATCCGTCGATAGCAAAGGCGACTCTCGCTTCGGCTTACCCCGGGTGGCTAACCGGCACCCGTAAGAGGTGTCAGTCAAACGTATCGCAGGGGAGGTGCTTGCCAGCCAATCTGTGCATGGGTCGTGCGCACCTCTATTGAGGTCGGTCTCTGCGGGGCATAATATAGCGCAACATGATCGTATGTAGGATGAATGTTTGCGTTTGCTTTTAATGGGCGTGAGACCTTCGGGTCGAGCAGGGAACGACGGTTTTGTGCCGGACTTCCAGCACATTAAATGAAGGAAGGGGGCGAACTAGACAGATTGCCAGGCAGACAGCTGCTAATGAGTTGTTTAATAGAGTATCGAATCAGATGGAACGGAAAGTTTAAACTGAGCATTGGGAACAAAAAGTAGTGCGTCTGGTTGGTTTGGTAGTGAATTCAATTTTGGATAGAATCGATGGAGAGGAAGAGCATATCACTTCCAGTGACGTGGCAGAATACCTTGAAATCGTGACAAGAGCTTTGAAGGAAATTAATGAGAAATATGAAATCTTGAAGTACCAAGGGGAAAAAGAACATGTAGTAGTAGTCTACAAGTCGGAACGGAAAATTTGGCCAAAATCGTGCAACGGGGTGGAAAGGGGGAAAATCAACCCAAATAAAAATACTCGTCGGGAACAATAATAACAATCGTTTTAATAACGCGAAAGAATAACAAAAATAGAAACTTGAAAATAATGGCCGCTTCAACGCCGGTACTGGTACGTTGAAAGGATTTTGTAATCACAAAAAAATGTTAATAGTAATCGGAAAAAAGTTCGTAAAATAACGATCGTAGTATGAATAACAAACGTCAAAGAAAATTGAAAATAACTGCCGCTTCAACGCCGGTACTGGTACGTTGAAGGGATTTAAAAACCACAGAAAATATTGGTAGTAATCAAAAAAGAAAAGTTCGCAAAATAACAATAATAAGTCGGTAAAGAAATAATAATGAGAAACGGTCAATAATCAACTGAATACAATCGCAAGAAAACGGGGAATAATAACCTAAATAATAATTGAAAAATAAAGGGAAACGCGCAAATAATGACGCTAGGGGAGGGAGAGGGGCTCGCTGGTCAGACAAATGTTGCACGAAGATCGGAAAATAATTAAAATTGGGCTAGGATGGGCGCCAGCTACTTTAACGGTGTAGCACCGTAACAGTCGGTGCAGACGGCACGGATCTCTCCAAAAATGCTGAAAATTGAAATTTTCATATCGCTTCTTCATAAAAGTTGAAGATTGAAATTTTTATATCGCTTTCTCATCAATGTTAGAAGTTGAAATCTTCATATCGCTTTCTCATAAGGTTCCTTTATTCGCGCAGCTCTTTTATGAGGAAGCATTGTCTGTATTTTTGGCTTCCTCATAGAGGAAGCTTCGCGAATAAAGGAACCTTATGAGAAAGCGATATGAAAATTTCAACTTCTAACTTTGATCATCAGAAAGCGATATAAAAATTTCAATCTTCAACTTTTATGAAAAAGCGATATGAAAATTTCAATTTTCAGCTTTTATGAGGAAGCGATATGAAAATGTCAATTTTCAACTTTATGACGAAGCGATATGAAAATTTCAATTTTCCACTTTTTTCAACGTCAATGTCTTAGAGTTTTATGCAAAACGGTTGACCGATTCAGGTTCAGCGCGTAAAAAAATATTCCATCGTCACGTTTCACTTTGTCGAATCTGCGTTTGGCGCGAAAAAATACATGGAAGTATGCGCTCCAGAATTTTTTTTTGCCCTTTCGATTTTTATTCCAGAATTCCTAGTGATATTTCTTTATCTAGCTTTTTAATCCCGTCATATCCATCGTCTTGTGCATGTCTTGCTGGAGATCACGATAGGCACCTGGGTTTTTCCGCGATGCCATCGGAAAGCAAAGAAATCGTTGTTTACAAATACCTAAAATCACTCATTTTTGCAATTTTGGCTATAAAAATACCTGGGAAACTTTTTCGTTAGTTGTCGCTCCGGGACTGTAATTCCATGTATTTTTTCACGCTGATCACGAATCTGACACTTATTTTATTCGTAGATGAATATTTGATACGGAAAAATGCGTAAAAAAAAAATCATGAAATTCGAAAAATTCAAAATGACATAAAATTTAAACGATTCGACCGATTCTCTTGAATTTTTAATGGATCGTCGGGTGATCATATTCCATCTATGTACGCGTTTTTAGCCCGATAGCTAAAAAATTGCGAGCGCTAGAGCGCGAACAGACATTTTTGAAGAAATTAAAAATGGCGTCCAAAAAAACAACTGAAAATTTTTTGATGAAATTTTGACCAAAAATTTCAGCTTGATCGGTCAAGGCGTTCTCGAGTTGTAGCGGTTTGAATTTTGCACGTCCATTTCACACACACACACGCATACATCCGGACATTTTTTCTAAATGTGATTTTTCGACGTTTTGGAACATTCTGAACATGTTTTCATTAAAATCACGAATTTTTTTTTTTTTTTACTAAAACAAAGCTTCCTCTATGAGGAAGCAAAAACAAGGAAAAAGAAAATAAACTCAAAAACTCGAAATATTCCTTTGTCGCACCGGACAGTCTCGCTAGCTCGGGAGAGGGGAGAGGGCTCAGGGGGCGGGTACACGAACCCGATGGCTTCTTACAATATTACCTCGGTCAATACGAATTTACACAGCAAAAAAATGTCTCAAAGTCTTAATGGGATTGTTGGGAAAACTTCTTACTGATAAAACTTTCACTTATTACGAATTTTACGCCGCTCACCGCGCGCGCGATTACCTCTTTGCTAGTGTAACCAAAATGTCGACCACGTGTCGACTACGAGGCAAAGTCTGTCGCTGATAATTTCTACAAAAGTACAGGGTACTCGGGGGAGGAAAACGGGTCGAAGGGGTCGGGAAAAATTCGGGGAAAAAAACTTACGAGCAAAGTCGGGGCTCACTCACTCAACACACTTGGATCGGTTACAAAACTTTCCTCAAATCCGCGGACAGCATCAGTCGTTATAAAATCCGTGTATCGGTCGAAATCGTATTTCTGGGCTATCGCTGATTCGTCGTAAGGGCGTGTTATGCCTGATAGTCTGATCGATGTACAATGAATAGCCGAGTCGTCTTAGGGTTTCGTAATTTTTCTCACACTCGCTATACAATCTTTCTTTTCGGGCTTAAAACTAATGACTCCCGATCTCACACACGTCCACACGCCACGCGGCTCGGCTCGGAGTAAGGGACATGGCGGCGTCTTCTTCTTCGCTGGCGTTGGCGCTGATGGTGGTGGGGAACGAGAGCGCTGGTGCTTCCGCTTTGGTCGGTAATCGGAGTCATGGACTGGCGTGTTTCCTTCGGGCGGCGAGAGGTGGCAGCAGAGGTCCCGCTGGATTGTCGACCGATGGCGTAAGCCGACGATCTCAGCGGCGGCGGACAGATAGGCAGGCAGTGCGGGCAGTGGCGACTTTTTGGCGGGCTTTTCCAGGGCTTTTCTCCTCGTCCACGATCCTCCTACCTTCCTCGGCGTCAGCACGTCGGCTCTCGTCCCGTTGCTGTTTCTCCTGATCGTTGGGCCGTCGGGGGCGGGGGGGGGGGGGGGGGGGGGGGGGGGGCAATGTCGATGTTGTCTTCGAGCCGCGCACACTCACACAAACGGTAACGGGAGTGGAAAAGAGGGGAACTTAAACACTATCTTACACAAAATGTATACCAGAAAAATACGTAAAATTATCCGGGTTTAACGTTGGGTGAGCGGCGGACTCGAGCCGAGTTTGGCGAGGGACTTGTGACGTACCACGTCATATAGTAATAACCTTGATTTGGGAAAAAGAGGAACCGGATGTAGTGGTTCAGTTCGGAGCGTACGAATTGACCATCGAAATGAAAGCGCTGAATTTCATATTGCGAAGAGTATGGTCTAAAGTAATGAACATGGAAGAAACACCTGTAGTGGAAATAGAGAGGGAGGAAGTAAAATAGAAAAGTCATTAATTAAAATTATGACAAATCAGGAGAATTGTAGTATCTACGTAGATTTTGGGGAAAACTATTTTAGTCTAGGGGAATAATTGATTTAAAAAAAATTAAGGAAAAATGAATATATATGTACATCAGTAATAAATTAACAAAAAGTATGTAACCTAACCAGCATAACAATATTATTGTATTATCACAAAATTTTTCTAATAAATAATATATACGTATAACTTTATCAAAGGGTTAAACCAATAAAATAAACCATTATTATAACTCCGTCATTTTTCTTTCTTGTATAGATCAACATGAGAGAGAAAATACCCTTGTTCGTGATCGGGGTTATTCTGCTATCGAGGCAACGTATGAGGATGATCGGTTACGATTGTGGAACAGCTAAGTCCAACATCACAACTTGTTGTCCGCAAAGCCTCCACTTTTTCCCCCCACGCGAGGCCTACCTTCCGCTCAATCACGGAAAAATTATAATCGATCGCGTATACTCCAAATCGCGTGGATCATCGCGTCTCGGCCCGCTATATCTATAGCTATAAGCGTCGTCGCGTTGGCCCACCGCGGGTATACCTATAGCTATAAGCGTCATCGCGTTGGCCCACCGCGGGTATACCTATATACCCTGTTGACTCGCTCGCCGCGTACCGCGGGTATACCTATAGCGTCCAGCCTTATCGTCGCCTGGACAATAGTTTCCCCGGACTCGGGCATTATATTCCCGGTTAGCGCGGCAACTCGCGTGCCGTGTGCCGAGTGACGTCACCCGCGATACGCGACAGCGATGCGGCACGCGTATCGATAAATCCATTTACCTTACAACAATGATTTGACCCCTTTTATTAACCATTTTTGTTCCTTTCTTTTTACCATTGGGAAGCTAACATCATTAGCTTCCCAATGGTACCCCTACCGTGGGGAATTTCTTTGTTTTAAGACCGCTTATTTCGATCGATAGATATTCGATATTTTAAACGGTCGATAACCCGAGTTTCCCGTAATCGGGAGATTATTTCTCTTCCCGAGCGGATCTAGATTAATTAATTTAGGCCATTAACGATCGCCGAACACGAATATCCCACTAGGGGAACATAGGGTTAGATTTCTTTTCTCTACCTATTCGTATTTTTTCGAACCCGTTCCTCCCAAAGGTTCGAGAGTTATTCGTCCTTTTCTGCCAAAAATTAGAATTACGATAATTCCTGAAATTACGAAATTATTATTTTTTATGTCATTATAAATACCGCTACCCCCTCGATATATACATCAAAAGAATCCTTATTTTTTGTTCTTTTTATCAACATAAGTTTGTATCGATGCAATGAAGAGGAGAGGGGAGCTGGCCGATTAATTAATATTCGGCAACTCAGAATTCGCGAAGTTGAACGCGCGCGCACTGATTTCGCGACAAGGAGCCTCTCTCCAGGGTCCGCGCTCGTCAATATAGATCGGCCAGTTCGCCTCATTCTTCGCCTTACACGCCCAACGACTACTGTACGCCTTTGGAAAGCCATTAAACGACTCTACATATACTCTGGATCATTACTTTGGCTCTTCCTTGGACAACTCTCGGTTTACCAACCCGCACTTTTCAGTGCGTTTAACGTAGACCGACTCTCGAGATACCTCCTGGCTTCGACTTCGGCTTCCACACGGACATTCTCTCTACAATCAACCCGCACTTTTCAGTGCGTACAACGGAAAGTCTCAACGGTTCACCGACTCGGCGCTCCATCGGAATCTCTTCGCTTCAGCACGATCTCGCTCTTTTCAGAGCGAGATACGGCGACCAAACCCGCTCTTTTCAGAGCGTTCAAACGTATTCCGATCTCCGGATCGACGCCCCTCGCTTTACCTACTTCCTCCCCCCCTCACCCCCGATTTTGCGCAACGCTTCGTGCTCCCTTACGGGCGCACGCCTGCCAAATATCGGGAGTCGGGGTTACCTCCTCCTTCTCTCCGGTTCTCGACATCTTTTCGTCCGCCTCCTACACGTCTCTAGCCGTTAACGTGCTCCTGCTGCAGGAAGCATCGAACGGCCGAGGCTGTAGGAGTTACCCCGCCTCCTGGTAATTCCCTCCGACTCATCGTGCCGACTGCCCATCGCACGCGATAAACGAGTCTCTCCTTTTGCCGGGCAAAACTCGAATCACACACCGCACATGCCTAAGCGCGCCGGACGCAAACGCTTCCTCGCTCACGCTCGGTTCCTCGCGGGTAAGCGCCGGGCTCCCCGGGGACTCGACTGGCTCCTACGCCAAGAGGCCGAAGAGGCCGCGACTTCGGCGATTCGCGTTCGCGAGGCTCTTCTGGCCTTACTCCGCGAACCCCCGCGCGTTCCGCCTCCGTGGCTCCGCGACTCCGCGAACCTGTCGCCTTCTCCGGACGTCGTTAGGCCGCGGCTCGTCGCCGAAACCGTTCTCGAGGCCCAGGCCCGATTCGTCCTGGTCCGAGCGGTCGAGCCGTACGTCCCGGAGCGGGTGACACCGGGACCGCCGCCGCCCGACGTACCCGACGTCCCCTCCGGCCCGCCGACGATCCTGCGGGATCTGGCCGCGCCGGACGCCGCCGACACCGTTCCCCCCTCCGATCACGCATAAATCGTATTTTCGCCTTTATCTACCGCTTCTCCTTCCCCCTTAAATTTTTGTCTAACCTCGACTCGCGAGAGCCGAAGTTAACAATTGGCGCCCAACGTGGGGCTCGAGACTCCACCCCCCGCGAATTAAACTCGCGCACGGGATAGATCCTCTTCACTCTACCGACCGAGATAGTTCGCCGGTCGTTTCATTACCTTGCTCGTACGCAAGAAGATATTAATCTTCCGCGCCGCTCGCGTCCTCGACGGTACGCCCGCGGCACCTTCCGGGTCCGCAGGGATTGCGCGGCAATGCTATCATTAGTATTTTAAATTATTATTATTATTTTCTTCCTTTTTCGTGCTCTCGCCCCTTTGCTCCCGCTTTCTCTTCGCCTCCGAGAGCTCCTCCGCGCGTAATTGGATCGCATACGGTAATCAATACCCCTTTTGGAACCCGCGAGTTCTTCGCGATCCGTCGAACGGCGCCTCTCGCACGAACAGAAGGGGCGAGAAAGTCTAAATAACAAACGTGAATATCCACGAATAGGATGTCGGTAGCGCGTACACCGCGTAGATCCGCACGCGTCCGTGGCGAGCCGCCCAACGAGGAAATCTCGGAAGAAGGGGCGGGAAATCAGCTGGCGGATCCACGCCTACTGGATCTCGATCTGATCGAACCACTCGATCAAATCGAGATGCCCGAATTTATGCACGATCCGGGCCTCGATCGATCCGCGGACCTCCCTGCGCACGCGGCTCGTCTCGACCCCGCTCTAGCCGAGAATGTCCCCGCTAATAACGACGGACGCCCTCCTCTCGAAGGAGGAGGCCAGTTACCGTTGCGGGACGAGAACGCAAATGAAACCCCCCATCTGGATCCTCCGCTACAACCGCGGGTTCGAGTCATCGCTCCACCGCCACCGGAAGGCCAGCCGCGAGTCCCGCGAGACGAGCCTCGTCCACAGTTACCTCCGCGCGGAGCCGTACCGAGACACGATGATCCACCCCGCGCCCCGCGTAATGATAATTATTTCTTACGCGATAACGCCGACGTACCACGAGCTCAACGCGACCACGCGCCACCACCACACCTTCAAGACAACGGAGCCTTCGCGGGATTGGAAGCCCTTCTCCGGGCTTTGAACAGCCTAAATCGACCTCCTCCGCCCCCACTACCTACATACAGTGGTGCGGACCACGAGGATCCCAACCGATTTCTCGCACGGTGCGAAGATTATTTCGCGGCGGTTCAAACCCCCTACTCCGTTCGCTCGAAGGTCGCCGCCTCCGCCCTTCACGGAGACGCGGAAAAATGGTGGAGCGGCTATCAATCGCTCGACTTCCCCTGGGAAAAATTCCAGGAGCTCCTTCTCTGTCGGTACGACAGCCCGGCCGTCGTCTCGCGCCTAAATGCGCAGCTGTTTTCGCGCAGGCAAGGCGAACGAGAGAACGTCGGAGTTTACCTCCAACAGAAATATCTGCTGTACGAGAGGATTCGGGGACACGACCCAGAATCGGTCAAGGTCGCCACCCTTCTCGAGCTACTCCGCCCGAGTCTCCGCATGGCTATTCGGCCGGCCAATCCGCAGACGCTCTCTGCGTTAATGTCCAAGGCCATAGAGGCCGAATACGACCTCGGCGATCATCAATCGTCGTCTAGGCCCAGGACCGATAAGCCGGAGAGAAGCGAGAGAGTGGCGAAACCCACGGTAGACGCCCCAGCACTCCCGAAGTGTTGGCACTGCCCCGAATACCATCGCCATAAGGATTGCCCGGTTCTGGCTCAAAGAATGACCGAGCAACGGGCTAATCCCGCGGAAAACTGGAGGAAGGCGGCAGACGCGCCCAAGCCTGCCGCCGACAAACAGTAGGCCTGACCGAGCACGCATCAGAGAGGAGAAAGTTGCCGCATATGCTCATCACCCTGGGCGACCAGGAGTTGAACGCCGCCATCGATTGTTTTTCGAGCGACTGCTTTCTCCACCCCGGGTTCCTCCCCCAGGGCCACCCGATCAAGGCTATCACCTCTGCTGCCAATCTGGCTGGTGAAGATACCCAGATGCCTCTCACCGGGAAAGTTCACATAAAGATAAGTGTTCAAGGTCATTTCTTCAACGTCGAGGCCTGGGTCGCCCCGACGTCCCGAGAGCCTCTGATCCTCGGTTACCCCTGGCTAACGGGGCAACGAGCGATTTTCGATTTCCATCAAGGAATTATCCACCTCGGCGTCCACGAACGCCTCACCGTGCGTCTCACCGACGCCCCCGTCCCGAGGCCTACGCCGCTACAGACCGACTTCTCCGGCTTCCATCAGGAATTCCCTTCCGAATGGACAATGGGGTTCCACGAACTCATCCAGCGGTTCGGAGAAGTCTTCAAGACGGACGGCAAGCTCTCGCAGACACAATCCACGAAACACGTCATCCGGCTAACGGACGACAAACCCTTTCGCGTACCGCTGCGACGATACTCAGAGGAGAAGCGCGTCATCATCAGGGAGCAGCTCGCAAGCATGATGGCCGAAGGCATCGTCGAGCCATGCTCCTCCCCGTACTGCTCGCCCATCGTCATTGCGCGGAAGAAGGATGGACGACCTCGTTTCTGCATCGACTATCGACGTCTTAATGAGATCACCGAGGATACAGCTCAACCCATACCACGGATTCCGGACTCCCTCAAGGGTTTGGGAACCGCTCGCATCTTCTCCACCATGGATTTGAAGAGCGGCTATTGGCAGATCCCGATGGATCCCACGTGTAAAAAATTCACGGCATTCGCTTCACCCGACGGTGGAACGTACCAGTTTCGGGTCATGCCGTTCGGACTCAAGAACGCTCCGAACACGTTCCAGCGATTCATGAGCCAACAAGTGCTCGTTGGGCTCGTCGAGAAAATATGCCTGGTTTATCTGGACGATATAATCGTCTTCTCTCACAGCTGGTCCGAACACTTACAACACCTCGCCCTGGTTCTCGAACAGTTAAGCCTTCACCGCTTAACGTGCGCTATTGACAAATGCCTCTTTGGCACCACCAACCTCGACTATCTCGGCCACAGCGTCACGGATAACGGGAACAGGGAGAAAGACGTACATATTCGGGGAATCCTGGACTTCCCACCGCCCCGTACCAAGCGGGAGTTGCAAAAGTTCATTGGAACCTGCAACTGGCTTCGAGAGTATATCCCGGATTTCGCGACCCTCGTAGCTCCAATCACGGGACTCCTCTCGGGGAAAAGGAAATTCCTCTGGACCAAGGCCGCCGACCAAGCTTTCGCGGCCGTAAAATCCCGAGTCCAACAACCCCTCCATCTCAGTCGGCCAGACCCCCAGCTGCCGTACTATGTGCAGACGCACGCCAGCGACATCGGCATGGGAGCCGTACTTTTCCAACTAGATGAGGAGGATAATAAGAAAGTCGTGAGCTACGCTAGCGCCAAATTTGACGACGTTCAACAGCGTTATTGCCAGCACGAACGAGACTGCCTCGCGATCATCTGGGCCCTAAAACGCTACAAGCCGTACCTAGACGGTCAGCGGTTCACCCTACGAACCGACAACCGAGCCCTCGCCTGGCTGCAACAAGTCAAAGACGACAAAGAAAAACTCGGGAGATGGGCACTTATGCTCGAGGAATTCTCCTTCGCCGTCGAACATATTCCCGGTCGCGGGAACGAGCTCCCGACTGCCCTCTCCCAATACCCCACGACTCACCACGCGTTAGAACCCGCAGGTGAGAGAGACCTTGCTCCCCCGGAGCCCACGATGGAGGCCGGCGAATTACCGCCCGAGCTTTTCTCCATCGAAGTCGAAAACTTGGTCGAGCGAGTCATAAATGACCAGCAGACCGACAAACAATTAGAGTCAATCGCCGCCTGCTTAGATCCCGCGGACCCGAACGCGTCCTATCAGTACAGGGCCGGAGGGATCTGGCGACGAGATCGTGACCGCTGGCTGCTGCTAGCTCCCCAGGCCTCCCGAGGGGCGATACTCCACGAGTATCACGATTCCGCCCTGGCGGGCCACCCGGGAATGGACGAAACCCTACGGGCCATCCAAGAAAGGTTCGTCTGGGACAAAATGCGCTCCGACGTACGCGAATACGTACGCGAGTGCCGCCTGTGCGCTTGCACTAAGGCCACACGCCCTCGCCATGCGGACCAGCTAGCCCCGCATCGCCCTACCCGCCCATGGGAGACCATCGCTCTCGACCTCATGGGCCCTTATCCCCGGTCTGGCCGCGGGAAGCGTTTCATTTTGGTGATCACCGATTTATTTTCCCGTTGGGTGGAAGCATTCCCCCTGGGATCCTCCGAGGCTCCGGCCTTGGTGAAAATCATGGAACGAGAGATCTTTACAAGGTGGGGTTATCCGAGAGCCATCCTCTCCGATAACGGGCCCCAATTCGCCAGCCAAAAATGGCTCCATGCTTGTGATCTGTGGCAAGCCCAACACTGGACTACCGCCATATATCACCCCCGCGCCAATCCCACGGAACGGCGCAACCAAGAAATTAAAAAGGGGCTGCGCCTAAACCTTCAAGGATGCCGACACCGTGACTGGGACTTACACTTGTCCAAAGTCCTCTTCGGCCTTCGAACCCGGGCCAATGCGGCCATCGGGTTCACGCCAAGCGAAATGTTGCTAGGGACGACCATTCGCCGTCCCGGCGAATGGCGATTCCCTCCCTCGACGGCCCAAATCGCCTCAAGGGAGCAACGAATTCAACAGGCTCTGAGTCATCAGAGTCACTACCAAAACCGTTACGCCATGGCTGGCAACAACGTACCGCAATACCACCCCGGAGACGTCGTCTGGGTGCGGAACCACTCCCTCTCGAACGCTCCAGCAGGAGTGCATGCAGGCTTCGACTCCCCCTGGATCGGCCCGTTCCCAATTACCGACCACGTCGGCCACGGGATCTACCTCGTCCAACGACCGAACGGGATCGTGAAGATCCATACGAGCGAGCTAAAACCCGCTCGGGTCGACACCAATCCGGCGGCCGCCGCTCGGAGCCCCCCGCTCCTTCCGGTAGACCACCCGAAACGACCTGAACAAGCAAAACGCCAGGTCGGCTCAGGAAAACCATCGCTGGTTTTCCCCAACTTCCCCGCCTCGCCGGGATTCATCGAACTACCGCCACTTCCGGTCAGTTCAGGGCAGCCATCGCTGGCTCCCTCCACCCCAGCGACGCCAACACTCGCGACGGCTCGTGGCCATGCCTCACGGCCCACATCGCCAGACAAAATCGCAACACCTTCCGTCCCGTCGGGGCGCCTCGGGCGACCACCGCCTCCGGTACACCCCGGGCAGCCATCGCTGGCTCCCGCCAAAGGGGTTACCCCTGCAATCTCCACGGCTCCCCGCCACGGCTCGCCAGTCCACCTGGCAGACCCAGCGGGCCCAAGGCAGCCATCGCTGGCTCCAAGCATCTGGGGTAGACCCATAACCCCAGCTGCCCCCTGCCCCGTCCCGTTAAGCCTTATAACGGACGGGACCGTGGCACTTCCGGCTCAGACCTCGAGCCAAGTACAAGGTCGTCTCAGCGAGACCCCCTCGCCTCCGGGTTCCCCTGCCCGACAACCAACGCTACTGGATCATCCGCCTCCACCGCTCCAGACGTCCCAGGGGGGACCACCGACCGTCCATCAGGATCCTCGACGCGCCGAACGGCGCCCTGCACCGTATAATCTACGCCCGCGAAAATTATACGCTTAAAAAAAAATGTACATTTCGGTAAAGCTAAAGTACCCTTAGCACATTGTATAGTGTAACGTATCGCTTTTTGGAGTCTTACCCGTCTCTGCTCCAAAAGCGTCGCTACGTGAGTTCTTTGCTCACTTCTTAATTTTTTGTGAGGGCAGGCGCTGTAAAATAAAAATTCAAGACAAGAATTGATTCTAAATGTCAATTTAAACAGTTTGGTTTTATTCGAATACAATCCCAATCGTTAGTAGAAAGAAAAATCTAATTATAATTAAATCCGCGCTGATGTAAATCCTATATAAAAGAAATTATAAGGAAAAGATTGGCCGAGGAAACAGACGGCGGCAGTCTCTCCCGTCCCCGAGAGAAGTCGCCGACGCTGTATTTGCAAAAGAAAAGGGTTAACAGACGGCGGCAGTTACTCCCGTCCCCGAGAGAAGTCGCCGGCGCTGTATTTTAGGTAAAGGGTTAATCAAGACAGCGGCAGTTATCTCTGTCCCCAGAGAAAGTTGCCGATGCTTGATGGGAAGGAATTTGGCTGGTGATCGGAGTCGCTATTCGACCAAGAGTGTCCTTCCTGGCTTTCAGACGGCCTTTTATATGGGAGCGACCGGCGTGCACACGGCACGAATTCGAGTCCCCTTCCGTCTCGGATGGCGTCGATGTGACGTCAGCAGCCTTCGCTTCCCTCGTCTCCCGTGATCACGCGCGTCTGACGCAATAGATGCGTGCTAGGCGCGTGCTCCGAAATGCGCGCTGAGTCTCGGGGTAAGTCAGGCCGCTCCCGGCTGCAGGCTCCCCGGGTATCAGCCTCTCGCCTGGGCGTTCCTTTTTATCGACGTGCTTGGGCCTTCGGCGATCCTTATTATTTCTCCGATTTTCCGCGGTGCTTCAAAGGGTTTTGGAGGCGGGCGGACCTTGAGTACCGTCTCAATAGTTAGTTATATCGATTAGGATTAGTCCTTTCTCGCAAACGGCCTCGCCTGAGGGGATGTTCTTGTTGTCCGCAAAGCCTCCACTTTTTCGCCCCACGCGAGGCCTACCTTCCGCTCAATCACGGAAAAATTATAATCGATCGCGTATACTCCAAATCGCGTGGATCATCGCGTCTCGGCCCGCTATATCTATAGCTATAAGCGTCGTCGCGTTGGCCCACCGCGGGTATACCTATAGCTATAAGCGTCATCGCGTTGGCCCACCGCGGGTATACCTATATACCCTGTTGACTCGCTCGCCGCGTACCGCGGGTATACCTATAGCGTCCAGCCTTATCGTCGCCTGGACAATAGTTTCCCCGGACTCGGGCATTATATTCCCGGTTAGCGCGGCAACTCGCGTGCCGTGTGCCGAGTGACGTCACCCGCGATACGCGACAGCGATGCGGCACGCGTATCGATAAATCCATTTACCTTACAACAATGATTTGACCCCTTTTATTAACCATTTTTGTTCCTTTCTTTTTACCATTGGGAAGCTAACATCATTAGCTTCCCAATGGTACCCCTACCGTGGGGAATTTCTTTGTTTTAAGACCGCTTATTTCGATCGATAGATATTCGATATTTTAAACGGTCGATAACCCGAGTTTCCCGTAATCGGGAGATTATTTCTCTTCCCGAGCGGATCTAGATTAATTAATTTAGGCCATTAACGATCGCCGAACACGAATATCCCACTAGGGGAACATAGGGTTAGATTTCTTTTCTCTACCTATTCGTATTTTTTCGAACCCGTTCCTCCCAAAGGTTCGGGAGTTATTCGTCCTTTTCTGCCAAAAATTAGAATTACGATAATTCCTGAAATTACGAAATTATTATTTTTTATGTCATTATAAATACCGCTACCCCCTCGATATATACATCAAAAGAATCCTTATTTTTTGTTCTTTTTATCAACATAAGTTTGTATCGATGCAATGAAGAGGAGAGGGGAGCTGGCCGATTAATTAATATTCGGCAACTCAGAATTCGCGAAGTTGAACGCGCGCGCACTGATTTCGCGACAAGGAGCCTCTCTCCAGGGTCCGCGCTCGTCAATATAGATCGGCCAGTTCGCCTCATTCTTCGCCTTACACGCCCAACGACTACTGTACGCCTTTGGAAAGCCATTAAACGACTCTACATATACTCTGGATCATTACTTTGGCTCTTCCTTGGACAACTCTCGGTTTACCAACCCGCACTTTTCAGTGCGTTTAACGTAGACCGACTCTCGAGATACCTCCTGGCTTCGACTTCGGCTTCCACACGGACATTCTCTCTACAATCAACCCGCACTTTTCAGTGCGTACAACGGAAAGTCTCAACGGTTCACCGACTCGGCGCTCCATCGGAATCTCTTCGCTTCAGCACGATCTCGCTCTTTTCAGAGCGAGATACGGCGACCAAACCCGCTCTTTTCAGAGCGTTCAAACGTATTCCGATCTCCGGATCGGCGCCCCTCGCTTTACCTACTTCCTCCCCCCCTCACCCCCGATTTAGCGCAACGCTTCGTGCTCCCTTACGGGCGCACGCCTGCCAAATATCGGGAGTCGGGGTTACCTCCTCCTTCTCTCCGGTTCTCGACATCTTTTCGTCCGCCTCCTACACGTCTCTAGCCGTTAACGTGCTCCAGCTGCAGGAAGCATCGAACGGCCGAGGCTGTAGGAGTTACCCCGCCTCCTGGTAATTCCCTCCAACTCATCGTGCCGACTGCCCATCGCACGCGACAAACGAGTCTCTCCTTTTGCCGGGCAAAACTCGAATCACACACCGCACATGCCTAAGCGCGCCGGACGCAAACGCTTCCTCGCTCACGCTCGGTTCCTCGCGGGTAAGCGCCGGGCTCCCCGGGGACTCGACTGGCTCCTACACCAAGAGGCCGAAGAGGCCGCGACTTGGGCGATTCGCGTTCGCGAGGCTCTTCAGGCCTTACTCCGCGAACCCCCGCGCGTTCCGCCTTCGTGGCTCCGCGACTCCGCGAACCCGTCGCCTTCTCCGGACGTCGTTAGGCCGCGGATCGTCGCCGAAACCGTTCTCGAGGCCCAGGCCCGATTCGTCCTGGTCCGAGCGGTCGAGCCGTACGTCCAGGAGCGGGTGACACCGGGACCGCCGCCGCCCGACGTACCCTACGTCCCCTCCGGCCCGCCGACGATCCTGCGGGATCTGGCCGCGCCGGACGCCGCCGACACCGTTCCACCCTCCGATCACGCATAAATCGTAATTTCGCCTTTATCTACCGCTTCTCCTTCCCCCTTAAATTTTTGTCTAACCTCGACTCGCGAGAGCCGAAGTTAACAAACTGTATCGCTTCTGGAGGTGAAGGAATGCGATATTCCGTCACCAGCATTAAATGTTACGGCAGTGCGAATTCAACTGCTTCAGATAAACGATTATGCATCTGTACATGTGCGACAGTGCAAAGTTGAGATTAATAGAGATATTCGAAAGTGCGGGATGTTCTCACATACCAGTGACGTAACGAATGGAAAAGCTTCTGTTATATCCGCAGAAACTTAGTTAGCTACTCTGGGTTCTGCGGGAGAGCCGTTAGCTCCTATGATTCGGGATTTATCCAGTTAAGCGTTAGAACCCAAGAGAATTATAGTCGCACGATTTATTATTTATCACAGTTTATTAGAGAAATGTTCCAAATAGTTTATTAGAACAATGTTTATTACAGTTTATTAGAGAAATGTTCCAACTAGTTTATTACAACAATGTTTATTAGAGTTTATTACCAATCGTATCGAGTACACCTTGTACATTGGTCTTCCCGTAGAAGAACTTAAACTTGTCCGAAGTAGTAGTATCACTTATTACCGAATTACGTGCCCTTGCACAAATAATCGTAAACGTAACGTAATGAACGGAACGTAACCAACCGTAGAGACTCAGGAGTTCCGAAGAGACTGGTGGGTGCCTGCTCCCGGTTCCATATATATGGATAGAAGAGCAGGCACGTCAGCTTAATTTTAGTCGATGTCAGATATTTCGTCAGATTGCTAATTGTTTAAACAATTCTCGCTTCCGGGTAGAATACAATATCGTCGATAATTTCCTAATACCTGGCTCAGCAATTCCTGAGCTGATGCGTTACTTGCCGAGTCGCTCGCGATTGCCTAAATGGTGAGTTAGGTGTCGAGTTACACGCGTTTGCCTAAATGTTGACTCGACTGTACGGTGGATTTCGTTATTATTTCGCAACGACGCGTGGTCGTCGCCTGCTGCTGCATACCTCGATTACGGTGCAATGACCTTGCCTTAATAATCGAGGTATTGAAATACCCAGGGTACAACACTTCGTACGTGAACGAAGTATCGCGAGACGCGTGTGACCGAATGTACGAGCACAGATCCTTTCAAGTAGAAAAGACTCTGATAATGGGAATTACGGGTAATCACGGCGTAACTCATCCTGTAACAATGGCAGGAAAAGTAGGGCAAGACGGTGCTTGTAAGGGAACGGCGTATTCGGATCCTTTCGGTAATTGGGATGAAGTAGTAGAATTGGCTGAAGGAAAAACTTTAGAGACTATCGTGGTACTATCGCTCTAAAAACCAATAAAATTTTCTTGAAATCGGGAATACGTTGTGAACTAAACGAAGGACAATGTGTAGATATGGAAGGAGGACATACTTATTGGGAATCTGTTCCTGTCGGAAATTGCGGTAATGGACAGTATGGAGTGTTGTACGAAGGCATAGCTGAAAAAGGTGTAGACCAGGACTCACAGGTGTTGTATACCATTACTACATCGGACATAATTTTTGCGCTTGTCATACGCGGATCGACAAATGTCTGTGGACAAACGGTAGTGCGAACGGAGCACTCTAAATTATTCATATACGAGATCGAAAATGGACAAACATTTTTACAAGGACAATCAATGGAAGTGATAAATATGGACATGTACACTTACGTAAACTCAAAGTTCGTTTATATTGAACGACATATTCAAACACAAACTCAACAAGTATATCATGATCTCCTGACTCACAAGTGCGAACTGAAAAGAGAAATGTTGAAAAATCGTTTGGCAATAGCTACGGAGATACCGGATGAATTCGCATATCATCTGATGAAAGGACCGGGTTATATGGCTGTAATATCTGGAGAGGTGGTACACATAATAAAATGTATTCCAAAAGAAGTTCGAGTACAGCAGCGAGAAGAACGTTATACGCATTTGCCAGTGACTGAGGGAAACAACAGCTATTTCTTGACACCAGATACTCACATTTTAATGAAAACCGGAATGCAAATCACATACAACAAGATGGTTGCACCTACATATTTTATTGTCGAGGATTGGTATGCAATGATGCCTGGACCAATACTCATATATCCACCTGAGAAGATGAAACCGAACACCAAGCCTACGTGGACCTACAAAAGCACTAAGTCATCGACAACCAGCGGGATCTACACATCAGAACTGGAGCAGCTTCGAGAGCACATCATGTTTCCGGCCGAGAGACCTGCGGTGCTGAACACCGTGGGTAGGGGTTTGTTAGGCAAACCAACCGTGGCACAAGGTGGTTCATTCGTAAAATTATTAGACGGACCGGAACTACAGAAACTAATGGAGAATGCGTGGAGAAGGATGTTAGAAAGTCTAGTTGCATTCGGCAACATAAGTGCAGGTCTGATAGGAGTAATTATGATCATAAGGGCAGTGAAATTGGTAATAGACACACTCATACATGGATATGCGTTGCACACCGTTTATGGATGGTCATTATTTTTGCTCGGAGCAATATGGGATTCAGTTACAAATCTTCTGGTGCATCTGAATAAGGGAGTAAAGGGGAACGAGGAAAAGAAAGAGGATTAAACAGAAAGCATAGAAAAGGGTAAAGTAGAATCAGAGGGAGAATATGAATTAGAGGAAGAATATGAATCAGAGGAAGAAGGAGAATATGAAAGACAGACAGGTGAAGATCAAAATAAGGGAGTTCAAACAGTAAACGATAAACATGGGAATGTATACCCACGGCTTCCATAAATTTAAGAAAATAATAATAATAATAATAATAATAATAATAACAAATAGAAGTTATATATCTAAAGGAAATAATCAAAAGGAAATAGAGTAGAAGATAGAATTTAATTCAGGGATAAAATGTCATTGGCCATTCGCGCATGGGATGGTCCAATGAGCGAAGAGTAGCATTAGGGCAGTAGAGGAAACTAAAGGGGAAATTACCAGAAAGAACAGTAAGATAGCCGTCTGGGGACGCAGCTACATGCGTACTCCCAGCTGTGGCTCACGAAAGAAAGAAAGAGAAAGATATAGGGAAAGAGAGAGAAGGGTAGAGTACGGCGAATAGCTGCACAAAAGGGAGTAGCCGAGAGCGGTTGGTGGCGTGACGTCACGCCGTACTCCGCTCACGGTGAGTCGCCGACATGTATTAAAAAGGGTGACTGTACTATGAACGTGCAGTCGGACCCGAATATAAAGAAAAAAAAAGAAAAATAAATAAATTAAAATAAAATTGAATAAGATAAAATAAAATAATGAGGGAAGGAAAGAAAAACACTAGACATTATAAAAATTAGAAATATATGTTTTTTTATTGATAAACTTAAACATAAAATAAGAATGAAATATACATAATAAAAAAAACAAAGATAATATATGTATATGTATCCTTAGGGGATGAGGGTGGCCAGGTGAAACCCGACCGCCGTTAGGTTACAGGCCAGGCAGGGCAAGGTCAGGTGGTTCTCCGGGTTGTTAGTTATCTCTTGATTTAGTAAAATTGGCAATTCAGCCTCAAAATCGGGGTTGACAAGACCACGGTGGAGTCTCCTTGCTGCTACAGCGGCGGGGGGATGATGGGGTCGACGCAGGGGTCCACGGGATGCGTTCAGGGCGGGCTGAACAGGGCCCGAATTCCCAGAAAATCCTCGGGGTGATGCTGGTCGAGGTCTTCGTCCCCGGTGTCACCCCACAAGATGGCGATTGTCCGACGCTGGCGGGTTCGGGATGCTCGGATAGTTATCATGTCCCTCAGTGTGTCCGACGGGTGGTGCCGAGAGAAAATGATGAAATCCTCCTGAAAAATAAAAATAAGGAAAACCAATGAAACAATAATGATAATAATAGTGGTAATGATGGTAGTGATAATAATAATAAAAAATAATAAACAAGAAGTACTTACTAATTTTGGTAGAATCCAGGGGGATGGCGGCCCGGAGCAAGAAATGATTCTATATGGACTGCCCGTCAGATATAATATAGGCGTCCATGATCGATCTAAATAAAAAAATATATATATTTATATATTTATATATATTGTGACGTGGCACGTCTCAATTCCCTTCCGCTGCCTGGCTCGGAGTCCCACCACTCACCTAGGGAAAAACAACCATTAGGACAATAATATAAGCAGCGAATTTTACAATTGTTAACCCCCTTCCCTGACTGACCTTCATCCTAAACAACCCCCGTCAGACCCTATACTCACTCAACGGAGGCCCCGTCAGCCCTCCGAAACAATCACCGACGACCCACCGAAGAGCCAGCGCAGCCACCGAAGACCCAGCGCAGCCACCGCAGACCCATCGCAGACACCGCAGACCCATCGCAGCCATCGCAGACCACCCAGGAGGGAAATTGAACCCCTGCGAAGCCTGATCGACCCCAACAACCTAGACAGCCCAAGGATTTATACGCCGGCAGACCTCTCTTGCACTAACCTGCAAATTGAAGACCGTCCGAAAATACCAGTCCGACCTCGCCAGCCCCGAGGAAAATCCCGACGAGTCGGAGCCTCCTTCCCGACTCGTCCACCAACACCAAAGAACCCGGCGACACCCTCTCGGCTCGAATTGCCGAGTTTCAACCGACGAGGTGTGTCGTCCAGGCAAACACACTATTCGGCCGCGATCTGTCACAGGAGACACTTCGCCAACTCGCCGCCTGGAACCGCCACCTCTCGACGCAAGGAACTGCTCGTCGATCGATGGCACATCGATGACGAGGATGCGCGCGCCGTACGTCGCGACGAGTCTTCCGTCGCGACGAAATATTCGCACGGCCGCGCGGCCAATCCCGACGCCCACCAGCAGCCAGTCCCGAAACCCGCCAATCAGAAACCGACATCCCTACGCTCACTTGCAAGACCGACCCTAAGGTCGGAGAAGAAGCCGGAAGCAACGAGGCTGACATCACTTCGAGCCAAGGCGTGAGATAGAGTAGATTGTGTGTGGAAAGTGTGAGAAATTAATCGATAAGAACTATTGTACGACGACCAGGCTTTTCCCCAATATCGAACGGACTCCTTCCCGGAGAGATACAGACCTTAAGCGATAACCCAGGATACGATTTGGATTGTACAAGGAGCTAGAAAGACCATAAGCGATACCCCAGGATACGAATTTGGAATAGTACAAGGATTTATAACGACCAGGATAGACCGAGGAATTGATATCGAGGAATATATTGGGAAAATTGTACCCGAGTGAAAGAGAGAGGTTGAGTGAGTACTGAATAAGTTTCCCCGCCCGCCTACCCCGCACAATATTTCCCCCATCCCCCAGACATCCCCCGAAAAATCTACCCAAGCCCTGTTTAATAGTATTAAGCCGTTTTTTTTCTCTTTTTTGCATTGTAAAATCGTCGAGCACCGGCCGCCACGAGCGCCGACATTATCCCCATTTCGAACACGTGCGCGTGAGTGGTGGTAAAAGCGAACATTCCCAGCGTGCGTTACCAGTAATTTTTCCCCGACCCGAGACACATTTAGTGGGACATTTAGCCCCAATTATTTCACATTTTCATTATTGTAATTTTTGCTAGTTTTTTTTGTATGTGCCGAGGTAATTCGTTAAGAAGCCCTGGAACAGTGTCCACGGCCTGAGAAGTCTCATCCCCCCTCCCCCCCCCCGTTCCTTGCTAGCCGCGTGCCGCGCAAATTTGCGGATTGTCTTTCTTTTTTTTTTGTGAGTCACGGTGCTACGCCGAGAAAGTAGCTGGCGCCAAAAATCAACAATTGACCATTTATTTTGAGTTAATCATTTTTCGCGTTTCATTATTTTCTTTGGGTTTTCTTATTTTTCGCTTGAGTTTCGATCTTAGCCCTATCGAGGTTTTTTGTGTAGAGTTTTCACCGGCCAGCCCCCCCTTTTTCCGTGCGACCGACCCCAACCCCCTGCCGTCCCGATATTTATGATAAACCTCGTTTTTTTTGTATAAGCTTTTCCAGTCAGTTATTGCGATTATTATTCAACTTTTCCGTTCCCCCTTTTATTTTGTTTTATTCGATTGTTACATTCGATTAACGCTGTTAAGCTCTTTTCTTATTTCCCTCCCCGATTATCATTGGCGTACCCCCTTTTTTTTGTTGTAAGACCCCGACCTCGTTTCTCTTTTTTTTTGTTTCTCTTTTGTTATTAACTGTTATTTTTGCAACGTTGACCTATTGAAGAATATAATATTTTAGTTTTCTACACAAAACTTCGGACCGTTATTTCCCCCTTCCCTTCACCCCCGCTTACTCCCCAGATCGACCCAGCTTTGGGAGACTACACGAAAGGTATCATCACAATATATATATATATATATAAATAAATAAATAAATAAATAAAAGGGGAAGAAGAAAGAAAAAAAGCAATATGCATATATCTTAGGACTTAAAATTTTTTTTTGAAGCTTGAGGAGACGTGGATCGATGGTTGTAGTTGAAACGTTGAACGGAGAATGAGGAGCAAGGGCTAGAGGCGTGAGTCGCGCACCAAGAGTTTGGAGGATGTTTAGAATGAGGTTCGGCGATAACACTTAAGTGTCGGCACATCGAGAGACAAAGCCAGATTTTTCTTTGGGTAGAGGAATGGTATAATCCATGCAAAAATGCATGAGAAGTATTAGGAAATTTGGAAAGAAGATAAACGAAGTAAATAAATGGTTAAACGAAGATGGAAGATGGTTAAACGAAGTATATATAAATAAATAAATAAATAAATATTTTAACAAATACAAATAATCAAATAGGAGGGGGAAAAGATGGCGGGCAGGAAGGTCGAAGTGGAAAAGAGCTCCCGGAATAAGTGAAAAGAAGGGTGGAAAAAGTGAAGATGAAAGTGTAACGGCCCTGCATTGCATATAAGAGGACGATTCGAATGAGAGAAGCATATAGGTGACATTAGCACAGTGCTTAGCGCTCTTACTCAGTAACCGATTAATCCGGGTTCGAATCCCGGTGATCACCATATGTTTTCTCTCTTCGATACTTCGCCCGTCCATCTGCAATACTAATATCTACAGGTTCCCAAACTGTCCGCTCGATCATTACAAAAGAGTCAGCAGTGAGGAACAGGTTAAGGGAGGAAATATGAGTGAAGTGAAAGAATGGGAAGTATTGGAAAGTGTGAGAGAAGAGGTGGAGAAGAGTGGAAAAGAACGGCAAGGCCTGGAGGTTATGTGGAAAGAGCATGGCGAGGGGAAAGATAGCAAGAGGAGAAGAGGGCAAGAAGAAAGAAAGATCGAGATGGCAGTGGTCGATAAGTTGAAGAAAGTGTGGCATGGAGGGCAGCAGCAGAGCCGGACGAGTCGGGCCGAAGGAAGCCGAGAGGACCCGAGAGCGGACGGGCAGCAGTAGAGCCGGCCGAAGGGAGACGAGAGTGCGCGAGAGACCCCGAGTTGGGACGAACAGAGGAACGGCGTCAAGGGGAAAGCGAAGAGAAGGAAGGAGGGAGGAAAAGATGATGACAGACGAAAGGCCCCGAGTCGGAACGTATAACGGATCGGCGTCGAGGGGAAGGCGGAATGTGAGGAAGCATGGACAGCGAGGAAGGTTAAAAAGTACGTGGAAGTCGGCGAGTGAGGAAAAGGAAGATGAAGGAAGGAAAGAGAGGAAGAAGAAATAGAGCAAGGAAGAAGAAACCGATGAGTGGCAATGAAACAGAAGAGTGGAAATGAAAGAGATGTGAGAGTTGATAGTGATATTAATAATAAATGAAAGCGACAAAACGAAGGATGCTGATGCGAGAGCGGCAGACAAGGAACCGGAGAGCGACAGTCGGTTGTTAGAAACGAGAGGAACGGGAGTGTGTGGCGACAACCGAAGAACGAGATTGTGCCTTGAAAGAATAAAACTGTACCATCGTTAATGTGTGTGATTCATTACAATTCAGAAGTGGGATAAAAATCGACACTGCAAAGGAGGACTCGAAATCACATGAGAAGGGATCCGTTCACTACGAAAATTTCGACGTGAGAATTGAGACGAGCTATATGAAATTTTGAAAGATTGACGGCCATGTGAAACGGATATTAGTAATGTACTCAAGAAATAGTTCTGGAAGACAGAATTATAGAAGATAAGTCGGAGTAAGAAGTAATGCCGACGCCGAAGGATCCGAATGAATATAGCGTAGCGGTGTTAAGAGAAAAACTCCGTGCACTGAATCTTTCCTTGGGAGGGAAGAAATCGGAGCTCTTTTTGAGATTGTTTCAAGCGGATCCTGAAGGAAACTGGATGGATGACATCGACGTGGAGATACCTGACGAAGTGGCGCCCGGGCTGTTGCTTCTGTACACTGCGAAGGACAACAAGAAGATAATGAACGTGATTCGGTACGGGACCAGATAACACGTCGACGAGACAACGAACGACGAGAAGTAGAATTATTGAGACGGGAGCGAGAAATCATGCAGCGAGAGTTACAGCTTGTACAACGCGAAAATGATATGTTACGCCGAGCTGCACAAAGTCCAGTGGTGCAAGTAAATCCCATGGTGGAGCCAGGGCATCTTGTTGAACAGGTTAGGCACACGAGTTTGACTATGATTCGCGACATGCTGACGGAGTTTAGCGGCGACAAGGGTTCATACAGAAAATGGGAAGAGCAGCTGAAGCTTGTGCAAAGGATGTATAATCTCGACGATAATTCAATGAAATTAATGCTAGCTTCAAAACTGAAAAGAGACGTTTACGATTGGTTTCACTCAGTTTCTGAGCATTTCACGTTGACCATCGATGAATTATTGTCCCGAATGAAGGCTATGTTTGATCAGAGGGAAAAACGGCTGGATTTGCGACGAGATTTTGAGAGGCGAATGTGGAATCCGGCGGAAACATTCATAGAATATTTTCACAAAAAATTAATTTTGGCAAGCAAAGTGCCAATAATTGAAGAGGAAATCATCGATTACATTATTGATGGAATCCCAGACACCTCCGTCAAGAGTCAAGCCATGATGCAACAATTCACAACGAAGGAAGCTATGGCAAGGGCTATGGAGAATGTCAAACTTCCCTGTGAAACAAAGAAGTTTCATAAGCGAGATCATTCATCGACGAATAGATCCGAGACGAAGGACGAGGACCGATCTAAGAAACCGGCAGGCGAGCGAGGACCTGTCAAATGCTATAACTGTTCCGAACTCGGACACATTGCTACAAATTGTTCACTTCCAAAGCGAGATCGAGACGCCTGTTTCCTGTGCAATGAAAAGGGACACCTGGCAAAGGATTGCCCGAAGAAACCCAGCAAGGCGTCTGAGACGACGAAGAATGTCAACAGCGTGGACGAGGTCGATGCGGATTTTTTGAGAAAACTCCGATATGAGCTGTATGACAAGACGGACAAGGCGTGGCGAAGATCAAATTAGACACCGTACATGATACGGGCAGCGTTGTAAGTTTTGTCAAGGACAGTCATGTTCCTGAACAGCTGATTGAGACGATTGACCTCGCAGGTGGACCTTATAGCGGTATAAATAGCAGTGAGTTACAGGTCAAAGGTCGAGTTTTGGGAAAAGTTGAGTTAAACAATCGAGGTATAAAGGAGATTAGCCTACTCGTAGTCCCTAGTACAACAATGAATAGTTCCGTGGTGTTAGAAAAAGACTCGTTAAATCTTTTCTATGCGAGCGAGGCGATAGAGAAGGAAGTAATCGAGGATCAGATAATTCGTGAAATATTGAACATCGAAGTAGGGGGTGAAAACGGGATCGAAGATTTGAATATTAACTCTGAGATTCCGATAGATATTCAAACAAGATTACAAGATCTTTTTCACAGTGATTACGTAACGCCACAACGACCCAAAGTTCCCGAAGTACCGGCTGAATTAAAACTCATAGTAAGCAACGCTAAAACGTTTCATTTCGCCCCACGACGAGTAGCTTATGCTGACGGAGAGGATCTTCAGGTCTTACTCGACAAGCTTATAGAAAAGGAAATAATAAGAGATAGCAAGTCAGAGTTCGCGTCTCCGATCGTTCTTGTCCGAAAGAAGACTGGAGAGTTAAGACTCTGCGTAGATTTTCGAGAGCTCAACAAGATCCTAGTTAGGGATAACTACCCTCTCCCGATCATTGAAGATCTGATAGACAAGTTACAGGGAAGAAAATATTTTTCCAGCCTCGATCTGAAAGATGGATTCTATCACGTGCGAATGGCGGACGAGTCTGTGAAATATACGGCGTTTATCACTCCGTACGGACAATTCGAGTTCTTACGCATGCCATTTGAGCTAAAGGTGGCACCTTCCCGTTTTCAAAGATTCGTGAATGACGCACTGAAAACTCTCATTCGAGAAAAAGAGGAGCTCGTTTATATGGATGACATTTTAGTGGCTACTGAGAGCATTGAGCAGCATCTAATTGTACTCAAAAAAGTTTTTTCGAGACTTGTGAGTAATGTTCTGAATTTGAGGCTAGATAAATGTAGTGTTATGTTACACTTTTTGAGGCTTACAGTCCTGCTCCAAAAGTGCCACTATGTGAGTTTTTCTTTTCACTTTTATATGTGAGGGCACGTGCTGTAAAGAAAATGATCAGTCGAATTGTTGGGCCGCACCCTTTTATTGTCCTTATGAGCGAGCTAGATGCAGGTTGAGATGTACAGAGTATGTTTCGCCCGTGGTTTCCGTTGGAGACGTTTACTTCCGCGTGTTTTATTGGGTTTTTCTCCCTGGACGAACGTGATCAGCTCGCGACGAGACGAAAGCGGTAGCCGATGTCTCCAAAGGCGGTTGCCGGCGCTGTCGCGGGGTGATCTGCCGTTCTATCAAAGACTCTCTGCAACTGAGCCCTATCAGTCCACCACGAGACGAAAGCGGTTACCAATGTCCCCAAAGGAGGTTGCCGGCGCTGTCGTGGAGTGATAGGTCGTTGCGCACCTACAGCGGTCTTTAAGCTTATTCCTATCGAGAGAAACGAGACGAAAGCGGTCACCGAGGTCTCCCAGGGTAGTTGCCGGCGCTCGTGTAAAAAGAAGGAAAACGGAGACGAAAGCTGTCGCTAAGGTCTCCCAAATCTGTTGCACGCGTTCGTTTTTATTTAGGAGAGGGTAACCCAGACGAAAGCTGTCGCCAATGTCTCCAAAGGCGGTCGCCGGCCCTGGTGTTCGGAAAGCTGCAGGGAATTAGAAAAATTAGCAAAGGCGATGAGCCGCTCAAACAGAAACGCACAGGTTGGTGTCGAAAGGGTGGATTTCTTCTGCTGGTCTGTCTTCCTGTTGGTGGCTCCCGTGTACTCCCGGATGTCGGGGAAGGACTCGTCCTTGGTTCTTCTTAGCGACGTGAGTCTGTCTACTAAAGCCAGGCTTTAGTAGAAAATAAATGAATTTTAATTTTGGAGAGCCAGGTCCCTTCGACTCAAGGGGTTTTTTAAGTCGGAGGTTCAAAATGGGCTCTTCGGGGTCCGTTCGAGGAGAGGGTTTCCCCGTTATATCGATCTCGTACCAAGTTCACGTGCTTCACGCCGTGCATGGGTTTAGAGCGACTTCTAGGCCGGAGAGCGGTCTGACCAAGAGTGCCTCTTCCTCCTTCGGAGTGGCTTATATACCCCTCGGGACGTGTGCACACGGCCCTAGGCGGTACCCCTACCGCGGACTCGTGACGCACGAGCCTTACGGCGGCTCGATCGGCGTCTCGATCAGCGGCCGCCTGCTTATCGTCGGGATCGTCTGGCCTCGGGTCGATAATGTGGGGATCGTACTTCGAGTCAGTAACGCAGGGATCGGAGCGCGACTCTTGCCCAAGCATACCGTCTCAGTAGTTTCCTTCAGACAGAAATTAAATTTCTGGGGTATATGATTTCGAGCGATGGCATTAAACCTACCAAAGAGGGCATCGGAGCTGTGTTGCGAATCCCGATTCCACGAAGCGTAAGGGAAGTTCAGAGTTACGTAGCCTTATGAAAATTCATACAATCGTTCTCGCTGATTGCGAAACCGTTATACGATTTACTACGAAAAGGTGCGACGTTTCGATTCCATGAAAAAGAACTGCGAGTATTCGAAACTCTGAAGACAAAGTTAGTTGAAGCACCGGCATTGAGCATTTATAATCCGCGAGATGAGACCTGTAACTGTTTGACTATCGGCAAACCCCCGAAGCCTAGTCAAACCCGCGGCTATCAGCACTGAGTAAGAGAGCGCGAGGTGTAAGTGGCGCCATCCAACGAGATCGACCGGCGGCTGGATCGATAGCCGAGCGTCGCGCACGCGCTGGAACCAAGGACATCGAGGATGCGGAAGCACGGCGGCGCCGTTCGACGGAGCCACTACAGAAACGCGCTCAAGGTCGAAGAAAGGCGAAAGCGTGGGAAAACCGCCGCAGATGATTGGCCAAAAGTGACGACACTGAAAAATCGCACGGCACCAACAGGTACACTATTAGCTCAGCGACTAATACCGGAAGTGCGTCACGGGAATATCGACCCGGCATTGGAGGACGAGGGGAGCTCCCCGCGAGTAACCAATAAGAAAATTAATAATCGGCCGATCGCACGCAAGCGCAAGTCCGCCAAAAATATGCAAAATTCACAGGGAGGGAGGTGAAGATTTGCATATAAAAAGGCAACCCATCGACCATCGATCAATCAGTTCTTCGATCAGCAGTTCAACGATCTACTTTACCAGCGGACAACCCTCAAGGACTAACAGTGAAAAGTAAAAAGTGAGTACAAAGGAAATAAAAGTGAAATAGTGCCGAATTGAACTTATACAATTTTCGAGGCAAGTGATTTATAAATTTCGTGCGAATTTTGGACCTATTAAAAATCGTGCAACACCGGACTTATACATTTTCGTGCCGAGTGGACTTATAAATTTCGTGCCGAGTGGACTTATAAATTTCGTGCCGAAAAAGGACTTATGAATTTTGTGTTGATTGGGGACTTATAAAATTGTCCGATCCGGAACTTATAAAAATTCGTGCCCGTTCGGACTTAGAACATTTGGGCCGAAGTCGGATTTATAACATTAAGGAGGAACGAGTCTGTCTAATAATCTCAAGTGACTGAGCCGCTAAACGAGACATTCGGAGTGAACGGGTAAAGTGGCCAAAGTGACCGTCAGAAAAGCCTTAATGCATCGGAATAATTTTATAACGTCCCGGACATAAAAAAAAGTCACACAAAGGGTAAGGTTCACCTCCACTGAAGACGACTATAACAACAATTTAAGGTAGAAACGTCATATCTCAATTTAAACACCAATTGCAAATCGCGAGGTGAGCGAGATGTCACCGTCGATCGCCGTGCCGTGACGTCACAACGAGATAGCCGTGCACAGCGGCCAGCGGGATTTCGCGGCGACCGAGAAGCTGCCCGCACATGCGCAGTGCGGTAAACACGCGAATAAATTCTGACGATTAAATATTCCGATCTCAAGCAATTAATCTATGCAATAAAAAGTGAAATCAGATCTGAGTACCAGAATAATCTTCTTTCCAAATGTCGTATCAATTGACATAATATTGTGACAATAATAAATAAAACGAATTGAGTCAAAGAATAGAAAGAATTGTAACCATATGAAAACTTGTCATTTTATAAATAAAAATTATTATTATTTCACTTGAAAAACGTATCTGACACACCAACCCATAATTCCTAGACGCTCGAGTCCACGAATCCTTCCGTTTGAGTGCCCGTTCCTCTTAAGGAGGTGCGCAAATACGGAAAAATTATTGTACGAAGCATTTGCTCGTGTTACAGACCGAATTGCATTGCGATGCGTGTGTTAGTGGTTTTGGAGAGGTACTGGTACAGAAAAAGAATGATGGACATTTCCATCCGGTATTTTTTTTTTTCAAAAAGAACATCAGATGTGGAGTCGCGATATCATAGCTTCGAGCTCGAAACTCTGTCAATAATCTATGCACTATGCCGGTTCAATATCTATCTGAGCAGAATTCCATTCAAAATAGTCACAGATTGTATTGCGGTCACACAGACGCTAGAAAAAAAAGAGATCAATCCACGTATTTCCAGATGGGCGTTGGAATTGTTAGAATACGATTACGGAACAGAACATCGCGCAGGCACTAAGATGGGTCACGCAGATGCACTTAGCCGGCTTAATATCACAGTGTTAGTGGTAGAGGATAATTCGTTCGAGACAAACTTAACTGTGTCACAGAGCAAGGACGAGAAAATTCGAGAGATTCGTAGCGAACTCGAAAAAGCAGAAGACGCACATTTCGATTTACGCAATGGGTTTGTCTATCGAAAGCGTGGCGAGGACTTGTTGTTTTATGTGCCTCAGGCGATGGAGGTTCACATCATGAACAACTATCACGACCAAATGGGCCATTTAGGCATTGAAAAAACGTGCGAGAACATCTTGAGAAGCTATTGGATACCTAATCTAAAACAGAAGGTCAAAACTTACATTGAGAATTGTCTAAAATGTATCGCGTACTCACCACCGTCTGGAAAACTTGAGGGCTATTTGCAATATATTCCTAAGGGACAAGTTCCATTCGATACGTATTATTTAGATCATTTTGGGCCAATAGATAAGGCTAGACTCGTGAAGCAATACATTCTTGTTATCGTGGATGGATTTTCGAAATTCACTAAGCTCTATGCGACGAAAACGACAGCCGCCAAAGAAGTAATAGATTGTGTTTCAACACATTTTATTAATTACAGTCGTCCGCGAGTTATAATATCGGATCGAGGTACAGCCTTCACCTCAAAAGAGTTCGAGGCGTTCTGTGAGGAAAACGATTTACAGCATGTGCTTGTCGCAACAAATTCTCCGAAGGCAAATGGCCAAGTCGAGCGAACAAATCGAGTGATAGGTCCGATGATCAGGAAATTGATCAACAACGACGAAAAATTATATTGCGCCACGGGGGAGACTCCCAGCAAACTCTTATTCGGAGTAAATCAGAAGGGCAAAATAATTGATAAGATTCGTGAATTTGTGGACTCATCAAACACAAATAATGTCAGAGATTTGGAAAAGCTGCGAGCGAGAGCTTCTGAAAAAATAGGAAGAAGCCAAAAATGCAACAAAGAGTATTTTGACAGAAAACGAAAAGTGGCTAGAAATGAAACCATGCGTCCGTGGCTCTCTAGCGTTACGGAAAATAATAGTGAGTAAAGAATTAGTCTTCGAGAAATGTCTGCAAGACTCACATGTGCGATTCTTTGAAAATTGTTAAAAATAAATTGTTACTCTTAAGTTTTGTGAGAAAGTTTTAATTGATTGTTATTGTACCCATCCGAGGGCGGATTGTTTTTGTCAGGATGGCCGAGTGTGAGAGTTGATAGTGATATTAAAAATAAATGAAAGCGACAAAACAAAGGATGATGATGCGAGAGCGGCAGACAAGGAACCGGAGAGCGACAGTCGGTTGTTAGAAACGAGAGGAACGGGAGTGTGTGGCAACCGGAGAACGAGATTGTGCCTTGAAAGAATAAAACTGTACCATCGTTAATGTGTGAGATTCATTACAGAGATGAGTGAAGAAGAAGCAGATGAGTGAAAGAGCGAGAGGCAGTGAGGAAGAAAAGAAGGAAGGAATTGAAGGAGAAGCAGTTGAAGAGAGTGAGGAGAGGTGAAGGGAGAGAGAAGAAGAGGTGACACCTCCTCCCCGTACCCCGAGTAGAAGATCGAGAGTTAAGGAGGAAGTGATGAACGAAGGAAGAAAGAGACGCAGAACGAGAAAGAGGAGTGAAGAAAGCGAAAGAGAAGAGAAAGACCGAAGAGGAGAGGAAGAGAAGAGCGAAACGAAGAGCTACCAGCGTGACAGTCGAGACGGAACATAAATGAAAGAAAGCGAGAGAAGGAGAGAGGGCGATGGTAGAAGGAAGCCGCGACAGTGGAACGACGACAAAAGGAAGAAGAAGCAAGAATAGTGAGAACGGACGATGGAAGAGAACGAAAAGTGGACAATGGAATAAAACGATAAACGTTTGTAATATATAGGGAGAAAGTGAAGAGGGGTAGAAGCGTGAGGAGATGTAGACGAGTGGGAGAAAATACGTGTAAATGATTGTAAGAATGGAAAGAGAGAAGGGGGTATTGTAACAAGGAGATAACCTTGTCAAAAAATCTTGCAACCCTGAGGGGAGTCAATAAAGCCTTACAATACAATACAAATAATCAAATAGAAGGGAAACATAGAATACTTGGTTAAAAGAAAACCAGTAGGGGAAATCATAAATAAATAACGAAGATGGTCTTGGAGAGTTGGCTTAATAATTACATTTTTATTTTATTCAGCCTCTACCGAGGTCGAGCGATGTTCTTCGGAGCAGCGCTCGTTTAAGGGGGGAGGTGTTACGTCCTGTGAATTTTCCCGAAGTATTTTGGACATTTACATCAGGGAATTGGTTAATTAACCAAATATTTGAAGTATATTAAATCGCTATAAAAATTAGCATTGGAAAAATTGCCATTGCTGAATTTGTAAAAATCAAAGTATCGATAAATAAATAAAATACCAAATGGAGAAATCATCCATTTGGTAAAAATAATTAGCCTTCAGGTGCGATAGGTTGATGTGCAGAGGTGACTGTACGAAGCAAGTCAACCGTATGAGAGTCGGTAATGTGAGGCGCAAAAATGCAGATAAGGATATCGCCAGAGTGCTCCTCACAGTTGTCGAACATAGGCCTGCTTGTACGGCGCGTGTCACGATAGGAATGATGCTGAGAGCGACCGTCGGGCATAATGAGTGCAGCACCTCCTGGACAGTGAATATCGATGAATGCTAGATCATCGTTATAGTCCAGGAGTATCATAGTTGAAATAATAAATGGAAATCAGGTTTAAGGGACGAATGCACGGGATTGACATAGCGTTTTTGGAAATTATTGATAATAGATTCGGGAAATAAAATAGAGTCAAGAAGTAAGGGAAGAAAATTAAGTCATATCGTCATGATAACATTCAATATAAAAGTTAAATAAAATATTAAGAAAAAGGAATAAATATTGTAACGCGGCAAAATTTTGCGCCGTGATTTTCCGCTCGTTCGGGCTCACACGAGGCGACACCACAGTGCCTAGCTGGTAAGATAGAATATGTATTAATTTAAGTGTAACGAATTTTCATGTACGCCGGGACGAGAGCACCGATCGAGGAGAGAGGTCCGACGTGAAGGTCGAATATTGGAGCAGCGAGTCGGGAAAGCTCGAACTGGATTAAAATTGGGAGTACCGTTTTACTTCCCTGCTGTCGGAGTCGTCAATGATAAGAAATGGTCATCTAAGAACATCTACGATTCATCTAGTCATAGCATCGCATCGATAGTTCCAGTCGTCCAGAGTCTCGGGCTGCAGCGAAGCTAATAGCCGGGAGTCTCCCGACAGGGAGAATTGAGTACCTCTGAGGGAGCTCTGTATTATCAGCGTTAGAAGAAGATTGCGTGCGCGCGAGAGATCGATGTGCGTAGCGTTCGGCTGTGCCGGAAAGGGCCGAGGAATGCCCGAAATAGTGCGAATTTGTCGTGACGATTAGGCAGGGAGGTAAGGATAACGGTAGCGAGCGAAATCGCGGGTCGATACTCGTGGCACTCTCCGTTGTGAGTCCGAGCGAGCGGATCGGTTAGCAGATTTGCGTGTCCTGGGATTGGTCCGTCGACAGAAGAGAGGAAGGAAGACGGGATCATTTCTACGGCGATTGTATCTAGACCGTTTTTCCCGTTCACGTGGCTGTGACTCGATACGGTGAGCTTTCCGTCCAAGGGTTTTTTTATTTGTGTAAGGCTACGGCCAATTATTATTTTTGTGAATTTTGTAATCCCGAGCGCGGGAGAAAATTATATTGTGTGACCGACGGCGTGCTTCGTTCGGCTGTGCCGGAGCGATCGAGACCGCCGTGTTTCTTTCTTTATTGCCGCGTGGTCGGTCCGGGAAACCGTATGCGGTCTTACTCGAAGCCGTCGAGGTTTTTCTTCCCGGGAGAAAATTAGTAAAACTCGAGACTTAAACTTAGTAATTTGCGGGAGGGTTTAATAAAGTGTCGCCTTGGAAACTTTCACGGGGAGTCGCCTTATTCGTCGTGTCGTCGCTCGCGGACGTCTCTAGCGCGTGATTCCGTGTGCGTGTTTTTACTATTGCCGCATCGAGTGGGCCGGGTGAATGTAATTATTGTCGCATTAATTTGGACGGGGTAAATGAGAATGCGTTGTGCTGTGTTAGCCACGCCGTGTGTTTGTGCGTGAGATTGCTCCTATATCACGCGTGATACGATATGAGAGTCCGGGAGGCGCGACCGTCTGTGTGTGTGAGAATGTATTCGGGTCGGAGCGTGCGAATCCCGTGCTTCGGACCAAGATCTTCGTGTAGAGAATTGTTATTTGATTTTAATTTACGGGACGAGGGTTTTACTCTGAGTCCTTCGGTTTTCCCCCTCATTAGTTTGTTTCTTTTCATTAAATAAATATTGGAGTCTTTGGTTCCCGTATTTTCTGTGGTTGCAATTAATTTATTTATTTGTTTGTGTTTCGTGAATCTGCCCGAATCATTAATCGCTTATCCAGCCACTCTACCCTCGAGATGACAGCAGTTTGGCCGGGACTGTTGGGTTTCTCTCTTGGTGCATTTCGGTGCACCTGGCGCCCATCCCGTACGGGAAAATAAAAAGGGAGAGAAACTCGGGAATTAGGTAGACGATTTTCAGCGTTGAGAAATTGTGCTACAATATAAAAACAATAAATAACCAATAAATAATCAAATAGCAAATAACGAGGAAAAATATGGAAAATTACGAAAATAGGGAAGAAATGTAAAACCATTAACGCCGAAATTCAGGAAAATAATCTGATAAATATTAAGATAAAAATTTATGTCAACTAATGTTAACTTCCCAATGAAAGCTCGTACAGCTTTCGTTCAAATTTGTATGTTCATAAAATCCGCGATAAAATTTAAGTAATAACAAATTAAGATGTCAAAATTATTGTGAAACTACGAAATTGGTAATACATAATTAGTCAATCAAAGAAAGGAATCAGGTGATGAGAGTGGGGAGACGAGGCGCGGGTGTGACAGCGGTGACGCGGGGGTGTCCGGCACCGAGGTATTTTATTCGCGCGCCCACCGCCCATTCGGCACTTCTTCGCGACCGGGGCACAGACCTCAATCTTGTATTGTACTTAGAATCATTGACAAAAGAATTAGCGAATGATCAACTTGTCGACTTTTGAAATCAGTATTCAGTTTAACTCAGTTCAATAAATCATTCATATCTTTCCAAAACATTCCATCGAATTTGAGTATATTCTTCCTGAAAATCATTTAATCATCGATATCATCAATCTACATCGTTAAAATCTGGGAAGGACGTTTGTCTCCGGAAATCGATAATCATCATTCGATTCTGATTCGAATTTTCATCCAGATTGGGAAGGACGTTCTATTTCGATATCGTTATTCTTCATTCATCAATCGAATCACTCGACCATTCATTCCGAGGTAAACCCATTTGAATCTCTTCATAAGTTTGGAAAATTTATCATGTACATCTCAAACATTCATTTCTTCTAGATATTCAATTGTCAATGTTTATTTATCAACGTTTGTTCGTTCTCCTGGAAGGTTAAAATATTTTCTTGGACAATATATATTCGTGTCGGTCAATTTTATTTCAGCTATATCAGTGCGCGTTAAAATATTAGGATAGGTCGGGAGAAAACAGTGAGTGAGCGTGATAGCGAATCGTCGCGAGCCGTGCGTCGAGGGTGACGCGCGAGGGAGTGAGATAGCCGCGTATCGTGTTCCATTCGATAGAAAGAGTTAGGATCCGGAATTTTCTTGTCCAGTTTAAAATCGTCACTTAAAATCTAGTAAATTCCAATTTTTAACCGTGAATAAAATTTCCTCAATATCAAATATATATACTCTAGGCCCTATCCCGAATTATTTTCCGAAAGGTTAGGTTCAAAACAGGGCCAAAACCTCGATATAGCGTCATCTCCGATTAACGTGTAAAGGGAGGGTGTAAATTCTCCTTGACCGAGACGGAGTGAAAATTGCTGATCGGGACGTAACAGTATATTCTAATACGGTTCCGTTTTCCTCGCAAATTGTCTTCAACTCTCCGCCAATATATTCACGTCCGTTGTCGCATATAAGTCGAGCTATCGATTTACCGAATTGAGTGTTTACCATCGCACTGTATTCTTTGAAACAACTAGTTATTTCATCCTTCCTTTTGATTAGATATACAGTGGAACCTCTCATAGTGTACGGGGGCGGAGCGTCGGGATGCAGTAGGTTGGTTGGAGGGGGATTGATCAGGGCCGTCGCACTGATTCTCCTTTCTACAGCCGAGCTAGAATTTCTAATTTTTCAGAAAAATCTAGTCGCCAGTAATTAGGATTTCTGCTCGTAGCGATTTTTTTAAAACAATGCTGAAAATAATCATTTTAAGGTTAAAATTTCGTTGTAAACAAGAACGTTTTTTCGAGGTTATGTCTACCTGAACTATTAGTATTTTCGTATTAATAACAAAAATCGCGTATCAGCCAAAATGTTCACAGCGAATAATTGATTTTTATTATATGTAAATAATTACTTACTTTTTATATATACGATATCCACAATGTTATACGATGTTGTCGCGGTTTTGTATACAAAATCTCATACCGGCACGAGCGAACACGGGGTCTGCAGTCACGGCACTGCACGAGTGTCAAGGAAGGGGAATGGTGGGGATAGCAGTCGATCGACTACAGCCAGTTCTGGCTCGCGATTGGTACTTCAGATAGCGTACATTGTCTCCCTATTACGTACGCTATGAGAGGTTCCACTGTATTACCGTGAAGTGCGTGTAATCATCGATAAAGGAGACAAAGTACGTTTCTTGTCCCATGTTGACGGAGTTATCGGTCCACAAACGTCCGTATGAACCAATTCCAGTGGCCGACTTGATCGTTGGCGCACTTCAGTGTTGAATGGCAATCGACTCTGTTTTCCCATGACGCAAGGTTCGCATAAACCTTTAGGAACGTGTGATAATTTGACGGTTATTCCATGTTCTTCGACGAAAGTTTCAGTAAATTCTGAGTTCCGAGATGACACAAACGTTTGTGCCACACAGTAAATTTTCATTTTTCGTTCCCGTAATCAACATTGCAGCATCGTTTGTGGGATATCTAATCCTCAGTTCGTAGTTTTCCGACCCTTTTTCCACTACCGATGATTGTTCCGTTCCTGATTATGCTCACAGTTCCTTTGCTGAAGTTTAGTTCCATTCCTGAATCATCGAGTCGTCTGACAGATACCAGATTACAACTCAAATCTGGTGCGAATAGTACATCGTTCAATGTACAGCTTTTCCACTCCTCGTTAGCGATAATTTCTGCGCGTATCATTCCTCTGTGCGTTGCCATGACTTTGTCACCGGATTTAGCAACACAGATCTGTATATTATCTTTCAACGGTTCCAATGTGTAAAATAGACTTTTGTTCTTTGCCATGTGATCTGTTGCCCCCGAATCCAGGTACCACTTCCGATCACTAATTCCATTGTTTTCGTTACAACTGTTTGCTGCAGCTGAGAAAGCTATTTCCGCATGTTCACTATTATTTGACTTCTTTGTAGATTCTTTTTTCTGGCTGTTCCTTCCACCATTTTTCCTACATTCCGATCGCTCGTGTCCTATTTTTTAACAATTATAACATCTAACTGGAAACTTAGACTGTGATTTGCAAATGAATGCAGTCGGTCTTCGTTCGAAATAACTTCGTTTTAAATCTTCATCGAGTAGCCTACTCCTCACGAGTTCTATAGTTAGTAGATTTGAGTTCAGAGTTTCCAATGCCGTTACCACGGAGTTGAACGAAAGTGGCAATGTTAATAATAAATGACACACGGCATCGTGAGCTTCGATCGTTGCCCCCGTCGACCGAAGATCTCGAACGATCTTGTCGAACTCCAGGAAATGATCTTCAATCGACTCACCTTCTTGCAGTTTCATCGTCAGTATTTTCTTTCGAAGATACAGCTGGCTCGCTATTGTTTTCCTTTCGAATGTAGCTTTTAATGTCTCCCAAATTTGTTTTGGAGTAACCTTATCCTTGACATACTCGAGATGGCTATCCGCAATTCGTTGAACAATCGTCGACGTACACTTTCTTTCCTGTGTTTTCCACGTCTCAATATCCTTTTCTTTTTGCAGCTTCTTTTCAGGTGAATCTCCTGCTGCGGGTTGCAGACTTGTAATGTCCGCGATCTTTTTTTTCAAGCAGTTAATTAAGTTGTGTTCCGCCAGCAATATTTCCATTCGAAATTTCTAGTCGTTAAATCCACTGCCATCAAATAACGCAATTCTATATTTTTCTTGCTCCATTTCCGGGCCCATAACCTGATGAAAGGCAAGATTATAAAAGAAAAATATTTTATTTTATTCCACGGCAATGCGTCTTATCGGACAGCTCACAAACAACTGAAGTACAAAAACGTAAACAGATTCTGTTGGACTCCGTCGTCAGTGAATATTCAAATGTCTTTCTCAACAGTTACAAAACCGTCGGATAATACATGCCATTTTTACGTAACAAATAGCTGAGGAAAAAGAAAATTGCCTTTCTTCGCGAAATTGGCAGACGCAGGGAAAGACAATTTTCTTTTTTCTGAGAACTTTGTAGTCTCACAGCGGCATTCATTATAGTTTTTGTTCCTAACCGGGTACGAAATTGAGCCACTTACGTTCTTCTGCCGGTACCGCTGCGACCCCAATAGGCTCGAAGTCCTGCACGGGCGGACTTTGTCGGAAAATTAAAAGTGCGAGCAAAGGTTCCAGAAGATTGGAACAGATGTGAAGGAACCTGCTGACCGTCATTTCTTCGGATTGTGCTTGTCGCCACATACGCTCGACGACTGTTTTTTTGTGAGGAAACGTATCCGCGGGGTAACTGTCACGGCGGTGCCCTGCACCACTCGCTCCGCGTCCGTACGCCCTCGAGCGTATCCGGTGACCATAGCATCTGTAACGAAAAACATAGTACAATTCATTAAGCAATTAAATTAATAAAAATGTTATTCGCCCTTATTCTGTAATCCTTCTGTACTTACGAACGAAAACTCCCGTGCTTTGCGCTCCAGAAATGCGATTGACAATAATCTGGGAGTTTGTGGAAATGCAGTCTGCGATAGCATCATAATTTTCTAAAACGCTGCATTTCTCGGGGGTCACAGTTCTTATCCACGTGTCCAGGACGTACGCACACAATGCGCCAAGAATGCCGGCATGCTCGCCTTGCCCGGACCTTTCAATAGCTGTGAATCCGTCGCGGATCAAATTCGGCGGCATAGAGCGAGTCCGAGAAGCTTTTTTACGACGCCCCGAAGTACAGCATCGTCCAGGTTGAAGTATGTGGTCTGATCGAGTATAGTTTATAAAGAAACAATAAAAAGTTACAAATTAAAATTCTCATATGACTTTCTCATAATATTCCTTTATTCGCAAGGCTTCTACGAGAAATCATTTTCTATATTTTTATCTTCCTTATAGAGGAACCTTTACGAATAAAAGAACATTATGAGAAAACCATACGGAAATAAAAATTTGCAACTTTTATGGGGAAGCAATATGAAAATTCCAATTATCAACTTTTTTCAATATCAAAGTCGTGTTTAACTTTTATGCAAAACGACTGACCGGTTCAGGTTCAGGTTCAATGTGAAAATTGAAATCTCCACATAATTGAAATTGGACCTTGAAATTTTCGTACCGCTTCCTCATAACTTTTATGCAAATTCAAATTTTTATATGGCTTTCTTATAAAGTTCTTTCATTCGCAAAGCTTCCTCTATGAGGAAGCCAAAATACAAAAAATGCTTTCTGTATTTCAATGTGCAACTTTTTCCACATGAATTACTAACCTTGCAATAAATATCGAAGAGGCCACACAGATTTGCATTCGGAAAATGTTCAGGCAGCTGACGATTGAGTCGCGCATCAAAATGCGTAAACATTTTCTGAGGCCTCATCACGCCTACAAGGTGCCCAATTACTGCACTGTACATAGCGAGGCTTTTGTGTTTGACCCAGGCGTATATACAGGTAAATGCCTAGGCAAATAAACAAAAATTCAACTAGTCTTGAAGCATTTCAACTAAAGAGCTGCACAAACATTTACCAATGAAATACTCACATAATTTTGATGACTTGCGACCACCATAATCAGTTCCTTGGTATTATCCAGACCGGGCAACACACGAGTGGTTGATCCAATTTATGTGATAGTCGTCCAGGTATGGTCGAGGTGGATCTGGTATGAATGCGTATGAATGAATAAGTCCGAATAAATGTAATTAACTTTTATTGTAATGAGACGTGAGTGAAGGAGAGTGCACGTCACAACGGTTCGGGACTCTGAGATGAACTGAATAAAGGGCCTGACGAAAGCAGGGCCCTTGCCTATTGCTGCGCGCGACACGATATTCTTACGCGCGATAAGACGGCCGCTGCTCGCGCGTGGCGAGCGCGGCGGCTGGACCGCCACCGTGAGAGCGTTAGCGTTCGCACGGAAGGTGCTGACGGTGCAGTAGATTAGCGAGAATGTGATACAATGTTTAATTTGAGTTTCCTGTGAGCCGAAATACTAATTCGGAATACGGGACCGTCACACTCCCCCTCTTGCTAAAAGAGCGATGCTCCGCATCGGATGTGATTTGTTTACAAGGTTTTTTTTTTTTTTTTTTTTGAATGTGTGAGTCTATATAATCAGATGGGTTTTTGTTTGTTTGTGAGTCCGGATTTTATGCATTTTTGATGTGTGGTATGGAAGTCGAGAAAATAGCCATTTTCCTTGGATCCCGCTTCTGTGTTATCCGGTTCTTTTATTCGGGTTGCCACAACGGTTCCTGTTCGTTCCGTTTAAATATCCTGTTAGGTACGTCGAAGGTGGCTATAGGTGTTCTGAGTCTGAAACTGACTATTGTTTATTAGTGTTTGTGTTAGTGGGATTGGTTGTGTTATAAAGGATCGGTCAGGTCCAAAGGTATGTATGTAGTTCTAATGGTGATAGACTCTTTTACGTTAGTCCTCCGAATTTAATAACTTTGGTCTGGTCTTGGGTCTTTCGGCTATATCAATGTCCTTCAGGTTTGGTTCCTTCCTTATTCCTTTTGTCCGTATTATTTACTACCCTGTATCCTGTGGTGGGTTTGAGAAAATGTCTGTTGTTGGCTTTGTCCCCTAAAACAGTCTAAATTGTTAGCTTTCAATGTTAGTAGGAGAGACATGTTAACTTAGGATGTGGTTTGTGTGGTCCATGGTTTGGTGCTAGGAAAGGAAATGAGAAAAAAGAGAAAAAAAAACTGTGATTTCTGCGATGTATAAATGTATATTAATAAAAGGTTTTGCTTATAATTATATGGTTATTATTCTTTGTTTGTTATTATTGTTATGTTAATATATTGGTTATTAATATTTGATTATATGTGTCCTACATGTGGACTGTTCTTTTTTTTTATTTTATTTTTTTTTATTTTTATTATTCGCCGATTTTTACGCCGTGTTTCTTCTTGTACTTCCTGATGGACAAGTCCCATTCGATTGCGTTCAATCTGCTCAGGAGTTCGCGTCGGGTGTCTGCGTCCTGGTGTTTGAACCAGCGACATGTCGCGTCTGTCCAATCGAATGCTCTTGACAGTAGGTAGTCACTAATGTCGTCGGTTTGTGCGTGTCGTGAAGTTTGGTTTGCTCTTATCGGTGGTGTTTTTGCTCTCTGCTTGGTGCTGGTGTTGGGGTTGGTGTTGATGCTGTTACTGCTTGTTCGTCCTTGGCTTTGAGTTTTGTGTCTGTTGGCTTTCCTGTATCATTTTTTGTCTTTGGTATAGCACCTGTTGATTTTTTTATTGTTGTTATGGGTTGTTCGTTCTCCTTTCCTCGTGTCTCTGTAGTCTCTTGTGAGCGTTCCATAGCTATGGCTGGGTATATCATCACGGGTGGTGCTTTCCCATGGTATATGGTGACAGGTACCGGTTTCAGCTCGCGTGGTTGTGTCGGGATCGGTGTAGTTTTTTTTGCGGTTGTGTTCTGTTGTTTCAGCGCTTGTGGCCTGGTTGGTGTTGTTTCTTTGTTTATTTTTTGTTCCATTGGTCCGGTTTTTCCTGCTATTTTTGTTGTTGTTGGTGTCAATGGTGTTGTTTGATGTTTAGCCATGTAAGCGGAGCATTTTTCGATGTGCGCCATCATTCGCGTCGCCGGAAATACTACTTTGCACAATGGGCAGGGTGCATCCTGCGCCTTGCAAGTTTCCATTCTTGTTGTCAATGATTGCAGGCATTCTGCGATATGGGCAGCGCACAACTTTGCCTCTACCTCCATTTTGCACAACGGGCATTCTTTTTTTCCGTCCATTTTCATTCTGTTGTTATCTGTTAGCGGAGGAAATTGTTGTTGCGTTGGGTTTTTTTTTTTTTTTTTTTTTTGTGAATACATATATGTTGTGAAAGATTCGTAAAAGCATCGTGCTCATGCTCATGCTCTAGCGTCTGTGTATTTAACAAGTTGAGGTGGGGAGCATGCTTTGGAGCATTTACATAATGTTGTTGTGCGGATAATATGTAATAGCGCGTGCATGTCTGTGTTCTATTTCTAGTGGGGGTTCAGTTACTATTGCGACGTCTCTGTAACGGGTTATTGGTACGATTGCTCTTTCGACGAGCTCTATCGGTTGCTGATGCGCTTGTGTGGTTTGTTCCGTTCTTTTATTAGGTTGCTCTTGATTTCCTGATCTAATACTTTGTTTCCCTGTCATGCATGTTATTAAATTAATGATTTTTGAAATCTTTCCGAACAATGAGAATTTCCAACAAATTCCCAACAAAACAAGGATTGATCCGAGTGATATCCCTGAGTACTTCATAAAAGATTCTACTGATGATAATCTATTACTCAAGCGATGTGCTTTTGTTATTTCCTTAGCCTTTGCGATCACTGTTTTTAAGGCTACTTCGTTTTTTGTGAGGTCTTCGCGAACAGTGTTCGGCTCCACTGACAAGGCGTATGCCTCTGTCTCGGCAAGAATCTCAGTTATATTCAAGTTATCTGTTGATTTGACGGCAGCTTCTATCATTTGTGTAATATTTAGGACTAGTGTGCTTGAAAAATTTACTTGTATGGACGATGTTATCTCTATTGATGGTGTTAACTGCACGGTTTTACTTTTCGCTTGACATTTGGGGCTAAGTTGCAAAATTCCTGTATTTTTTATTATTATAATTTTTGACTCAAGGTTTCTGCAGGTAATATAGAGGCTTTCCGGTTTAGGTGCGGCATACAGCCAAGCATTTGTGTTACTAACTCTGGCCCAGTACGTTTGTTGGAATGTTTTTAGTCGGATGTCGCAGGTTTCCAAGTTAAAAAATTGAGGGTTGGTCACTAGTTGCACCTCGTTGCATTCGGTGTGATCGGTAATACGTTGGACTGGAGTTACTTGCTCGCAGACATAATTGGATGCTGTAAGCTTACACTCATCTAGTTTCTGCAGACCAAAATAGGTTTCAAAATCGTCTGAGACGGCTGTATACTGGGAAGTGGGTTTGACAAATGCAAATCGTGAGTTGTTATAATTTGTGGCTTGGAGTACGGGAACTGCTGTGTGGTGGTATAGTTTGTATGTTACTAGGTCTAGCAATGGCATCTTAATTACGTAGATCAGTTTTTCTCCGTTATGGAACACGCTTAATTTAGTTAGTTCCATCAGCTCGGGTACGTGTTTGGTGTCTAAAGGTATTGGGAATTCTGTATTCGGTGAGGATTTCTTGACTGCCTCGGCGCTGAGTAGTATTTTTCTACTCGTCAAAAGTTGGGGATGTATTTGTCCGATTTTTGCGAAAAGAATTGCGTTGATCAGTGTTTCAATGTCAAGTTCCAGTTCTGTTAGGTTTTCTTCTATTTCGGTTGCGAATTGTATCGCTATTGTGTTTAGTTCGATGATGTGTATCTCAGCTCCGATTGCGGCGTGGATTGAGTTGAATCTCTGGGTTTCTTTTCGTAGTGCTGCTACTAGTGACGTGATTTGTTTTTGTGCTGTATCGAATCCTGACCTAATAATGTGGGTTTGATTTTGAACTATTTCTGCCAATTCTATAGTGTTATCCCTTAGTGCTTCAATTTGTGCGTTGATCCGTTCTGCGTCTTCATTATCCATTGTTCCAAAAAGTACCTTATTTATTTTCCCTATGAATTCAAATGGCGCTCGTTTTTGGCGGTTGTTTAAAGAGTTTCTTCTTATTGATGGGATCAACTCGTTCAGAATTAACTCTGTGTTCTCTAGGGTATCTAGTCGGGATATCATTGCCGTTAGTTGTCCTTTTATGAGACAGCGTGTTCCCAGTGTGGAGCATAATTGTTCTGTCGCCATTATATTCTGTTGTATTTGTAGTCGCCTATCCGCAAGTCCGTGGGTGTTGATGTATGTGATTAGTGTCCATGTCGTGTGGTACAAACGGAGTTGTCCCAGTGGTTCAGAGTACAGTCCTGGGTTTTTTGTGAGTGGTATGATTTTTACCGGTTCGCCGATGTCTAAAGCGGCCGTATGGCATCTGCAACATACGCCGTTTTAATATCATCTATGTGTACTATTTTTGACTTTTTCTCGGAGATTTGTAATTCTATATTATTCTTATCTAATACTCGTCAAGCTTACTTTTTTTAGCTTTGTTTTCCAGCCATACCATTTGTTCAGGTTGGAAACTTTTTGTTTGGGTTTTTCTGTCGTAATAGTGTTTTGTCCTTTGTTTAAATCGGACTTGATTTTCAAACGCCAGTTGCTGAACGTCCTTCAGGTTCTGTACCACTTGGTTCAGATAGTCATTATAAGTGACTGTTTTTTCTGGTGGCGGAAACTCCGAGGGTGTTCTGGCTGTTCTACCAAATACAAGTTCGAAGGGTGTGTAGCCTGTGGTTTCGTGTACGCTTGTATTGTACGACATTGTCGCGAACGGCAGCAACTCGTCCCAATCACGGTGTTTACTGATGAAATGTTTAAGATATTCTATCAATCCGTGATGGCTACGTTCCAGAGCCCCATTGGACTGTGGATGGTAGGCTGATGTTTTGTATCGTTGAATTTGAAATAACTTTGCAAATTCTTCGAAAGTTTCGGACATGAAGTTACTGCCTTGGTCTGACAAGATAGCGCGAGGAGCGCCGAATGTTGATATTAAGGTCGTACAAAGAGCTTTCGCAACGTCAATAGTCGTTTGGTTTTTTAGTGGGACCGCTATACTAAATTTGCTAAAAAGATCGAGTATTGTTAGTATATACGTGAAACCGTTCTTTGTTTCACGTAGAGGTCCGACTATGTCGATTGCAACTTTGTCGAAAGGTACGAATGGAGAGTCGGTGACGATCATTGGGGCTTTGCTTTTGACGCGTACAAGCTTGTTTTTCTGGCAATCGAAACAGTATCTGATGAAGTTTCGAACGTCGTTCTTTAGACCCTTCCAGTAATACTGCGAGAGTATACGTTGGTACGTTTTCGATACTCCTTTATGGCCTCCAATTGTTGAACCGTGCAACTCCTTCATGATGTTCTGTCTGATTTCGGGTGGTGGAATCGTTAACAAACCCTCGCAAATAGTGAACTCTATTCGCGATTTGTTTGTAAGTATTCTTAAATGAGTCTTGATGTTTGCCCACAATGTCGCGTCGATCATTTTTGGATCTTTTGACATAGTGCAGGATTCCAGTTTCTCTTCTTCTAAGATTTCGACGAGTGCTTCCAAGCATTTATTTACCATGTGCGTGTTTGTGGTGTCTGTGGATTTTGATTTACAGACCATCCCGATGTAGCATGTTTCTCCTTGGCGCGTGACGAGCATGTTTCCGACCTGTGGGTTACACTTTAACAGTGACTGCTGGTCGATTTTATTTTTTTCGGCTAATATTTCTGTGACCATGGTGTTCATCACACAGTCGGCTGCCAAAAAGTATGCTATGTTGTCTTTTTGAGCTAGGAGGTTAGATTGTGTGATTGCGATGTTTTCATGTATAATCACATCTTCCGTTATCGTTGCGCTTCTGGTCGATGGTCGTGTACCAGTGTGCGTTAATCGCTTCCTATGGTAACTCGATGGTTCGAAAGGTGAGTCGCTGTCTGTATCATCGGATTCTTCTCCCGATGATTTTTCCTGATTTTGTCTCGTAGGTGGGGTTGAGGTGGGATTTTGGAGTTCCGGAGTAGGAGTCGGGTATGAGGATTGCGGGTTTGCATAACTGCGAGCAGGTATAATGGATGATGTTTGGCTGCATCGTCGGGATTCCCAGTAGTTGTCGGTCATTTCGGGAGAGCATTGACCGGGGTCGTCTTCAATCTTGCTTGCTCCTTCATATTCCGATCTTAGAGCACTCGTTCGTTCGGTTCGTTTGTCAAGGGTTGTAGCTGGGGTTTCCTTAGTTCTTCTGGATTCCCAATAGTCATCCGTCATTTCGGGAGAGCATTGACCAGGGTCGTCTGCGGTAGTTGATTTCCGTGCTGCCTGGGTACAGCCTCGGTTCTGATCCCGAGACTTCGGGAGGTCCCTAGGCATAGGTGGTGACCTGAAGTTCGGTTGCACTGGTGTTGGTGCTCCAGCTCCTTTATTACCTCTTCCCACGTTGTGTATTGAAGGTGACCTGTATGTTGGCTGCACCGGTGGTTCATAGGTTTTATCGTCGCTGGCCAGTTCTCCGATATTTGTCGGCGGCGATTGATCGTCTCGTTGCTGTAAATCTTGCTCCTTTTGCATAGCCAGTTCAGTTTTTCCATTTTTTGTATCTTCTTCCTTCCGTGTTTGTGGACTTTTTTGTTCTGTGTCAGGCGGGGCTCTTTGTCCTCTGCGCTCTGCACTTTCCATTCTAGCCTCACTTTGTGCGGTCGGTTTTTTCTCCTTGTTCTTCTCTTTTATACTCTTTTCTTCATTGTTTTTTACATATTTCTCTGTTACTTTTTCTTTTTGTGTCCTTGATTTCTTGCGTGGTTCTTGTGTTTTCCTTTCATCCTCTGAAGTGTCCTTTTTACGTTTCCTTGTCGTCCTAGGGGGTTTCGGGGTGAGTTCATCTTCCGAAATTTCGGTTTGTGGTGTTTCGTCGTCAACCGTCGGATCTGTTCTGACGTGTGTGCTCTCCTTCTTCTGTGTTGTGACTATATTTTCATTCTGAATTGAACCTTGTTGTGGCTGTTCGTCGTCCGAATCGTTTTCGTGCTGTTTTTTCCTGGGTGCTGGGTTTCCGGATGATTCGTCGGATGAGCGGCCGCGTGTATGTGGTTGGTGGAATATTTTTGGTTTTTTAAATGTTTCCTCTGTGTTTTCAGAGGAACTTTCGCGGTGTCTAACGGGAAAAACAGTTGCGGGGTTCCTGGATAAAGCGTCTGCGACGACGTTTAGTTTGCCTGGTTGATGATGAATTTCGAAGTCGTAGTTGTTCAGCGTGGTTTGCCAGCGTTGGAGTTGTTGTGGAAGGTCAGCCTTATTTGCCAGAGAAGTTAGTGCTCTATTGTCCGTGATAAGGGTGAATCGTTGTCCATATAGGTAGGTTTTGAAATGTTCCACTGCGCTTACTATTGCTAATAATTCCTTTCTCATGGCGTCGTATGACTATTCAGCCTTTGAAAGAGTTCGCGAGAAAAAGGCTACTGGATGGTCAAATTTGTCGTGTTGTTGGCTAAGTACGGCGCCAATCGCATAGTCTGAAGCGTCGGTTGTGAGTTTGAATGGTTTTTTGTCATCGGGATAACGCAAGATTGGTCGTTCAATAATTTTGTTTTTGAGATACTCGAATGCCTTTTGGCATTCCTGGGTCCATTCGAATTTAGCATCTTTTTTTAGCTGTTTTGTCAGAGGGACTGTGGTTTTCGCGAAGTCTCGAATAAAGCGTCTGTAATATCCGGCAAGAGCAGTGAACTGTTTTATGGCTTTTTTATCTTTGGGGACTGGGAAGTCCTTTACGGCTTGAACTATTAGGGGATTTGGTTGGACTCCTTTTTCTGAAATCGTGTGGCCTAAATATGTTACCTCTTTCCTGAGAAAGTGGCACTTGTCGGTTTGTAGAGTTAGTCCTGCTTTCGTTAATCGTTCTGCTAATCGGTTGAATTTCTTTCCGTGTTCCTCGAGGGTGTTTGCGTAGATGACGATATCGTCCAGGTAAACAAAAAGGTCGCTTCCAGTGAGTCCTGATAGTACTATATCCATTAATCGTTGAAAAGTTGCTGGTGCATTTTTTAGGCCAAATGGCATACGGTTGAACTCGTAATGTCCACTCGGCGTAGAAAATGCAGTTTTTTGTTTGTCGTTCGGGTGCATTTCGAGTTGATGGAAACCGGAAGCCAAGTCAAATGTTGAAAAGTAACGAGCGTTTCCGAATTGATCCAGAATTTCTACTATGTTTGGCAGTGGATACGCGTCGGGGGTTGTTTTTGCGTTTATTTTCCGAAAATCTATTACCATTCGCCATTTTTTGTTGCCTTGAGAGTCTGATTTTTTTGGTACAATCCAAACTGGAGAGTTGTACGGTGATAGTGATGGCTGTATAATGTCTTTTTCCAACAAATTCTCGGTTTGTTTTTGAATCTCCTTTTTGTGGACCTGGGGGAAGCGATATTGTTTTATGTTCACTGGTCTGTCGTCCGTTGTGAAAATTTCGTGTTTCAGGAGAGTTGTGTGTCCTAGTTGATCGCCGGGTATGTGAAACAAGAACGGATTTTGCAACGCGAGTTTGTAAACATGATTTTTCTCTTCTTCATTTAGGTTTTCCAAATGCAGAAGAGGCTTCAGTTTTTCGAACCGTTCCACGGTGTTCGTGGCGACCGTTGTTTGAATTACTGCGCTGTGAGCGTCGCTGCTACAACGAGAATTCTCCGTTCCGGTCGTGACCTGAGAGATGCACTCTACTGGTTGCAGTTCGACTGTCGGAATCTCGAAATCGATGGCGTTATTTGTTTTATTAATTATGCCCACGTATGCAATTCCGTTGTCGCTCCTCACAAGGGCTTCGCCAAGAATGATGCCGTCCGGGGTTCTCAATCGCGGAACGTATCCTTCCTGGATTTCGGGGTTTTTTACTCTAATGTGGATGATGCTTTTTGCTCTAGGTGGAACCGAAATCCGTTCGCGGGTTGCAAATGGTATGCGATGATTTTTAAAAGCTATGCAGGCGCTCGAGTAGAGAACATCGGCCGGTGTCTGTTTGAAAAAGGCATCGCCTAATATGGCGTCCTGTTTTATCGGGAACTTGTCGGAAACTATGTGAAATTCAATTTGTACGGATTTGATCGAGATTGTGCATTTACCCAGTGTGTATACTTTACCTTCGGTGATACCTGTTAATTCGTAGATAATTTGTGCGTCGATTTTTACGTTTCGTGCAATAGTTTTTTCTTTTATCAAATTGATTTGGGCTCCGGTGTCGATTAAAAATTTCGTCGGATTATAGCGCAGTTCAGGGGATATTATGCAGATTGATGGTGGCTTATGGCCTTTTGTTGTGCCTAGTGAGATCGTTGCTTTTTTTAGAGTCTTGTTTAGTGCTTTTAAAATTTGTTCTACGGCGCACTGGTTCGTAAAACTCGATTCTAGTTTTTTAGGTTCAAGTTTGCGAGCATGGCTTTTAGCTGTTTTTCAATTTCTGATGGTGAGCTGGCTTTATCGTCGCGGTCGGAGGATCGGTCTCGTGAAGTGTTTCGGCGTTTGTCTCGTGAGTCGTCCCGTCTGTCGCGTGAGCTGTCACGTCGTTCGTCTGGGCGTCTGTCCCATGAATCGTTTCGATATCTGTCCCGTGATTGTCTGTTTCGTGAGTCACTGTATCTGTCGCGTGAGTCGTTTCGGTACCTGTCTCGTGAGTTATTTCGGTATTGGTCACGTGAGTCGTTCCTATATTTGTCTCGTGAGTTGTTCCTGTACCTATCTCGTGAGTCGTTTCTGTATCTGTCTCATGAGTCGTTTCTGTATCTGTCTCGTGAGTTGTTCCTGTACCTGTCCCGTGAGTCGTTTCTGTACCTGTCCCGTGAGTCGTTCCTGTACCTGTCTCGTGAGTCGTCGCGCTTGTTTTTGTCGTAACGTTCCCGGGAATAGTCTCTGTTATCTATGCGTTTGAAATTTTCGCGCATTCTACGGATTGTTGTGCACTCTGCTGTTGTGTGGTTTTTTACGTGTGGGTGTAGTTCGCAGTATTTATCGGGCTCGTTTGTTGTTTCTGCGAATTGTACTTTCGCTGTACCTGTGGCTATTTGGACGTCTCGGATCGCCAGATTTTTTCGTACCTGTTTTTGTTTGTCTAGTTCGTGTTCTATTGTCTTTGCTTGATCGATGAGTGCATCGAATTCTTGTGCGTTGTGGAGGATGAGGTGTGAGCCGATAGCAGGCGTAAGGCCTCTAACGTAAGCTCTTTTCGTTTTTGCTGTAACTTCTACTATTCTGTCGGCTAAATACTGTCTTTTGTCGGCTGTGTTGTAAGTTTCTTTTAATCTGTCTGTAATTTTTCGGAGTTTTTCGCGCAATCGTGCTGCGTATTCTACTACCGTTTCGTTGTATTCCTGTGGCGTTGTTTCTATTTCATTTTCAAGATCATTTAGATCTTCGGTTTTCAAAAATGCTCGTTTGAGTTCTTTTAAGAGGGTGTTACATCTCGACATAATTTACCGCCTAGAAGACGATCTATTTTTAATATATACAATCTCTTGTCACGGGTCCACACACTCCATAGAGTTGGGCACACTTACGGGAACTATATATCCCTCGGCACTTCGCCGTCTCAAGTAAACATAGGGGAACTGTCGCATCGACGCGGGAGTCCTATTTTCTAGTATTCTATGGGCTAAACCCCGTGCCAATTGTATACTGGTGCCTTTGGTACCGCAATGACACCCGAAAATCGCATTGTGCGCATTTCGACTCCCTCGAAGCTAGTTTCCAAGAAAGATAGATTTAAAAATATCTCCATAAGAAGCATAGGAGCGATCTAGTATAAAAAGCGTACGCGCTACGCTCAAATCAGTTATTCCTACCGACACCACCGTGCTGCTACATAATCTACGAGACTCCGAAGAGCGAGCAAAGCTCTGTACGACGAAACTCTGTACGATAGCCCTGCGAGGCTAAGTCTTCGGACATCGACATAGTCTGGTCGAGTAATCTACGAGAACCTGTACATCATCTGGCTTCGAGAAAATAAAATATAATTTCCGTGAGTACTAAACCGAATCATCGAGTCTACATTTGTTCTGCATGCTCTACCACGTGCGAGGGGCTAAGAAGTCTCAAGTATCCTCTCAACGCATCGCTCATCTACAAGGCAGTGTAAGGCGAGGTCTCCGTCCCTGATGTAAAGGGCCAACGCCTTGACTCGAAAGAGAGACCGCCGTTGCGTTTCCCTCAGCGCGAACTCACCGAGAGCTCGACGGGACGTAACACAATAAAAATTTGGTGTCAGAAGTGGGATTTGAACGCCCTCATTGCCATGAGAAATGAAGCATGACGCTTGATAGAACGCCACTGAAAGGCACCGGAGAAGAGACACCTGACCCATCTAGTAATCCACGCATGAGCACTGCTCACGTAGCTCGAGATAATACTAGTACAGGTAACGCAGCAGGTGCAAGTAACGGGGATAACTCAAATCAAGAACAGGCAGAAGATCGACCATTGCTGGATCTAGATAATTCAATTTCGAACGATCTGAATGATCCGAATAATCTAAACGATCCGAACAATCTGAACAATCAAGTAAATCTTGGTCAACAAGCGTTACAGGAAATACAAGCATTGCAAGTAGGTATCGACAACCTAGCTGTTAATATGGCTGTACCCCCAGTCTCCGTCAAGTACGCACTCGAAGCAGTACCCATATTCGACGGACGCAACATTCCGTTGTCACACTTTATTGAGGGATGCGAGGAGGCTCAGCAGATGTTGCCCCAAGAGGCACAGGCGAACCTCGCACTCATACTAAGGAACAAGCTAAGGGGAGAAGCACGCCGAGCAGTGCACGGAGTAACGCTAAACACTGTCCCAGCATTTATGGACTTCCTGAAAACACTCTATCTACCCGCAAAGTCTGTATACCAGCTGCAGGGAGAATTGGGAAGAATATTCCAGCACGATGACGAAGCAGTTCTCACCTATTCTAACCGGGTAAAAGACATCGGGAATAGAATAAGCGATGCTTATAAACAAAGCCACGACGGCGTAGTGGATGACGCTTTCAAACAAAGCCTCGATGTCGATCTGGTCGAATGCTTTAACAGAGGACTCAAACCAGAGATTGAAAACAAAATAACCAGAGATAGATCATTCAGCGAAACAATGAAAGAAGCAATAGATATTGAAAGGAAGGAGCAAGCTAAAAGTGTATTACGAAATTCACGGTTTTCCAAATTTAATAACTACAATCAACTCTCAACCCGCAGAGACAAAATTCACCACATCCAAGAAAGCAAACAGTGCTCAAGCTGTGGCAAATATGGGCACAACAGCGAAAATTGTCGATCTAATCCGCGAAGTTTGCAATCACCGGAAAGGGGTGGCAACCGCGATTCACGCTCAGACCGTAACAGTTTTCAAAGACAGCAAAATAATAATAACAATTATCGTCGTTATCAGGACTCCAGAGGTACAGAACGAAATGACGGTTTTGCTTACAATTCAAATTCGAGACAAAGAATAACATGCCGTTTTTGCAAAAATATTGGACACAGCATCAACGAGTGTCGCAAACTGGAGTACTGGTCCAACCAGAAAACTCGCGGAAATACTTCGTCAAATAATCAAGTAAGTGAACCACGAGAGAATTCGCAACAACGCTCTGTAAAACACCCACGATCCGAAGAAGGTACTAACCAAGCGACAAGGGTAGCTACAGCGCTACTAAACCGCGGAAGTAATGTACCAGTCGTGAAGGTGGACTCAAAAGACTTTTTGGAACCAACATTGCTAATGATTGACACAGGATCTTCTCTGAATTTAATTAAAAGTAAACACGTAGCGCCTCACGTGCAAGTGGATAAATCAGATATTGTTCAAATCAGTGGTATAACGAAAGACTACGTCAGTACACTGGGGAGAACGGAGATACACATACACGATTCCGAAGTCACTTTCCATCTGGTAAAGGATGATTTCCCTATCGAGGACGATGGACTCATCGGCTCAGAGTTCTTCCGTACTTACCACGCTGACGTGTCATATTCTGATCGATGCCTGAGATGGGGTATTAATTCCATCCCCTTTATGAAGCTCGAAACAATTATAGTTCCAGCGCGAACTAAAGGGCATTTCTACGTTCGGGTCGCTAACCCAGAAGTAAAGGTTGGCTACGTACCCCGACAATTCATATCAGAGGGAGTCTTCCTTGGCGAAGCCCTCGTCACAAACAACGATGGCAAGGCTCATCTATATTTAATTAATACCACGGACGAAGAAATCGAAGTCGCCGTACCGGTATTAAACATTGAACCCTACGAGGAATATACAAATGAAAACGATGCTTCTACAACCGAAACAGATGTTACTGTAAACAAACCAGGGGCCACGCCAGCTCTACTTTACGCAGCAGCAGGGTCCAACCAGCTATTGCTTGAAGCCAAGGAGCCACAAGCGCCTCAAGAAAAGGACAAGGCCAAAATACCGTGCGAAGATCACGAAGGGCCCACATATGAATCATTCAAAGATTCGGAATTATATGCGATTCCGGATAACACAAGCTCAAATGAAGCACAAAATGAAACCCACAACGTGGAAGAAATAAATAAAGGCAACGCAAAAACGACATACGTCGTACAGCAAAATGATCGAGTATCGCAAATCAAAAGCCTACTACGCCTGGATCATCTGAATCCAGAAGAAAAAGAGAGTATACAAATACACCTTGAAGAATTTCAAGACAGGTACTATATACCTGGCGAAAAACTAAAATCTACAAATGTCCTAAAGCATCGCATAATTACGACCGACGAGGTCCCGATTAATTTTCGGCAATACAGATACCCTCCAACTCTAAAGGAGGAGATAAATCGTCAAGTCAACGATCTTCTAGACGGTGGAATAATACAACCGTCGACATCTCCATATAACTCGCCCGTATGGATCGTCCCCAAAAAGGCCGACTCCAAAGGCAACAAGCGGTGGCGAATGGTACTTGACTACCGCGCCCTTAACGAAAAAACTATAAGTGACGCATATCCACTGCCACTTATAAACGAGATACTGGACCAACTGGGAGGAGCAGTCTATTTCTCGACTTTTGACCTCGCATCTGGTTTTCACCAGATCGAGATGCATCCGGAGGACAGGCACAAGACTGCCTTCTCCACACCGTACGGCCACTACGAATTTGTTCGAATGCCGTTCGGATTTAAAAACGCTCCAGCTACTTTCCAACGACTTATGAACCAGGTACTTATGGGAGTCCAGGGCTCCGATGCATTCGTTTATCTGGACGATATCGTGATTTACGCTTCCACCCTGGAAGAACACGAATTAAAACTGGAAAGACTAATGAAGCGATTGAGAGGAGCACAACTTAAGCTCCAGCCTGACAAGTGCGAATTTTTGCGCCGAGAAGTTGCCTACCTCGGGCACATTATAGGAAAGGACGGAGTTAAACCCGATCCAGCAAAACTATCGGCAGTGAAAAATTTTCCGCGTCCAAGGAATGCGAAAAATATACGTCAATTTCTGGGACTCGCCGGCTACTACAGACGTTTTATAGACAACTTCTCTCAAATAGCTAGGCCGCTGACGATCCTCTTAAAAAAGGATGCCGCATTCAAGTGGCAAGTACAGCAGCAGGCCGCCTTCGAGACGCTACGGGACAAGCTATGCGAGGAGCCAGTACTGCAATACCCCGACTTTACCCAACCGTTCATAGTGACAACGGACGCATCTGGTACAGCAGTCGGAGGAATATTGAGTCAAGGACCTCTGGGTAAGGATCGCCCTATAGCATATACCTCGCGTGTACTAAACGACACCGAGCAAAAGTATAGTACATACGAAAAGGAGGCTGTGGCAATATTACATTCGATCTCGCAGTTCCGACCGTACCTCTACGGTAAACAATTCAAATTAGTAACTGATCACAAGCCTCTAGTTTGGATACATACGTCAAAGGATCCGACGTCACGCCTAACGCGCTGGCGCCTACGTCTCGAAGAATATGATTACGAAGTCGTCCACAAGGCTGGAAAAATGAATGTAAACGCCGACGCACTGTCACGCAACCCTTGCGAGGGCGTCTCAAGTGGAGACGAGCCGGAGTCTCGGCCGCAGCACGTGTATCCTATAAAGAAGCGTGCGAGGACGGTCGCAGACACAGTGGAGCCCGACGAGGATGACGAACCGTTAGCCACGCGACTACGGAAACGGGCTCAAGCATCTGCTTCAAAGGCACCTGCTAAGCAATCCACTAAACCCGCTAGTAATAAGCGGCCTGATGAGGAATCACAGGAACCAGCATGCCACACGCTGATTACAGATGATGCACCAATAGCATCACGACTTAGGAGCCGCGGAAATAAAAACGCTCCAACTAACTCCAATCAAGAGAAGCCTAAGGCAAAAGCAGTCCGACGGAAGGCCAACAGACAGAAATCACCTGTCGTGACTAGAGCAGAAAATGAAATTCCGCCACAAGGAAACGCGCTCTATGAAAATTCAATGATCGCTAATCTCGGCGACGACGAAACATTCAGTATATCTGGGGAATCGGAGGAATATATATTCGATCGGTCCGACTCCGATTCCGAAAATAATTATCCGCAATATGAAGTTGTAGAGAAACCGGCAGAAATTTCAAGCAGCTTGCATATAACAAGCAACGAGCAGCTTTTTATGAGAAAGGATAACTATTTATACTTCCTTTCGGAAGCCGGAGAACCATGCGACGAAGGATCAAAAAGGTTGGCAGATCGACGATCACTACCAAAGTTTCGCAATCTTAGTCTCGGTAGTATCAGTGTGACCAAACATAATTCAAAGCATCACATTGCTATGGTTATAAGGAAGAAGAACGGGCCATTCGTTGACCACCACACGTTTTCCGCTATGCAGAAAGAACTTAAAAGAATTGTCAAAGGATTAGAATTGCGCTCTGTCAGTGTAGCAAAAATTAAGGAAATCGATAGCATGAAATGGGAGTATGTACTGGCTACACTGAAAAAAGCATTCGCTGGCACAACAACAAAACTAATCGTCTGTTTGGGAATAATAAAATACCCGGAGCCAGCGGAACGAAAAGAAATTATTTGCGAGGCTCACGCTTCAGCAATGGGAGGTCACAAAGGAGTAACAAAGACCTACAACCGGATACGTCAGCGATACTACTGGGAGGACATGAAAAATAATATTAGTGAATATATCCAACACTGTCTACCGTGTCACTTGAAGAAACTTGTACGCGTGAAAACTCGGCAGCCGATGATTATCACCGACACACCGGATTCGGCGTTCGACAAAATTTCTATGGATATTGTCGGACCCCTGCCACGCACAGTCAACGGGAATGAGTATATCCTCACTATGCAGGATCTCCTCACCAAGTACTCTCTCGCAGTGGCACTGCCAAGGGCCACTTCAGCGAACATCGCCGACGCTTTAATCAAGCATTGTATATGCATTTTCGGAGCACCTAAGACCGTTCTCACGGATCAGGGAGCTAATTTCTTGAGCTCATTAATGAAGGATGTCGCAAAGAAATTTAAAATAAAACAATGCCGAACCACGGCCTTTCATCCGCAATCCAACGGATCATTGGAACGATCTCACCATTCCTTGGTAGAATATCTCAAGCAGTATGTAAACAGGGACGATGAGTGGGACGAGTGGCTCGAGCTCGCCACTTTCTCCTACAACACAAGTGTGCATGAAGGGACAAAGCACACGCCGTTCGAGCTCGTTTTTGGAAAACTCGCTCGTCAACCGTCTTACGACCCCCCGGCCGACAACGAGCCGAGCCGGACATATGGAGGCTATTTAGTCGAGCTAGCTACCAAACTCCACGACACGCAAGAGATAGCGAGGAACCATCTCGTAGCGGCTAAAGAACGCTCAAAAAAATATTATGATCGTAAAGTAAACGCACACGAATTTAACCTCGGCGACTGTGTATATTTACAGCGCGGTAAGAAGCAGGGAAAATTCGGCGACCACTATACCGGCCCTCACGAAATAATAGAAATCATGAGGGATGGAAATATAAAAATAAAAATCGGGCGCGAGCCCCGGATAGTGCATCCCAACCGCCTACGCTACTCCCACATAAATCTTGGGGAGAGTAGTGAGGAGGATTAGTTGTAGTTGCAAGATCTGCATGCGGCGAATCAGCAATATTCATAACAAATCCCTTTTCTACAGCATCAATATGGGGAACAAACCCATCTACATCATCGACATAGAGGGATTCGGCGATAACGAGAATAAACTCATCCCGAAGGAAATCGCCATCATCTCACTAAAGGACGGACACACCGACCACTGGATATTGGATGCCCCATACTGGCAGCATAATCTGAATTCGCACGCACGACGACTAAACGAATGGGTGACCAAATATGGCCATGGACTAGAATGGGAATCCGGAGATATCCCATACTCCTGGCTGTTTCAACGACTAAGCAATCTTACGGCAAATGCTAAACGAATTTATGTTCATGGGAATCAAGTAGCTAAATTTTTAGCGGATTTTCTGAAGTGCGAAATCATTAACCTTGCTGGTTTCGCCCCTCCGATCGACGAGCTTCCGCCTAAAAATCAACGCTGTATTTATCATGGGGTAGTAATGAAAGGGACTTACTACTGCGCAGTTAATAACGCTGCGAAAATACGCGACTTTATCCTGGCAAGAGGAGAATCGGCCAACACGGCCGCTCAGCCAGAAGAACCTTCAACCAGCAGCAGCAGCAGCAGTGAAACCTCGGACGACTCCGAGCTCACGAATGTCGAATTGAGAAAGAAAGTAACAGATGTTCGAAACGAGCAGCCTATCCCTCAACGAAGGAAAAGATTAAGCAGCAAGACCGCAACAGCGATACTTGCCCTATTAACCCTCGGAATGGGAAATCGGACTGAGGCGTTAATCGGATACGACTGTGGATCAAATCGACTCAACATCACCACTCTGTCGCTACTCGACGTGGACCATTGCGATATACCAAAGATCGAACCAAATATCACCAGCACTTATGTCCAATTAATGCAGATCAGTGAGTTCACTAAGACTTATGTTATGCAATGCAAGGTCTCGATAAGGCGCACAATCTATCACTGTGGCATGCATTCGCACACTTCAGTGGTAGCCCAAGGCGCGATGGAATATATTAACGATATTGGTTACGACGCTTGCAAAAAGGTACAACAAACTGGCATACTTAGGGTAACGCCCTATTCTATTTTTGTCGCAATAAAGCCAAACTCGACCAGCATCCACAGCACCACGCTAGCAGGACAGATAAAAAGAGACGGAGCATGCCTAGGGACTCAATACTCAGACCCTTATGGCACTTGGGACGACGTGATCGTCCAAGGCGAAGTTCACGTGACGCTACAAGATTATTACGCAACAGTAAACGTAAATACTAACCAGATAACCCTACGTTCTGGAATAACGTGTCACCTGTCCGATGCCTCATGCATCGACCTGGAGGGAGGATATACATTTTGGGACACACTCCCAAACGACAATTGCAATTTCAACAAGTACGACGTTCTATACGAAGGAATCGCGAATAGACTCTCAAGCGTTCACGAAGATGTAGCTCAAACTGTATACACGGTAAACAAGGGCGACATAACGTTCGCTTTAACCAAAAAACGAGAGATACACGTGTGTGGTCAGACACTGTTCCGAACGGAACACCCGAAGCTGTTTATTTTCGAATCGCATAGGGGAGCCATGCAGAATGCACGCAGGAAGGCTACAACTGAAAGCTTAGATATGTTTACATACGTAAACTCAAAGTTCGTGTACCTCGAAAAACACATACGGTCCGAACTCAACCATCTATATTACGATATCTTGAAGCAAAACTGTAACCTAGAAAGGCAAGTACTGAAGAGCACCCTTACGCTGGCCACTCAGGCGCCCGACGATTTTGCCTATCAACTCATGAAGGGGCCAGGACACATGGCCGTCGTTGCGGGAGAGGTAGTGCATATAATAAAATGCATCCCCGTCGAGGTAAGGGTACGACATACCAAATACTGTTACCATCATCTGCCAGTATCACGTGGAAATACGAGTCTATTTCTGTCACCTCGTACGCACATACTGTTCCAAGCCGGAACACAAATTTCTTGTAATGCAATGGTACCAGCAATGTATCAACTACAGAATTCCTGGTACAAGCTTACACCCACACCGATGGAGTCGGTCGCTCCACCACAAATAAAACCGCTTACCAAGCCCACGTGGAAGTATTCGAACCCCGCGGACTTGGCGACTAGCGGAATATATACACAGTCAGATCTAGACAACATGAGAGACCATATTATGTTCCCCGCCGAAAGAACGGCAATTCTAAACACCATCGCTCGCAGCATCACAGGTCACCCGACGCAGCAGCAGGGGACATCTTTTATGAATTTACTCGACGAGGAGGCCCTCGAGAAAATCTCAAGAAACGCTTGGGAACGCATGTGGAACTCATTCCTGACTTTTGGCACCGCAAGTGCGGGTATACTAGGGGTGGTACTCATAGTCAGAGCATTCAAGCTTATAGCAGACACTGTTATACATGGCTATGCACTACATTCCATCTACGGTTGGTCCTTACACCTCCTCGGAGCAATCTGGAGCTCAGTAACAAATCTGTTGCTACATCTCGCCCAAACAAAACCGAGAAATAAACAAGAGACCTTGGAGACCAAGGAGATGGACGTGGAAGCCGCCAAAGGCAAACCTCTTCTACCAACCAGCGATCCTGCCTTGTACCCCACTCTAGAAAATGCCCCAAAAATTACATTCGAAGGACCAACGGTCCACTACTCCCACCCCAAGTAAAATTTTTTAAGGGAGTTAGATTAGTGAGACGAATTAGTCCAACGTCTCATTTTACGAGAAGTATTCGTCACGAGCTCATCTCGAAAGTTTTATCGCGCTGCCTCATAGGTTTCGTCATAAATGAAGCCACCCTCAGAGCCCAAAAGAGAAATCGACGGAGTAGTGCCAATAACCGAGTTTTACCAGGGCCTGTGGGAATCAATCTGTATTTCCGGAGTGTCATACGTCTGCGAACGCACCGACAAGGACTACTGCGAGGAGTGTTTCAACGGACCTTTGGGAAGACCGGCAACGGTACAGCGACTCCGACACCACTCCATCCTATACCAACAAGGACCGCTGCAGATACCGTGCTTAAACTGCAACAAGCCGTATCTGAAAATCCGCAAGGCTTCATATTGCAAGATTTGTTTGGACACATACCTCGACGAGAAAACGCGTATTCTCAGCGGTGAACAAATAAATATAGTGAGTGAGTGGCAATAATAAAAAAAAAGAGGACTAGACAAATTAAAAAAAAAGGGAAAAAAAGGGCTAATAAACAATCAATAATGGCAACAGCAAAGTTCACGGAAGATTGGGTAAGAAGAAATTCCCACGAGGTAACACATTACCTCAATGTTATCCTCGACGCCCAGCAAAGGGTACGCGAGGACCAGCGGTGGCCCAACAAACGACAAGCCAACGCCCGCCGCACTGTCTATATGCAGGATATAGAAGCCGCCTACACCGGACTGGTTCAGAGTTTGAAGTTATCAACGGGTTCCCGGAAACGTAAACACCCTGATGTCACGCTAGAAGTCGTGTCCGGGCCAAGTGAGGGATCTAACCCAAACAATTTACAATGGAAACTCGTGCCGATAACCCGCGACGAAAACATACAGCGACCGAAAACTCCGGTCTATCGGGGCATGGAAGGATTCGACGCACGGTCAGCCATGATGCTGCAGGAAGCCCAAGAAGAGGGCCGCATCATCCACCTGCCGAAGACACCCGAAAAGCCCGGTGTCCCGATGGAAGTAGCAGACCAGGCCGCTAACACCAGCTCTGCTCAGCCGTCACCGCAGCCCATAGCTAGCACCAGCTCTGCTCAGCCGACATCGCAGCCCATCGCTAGCACCAGCCAGCAGTCATCAGCGAACAATCCGACGCATCAGGAAACCAACACGACCATGGAGACATGGCTGGACAGATTGGTCGCAGCTAATGACCGACTCCTGGAGGAAATCGTCTCGCCACTAATAGTGGTACTCGACTCTCCAGACGAGGAAATTCTCGGCATTTAAGTGCAACAGTTAAAGGAGAAGTTATGTGCCAAAAACTACTTAAGGACTATAAATGCAATAGTATAAGAATAGTGCAGGAACGAGCAAAAAAAAAAAAAATCAAATCAAACGTGAGTAATACAACCATAGATACACACAGTACAAACTTCTGCCTTACTATTAATATTTTTTTTTTTTTTCCTCTCTCAAAGAGAAAATTTGAGTGAATAATCAAATATACAATCAAGTATATAATCAAACAAATATATATCTCAAGGCAAAAATATGGCCGTTTACTTAAAAAAAAAAAAAAAAAAAAAAAAAAAAAAAAATGTGTGTTTTAAATTACGTCTTCAATGATGCGTATATTATTCTCGTGTTAAGTCATTTCAAATCCGTAACACTCGTTTTAATGGGGGAGGTGTTACATCTCGACATAATTTACCGCCTAGAAGACGATCTATTTTTAATATATACAATCTCTTGTCACGGGTCCACACACTCCATAGAGTTGGGCACACTTACGGGAACTATATATCCCTCGGCACTTCGCCGTCTCAAGTAAACATAGGGGAACTGTCGCATCGACGCGGGAGTCCTATTTTCTAGTATTCTATGGGCTAAACCCCGTGCCAATTGTATACTGGTGCCTTTGGTACCGCAATGACACCCGAAAATCGCATTGTGCGCATTTCGACTCCCTCGAAGCTAGTTTCCAAGAAAGATAGATTTAAAAATATCTCCATAAGAAGCATAGGAGCGATCTAGTATAAAAAGCGTACGCGCTACGCTCAAATCAGTTATTCCTACCGACACCACCGTGCTGCTACATAATCTACGAGACTCCGAAGAGCGAGCAAAGCTCTGTACGACGAAACTCTGTACGATAGCCCTGCGAGGCTAAGTCTTCGGACATCGACATAGTCTGGTCGAGTAATCTACGAGAACCTGTACATCATCTGGCTTCGAGAAAATAAAATATAATTTCCGTGAGTACTAAACTGAATCATCGAGTCTACATTTGTTCTGCATGCTCTACCACGTGCGAGGGGCTAAGAAGTCTCAAGTATCCTCTCAACGCATCGCTCATCTACAAGGCAGTGTAAGGCGAGGTCTCCGTCCCTGATGTAAAGGGCCAACGCCTTGACTCGAAAGAGAGACCGCCGTTGCGTTTTCCTCAGCGCGAACTCACCGAGAGCTCGACGGGACGTAACAAGGGCCTCAAGATTTGCTGGGGATGTGGCTTCTACTACGGAGAGGGCTAGGTTAGATAGTTTGAATGGGATCATATTAAAAAATTTTTGCGCGTTCTGTTTCGGCCAAGCAATCGTTTGCACGATTGCATGCCCTGACAAAAACGTCGACGGCGGGTTTTTTTCCGTCGAATGTTGGTATAGCCTTGTAGGCATCGCGAAATGTGAAGGTATTGCCATTTTCGTTTGGCATTCTGAGTTGGATATTGTCGAATAACGCAGGTGTAAATATGTCCGAAGTTGAATTCCGGCGTCTGTGGCGACGCGGTGGTGGTCGTGGGTACGGGGAAGAAATGTTGGCGAGTTACTGTAACTGGTTCAGTTAAAAAGGTACTATAATTTTTTTCTTTTTTTTTTTTTTTTTTTGAACAAAGAAGTTATAATGTCTTTAGTTGAAAGAATTTCCTTGAAAATATTCTTCCTTATTTGTTTGAAAAGAAAAGGAAATCTCTTTTTTTTATTATTATTATTTTTTTTTTTGAACAGTTATTTTAATTCGGCGTTTTTCTTTTTGATTTTGTAAAAGGGGGGTTTGGAAATAATTTATTGTTTAGTTTGCGAAACTACGGGGAGAGAGTTAAAGGGAAAGCTCGGTGTAGCGTAGAACTTTGGTGTCGCCCTGTATATCTGTCAAGGGTTCCCTATCGGGATGACGTGAGCGCGCCCGGCGTGCGAGTGTAGAGCGAGAGGGCGATAGTCGCAGCAGCGGCAATAGGCCGGTGTTATCTGTTTGCCTTTGGCTTTGTTTTAGTGTATATGATTTTTGTTTTTTTTTTTTTTTTATTGTGTTTTTTTTGTTAGTTAGTGTTGCGTTAATCACTCAAGCAGCATAAATTGAAAAAAAAAAAATATGGATAGAAAGAAAAATAAAAATAATTTTAAAGGGTACTTACAGTGCCAAAATTATTGGAATGTGTAGTTGCACGAAAGATTTTTTTTAAATATTTTTTTCGGCTTCCTTCCTTCCTTCCTTCCTTGATTTTATAATTCGTTTTCTTTTGTTGGGTGTACGTAAAATGTTGCGTTGTTGAAGGTGTTGAGGATGTCCGTGAAACTTGTTAATATCCGTTGAAAATGTTGAGAATATCCGTTGAGGTGTCCGTAAATGTCCGTGTGAATGTCAATAATGTCCGTGAGCCGTTAGAGATGTTCGTTGAGTAGGGATTTTTTTTTTTTTTTTATAATTGTCACTAAATTTTCTTTTTTTTTTCACTAACTTCACTTTTGTTCCCTTTTTTCACATTTAGCACTTTTTTTTTTTTTTTTAATTTAAAATCCGGATAATTTTGGAAAAATGTTTTTTTTTTTGTAATATCGGTGTGCGCGTGTTTTATAGTCCGTGGACTCCTGACACCATGTGATAGTCGTCCAGGTATGGTCGAGGTGGATCTGGTATGAATGCGTATGAATGAATAAGTCCGAATAAATGTAATTAACTTTTATTGTAATGAGACGTGAGTGAAGGAGAGTGCACGTCACAACGGTTCGGGACTCTGAGATGAACTGAATAAAGGGCCTGACGAAAGCAGGGCCCTTGCCTATTGCTGCGCGCGACACGATATTCTTACGCGCGATAAGACGGCCGCTGCTCGCGCGTGGCGAGCGCGGCGGCTGGACCGCCACCGTGAGAGCGTTAGCGTTCGCACGGAATGTGCTGACGGTGCAGTAGATTAGCGAGAATGTGATACAATGTTTAATTTGAGTTTCCTGCGAGCCGAAATACTAATTCGGAATACGGGACCGTCACATTTATAGCGGTGTACAGGCTGACAGCATTTCGATTAAAACAGTGTCGCAGATCGTTATGGCCTTCGAGATACCATTTTCTATTACATGAAAAAAGTCTACGGCGCCCTGCGCGTGCATCCTCAAAACTCGACGCTCGTCTGAATAGAGCTGCTCGATCAAGTCGGCATATGAAGTTGGACGACGAAAGGTGACCGTTGTCCTCCAGATCTTGATCCTCTCCACCAACCGTCGCTCAGTAAAAAAGTCTGCGACATCAGGGAACGTAGCTCGGAGCCTCCGACCGATTTCCGGAATTGTACGCATGTGGGTGGTAGCCATATCAAAAGCCGCATTATGAATGCTTGTGTTCTTTCGAGATTGTCATCCGGAGGATGCGTGTGTGACAGTTTGCTGTTTGGTACTTGCGACACGTTACAAACCTGTTAAACAATACATTGTGTTTGTACTACCAATACCAGAAAATAAAAATACTACACAAATAAAAAGCAAAAAGGTAGTAGTCAAAAATGTTGTACCCCGGCTGGCTCAGTAGGATATTAATTCGGGACACCGGTTGCGAAATAGTAAGGTACGCAACGGCACGCGACGATCGTACATCGAGCGTCGAGCGCGTCACCGGACACCGCTGACGCAGCACTTAGGCCATCGCGAGTGGCTCGGTAACTGGAGCATCGGCTCGAGTACCGAGGCAATTATTGCGAAATGTAAAATATGCTCCAAATCTCGCCCGCAGAAAAGCGAGGATTTGGAAAGATATTTGTTTATAAGAATAAAGTAAACCATAAACTTGCGCTAGATATTAAGCTGACATACGCGCTCTCGATGAGTATATAGAGGATCGAGAGCAGGTACTCGGCAGTCTGATCAGAACTCAGGATACGGTACGGTTGATTACAATACATTATATTTCTTAACCGAGATAAATGTGATTAGCGAGTGGCTCGCTACGGGGTGTACCGAGATTGGTAAATATTCAATAACCTAATAAAGACCTTTTTTTATTAAACTGTGCATTCATTCTCTTGGGTTCTAACCCTTTACTGGATATATCCCGAACATTCGAGCTCACGGCTCAGGCACAGAACCCGGAGTAGCTAACCGAGTTTCTGCGGCACAACAAAAACAATGTGCACCAATTGCCGTTACGTAAATGTTTCACAGAACGGAGCAACGAACCCGTTTACTCAGTTAGCCCGGTTGGTAGATTTATTTATTTATATCCCCGAATAATTCCTTTTAAAATGTTGTTTACCAGACGAATTACAAATGTCACATCGCGAACCTATACGGCGGAATTACCCTGATGGACAACCGCACGAAACGGCCGCAGTTGGAGCAACATTTCCGACATGCGCTACACATGTCACAAGTATTGGTCTAACTGCGTCCCCTTCGTGGCGCCTGTCTATATCTGAGTATATTTACAGGTCAATTTATCGACGATGTATTTATACGAGTACGCATTATACTTGTCACGTGGTAATGTGAGGCGATCCTCAATTACCCGCTCCCCTGAAAAGGAAATTTCCCCGAGCAGCTTGGACAACCGGAACGTCAGTAACTGACGTGCGACGCCCGAACGTACCGGTAGGGTGGAGCGCCATCAGGAGTGAGCGCCCGGCGCACGGATTATCGGCATGGGAGCGCCCGGCCGTACCCCACGACTCAACGCGCATTTTGGAGCACGCGGCTAGCACGCAGGTGTTGCGTCAGCCGCGCGTGATTACGAGAGACGAGGGAAGAGGAAGGCTGCTGACGTCACATTGACGTCACGCGGAACGGAAGGGGACGCAGATTCGGGCCGTGCGCACCCGGCGCTCCGATATAAAAGGAGGCCCGGACGCATGGAAGACTACTCTTAGCTGAACAGTGACTGCGCTCACTTCTAAGACTCCTTCCGAACACTAGCATCGGCAACCTTCCCTGGAGACGGGGATAACAGCCGCTGTCTAGGTTACCCCTTTACCCTAAAACAGCGCCGGCGACTTCTCGTGGAGACGTGAGAAACTGCCGCCGTCTGTTCACCCGATTTTCCTAAGGTAGCGTCAGCGACTACTCTTGGAGACAAGAGTGACTGCGGCCGTCTGTCTCCAGCTTTCTTTCAAAAACAGCGTCGGCGACTTCTCCTGCAGACGGGAGAGACTGCTGCCGTCTGTTTCCCTGGGCAATCTTTTTCTTTATATATTTTTTTTTAGAATTTATTTCAGCGCGGATATAATTATAATAAGTTTCTCTTTACCAACGATTGAATTAATTGTAATTGAATAAACAAAACCATTGAAATTGACATTTAGCATCAATATTCGAATTTTTATTCCACAGCACCTGCCCTCACTCAAATAAAAACGAGCAAAGAACTCACATAACGACGCTTTGGAGCAAAGCGTGTAAGACTCCAAAAAGCGATACGTTACAACTGGCGCCCAACGTGGGGCAGGTGCTCTAAAATTCGAATCATTTTTGATTAAGTAAGTAAATAAGCTAAATAAAATTAAATAAAATAAAAAAGAAAATGGCGGACGACGATAACAAGAGTACAACGGCCGGAGATGAGTCTCACGAGAAGGAGTCCCGTAGAGATAAAGATGTAAAAAAGAAGAATAAGCCAAGAAAAGATAAACGGCAGGAAAATGACCAGGAAGAAGAGACTCCCACGGTCAAGGATCAAGAGGAAGAAGGGCGGGAGAAACAACCGGTCGATAATCCTGCAAAGGATGAAGTTCAGGAATTGCTTGACTCAGGAGTCGGCATTAATGCAGGAGACATAACGCTTCCGCACAGGGCATCCGAGGTTTTTTTGGATCCCGCACATGGGAAGTTCGGAGAGGCAAGCAATACACTCGCTAACCAAGCAAAGGCGAGACGTGCCTTAGCAAAATCTCGCGAGTCAACAGACACCGAAGAAGTCATGCTGGACATCCGGCAGGCCATTCGAGACATCACCATGCGCTTGGAAGGTCTAGCTGGCACAATCGTCAATATGGGACAAGAGTCTAAGGACCACCGGGCTGAAATCGTCCAGATACTCGAGCAGAGAGACAAATACATGCTCGAAGCAGTCGATAGGCGACTAGCAGTAGTCGAAATCAGACTGAGCGACAAAACGAAGATGCTACAAACTCAGGTGGCAACGGAGGTCCATCGAACTACACAACCTCTCTCAGATAAAGTTAAGGAGGTGGAAAAAAGAATCGGGAACAACTCCGAAAGAATGAGCATTCTGGAGGTGAACGACGCGCAGCAGCGACTTGCGCACCAAGAGATCGAGAGGAGACTACAAAGTTTGGCCAATAAAATCGACAATAAACCAGACACGGAGAGCACCCGAATTGTTCGACATCCCGAGAAGAACCGGGAATGGGAGCAACAAGATGCCGAGTCAATCATCGGAGATCGGACGGTCCGAGGCAGATCTCGGACCTTTGCTGAATCACAGATCCGTTTAAGGCCACCGACATTCGACGGCTCGGGCAAAATGAGGCCTATGAAATTTTTACGGGAGTTTCGGCAATACTGCGAAGTCACGCAGCCACAATTACCCGAACTAAAATATTTGCTCGGCCAATGTCTCGAAAAAACAGCTAAGGAGTGGTGGCTTCTCGTCGAGGAACAGATGCACTCACTCGAGGATGTAGAACGAAATTTCCAAGAACGATATTGGAGTCGAGACGTTCAACGAAAAATCCGAAGAAATCTCGAATTTGGATTTTTTGAAGAAAATAACTGGACAAGAGTCGAGTATGCTACCCGGATGTTCGGGAGTGCACGGGACTTAATTCCTCCTCCATCCGATAAAGATATTGTTGGATCTTTGGCTCAGCATTTCTCAGATGAGATACAAGCAACGATCGTCGGTCGAGGTTTTGAGACACTCGAGGCACTCATGCAGTTTCTCGAGAAAATCGATCAAGGGGGACCAACGAACGCCCACAGAAATAAAGAGGCCAATAAAAAATCCGAGACACAGAATAAGGCCTCGGAGAAACCAAAACCGGCCCCTACATCCGGTTCGCCTAACC